>LR738709.1:606425647-606459169 GCA_902687465.1 Secale cereale | reverse complement strand
TTGATCCATTCCTTTGAACGAAACACATAAATTGTGTCTGCCCATGAAAATTTCCTATTCGTATATTTTTTTTCTCTACTTTACATTTGAAGTTTAAGCCAAAGAGGCCCTTAAGCTGCGGCATTGATGATGGAGGCGAAGTGGTGGCGAAGGTGAGATGAAATGTTAGGGCTAAAGATCTATTAGTCTTGGAAGGCTTGACCTATTTGCCAGTTGCAGTAGTTGTTGGAATCAAGGAAATAGTAGATGATTGTGGCGGAGGAACGGAAGTGCTCTTCTCCTCCTGAGCTCAAATGCACCTACCATGAACAATACAATCAAAAAACATAGTAAAAAAATGCCAAAAAAACGCAACAAGCATTGTTGAATCTTATAACATACATGCGGATTTACGTGAGGAAAAACCATTCCTAGCCCCTCCCCCCAAGTCAGTGCTCCAAAAAGGCGTTAAAGCAAGAATGTTACTCTTTAAAAAATTTGAAATGAATGTGTTTGTAAGGACATGTGATACTTAATTTTAATCACGACCAATTTCGAATGTAATTTACCTTTTTGGTATGAATGTGTTTGTAAGGACACAAGGGACTTAGAGCATCTCTAGTAGACCCCGTAAAAAGCCGCGGCCCGCAAAATAATCGTCAAAATAGGGGTCGACACGGAAAATCCCGCCCGTACAGACACCGCAAACCCGCCCGACCCGTAAAAAAATTTACGGGGCGCGGCAAAAGATCTCCCTCAACCATTAGATTCATGGGGTGGGAGGCCGACCCGAGCTCGACCCCTATCCGCAGCGGGATTTGGCGCGAGGGCGCGCGGCCGTTCCCGCTCCCCCACCCCCTTCGCCACCGTTGCCCCCACCACCGCCCGCTCCGGTGCATCTTCCTCGACAGTCCTTCGTCGCCATGGATGACTCCCTACCGCCCCCCTTCACCGTCGAGGTCACGCACGCTCAATCCCCTCTGGCGGATCTCGTCGCCGGCCATGTTGGCCCCGCCGTCGCCCAAGGCAGCATTGTGCCTGCCCACAAGCGGCAGTGCAACGTGGTCGTGTAGGGTAGGAATCCGGCCGGCCCGGCCAGGAAGGCCCGTGCTCCGGACACCAACGCTGTTGCGCGGCCCCGACCGACGACGGAGAAGGTCAGCAAGGTCTCGGGCGTAAAGCGAAAGAAGATTCCTACAAAGAGGCCGCCTCCTTCATCCACTCCCCCCGCCCTGGCAAGAGGTTCCCCCGTGATGCCGTTCGACGAAGCTGATTCCACCGCTAGCAAGGTGTTTGACGAAATGGCTGGAAGGTACGCCTCTTCGGTCCATTCAATTTTCTTTGCTTTCCGCCATTGCGGTAGCTCGTGACTTGTTGTCGCTCACTATAGCGGTGGTTCGAACAATGCCACTGCCGAGTTCGTGAACTTGTAGGACACCAGCGCCATTGACATCGATCAAGCCCCGTTCACTTCATTCGATTACAATGAAATGGAGGGCGGCGTGGATGATCGCGGTGGTGAATAAGAATTGGAGGAGATAGATGAGGGGGCGTATGAGCAAGCGCAAGCAAAAAAGCAAGAGATCGAAGAACTAAACGATCTTGGAAGATCAAATATTGATCAAGGCTTGGAGTGCGGTGTCTCTTGATGCTTTCATGGGTACATCTCAAACCGCCAAGAGGTATTGGCAAAGGATCGAAGATCAATACTTCCACATGATGGAAAAGTATCCCAATAGGACTCCACACACCTTTCAGTCACTCCAAGGTCGTTGGGATGTGATCAAGCCCATTTGTAGCCGTTGGGCTGCTTGCTTGGAACAAGTTCGCAATGCCCCTCCAAGTGGAACTGAAAGCACAAGTGCTCCCTGGGTGATTTTGGTAATTAATGTCAACATATCTCTTGTTGGACTAATGTTTTCATCTAGTATATTTTAGAAAGGTTCAACAAAATGGAGTGGCATGGACTAGAGGATGTGGAACCCCTTCAAGATGATAAGGACAAATGATTGGCTCAATCTCAAAGCTCAGGACTCTACACTTTCTATTTTAGTGATCCAAGATCACATTGAGTCCATAGGAAAGCCAATACTATTAAAATGGGATGAGGTGTTGCTTAATGGCTTGCTTGCTCAAAGTGCTTAGTGATATGCTCCAAAACCCTCAGTCACTTTCTCACATTCACATATGTCCCAAACCAAAAGTCAAACTCGGCCCCACCGAAAAGTTCTATCCGGCGCCACCGAGTTCATTTGACATAGCCACCGCCACTAAACCCTAATCATTTCGGTCTCACCGATAGGGATCTTGGTCTCACCGAGATGGGAATGTAAACTCTCTATTTCCTATTTGTAACATGTCGGTCCAACCGAGATGTGAGAATCGGTCTAACCGAGTTAGCATTCCAAACTCTCTGTTGCCTTTTTGTAACATTTCGGTCTCACCGAAATGAGCGAATCGGTCCCACCGAGTTTGCCTGACCAACTCTCTGTAAGCTTATTACCAAAATCGGTCCTACCGAGTTTGAGTAATCGGTCTCACCGAGATTACTTTATGCCCTAACCCTAATGAAATCAGTCCTACCGAGTTGATCATATCGGTCCCACCGAAATTCCTAACGGTCACATTATGAACTAAATCGGTCCGCGAGTTCTCTAAATCGGTCCCACCGAGTTTGGTAAATTGTGTGTAATAGTTAGATTTTGTGTGGAGGCTATATATACCCCTCCACCCACTCTTCATTCGTGAGGAGAGCCATCAGAACATACCTACACTTCCATACTCACTGTTGTGAGAGAGAACCACCTACTCAAGTGTTGAGACCAAGATATTCCATTCCTATCATATGAATCTTGATCTCTAGCCTTCCCCAAGTTGCTTTCCACTCAAATAATCTTTCCACCAAATCCAAATCTGTGAGAGAGAGTTAAGTGTTGGGGAGACTATCATTTGAGCAAGGAGTTCATCATCAACACACCGTCTATTACCTTTTGGAGAGTGGTGTCTCCTAGATTGGTTAGGTGTCACTTGGGAGCCTCCGACAAGATGGTGGAGTTGAACCAAGGAGTTTGTACGGGCAAGGAGATCGCCTACTTCGTGAAGATCTACCCTAGTGAGGCAAGTCCTTCGTGGGCGATGGCCATGGTTGTAATGCCCAGAATGGGACTATACCTCCTACGTGTCGAGGCACGACTTAAAGGTATAAGCCCATCCTAGAATGATCTCAAGTTTGGTATCTTTGCACAACTCATGTAAAAGAGGGGTTAAATTGCAAAAGGAGATAGTTGGCTTACACCCGCCACTTCACACAATACATTACATGAGCAATACATCATTCAAAACATCACAACCCGACTACGGGCGAAGATCAAAAGAAAGATACCAAAACAACATAAAGCCACAGGTCAGGATCGAATCCTAGTAGAAACCACTACTGATCGTCGAAACGTCACAAGCATACGGCCAAACTCTTCATCGAACTCCCAGTGAAGTACTGATCCATCTCCTGCTTCAAACTCGGCTGAACCTGCATCTGGTGAGGTGAAGTAACTGTGAGCCACGGAGGACTCAGCAATCCCGTTCCCGGGTAACAAGACTATTTAAGCCTTGGGTGAGGACAAGGCTGAAGAAAGAACGAGAGGTGAAGGAACAACAAGAGTCTGCAGCAGCAACTAGCACTAGCTTACGTGATAGAGAGCGAGAAGAGAAAGCCTCGGTCGAGAGATGATCACGAAGTGATCCTAACTAAAGCCGGTCAAACATAACCCCACCGTGTTCAACTCCCGAATCCCTATTCGGAAAATGACAGTCACGGTACACACGCTGGTAGTGTATTAGAACATTGTGTCAAGTTTTCTACAACCGGATATTAACAAGCTCCCATCTGCCACATAACCGCAGGCACGGCTTTCGAAAGTTCAAACCCTGCAGGGGTGTTCCAACTTGACCCATTACAAGCCCACGATCCGCGGAGTCGCAACTCCAAGGTGGGAAGACCCGAGTATTCTCGGAATCCCGTGCTCAAGTTAAACCGAACTAAGGTAAGGCTAATCCAGCAAATCCTCCCGGCGTGTCGGCACCCTGATAGTAGCCGCGCGTATCTAAGTCTCAGGACACGACCGGATGGGCGATTCTACAAGTTTATACCAATCCTCGAGTTTCCTCGCGGTGACCCCGCAGAACCCCCGTTTGGGACCAACACCATCAGCACTGGCCCCCCCTGCTATGTAGAATTAAGAATCCTCGGGGACGCGACCCCCTATGCAAATTTAATTAATTAATTAAGTTGTTATTATGAGGCAAATAGTACCAAATGTTGGGACTTGCTGGAAAAGACTTAGCACTTAGCGGTTTATCGAGGGGGTCCCATACACCCCAACCGTGTTAGGAACGCATAATCAAGGAACATAACACCGGTTTATACGGTTCCTAACGGCATGAGTGGAACAAATCACCAAGCAAAAGGCTTAGCCTTCCACCCTGCCAGTATATAGATGATTTCATTTTAAGCATTTATATAGTGTGATATAACCCAACCAAACTTCAACATGAAGCAAGCATCTTCAATCTTCACCTGCAACTAACAATGCTATAAGAGGGGCTGAGCGAAGCGTACTTAGCCAAGCAACGGTTTGCATAGGTAGGGTGGTTAAACAGGTTCATGGTTACAAGTAGGAGGCTGACAAGAAATACATGGGCATCGAGGCAAAACTATAGAGCGGAACTACTAGCAATAGGCAAAGATAGTAATGGTATCCGGGTTCGGTCATCTTGCCTGGGATTCCACAAGGAAGAAGAACGGATCCACGAAGTAGACGGAGCAACAGTCGAGCGAATCCTCACAACTCCGGAATGAAACTTAAGCTAACAAGAGAAGCAGCCGGAAAGGAAGAAACAACACGGTAAACACACAAGCATAAACATGGCATACGATGCACAAACAAGTATGATGCATGTCCGGTTTAAATATGCAAGGCATGGCAAAGTGCACAAACAAGTACTACAAGTTAAGTGGAGCTCAATATGCAACAAGTTGCATATTGACGAAACACCACATTTAATTATTTAGTTGACTCTCATTATTTACAAGACAAGATTAAATGTTGGTTAACATGGCAAGAGGTGAAGCAAGGTAAAACTACACTATTTAGGCATTTTAAATGAGGCCGGAGAATAACAACAACATATCCGGAAAATCCCCATAAGCATGTTTAGTAATTATTAAAGCAACAACAAACACACATTATAATGTTGTTAAAATGATGCGGATGACATGATCAAGTTTATGCAATTTATTAAAAGGTTGACATGAAGAAGATATGAAGTATTGTCACCGCGGTGGAAGGGAAAAGGGTGCCACGGCAACGATAACCAAAATGATGCCACGCAACAATTCGGTTCCGGTAACTCGTCGAGAGACCGGTGCAAAAGGAAAAGGTGGCGTGAGCGAGTCAAACGAGATGAAAGGTGGGGTGATCCCGTCACCAGGTTCCCACGAGTCGGTGACGAGGCAACCGAGGAGCACGACAAAAGGTCGAAACGGGCACGGTGCTGTTGGGGAACGTAGTATTTTAAAATTTTCCTACGATCACGCAAGATCTATCTACCAGATGCATAGCAACGAGAGGGAAGAGTGTGTCTACGTACCCTCGTAGACCGGGAGCGGAAGCGTCAAGTGACGCGGTTGATGTTGTCGAACTTCTTCGCGATCCAACCGATCAAGCACCGAACGTACGGTACCTCCGCGTTCAGCACACGTTCAGCTTGATGACGTCCCACGAGCTCTTGATCCAGTTGAGCTTCACAGAAGAGTTTCGTCAGCACGACGGCGTGGTGACGGATATGATGTGTTCACTGGCGCAGGGCTTCGCCTAAGCTCCGCGACGGTATGACCGAGGTGTGATTCTGTGGAGGGGGGCACCGCACACGGCTAAAACAATTCAACTTGTGTGTCTTTGGGTGCCCCCCTGCCCCCGTATATAAAGGAGCAAGGGGGGAGGCCGGCCGGCCCTTCCTGGTGCGGCTATGGAGTGGACTCCTACTAGGAATAGGATTGCAATCCTATTCCTAGTAGGATTCACCAAAAGAAGGAAGGGGGAAAAGAATAGGAGAGGTGGCGCCCCCCCCCCCAATCCTAGTCCAACTAGGAACCCTAGGTGGGGGCGCCGGCCAGCCCTATGGGCTGCCTCTCTCTTTCCCTTTAGGCCCACTATGGACCATCCCCTCTCGTAGGGGGTTCCGGTAACCCCCTCCGGCAATCCCGATAAATCCGAAACTTTTTCGGAACACTTCCGGTGTCCGAATATAGTCGTCCAATATATCAATCTTTATGTCTCGGACATTCCGAGACTCCTCGTCATGTCCGTGATCTCATCCGGGACTCCGAACTACCTTCGGTACATCAATACTCATAAACTCATAATACCGATCGTCATCAAACGTTAAGCGTGCGGACCCTACGGGTTCGAGAACTATGTAGACATGACCGAGATTCATCTCCGGTCAATAACCAATAGCGGAACCTGGATGTTCATATTGGCTCCTACATATTCTACGAAGATCTTTTATCGGTCAAAACCGCATAACAACATACGTTGTTCCTTTTGTCATCGGTATGTTACTTGCCTGAGATTTGATCGTCGGTATCTCCATACCTAGTTCAATCTCGTTACCGGCAAGTCTCTTTACTCGTTCCGTAACACATCATCTCGTGACTAACTCATTAGTCTTTTGCTTGCAAGGCTTATTGTGATGTGTGTTACCGAGAGGGCCCGGAGATACCTCTCCGACACTCGGAGTGACAAATCCTAATCTTGATCTATGCCAACACCACGAATACTTTCGGAGACACCTGTAGAGCATCTTTATGATCACCCAATTACGTTGTGACGTTTGATAGCACACAAGGTGTTCCTACGGTATTCGGGAGTTGCATAATCTCATAGTCATAGGAACATGTATAAGTCATGAAGAAAGCAATAGCAGTAAAACTAAACGATCATGGTGCTATGCTAACGGATGGGTCTTGTCCATCACATCATTCTCCTAATGATGTGATCCCGTTGATCAAATGACAACTCATGTCTATGGTTAGGAAACATAACCATCTTTGATCAATGAGCTAGTCTAGTAGAGGCATACTAGGGACATATTGTTTTGTCTATGTATCCACACATGTACTAAGTTTCCGGTTAATACAATTCTAGCATGAATAAAAGATATTTATCATGATATAAGGAAATACAAATAACATCTTTATTATTGCCTCTAGGGCATATTTCCTTCAGTCTCCCACTTGCACTAGAGTCAATAATCTAGCTCACATCGCCATGTGATTTAATACCGATAGTTCACATCGTTATGTGAATAACACCCATAGTTCACATCACCATGTGACCAACACCCAAAGGGTTTACTAGAGTTAATAATCTAGTTCACATCGCTATGTGATTAATACCCAAGAGTAATAAGGTGTCATCATGTTTTGCTTGTGAGAGAAGTTTAGTCAACGGGTCTGTCACATTCAGATCTGTATGTATTTCGCAAATTTCTATGTCTACAATGCTCTGCATGGAGCTACTCTAGCTAATTGCTCCCACTTTCAATACGCATCCAGATTGATACTTAGAGTCATCTGGATTTAGTGTCAAAGCTTGCATCGGCGTAACCCTTTACGATGAACTCTTTATCACCTCCATAATCGAGAAATATTTCCTTAGTCATCCAATTACTAAGGATAATTTTGACCGCTGTACAGTGATCTACTCCTAGATCACTATTGTACCTCCCTGTCAAACTCATGGCAAGGTACACAACGTGTTTTGTACACAACATGGCATACTTTATAGAACCTATGGCTGAGGCATAGGGAATGACTTTCATTCTCTCTATATATTTTCTGCCGTGGTCTGGCTTTGAGTCTTACTCAACTTCACACCTTACAAGTCAGGCAAGAACCCCTTCTTTGACTGATCCATTTTGAACTACTTCAAAATCTTATCAAGGTATGTACTCGTCGAAAGTCTTATCAAGCGTCTTGATCTATCTCTATAGATCTTGATGCCCAATATGTAAGTAGCTTCACCAAGGTCTTTCTTTGAAAAACTCCTTTCAAACACTCCTTTATGCTTTCCAGAAAATTCTACATCATTTCCGATCGACAATTCACATATACTTATCAGAAAGGTTGTAGTGCTCCCACTCACTTCTTGTAAATACAGGCTTCACCGCAAGTCTGTATAAATCTATATGCTTTGATCAACTTATCAAAGCGTATATTCCAACTCCGAGATGCTTGCACCAGTCCATAGATGGATCGCTGGAGCTTGCACATTTTGTTAGCACCTTTAGGATTGACAAAACCTTCTGGTTGCATCATATACAATTCTTCTTTAATAAATCCATTAAAGAATGCAATTTTGTTATCCATTTGCCAGATTTCATAAATGCGGCAATTGCTAACATGATTCGGACAGACTTAAGCATCGCTACGGGGGAGAAAGTCTCATCGTAGTCAACTCCTTGAACTTGTCGAAAACCTTTCGCAACAAGTCGAGCTTTGTAAACAGTAACATTACCGTCAGCGTCGGTCTTCCTCTTGAAGATCCATTTATTTTCGATGGCTTGCCGATCATCGGGCAAGTCAACCAAAGTCCACACTTTGTTCTCATACATGGATCCATCTCAGATTTCATGGCCTCAAGCCATTTTGCGGAATCTGGGCTCATCATCGCTTCCTCATAGTTCGCAGGTTCACCATGGTCTAGTAACATGACTTCCAGAACTGGGTTGCCGTACCACTCTGGTGCGGAACGTACTCTGGTTGATCTACGACGTTCAGCAGAAACTTGATCCGAAGTTTCATGATCATCATCATTAACTTCCTCACTGATTGGTGTAGGAATCACTGGAACAATTTTCTGTGATGTACTACTTTTTAATCCGAGAGAAGGTACAATTACCTCATCAAGTTCTACTTTCCTCCCACTCACTTCTTTCAAGAGAAACTCCTTCTCTAGAAAGGATCCACTCTTAGCAACAAAGACATTGCCTTCGGATCTGTGATAGAAGGTGTACCCAACAGTTTCTTTTTGGGTATCCTATGAAGATTTACTTCTCCGATTTGGGTTCGAGCTTATCATGTTGAAACTTTTTCACATAAGCATCGCAGTCCCAAACTTAAAGAAATGACAGCTTAGGTTTCTTGTCAAACCACAGTTCATACGGTGTCATCTCCACGGATTTAGATGGTGCCCTATTTAACGTGAATGTAGCTGTCTCTAATGCATAACCCCAAAAGCGATAGTGGTAGATCGGTAAGAGACATCATCGATCGCACCATATCTAATAAAGTACGGTTATGACGTTCGGACACACCATTACGCTGTGGTGTTCCAGGTGGCGTGAGTAGTGAAACTATTTCACATTGTTTTTAATGAAGGCCAAACTCGCTAACTCAAATATTTTACCTCTACGATCATATCGTAGAAACTCTTATTTTCTTGTTACGATGATTCTCCACTTCACTCTGAAATTCTTTGAACTTTTCAAATGTTCCAGACTTGTGCTTCATTAAGTAGATATACCCATATCTGCTCAAATCATCAGTGAAGGTCAGAAAATAACGATACCCGCCGCGAGCTTCAACACTCATTGGTCCGCATACATCAGTATGTATGATTTCCAACAACTCTGTTGCTCGCTCCACAGTTCCGGAGAACGGAGTTTTAGTCATCTTGCCCATGAGGCATGGTTTGCAAGCGCCAAGTGATTCATAATCAAGTGATTCCAAAAGTCCATCACTATGGAGTTTCTTCATGCGCTTTACACCAATATGACCTAAACGGCAGTGCCACAAATAAGTTGCACTATCATTATTAACCTTGCATCTTTTGGCTTCAATATTATGAATATGTGTATCACACGATCGAGATCCAACAAACTATTTTCATTGGGTGTATGACCATTAAAGGTTTTATTCATGTAAACAGAATAAGAATTATTCTCTAACTTACATGAATAACCGTACTGCAATAAACATGATCAAATCATATTTATGTTCAACACAAACACCAAATAACACTTATTTAGGTTCAACACTAATCCCGAAAGTATAGGGAGTGTGCGATGATGATCATATCAATCTTGGAACTACTTCCAATACACATCGTCACTTCATCCTTTAACTAGTTTCTGTTCATTATGCAACTCCCATTTCGAGTTACTACTCTTTAGCAACTAAACCAGTATCAAATACCGAGGGGTTGCTATGAACACTAGTAAAATACACATCAATAATCTGTATATCAAATATACCTTTGTTCACTTTGCCATCCTTCTTATCCGCCAAGTATCTAGGGCAGTTCCACTTTCAGTGACCATTTCCTTTGCAGTAGAAGCACTTAGTTTCAGGCTTGAGTTTTAGCTTTGGGTTTCTTCACGGGAGTGACAACTTGCTTGTCATTCTTCTTGAAGTTCCCCTTCTATCCCTTTGCCCTTTACTTGAAACAAGTGGTCTTATTAACCATCAACACTTGATGCTCTTTCTTGATTTCTACCTTCGCCGATTTCAGCATCGTGAAGAGCTCGGGAATTACTTTCGTCATCCCTTGCATTATAGTTCATCACGAAGTTCTACTAACTTGGTGATAGTGTCTAGAGAACTTTGTCAATTACTATCTTATCTGTAAGATTAACTCCCACTTGATTCAAGTAATTGTACTACCCAGACAATCTGAGCACATGCTCACTGGTTGAGCTATTCTCCTCCATCTTGTAGGCAAAGTACTGTCAGAGGTCTTATACCTCTCGACACGGGCATGAGTATGAAATACTAATTTCAACTCTTGGAACATCTCATATGCTCCGTGGCGTTTCAAAACGTTTTTGAAGTCCCGGTTATAAGCCGTAAAGCATGGTGCACTAAACTATCAAGTAGTCATCATATCGAGCTTTTGTCAAAACGTTCATAACGTCTACATCTGCTCCTGCAATAGGTCTGTCACCTAGCGGTGCATCAAGGACATAATTCTTCTATGCAGCAATGAGGATAATCCTCAGATCACGGAACAATTCCGCATCATTGCTACTAACATCTTTCAACTTGGTTTTCTCTAGGAACATATGAAAAAATAAACGGGGAGCAACATCGCGAGCTATTGATCTACAACATAGATATGCTAATACTACCAGGACTAACTTCATGATAAATTGACGTTCAATTAATCATATTACTTAAGAACTCCCACTTAGATAGACATCCCTCCGGTCATCTAAATGATCGCGTGATCCAAATCAACTAAACCATGTCCGATCATCACGTGAGATGGAGTAGTTTCAATGGTGAACATCTTATGTTGATCATATCTACTATATGATTCACGCTCGACCTTTCGGTCTCCAGTGTTCCGAGGCCATATCTGCATATGCTAGGCTCGTCAAGTTTAACCCGAGTATTCTGCGTGCGCAAAACTGGCTTACACCCGTTGTATTTGAACGTAGAGCTTATCACACCCGATCATCACGTGGTGTCTCGGCACGACGAACTTTCGCAACGGTGCATACTCAGGGAGAACACTTATACCTTGAAATTTAGTAAGGGATCATCTTATAATGCTACCGTCGTTCTAAGCAAAATAAGAAGCATAATAAGATAAACATCACATGCAATCAAAATATGTGACATGATATGGCCATCATCATCTTGTGCTTTTGATCTCCATCTCCAAAGCACCGTCATGATCACCTTCGTCACCGGCGCGACACCTTGATCTCCATCGTAGCATCGTTGTCGTCTCGCCAACTATTGCTTCTACGACTATCGCTACCGCTTAGTGATAAAGTAAAGCAATTACATGGCGATTGCATTTCATACAATAAAGCGACAACCATATGGCTCCTGCCAGTTGCCGATAACTTTACAAAACATTATCATCTCATACAAAACCTTATAACTCATCACGTCTTGACCATATCACATCACAACATGCCCTGCAAAAACAAGTTAGACGTCCTCTACTTTGTTGTTGCAAGTTTTACGTGGCTGCTACGGGCTTTAGCAAGAACCGTTCTTACCTACGCATACAAAACCACAACGATGTTTCGTCAAGTATGTGCTGTTTTAACCTTCACAAGGACCGGGCGTAGCCACACTTGATTCAGCTAAAGTGAGAGAGACAAACACCCGCCAGTCACCTTTAAGCAATGAGTGCTCGTAACGGTGAAACCAGTCTCGCGTAAGCGTACGCGTAATGTCGGTCCGGGCCGCTTCATCTCACAATACCGCCGAAGCAAAGTATGACATGCTGGTAAGCAGTATGACTAGTATCGCCCACAACTCATTGTGTTCTACTCGTGCATATCATCTACGCATAGACCTGGCTCTGATACCATTGTTGGCGAACGTAGTATTTTAAAATTTTCCTACGATCATGCAAGATCTATCTACCAGATGCATAGCAACGAGAGGGAAGAGTGTGTCTACGTACCCTCGTAGACCGGGAGCGGAAGCGTCAAGTGACGCGGTTGATGTTGTCGAACTTCTTCACGATCCAACCGATCAAGCACCGAACGTACGACACCTCCGCGTTCAGCACACGTTCAGCTTGATGAAGTCCCACGAGCTCTTGATCCAGTTGAGCTTCACGGAAGAGTTTCGTCAGCACGACGGCGTGGTGACGGATATGATGTGTTCACTGGCGCAGGGCTTCGCCTAAGCTCCGCGACGGTATGACCGAGGTGTGATTCTGTGGAGGGGGGCACCGCACACGGCTAAAACAATTCAACTTGTGTGTCTTTGGGTGCCCCCCTGCCCCCGTATATAAAGGAGCAAGGGGGGAGGCCGGCCGGCCCTTCCTGGTGCGGCTATGGAGTGGACTCCTACTAGGAATAGGATTGCAATCCTATTCCTAGTAGGATTCACCAAAAGAAGGAAGGGGGAAAAGAATAGGAGAGGTGGCGCCCCCCCAATCCTAGTCCAACTAGGAACCCAAGGTGGGGGCGCTGGCCAGCCCTATGGGCTGCCTCTCTCTTTCCCTTTAGGCCCACTATGGACCATCCCCTCTCGTAGGGGGTTCCGGTAACCCCCTTCGGCAATCCCGATAAATCCGAAACTTTTCCGGAACACTTCCGGTGTCCGAATATAGTCGTCCAATATATCAATCTTTATGTCTCGGACATTCTGAGACTCCTCGTCATGTCCGTGATCTCATCCGGGACTCCGAACTACCTTCGGTACATCAATACTCATAAACTCATAATACCGATCGTCATCAAACGTTAAGCGTGCGGACCCTACGGGTTCGAGAACTATGTAGACATGACCGAGACTCATCTCCGGTCAATAACCAATAGCGGAACCTGGATGTTCATATTGGCTCCTACATATTCTACGAAGATCTTTTATCGGTCAAAACCGCATAACAACATACGTTGTTCCTTTTGTCATCGGTATGTTACTTGCCCGAGATTTGATCGTCGGTATCTCCATACCTAGTTCAATCTCGTTACCGGCAAGTCTCTTTACTCGTTCCGTAACACATCATCTCGTGACTAACTCATTAGCCTTTTGCTTGCAAGGCTTATTGTGATGTGTGTTACCGAGAGGGCCCGGAGATACCTCTCCGACACTCGGAGTGACAAATCCTAATCTTGATCTATGCCAACACCACGAATACTTTCGGAGACACCTGTAGAGCATCTTTATGATCACCCAGTTATGTTGTGACGTTTGATAGCACACAAGGTGTTCCTACGGTATTCGGGAGTTGCATAATCTCATAGTCATAGGAACATGTATAAGTCATGAAGAAAGCAATAGCAGTAAAACTAAACGATCATGGTGCTATGCTAACGGATGGGTCTTGTCCATCACATCATTCTCCTAATGATGTGATCCCGTTGATCAAATGACAACTCATGTCTATGGTTAGGAAACATAACCATCTTTGATCAATGAGCTAGTCTAGTAGAGGCATACTAGGGACATATTGTTTTGTCTATGTATCCACACATGTACTAAGTTTCCGGTTAATACAATTCTAGCATGAATAAAAGACATTTATCATGATATAAGGAAATACAAATAACATCTTTATTATTGCCTCTAGGGCATATTTCCTTCAGGTGCACACAAGGAAACATTTCATACAACACAAGCAAGCATCACACGGGTCATCGTCTCGGGGTTATACCTTCGGAACAATCGTTCTCGAAGCGGTTCGAGTGTCGAGGGACGTAGTGGTAGTAGTTGTTCTCGGGAGTCGTGGTACACGTTCGTAGAGGAAGAAGTTGTTCTCGTTTTCGAAGAGGAAGTAGTCGTTCCGTAGAGGTACACGGGGCGACGGTAGGGGTACTTGGAGTCTCCGAGTAGTCGTGGTACTTGGCGCTTCCGGCGACGGTAGTCGTTCACGTATGTAGTGGTACTTGTTCCGTAGCCGTTCACGAGCTCGTTTTTCCGTAGATGTTCAAGTCGTCGGTAGTCGAACTTGACGAAAAGTTTTAGTTGTACTCGGGCGACGGTAGCGGAAGTAGACGTTCCCGTAGATGTACATGTCGTTTTTCGTAGATGTTCGGGTCGTTGCGGTCTTTGGCGTGTAGGCGTACACGGTTCCCTGACAAGTTCATAGCAAGGCAACACAACAAAACAAACAAAAACAGCAGCACGGGACAGCGGCGAGGCCATGCAGCAGCAAAAACATCGGAGCCCGGCTCCATGGCGCTGGGAACGGAGGAAGGACGCAGACGGAGGGAGGCCAGAGGGAGGCCATGGCGTCGGGGAGGACGAGGTGCGGGCCGGCGCTGGGAGACGGGAGGAGGCAGCAGGCGCTGCTGTCGAGGAGGCGTGCGCTCTCTGGAGGACGGGTCCGGCCCCATCCAAGGCGGCTGGAAGGAAGGGGCGCGTGCGCAGCGGCGGGCCAGGCGAGGAAGGCCATGGCGAGGCTCTCGGGGCGGAGCGGTGCAGCCCCGCGGCGCTGGAGAGGAGGGCGCCTCCTGGCCGGCCCAGGCGAGAAGAGGCGGGAGGACGAGGGCGCGCACAAGGGAGATGGCGGCCGCCGGCGTGGCTCCGCGCGGGGAGGGAGCAGGCTGCGGAGACGGAAGGGAGGAGCGCTGGGCTTCGGCCTTGGCGACTCGGGCGAGGAGATCGACGCGAGGGGAAGGCTGCGCGAGCGAGAGAGGCAGAGGGGCTCGAGGGAGGAGAGAGATCGGAGGGAGGCTGCGGGAGATCGGGTAGAGGCGATGGGGATCGGGCTCTGGGAGAGGCGCGAGAGGGAGAGGGGTCGAGGGAAGAGGGAACCAGCGGGATCGAGAAGAGGGACGAGGGGTGGCGGCGTGCGCTAGGAACGGAGGGAGGAGCTGCGGTCGGGCACTGGCGCTAGGGTTAGGAGTGCCGGTTGGGCCAGGAGATGGGCCGCGGGGGAAGTTTGGGCCAGGGAGGCCTAAAGGCCTGGAGGAGGCTGGGCTTCCTGCGGCTGCTGGGCTGCTCTTCTTTTTAATTCCCTTTTAGCATAAAACAAAGAGAGAAGAAAAGAAAGAAGTGGAAGGTTAGGGGAAAAATAGCACATGGGAGTATTTTTCTCGGGCAGCATAAAAAGAGCACGGTCTGAGAAAAATAGAAAAGGCGTGATTGGAAAATAATTCAAACATATTTGAATTTAATTCAAATAGTTTTGAACTAAGACTTGAATATAGAAGTGTCCAAAAATGTTCGAATTTTTGGAGGAACCTCGAAACAACGGAAAAGAATTATTGGCAAAGTTTTTGAAGGTGAAACTCGAAGTGAAAAAGACATGGGGAAATTTGCAAGTGTGTTGGGGTGATTCCGAAGCAAGGGAATATTTATTTATATAGCTCCCTAAAATATTGAGAGACTTTTATATGTTATAAAGAGAAGTCATCCTTCCCTCGATTTAAATGGACCGAAGGTCCACACGGATTATTTAGGTTGATATGCAAAAAGAAAGTATGACATGAAGGCATGATGACATGATGCAATTCAAAAAAAAAAATAACACAAGCACAAAGAACACACACGAGAACCCGGAACATCTGGAATCTTCTGGAATCTTATGGGACGTCGGTCTCGGGCGTCACAATGGTGGGATAGACAAGGTTGCTTCTTCGTGGACCCTTTGTGGGTGGAGCCTTCCGTGGACTCGCGTAGCAGTTACCCTTTGTGGGTGGAGCCCTCTGTGGACTCACGCAGCCGTTACCCTTCGTGGGTTGAAGTCTCCATCAACGTGGATGTTCGATAGCACCACCTATCGGAACCACGACAAAAACATCCGTTTCTTCACTTGCGTTTGCATTCTCCAAACTCCTCCTTTTACCTTCATATTCAATTATTTTACATTCCGCTGCTATACTCTTAGAATTGCATGTGTAGCATGATTACTTGACTTGTGCATAATTGTTAAAATCTACCAAGACTTAAAATTGGGAAAAGGCTAGGTTTTTATTTGGTCAAGTAGTCAAAGTTGCATGATTTACTTTCCAACACCCATATACTCTTGTTATGCATGCTTGATATGTATGGTGAATGTTTAAACATATGCTAAAACTTCATCCAACTTCAAGTAAATTAAAAGCTACCACTTTTCTTGCTAGGAGTCTATTCACCCCCTCTAGACACCTCTTCTCGATCCTTTCAATTGGTATCAGAGCTTTGGTCTCCATTGCTTTGGTTTAATCACCATTGAAGGAAGATGGATGAGTCTACGTTGGGGAGTATTAGACGTAGAGTGCCTATGCTTGATGGAGAATGCTTTCATGAATGAAAAAATGAGATGCTTGAGATCTTCAGTGAATATCATTTGAACAAGTATATTGATAATCCTTGTATGCCCCCCATTGATGCTTCGAATCCTACTTTCAATGAAAAACTTGACATGATTCGAAATCTTAGAACTGTTAATCTTATCACTAGAGGATTGCCTAGAAACTTGCTTGTATGTTTGCCAACTTTTGAATGTGCTTATACTATATAGAGATTTCTAGAGGAACGATTCCCAAATTATTCCTTGAAAAATCTAGATGAGATTCTCCATAAGTCTATTGCCTTGAATAGGATGAGTACTAGTGATCCTAAGTTTAGTGATTGTTTATTTGAGCTTCGTGATCTCATGCGTGCCAAATGAGATGTTGGAATTATTAGCAGTATCATTTCCGAAGTCATTAGAATTCATAGAGATGAGCATTGTTACGGTCACACTTCTAATAAATCACTCTCTCTAGGTGTTGATCAATCACATGACGATATGGAACATGGATACTATGATGAGGATGATGATAATGGTCTTGATGAACAAATGAGACACTTTGGTCTTATGGCAAATCTTCGTGGTTACGCAGCCGGAGGAAAGGAATGGGTGCTTGATAGTGGTTGCATGGATCACATGATGGGAGATAAGGACATATTTGATGAGCTTGCTAGAAATGATGGTCCATGGAAGTAGGTTACCTTTGGTGACAACTCTAAGGGTAAAGTTGTTGGCCTTGGTAAGGTGGCCATATCCAACGATAACTCAATTAAGAATGTCATGCTTGTAGAATCTCTCGGATATAATCTTTTCTCCGTGTGTAGATTAGCTGATTTTGGTTTAAATGTGCTATTCACTCATGTTGATTGCCAAGTCTTTCGTAGAGATAATCATAATATGGTCTTTACCGGCATTCGTAGAGGTGACCTATACATTGTTGACTTCACTAATAAAGCCCAACCTCGCACTTGTTTTATTGCTAAATCCTCTAAAGGTTGGTTGTGGCATAGAAGGTTAGGTCATGTCGGTATGATAAATCTTGATAAGCTTATTAAAGGTGATCATATCCTTGGTGTTAAAGATGTTATATTTGACAAGGATAGACTTTGCAGTGCTTGTCAAGCAGGAAAACAAGTTGGAGGAAGTCATCCCGTGAAGAACATCATGACTACGAGAAGACCACTTGAGCTACTTCATATGGATCTTTTTGGTCCCAATGCTTACAAAAGCCTTGGTGATAACTCTTTTCGATTAGTCATTGTTCATGGTTTTTCAAGATTTACGCGGGTGTTCTTTCTTGATGATAAATCGGAGGTCCAAAAGATCTTCAAAAACTTCGCTAGGAAGGCCCAAAATCAATTTGAAGTGAATATCAAGAAGGTTCGTAGCGGCAATGGAATGGAGTTCTCAGGCCCAAGATGGGATTCTATCCCGATCACATGATACACTCGTGATTGGGGCACAACCGCATTTCAGGCGCTTAGCAAGATGGATATCATTACATCGTACCATTACATAAATACATGGAGATACAACAAATCATACAAGTCAGATGAATACAACAACATCAATACAAGGCATCCGACTATGAATGCAAACATGAAAAGCAGAACAACATCCATCCTGCTATCCCAGGCCGCTGACCAGGAACCTATCCCAAGACTGACGAAGAAGAAGAAGAAGAAAGAACTCCAACAGAAATAAGCATCACTCTCACGTCAAGTCATCGGAAACCTGCACCTGCAACTGTTGTTGTAGTATCTGTGAGCCAGGAGGACTCAGCAATCCCATAACCATGGGTATCAAGACTAGCAAAGCTTAATGGTTAAGGAGAGGTTAAATGGTGAGGTTGCAGCAGCGGCTAAGCAATATATGGTGGCTAACTTACGAGGACAATAATAAGATGAGTATCTACGCAAACGGTCACAAACTAGTAATGATCGCTAAAGATCCTGAACTACCTACAAGTCAAACATAACCCCACTGTGTTCTCTTCTCAAAATGAAAAGAGACGGTCACGGTTACTCACACGGTTGTGTGTTTTACTTCGGATCCTCTGTCATGTTTTCTACAACCGGACATTAACAAATTCCAATCTGCCACATAACCGCGGGCATGACTTTCGACCGATCATAACCCTGCAGGGGTGTCCCAACTTAGCCCATCACAAGCTCTCACGATCAGCAGAGATAATAATAATATTACCCCTTATCTTAGGGACAATCCGATCAGACTCAGAATCCCGGTGCACAAGACATTTCGACAATGGTAAAACAAGTCCAGCAAGACCTCCCGGCGTGCCGACACCCTGATAGTAGCCGCGCGTATCTCGTCTCAGGCCACGTCCGGATGGGCGATCCTACAGGTAAAAACCAGACCTCGAGTTTCCCCGTGGTGGCCCGGCAGTCTCCCCGTTTGGGACCAACACCATCGGCACTGCCCCCCCTATATGTAGAAGAATCCTCGGGTAGCGCTAACTCCCTATGCAATTAATAATTAAGTTTTTATTATGTTGCAAATTAAAACCAATGTTGGGCCTTGCTGGAGGAATTTTATTCAAAGACGAACTGTCAAGGGGTCCCCATATACCCAACCACGTTAGGAACGCAAAATCAAGGAACATAATGCCGGTTTATCGGCTCCTAAGGTGGCATGAGAGGAACAAAACACCAAGCAAAAGGCCAAGCCTTCCACCCATTGCCAAGTATATAGGTGTGTTATTATATATAAGATATATTGTGATATTCCAACAACAAGTTTCAACATGGAGCAATCTTCATCTTCAACTGCAACTAACAATGCTATAAGAGGGGATGAGCGAGCGGGTAACATAGGCAAACAACGGTTTGCTGGGATGGTGTCAAAGGTTAGAGGTTTCATGGCAACAAGGAGAGGCTGACAATAAATGATGGGTAGTGCGACATATAACGATAGCATCGAGACAACTTAGCATGGCAATGATAGTCAAGGTATCCAAGGGGATGGTCATCTTGCCTGAGATCCTGCAAGGAAGAAGAACGAGTCCATGAAGAAGACGAAGAAGAAGCCATGGAGTCGAACGAATCCCCACGAACGCAACGGATAATGAACTAGCGAGAAGAAGCACACAACATGGTAAACACACCACTCAAGAACATGACAACATGCTCAACCAAGTATGATGCAAGACAAGTCTATATGATGCAAAACATGGCAAGGGATGAAGCACACAAGAACATCACAACAAGGCAAGTTTAAATGAGGCCGGAAACAATGTATAACAATTCCGGTAAGTCCTCATATGCACGTTTCGAAATGGGTCCAGATCTGAACAAACATTTAGTTAAAGTTGTGAAACAGCAAGTTAACATGCACCATGATGATCTACTCGAAATGCTAGTCAAGTTACATATAAAGTTTATTTAATTCAAAGCTACGGCCTAGAAGATATGAGTAAAACAAGTCAAGCATGTCAAATATGCAAAATGCATCCAAACAACAAGCAAACACACTCCAAACATGTAAACAACATGATATTATGCTTCTACATGCAAAAAACACAAGTTTCATATAGAGCACGCTCAAAACGGAGCAACGTTTCAACACATACACATGAAACAAGATATAACAACAAGTTGTCCAAAAACAGCAACATAGCAACTTTGGAGCAAGGTATATTTACGCTACAGCACCCAAACATGATAACAAAAGGCATGGATGTGAAATAGACATGATTCTCAATAAGCATGAACTCAGAGCACACCTAAACACTTGCTGGATCACAATTAAACTAGCATGGCAAGATTCAATAAGTTTACAGATTTCTCAGACTTAGTGAAAATTACAAGGCATGGGAGAAATTACAACAAGTAGGCATGTTTGCAAGCTTGTGAAACTTAACTCAGAGCATAACATGGCATAAGAGGACAATCAACAGCAAGAAGGCATGTTTATGAAGCTACTCATGGCAAGAACATGGTAATAGGATGCATAAATCACTAGCAAATCACATGGCAAAACTGAACTTATTGTAAATAGGCTGACAAACATTTTCTAGCAAATTGAGAGCAAGAAATAAATAAGCTACGGCAGGGCATATATGCAAACAAGGACATGGATGGATAGAGCATAACATGGACAACAAGACATGATCATTGGGCAACCCAAAACATGCACGGATTTGAGTGGGGCATCAAGCAAACATGGCATCAGGTTTAGCAGTTTCAGACTTAGCAGTTTTGTAACAAGTCTCAGGAAACAACAACAGCGAGTAGGATACTTTACAAGCTTGTTGCAAACACTGCAAGGCATATCATGAAAAGTAGATTGCATCACAGCAAAGATGGCATGATTTTGCTTCTAAAATATATTGGCATGTGGCATAAAAGACAATCACCTCAATAGCTATGAACAAGACAAAACATCATCTCATAACAAGTTTCAGCACTTAACAACCACATGCACTTTTGCAACAGAGATTAACATGGCAATATGGCACCTAACATGAATGGTACATCAACCAACATGTAGAGCACTTCACAATGAACATTTTGACATATCATACACTCCATTTGGATAAACATGCAAAAAGATATCACCCCACAAACATGCTAACATATTAACAGTTTTCAGCATTTTAAAACATATAGAACTCTTGCAACGATGATTAGGGCATCAAGATGAACTGAAACAAGCATGCCACAGTACAACATTATGAAGAGCATATAAGGACGAACATTTGGACATATTATATGCTTCATTTGGATCACCACACAAAAAGATACAGCACCACAAAGTATGCATCACGCAACAGTTTAGAAAAAGGACTTCGACGAAATTTATACCCTCGGGGTAGAACTGGGCGAACATTGTCCGAAAAAGGGCGGACGTGTCCGAGCTCAGACTCGCGGGCCCACCTGGCAGCGGCTCGGGCGGAGGAGGTCGAGGCAGAGGCCATGGCCGCGGTGGCACCGACGATCTTGGCGGCGGGGACGACGATTCCGGCGACGGGGCGCCGGATCCGGGTGGGGCATGACCAGATCTGGCCGGAGGTGGCCGCGGGGGCTGAGGGCGGCACGGATGCGAGCACAGGGGTGCCGGGGTCGCGAGATCCAACAGCTGGAGCTTCAAGACGGTGGCGGCGGCTCATCGGCGGCGGCGGTTAGAGAAAAACGGAGAGGGAGAGGCACGGGAAGAAGGAGGAGGACGACGGGGCGGCCTGGGGCAGAGGCGGCGGCGCACTCGCCGGGGATCAACGACGGGAGGCGGCGACGCTGGGCTCTGGATCGGGCTCCTCCCGATCTGGAGCTCGGGAAAGCGAGGGGCGCGGACGGGCCGGCTGGCCGCGCCTGGGCCCGCAGGGCCGCGGCGGGGGGGAGCTGGCAGGTGCGACGAGGAGCCACGACTCGGGGCTATGGGGGCCGGCTGGCTGGTCTCCGGGCCGTCCGATCTGGCCGCGGACGGCCGAGATCGCGGCCCGAGAGCCGACTGATGGCTCGGGGAAGCTGGTGGCTCAAATAGGCTCGGGTGGTGGCGGCGGCTCGCCAAGTGGCGGCGTGGGATTGGGCAGGCACGGAAAACGATGGGGGAGGCGGCTGGGAGGTAGGGGAAGGAGTAGGTTAGGCTAGGGATGTCCAAAAATGGACTAGGGGCTGTTTATATAGGGAAGGGGGGCTAGGTTTAGGGATTTTAGGCTGTTGCGGAGCCTCGGATCTCGATCCGACGGTTCCGGAGCGGAGGGGGTTTAGGCAGGCCTTTGTGGGCTGATTGTGGCTGTGTAAAGAAGGTGTGGGCTGAGATGAGAGGAGAGGAGAAAGGCCCGGCACAACGTTTCGGAGACCGAAACGTCCGGCGTTTAACCGGCTATAGTGCCGCGATAGTTATCCGTTAGGCTATCAAACGAGCTCCGAATGCGACGAAATTTGGCAGGCAACCTGTCTACACTATAATAATACCACATGCCAAGTTTCACCCCATTCCGAGAATGGTTTTCGGCCACTTATAAAATAAATATTCGGAGGTGCCGCAGGCGCGTGTGAGTGTGTCTGGGCTCAGAACGGACAACGGAGAGAATGAGGGAACTCAGACAAATGCAGGTTTTGAAAACATACTGATGCAATGAACATGATGACATGGCAAAATGCAACACACAAGCAGATGACAGGGCAACGACAGCGAATAACTGGCTGACACCTGGCGCATCGGTCTCGGGGCGTCACAACACTCCCCTACTAACAAGAGATCTCGTCCCGAGATCTTAGGAACGAGACGGAAGAGAAAAAAGGAAGAACAAAGTTCTTCAAGGACAAAAGAGTGAAACCAAGGAACCTTGAGAGGTTGAGCCACTTCGAAAGAAAGAATAGAATGGAGATGAACGAAGTTGCAAAGACTTTGTTAGACAAGAGGAAGAAGGAATACGACGAGAATCAAGGAGGTTGGAAGGCAGGAAACATGAGCTAAAGGAACAAGAATGAATTTGTAACCACTACGGTTAAAAGAAGATAGAAAGGGAACAAGAACGAAAGAATTTAGGCAGCACTCCGGCTGAACATGGAAAGAATAGAGCATGAACTTGATAGGATGGAACGATACATGACGAGATTAACAACACAACGCCTCCAGAAGAATTGAAATAATGCAATGAAAAGAACGGAGAAGAAGATGACAACTTACACCACAAATGAATTTGAAAGAGAATCTTGAAGAGAAAGGTTTGAACGGAGTTGTTGAGAAAATCAACAACAAAAGAATAAGCTTGTTGTGGACTTATGTACACATCTCAAAACTTGAGGTGAATTATGCCGCAACCTAATATTGCATAGATGAGATGAAGAACGAAATGCAAAACTCCACTTCAAAAGAATACGGAGGATTATTTGCACGTCAAGACGCGAGAAGAAGAATACTTGAGCTGCTCTAGAAGAATTAGATGAATGTTTGAAGAATGCATTATCTCCTGAAGAACCACCATGAGGAACCCCGGTAACAAAAAGGATGATGATTTAGAAATGACAGACAAAAAGAATAAGATTAAAGCCTTGCGATAATTTAGATGAGGGTCCCGACGGGAAGGCCGAGAAATGTTTGAACTCCGAGGAAGAAAAGATGAAAGCACCTGGAACTAGAATTTATTCCTCAAGAATAAACTCCGAAGGAAGGAATTAAACAACTTGACAAGAATGAATAAGAATTACGGTATGCTTATCCTACACCAATTACATTGATGTGAAGCAAAAGATTTGCATATCACTTATTCACTTTGAATAGGATTAAAGAGAGATATATCACAAACTTGCGAAAATCTTCATGAAACACCGGTAGGATTGGAATAAAAAATGAATGGATTGATATGATAACACCGGAAAAGAACTCTTGAGCGAACCACCTTAAAAATTGAAACCTGGTGAAGAAAGAACAAGCCACCGGGAAGAATTGAAATTGAATGAAGGAAAGAGAATAAGCCACCGTAAGGAATTGAAATTGAGTGAATTCCACAGAATGAATTGCCGGGAAGAATTACAACACTTGGGGAAATTTAGATACAAGAGAACAAAGAGATCGCAAACTGATTAAAGAATGCTTGAACGAAGCATCGGAAGAAACATGGAGATGAACGAAGAGGCATCAATGAAGAATATTTGGAGGACGAAGTTGAAAACTGAGAACGAAGAAATCTTCTGAAATGATGGCCTTTGGAGGAACACCATGAAAAGAATTCATGAAATACTCCGGATGGGTAAGGAAAAGAATTTATGACAAACAGAATAATTCGAGAGGATAACATTAAGCTAGAAGCACGAATCTCCGAGAGAACGGACAAGATCCAGCGGAAAACGCTTCTTCGGTCTTCAAATATCGACGAGAAACACGACCAAAATTGTTGAGATACTCCGGAGAAGAAAAGAGGAAGGTTGAAGCAACGTTGAAAAGATTTTGAAAACGATCTTGGAGAAGGCATATGACTGATGGTATCCATACTTATGTCACACTTGAAAAGAATTTCGGAACACTCCGGGAAATTAAAAGAGTCAGGTAAGATCCTGGAAAAAGACCTGTGGGTTATGAGCTCACCAAAGAGAAAACACCGTTGAAAGGATTGAAAAGGAGATAATGCACCGGAACGATTGAAAAAATCGAATGAGGTGACAACCTCGAATTAATTGGAACACAGAAAAATCTCGTGAGATTTCTTCGGAACTCCGGAATAATTTATTAGCGAGAGGCGAACGAGCAAGGGGAAAAACATTTGAGCAAAGGGAAAAGAATATGAAGAACACCAAAAATTTGAATTGAATTCGCCGGAGAAGTAAAGAGATGAATAATGACGACGAGACGAGAATTCACCGGTAGAAATAACTGAGGAAAGAATGCAAAATATTCACACGAGTATGATGGATACTGTCACGACCCGGATTTGGAAAAATCCAAGTCTCTGTGCTTACTGTGCTATCCCTGGATCGTAGCTAGCACACACAGTAACAAGAATGAATATCAGTAAAACATACATCATTTTACTACAACGGTAGATCCAGAATTAAGCAAATACATACCATAGGCATAGCTCGATGCTGGCACATCATACAGCGGAATAATACGTAGTCGCTAAGTTAGGGCTCCATCAACGCCACTAGGCTCGTTGAGTGTAGACCATAACCCTATTGTCTCTTAATCTGTCAAGATCTGCACATGACAAGTGCAGATGAGTACGTGGAATTTACTCGCAAGTTGCAAAGAAAAGTTTAACAGAATATGTATATATGCAGGGTAAATATTGGTGGAGGTTTCCTTTGCGTAAAGCCAATTTTATCCTATACTAAATTTTGCAAACTTCTTTTGAAATAAAATAACTTTAGTATAAAAGGTAGGAGTGAGACTTTGGATAAACGCACCAAAGTTCATTCTCCGATTTTAGTAAAACATTTATATAGTTGAAGTGAAACACAATCACTGTGCTCAATCCTCAACCAACCCTTAAAACAGATGTTTAGAAAAGAGAGGGGAGATTCTTCTTCAGTCCAAGTCTTCAGTTGCTCAAAATTGCCCGTAACCGGGGGCACGGCTAATCGATTAGGTTTAACCCTCTGCAGAGGTCGTACACGTTCCCCACATGACAAAACCAACCCCGTTTATCATTACACACTTGGGTGTATGACTAGGAGAAGATTGTGACAAAGCCTTTCCGTAACAGCCCCCTATACCTGACCAAGCCACCCACAACTTAGGCAATGAAAGCCCCTCTCCGATGGCGGTCCTGAGGTAAGGGTTTCCCGTTAGTACTAAGCTAAGCCAGAGCCCATAGTAGCATGTGGCTGTACTGGAAGCTACATCAAACTATACTTGGAAGATCTCATTTCCCTGGACGGCGGTCCCCACCAAAACCTGTGTGCAAGACCCCAGTCGGGCGCATTCATTGCAAGACCCCGATGGGCGCAATCACTTGTAGACGCTCCCGTCAATACCATTCCGCCCAGAGAGTAGAAGTAAAATAGTATATAGCTTTTTTTAAGTTTTCACAAAATGTTGCCTCAAAAGAGGGAAAGTCTATTTGTTTAAAACTTGTTTGATTTTCAACCCACCCATTTATGCAAGCGCGGCCAAGCATGGTAGTAAGTCTTGAAGCTAAGTGTCTAGCTAGTAATAATACTTTGCAAAACTTTTGTAAAACATGCATAGTATTAAATGTGAAGAGTTATGCATAATATAAAAAATATAGGTCAGGGCATGATCAAATTGCAACTTGCCTTTGGATTCTTGGTAACACAGTTCTACCTCCGCGTAGAATTCGCCGTCGCACTCGTCGCAATCTAACGCAATAAAGTTACTTAAGTAAGACACTCCACACATCAAGCATCCATATAAAAAGTGCTCAAGCAAAACCATCCAACACACAAGTCATGCCAAACAACCCTAGCAAGAATATCCATATGATTCGAGTTTACGCAATTTGTTCGGTTCTTATGAAGGGCGTATAGTTCATGTTATTAAACTAATTTAATAATTTATAACTCCAAATTTTTGTGGTGGCAACATATGACCAGAGAGGTCCTCTAGGGATCTTGTAAGAAGATTTATATAAGAATAGAATTTAATTGGATCAAGTGGTTAAATTATAACTAAGGGAGGTCAAATTCATGTGTAGTGGTCAAAACAGGAACCAAAACATTGTTGAAAAATTAAGAATTGAGTTCTAACAGAAGGGTATGGTTCTAGGGACCAACTTTGGTAATTGGAACATTTCCATATGATATCTAGATTACAAGATATAGCAAAATTACATCAATTATTATTTAAATCAGAACCAAATTTTAATTTGCTCAAAATTGAGATTTCAAAATTTTATAATAAACTAGATGTTCCAAGGAATCCGGGGATATAAAATTTGTCGAAATCGGGCATACGGTTTGGGAGATACGAATTTCCAAAGTTGGGCTATTTTTCTGAAAAAGGGTTACGGGATTTGATATGAGCTGCCACATGTCTTGTTCTGATTGGTTGATACCTCTTCCTATAAGAACACGTTTGAGAAGTTAAGTGGCTGGGTGCTCACCGGAGTCTCGCCGGAGTCCCGCCGGAGTTGGAGGATATGTTCTATGGCTGCAACAAATGGACAAACGTCGTGGAGGATGTCGAGGGGAGTTGTGTGGACAAGGTCCAGGCCTCGTCCTCGTTTCATGGCAGTGGCAGGAAGCCGCCGGAGTTGGGCCAAACTCCGATTGGTCGCGTACTCACAGATGCCGTGTTCCGGCTGCGGGTTTGAGGAAGTAAACATGTCAGGGAGGTCTGGACGGATGTGCAGCGGTTAGAGGAAGAAAAGTAGTCGCGAGAGACTGACCGGAGGCGTCGCGAGGTTCGCCCGTCACGGCAGCAGATCTCAACTTCGACGAGGAATTATTCACAGAGGAGAAGGGATTAGAGAGGGCTTTTAGAGGAGAGAGACGAGAATGTCTAGGTGCTCCTCTGGGTGATACTTATAGGGTCAGGGAAAGGTCAGAATCGAGCGGAGCGTTCGTCGACATTATGGCGTTAATGGCGAAAGTTACTGCTGCTTTAGGTGGCCCTTAGGGCGCGGTTTAGCGTGGGTAACGGAAGAGAAGGAGTTAGGGCGGAGTGGGGAATCCATTCAGAGGAGTTTCGGGGCGAGGGAGAGGAGGGGAGGGGGTGGCGCTAGGCATGGCTCGGTGGCTGAATGAACGAACGGAGGAAGAAGAAGAACGCTAGTGCCTGATATGGGCCTTAGTGAGAAATTTGGCCCAAGAGCAAAGGAAAAAAAACAATGGAAGAGATAGATGGGCTAGATAGGCTGACAGAGAGAAAGCATAACTAATAACAATATTAGACTGGATAATCAATGAATAAATTGTTCGCTTTCTCATAAATATTATTTGGATCTGAGGAAAAAATGTTCACATGTTCTCTTTGATTATTTCTAGCCTAGGAAAAGTGGTTTCATAAATAAATAAGAAATAATTTTGTGTACGTACATGTTTCGATAATGCACTATGGGCTTCATAATTTTACCAACATAGCCCTTAGGATCTTATGAATGCCAAAAATTACAAAGAAGAAATATTAAATACTTTCAATAATAGTTTTGGAGAAGTCATATTATCTCCTCTCATATTTGGTGGGAATAAAATAATTAGTAAATGCAAAAAGTGTCAACTTCGTAGAGAACCTCCAAATCTCAAAGAACTACTAGTATTTAGTTTGATCCCTTATGAAACATTTGTCCACCATATCTGAGAAACTCATTTTATTCTCACTCCATAATTTTGAATGTAGTTTAAAATATTTCAAAAGAAGGAGAATTCTTGTTTTTAAATTTTGGAATAAACTTTTCAACCAAGATTATTTATTGGATAAAAGATTATCCAACTTTTATAACATGGTTTGAAAAGGTTTTAAACAAGGACTCAAAAAGTTTTAATTTCTCTAGAAAATCAAAGCAATTCAGTCAATATTACTTATTTATTAACATTCCAAAATTTGGAAAATTTTGGGATGTTACAAACTACCACCCTTAAAAGAAATCTCGTCCTCGAGATTTGCAGAGGCTAGCAAGAAATAGGTTAGGGTTTGGTTCCTTGGGTTACTTCCTCAGGGTTTGGTCATATCATCTATAGGTTTGCACTTATCCTTTTCCCTCATGTCTTGAGAGAAATGTCTTCTATTAATGTAATTCCTTGTATTCATGTTCTTCAGTAGGCTTCTTGCACCATTCTGGAGTCTCTCGTGATTTGTCGTATGACCTAATTATCCTTCGAGGTTGTTCGGGTGCTACCACCCTTAAGAACAAACTTGTAGGGTTTTCCGCAAGTTCTTCATTCCCTCATGGTTCTTCATTGAGCTTCTGTGGTTTAGAACTGGGCCTTCTTCATCGAGCTTTTAGAACTGGGCTTTTCCTCGATGAAAAGTCTTCCTCAAAATCCATAAATTTCAGAACTACCTATCGAGGCTCTCATGGGGGTCCATGAATTATCTTCTGGCGGAGCTCCTTGAAGATCTTCATGTTTCTTCCTCACCGTCCAATCTACATTAGGCATGGTTGCCTATCTACAGGGGTAATTTGTCTTACCATTCTATGGTTTTAGGCTTGTCCCAACGACACTCTACTAGGGTTTCAAGTCTCTCCGATTTACAAATCAAACATATAGAAGTATCTAATAAGAGTCTCCGGTATGGGGGCCAATCCATCCCGTACTCAAATCACTACTTCATATGTAGACAGGTGAATCACGTGTTCTAACACTCGGTCTTTCTCGCTCCTCTTTAAGAGGTCTTCACCTGCAAAGCTAATAAAACGTCTTTGGGTGGCGTTAATCCTACTCAAGTCGCGGTAAAACTTGCAACCGTAAAATTTCCTCGCATCTTCACTTGGTTTCTCTAGATCATGTATGACAATATGAGATTGAGTTTGAAACTTCTTTAATTCTTTCCAAGTAATTGCCCTTGGAATTCATCGATGGTTATAAGCCTTTTACACCATGTGTTAGTCTCTCAGATGAAATACTGGGAAGCATAATCCATCTTCTTCGTTGGATTTACTTTGATGTCTTCAATTATTCCTATATCCTGAATCCACTCTTATACTTCTGAATGTGTCACTTGTCCCATCAAAATAATTCCTTCCATCTTTGGGTGTAAGGGTTGGACAGAGAAGAGGATAGAGTTTAGAGAAAGAGAGATGGATACGCACACAACAATCAATAAACAACTCATACCTTAACGTTTATAATACTCGTTTTCTACGGTTTCGTCGTTGGGTCTTCATTTCTTCGGTTCTTGAAAGTCTTCAGTGCGTGACGTTTCACCCGTAGAAAGGTCTTCTATTACATCTTCCGTAATTAAAACCTCTCGAGGTTGAATAAATAATACAACCTACGGAGTTTGTATCATAATAACGCAAGTTTTTTTTCAAAAACAAATTAACACAACTCAAATGACAACAAAAATCAAATCAATGGCGAATAACTCCAACAAAAATCCAAATTTCACTCATAGATTTCATTCAAACAATTCCTATGGCACCCTCGTCCACATGAGTTATCATGGTCGGGTACACTACTCGCACTCTTTCGTTTATTTCACAACTCTCATGGTGGGCTTGTAAACTATTTGAATCATGTGGGATATTCCATGACAATGGTAATCTTTAAATTCTTCATAGCCATCTTAGTCTTGAGTGTCTTCGGTTCTTCTTTACCAAGGTCACTGGAGTTTGGAAGGTTGGTCACCTAAGTTTTTGAATGCAGAAGAAAACTTAGAAAAGAAAAGAAGAGGGTACGAGAAAGCTATTATTACTACTGGAAATTTAAGTTGTTCCTATTAAGGTCTTCCTATTTCTAAGCCATTTTCTAGGGTCACGTCCTACAGTCAACGTATGCTCTGATACCAGTTTGTCACGACCCGGATTTGGCAAAATCCAAGTCTCTGTGCTTACTGTGCTATCCCTGGATCGTAGCTAGCACACACAGTAACAAAAATGAATATCAGTAAAACATACATCATTTTACTACAACGGTAGATCCAGAATTAAGCAAATACATACCATAGGCATAGCTCGATGCTGGCACATCATACAGCGGAATAACACGTAGTCGCTAAGTTAGGGCTCCATCAACGCCACTGGGCTCGTTGAGTGTAGACCATAACCCTATTGTCTCTTAATCTGTCAAGATCTGCACATGACAAGTGCAGATGAGTACGTCGAATGTACTCGCAAGTTGCAAAGAAAAGTTTAACAGAATATGTATATATGCAGGGTAAATATTGGTGGAGGTTTCCTTTGCGTAAAGCCAATTTTGTCCTATACTAAATTTTGCAAACTTCTTTTGAAATAAAATAACTTTAGTATAAAAGGTAGGAGTGAGACTTTGGATAAACGCACCAAAGTTCATTCTCCGATTTTAGTAAAACATTTATATAGTTGAAGTGAAACACAATCACTGTGCTCAATCCTCAACCAACCCTTAAAACAGATGTTTAGAAAAGAGAGGGGAGATTCTTCTTCAGTCCAAGTCTTCAGTTGCTCAAAATTGCCCGTAACCGGGGGCACGGCTAATCGATTAGGTTTAACCCTCTGCAGAGGTCGTACACGTTCCCCACATGACACAACCAACCCCGTTTATCATTACACACTTGGGTGTATGACTAGGAGAAGATTGTGACAAAGCCTTTCCGTAACAGCCCCCTATACCTGACCAAGCCGCCCGCAACTTAGGCAATGAAAGCCCCTCTCCGATGGCGGTCCTGAGGTAAGGGTTTCCCGTTAGTACTAAGCTAAGCCAGAGCCCATAGTAGCATGTGGCTGTACTGGAAGCTACATCAAACTATACTTGGAAGATCTCATTTCCCTGGACGGCGGTCCCCACCAAAACCTGTGTGCAAGACCCCAGTCGGGCGCATTCATTGCAAGACCCCGATGGGCGCAATCACTTATAGACGCTCCCGTCAATACCATTCCGCCCAGAGAGTAGAAGTAAAATAGTATATAGCTTTTTTTAAGTTTTCACAAAATGTTGCCTCAAAAGAGGGAAAGTCTATTTGTTTAAAACTTGTTTGATTTTCAACCCACCCATTTATGCAAGTGCGGCCAAGCATGGTAGTAAGTCTTGAAGCTAAGTGTCTAGCTAGTAATAATACTTTGCAAAACTTTTGTAAAACATGCATAGTATTAAATGTGAAGAGTTATGCATAATATAAAAAATATAGGTCAGGGCATGATCAAATTGCAACTTGCCTTTAGATTCTTGGTAACACAGTTCTACCTCCGCGTAGAATTCGCCGTCGCACTCGTCGCAATCTAACGCAATAAAGTTACTTAAGTAAGACACTCCACACATCAAGCATCCATATAAAAAGTGCTCAAGCAAAACCATCCAACACACAAGTCATGCCAAACAACCCTAGCAAGAATATCCATATGATTCGAGTTTACGCAATTTGTTCGGTTCTTATGAAGGGCGTATAGTTCATGTTATTAAACTAATTTAATAATTTATAACTCCAAATTTTTGTGGTGGCAACATATGACCAGAGAGGTCCTCTAGGGATCTTGTAAGAAGATTTATATAAGAATAGAATTTAATTGGATCAAGTGGTTAAATTATAGCTAAGGGAGGTCAAATTCATGTGTAGTGGTCAAAACAGGAACCAAAACATTGCTGAAAAATTAAGAATTGAGTTCTAACAGAAGGGTATGGTTCTAGGGACCAACTTTGGTAATTGGAACATTTCCATATGATATCTAGATTACAAGATATAGCAAAATTACATCAATTCTTATTTAAATCAGAACCAAATTTTAATTTGCTCAAAATTGAGATTTCAAAAATTTATAATAAACTAGATATTCCAAGGAATCCGGGGATATAAAATTTGTCGAAATCGGGCATACGGTTTGGGAGATACGAATTTCCAAAGTTGGGCTATTTTTCTGAAAAAGGGTTACGGGATTTGATATGAGCTGCCACATGTCTTGTTCTGATTGGTTGATACCTCTTCCTATAAGAACACGTTTGAGAAGTTAAGTGTCTGGGTGCTCACCGGAGTCTCGCCGGAGTCCCGCCGGAGTTGGAGGAGATGTTCTATGGCTGCAACAAATGGACAAACGTCGTGGAGGATGTCGAGGGGAGTTGTGTGGACAAGGTCCAGGCCTCGTCCTCGTTTCATGGCAGTGGCAGGAAGCCGCCGGAGTTGGGCCAAACTCCGATTGGTCGCGTACTCGCAGATGCCGTGTTCCGGCTGCGGGTTTGAGGAAGTAAACATGTCAGGGAGGTCTGGACGGATGTGCAGCGGTTAGAGGAAGAAAAGGAGTCGCGAGAGACTGACCGGAGGCGTCGCGAGGTTCGCCCGTCACGGCAGCAGATCTCAACTTCGACGAGGAATTACTCACAGAGGAGAAGGGATTAGAGAGGGCTTTTAGAGGAGAGAGACGAGAATGTCTAGGTGCTCCTCTGGGTGATACTTATAGGGTCAGGGAAGGTCAGAATCGAGCGGAGCGTTCGTCGACATTATGGCGTTAATGGCGAAAGTTACTGCTGCTTTAGGTGGCCCTTAGGGCGCGGTTTAGCGTGGGTAACGGAAGAGAAGGAGTTAGGGCGGAGTGGGGAATCCATTCCGAGGAGTTTCGGGGCGAGGGAGAGGAGGGGAGGGGGTGGCGCTAGGCATGGCTCGGTGGCTGAATGAACGAACGGAGGAAGAAGAAGAACGCTAGTGCCTGATATGGGCCTTAGTGAGAAATTTGGCCCAAGAGCAAAGGAAAAAAAACAATGGAAGAGATAGATGGGCTAGATAGGCTGACAGAGAGAAA
>LR738709.1:606401066-606425634 GCA_902687465.1 Secale cereale | reverse complement strand
AAAAAAAAAAAACAATATTAGACTGGATAATCAATGAATAAATTGTTCGCTTTCTCATAATTATTATTTGGATCTGAGGAAAAAATGTTCACATGTTCTCTTTGATTATTTCTAGCCTAGGAAAAGTGGTTTCATAAATAAATAAGAAATAATTTTGTGTACGTACATGTTTCGATAATGCACTATGGGCTTCATAATTTTACCAACATAGCCCTTAGGATCTTATGAATGCCAAAAATTACAAAGAAGAAATATTAAATACTTTCAATAATAGTTTTGGAGAAGTCATATTATCTCCTCTCATATTTGGTGGGAATAAAATAATTAGTAAATGCAAAAAGTGTCAACTTCGTAGAGAACCTCCAAATCTCAAAGAACTACTAGTATTTAGTTTGATCCCTTATGAAACATTTGTCCACCATATCTGAGAAACTCATTTTATTCTCACTCCGTAATTTTGAATGTAGTTTCAAATATTTCAAAAGAAGGAGAATTCTTGTTTTTGAATTTTGGAATAAACTTTTCAACCAAGATTATTTATTGGATAAAAGATTATCCAACTTTTATAACATGGTTTGAAAAGGTTTTAAACAAGGACTTAAAAAGTTTTAATTTCTCTAGAAAATCAAAGCAATTCAGTCAATATTACTTATTTATTAACATTCCAAAATTTGGAAAATTTTGGGATGCTACAGATACTCGCAGTCCCGAGAGGAAAAAGGGTGGGCGGGTCGGAAAAAGAAATACCACTTCGGAAGGGGAAACAACGTCGGTTGGAAAGAACTGAGGACTGAAGCAAAAGACAAGGAGGGTCAAATCGACTTGACGAGAGATGCACCCGATGAAAAGAACCGACGACGCAACGATCGGAAAACTAACCGCGTGATCCTAAAAAAATTGAAGGGGAAGAGGGGTGATACGTCTCCAACGTATCTATAATTTTTGATTGTTCCATGCTATTATTTATGATGTCTTCGATGTTTAATAGGCTTTTTCATACACTTTTATATCATTTTTGGGACTAACCTACTAACCCAAAGGCCCAGTCCAGATTGATGTTTCTTGCCTGTTTCAGGGTTTTGCAGAAAAGGAATATAAAATGGAGTCCAAACGGAATGAAACCTTCGGGAGAGATATTTTTGGCGAAAATCACGTACGGGAGACTTGAGAACCACAGAGTAGGGGCCATGAGGAGCCCACGAGGGTGGAAGGGGGGTGCGCCCCCCTTCCTCGTGGGTCCCTCATGAGTCCCCTGGTGTCCTCCTTCCTCCCATATAATCCTATGTACCCCAAAACCATCAGAAACAAAGAGAAAACCCTAATTCCACCGCCGTAACCTTCTGTTCCCGTGAGATCCCATCTTGGAGCCCGTTCCGGAACTCCGCCGGAGGGGGGATCCATCACGGAGTGCTTCTACATCATCATCATCGCCCTCACCATGAGTTGTGAGTAGTTTACCACACACCTTCGCATCCATAGCTAGTATCTAGATGGCTTCTTTTCTCTCTGGATCTCAATACAAAGTTCTCCTCGGTCTTCGAGGAGATCTATTCGATGTAATCTCTTTTTGCGGTGTGTTTGTCGAGATCCGATGAATTGTGAGTTGATACGTCCAAAACGTATCTATAATTTCTGCTTGCTCCATGCCTCTTTTGTGTGATATTGCTATGATATTTATGCACATCCATACACTTTTGATCATATTTGGACTAACCTATTAACTCAGTGCACCACAGTGCCAGTTCCTGTTTTCTGCTGGTTTTCTATTTCAGGTTTCCCCCATATTAAAAGTGCCCTAAAAATTCCGGGAAACATACAGGGAAAATCAGCGTATCGGGAGCTTCCAGAAAAACCAAGGCAGGGCCAGAGGGGAGCCTGGGGTGGCCCAGGCGGCCACCCGGTGCGGCCCCACCCCTGGCCGCGCCAGGGGGGCGCCTGGGGCCCCACCTCCGCCTCTGGTGACCCCCTTTGGCATATATATTGCTCGCGTCCCGAAACCCTCGAGGACGGAACCCTTTTTCGCGATCTCATCTCTGTTCCGCCGCCGCCGCGCTTCCAAAATCGGGAGCACCAGGAGAACTCTTCCCGGCACCCTGCCGGAGGGGAGGACCACCTCCGGGAGCTTCTCCATCACCATGGACGCTTCCCGGATGAGTTGTGAGTAGTCTCCCTTGGACCATGGGTCCATGACCAGTAGCTATGTGATGTTCTCCTCCCTTCTTTGTTCTTCATCGATTAGACCTCGTGAGCTGCCCTACATGATCGAGGCACATATGTAATCTTTATGCTGTTGCTCTGCTGAGTTTGCTGGGATCCGATGGATTATGAGATTATGTTCAGATTGTGTGTGAGTAATATATTTGATTCACCTCTTTTATATTTATGTTCTTGAGTAATTCTTGCATGTTCTCCGTTGCTATTTATTGCTTTGGCCGAGTAGTAGGTAGTAACTCCAAGAGGGAACGTTATGCTTGATTGTGGGTTCATGCCCCTCGATGACTAGCTTGAGTGACAGAAACATGAGTCTACGGGATGTGCTGTTGCCACAAGGAGGAAAACAATGGTGCTTGTACTTGCGGGTGCAAGGATTGTTTACTTTACGCAAAGTTCTTTTAATGCAGTTGTCTGTTGCTTTGAGTTTACACTTTGGGTGGGACTCACAACTTAATACCAGCGAGATGTTCTGGATAGATATCTCAAGGTGGATGATTAGTAGTAGATGCAGATGGATTTCGGTCTACTTGCCTTGGCGTACCGCCCATGCTTTTGAGCCTCTACCTTTCTTTACAACATAGTTAGCATTGGTTTGCGCACATAATCATGTCAATTGCCCAGCTGTAATTTGTTTACCTCACTTAGCTGTTTTATCGTCTTTTGGGAGAGAGACATCACTAGTGAACATCATGGGATCCCGGTCCATATTACCATCACTGATCACACCCGCTATTTACTTCATGTTCTTATTTCCTAGTTGCAGTCATACCTATCACTATTATCTCTTGCGTTTGATCCTTTGTAAACGACAAGGCCGGAGGGATTGACAACCTTTCTGTACTCGTTGGGCGCAAAGTTATTTGTATCTATGTGCATGTCCTGTCAAGCAAAAGTTTCTGGCACTATTGACACCTTCTTGTCGACCCTAGGAGTCTCACGGGATTCGATCCTTGGTATCTTTGCCAAGGGAAATTTGCCGCTGCGCTACATCTCAAACCTTCCACTTGGGGTAACCAACGAGGGGCGAGAAGCCATCAAGCAAGTTTCTGGCGCCGTTGCCGGGGACTCCACTCTTCAAGATAGGGGAGTTGCACGCTATCTTTTATCTTTGCTTTTTAGTCTTGTTAGTTTACCTTTCAGTTTTTTGCTTTAGTGTCCCTTATTAAAAATCACAAAAATAGTTGTCTCGCTTTTTAGTTAGCATTATGTCTGGTCCTTTTGCCTTTGGTGAGGCAGAAGTGCTCACCTTTAAACAAAGAGGTGGTGAGAGTCTAATAGATGTTGGTATAGAATTAATAATTCTCAAAAAAGAGCCACCAAGAAGCAATCTACTACTATCCTGCTTAGAAATTTTTATGTTGGAATTACTTCTTGGAATAGGTTTACTCTAGATTCTGCTATCAATGGAAATTTCCTAGAAGCCCCAGTTTGAGAATCTCTTAGTATTATGGAAAATCTTGTTGGAAATCCCCCTGTTGTTAGCATTCAAGAGGACATTACCCTAGCTCACATTATGAAAAAACTTGAAAAGATAGAGCTAGAGATGCCAAGCATTAATAAGATAAATGAGTTGGACCGTAAGATCCAAGGGAATTTGAATAGGCTTGATAGCTCCATGCATAAAATTCTCAAAATTTTGGAGACCATCAAATCCCATGACTTGGATTCTTCTAGGATAGACAAGATTGAGGAAATCTTTGACACTTTAGGAACTACTTTCTCCTCAATCAAAACCAAAAAGGTAGAAACTCCGGCAAAGAGGGAGCCTAAGTTCGTTTACGTTCCAAAGGCTCCTCGTTCCAAAAGTAATCCATCTATTGCCAAAGGGGTTGAAACTGTGAAGACTTTGGAAGAAACACCTCTCTTTGATAAATTTATAAATGAATCTTCCATTGACTTTTTACCTTTTGGTCTTCTCCCTAGAAGTATCTCTATTAGGCCTTTATTTGAAAGTCCTCTTAAGACTAGTTGTACTATTGAAGAGCTTTTTGATGATCTTGATGATGGTTCAATTGATACAACTTGATCTCTTTGCATTATGCCTAGCTTAAAGGCATAAAAGAAAGAGCTTTTGGGAGGCAGCCCACAACGAATAAAGTTTTATTTTGCTGTTGTTGTGTCTTGATGTTTGTTACTACAGTAGCATCATCATTGTATGTTTTATTTTCAGCTTTGTGCCAAGTTTAGCCTCTGATTGCAAGAAAGTTCAAAAGTTGTGACGTGCAGTCCAGAAAACAGATTCTGTCCTTGGACAGAAAAATTCGTATAAAATCACCAGATCATCTTTTTGGTCTGAATTGTTTTGACAGCGTGACCTATACAATTGGCTTTCGGGGTCTGTTCTGAGTTTTTTGATTTGAGTTGCAGAAGTGCCCCGAAAAAATTATTTACTACCTGCTGGTCTGTTTTTCACAGATTCTGTCATGTTTTGCCTTTTCTTCGTTTTGCAAACCTTAAGCTTGCTTTTTCTTTGCAAAAACCTTTTGGCAATCTTGAGAAACAGTAGCTCTTCAAGCTTATCCTTATTTCCAGCAGGGAAAATTTATTTTATTATGGGTACTAACCTCGCTAATCAGATTATGGTGAGTTATGTATGAAGTGAGTTTTCAAGTGTGCGAGGGAAGATGATAAAAAGATTCAGGAGGGTCAAACGCTCAAGCTTGGGGATGCCCCCGTGCACCCTCAAGAAATATTCAAGAAGACTCAAGCGTCTAAGCTTGGGGATGCCCCCGTGCATCCCCTTCTCCATCAACAATTATCAGTTCGTCTTTCGTTCCACTATATTTTAATCACTTCATGCGTTATGTGCTATGCTTGGAGCGTCTTGCTCTTAGTTTCCTTTTTAGTTTTCTTTAGCTTTGCTTGCTGTTCATAACGAGTTAGAACCCAGCTTTCTTTGTGTGGGAGAGAAACACGCTCGACTTCAACCTAGAACACAACATAGGATTTGCATGCTTATCTTTGCTGTGTGTGTTCTTTGTCTTTCAATAAGCTACTGTCATGTTTAGCTCTTAGTTCTCATGCTTTTCTTAGAGCTCTTGTTTAGTTAGTTGCTGAACTCTCTTGAGTTTTCAGGTTTATCTTGTTAAGAGAGTTTGTCTGTTGCACTGAGTTGTGTGTCTTAACTTAAAGTAGGTAATTGAGGTTGATATTTAATTTTGGTAGTAACTTGCAATAGTTTTGAGGTGTTGCCATGAGTAATGTCTGAACTTTTGGTGTCAAGAGCTTTAGCCTATTAGTGATAGATGTCGTATTTTGGGCAATCCGTGCTTATTTTCGAAAACCTACAAAATAGTTGAGAACTTTAGCTACTAAATGGATCACTAATCTTTGGAGGGATCGAATATTATAGTACACTCACATACCATGGGTCGAGGATGCGCAAGGGTAACCAAACCCCCATACACACCTCCTCGGGGTACTTGTCTCTTTGTGAACCTCCTAATTAGATTGAGAGTAACCGATAATAAGTGCATGAGTTCTTCGGACTAATGTGAGTATTCAAAGGTTGACACTTCCACCTAACCATATTTTTCTAGCCTCTTCGGTGCCGTGCATTGCCCTTTCTCACCTCGAGAGTTGGCGCATACTTCGCCGGTGCATCCAAATCCTTGGCACGATACGCTCTGTCATCATAAGCCTCATTATATCCTTCCTCAAAACAACCACCATACCTACCTATCAAGGCATTTCCATAGCCTTTCCGAGATACATTGCCATGCAACATCCATCTTCTCATGACTTGATCTTCATGTCATACATGCTTTTTGCTTGATCGATGAGCCGCATGCTAGTTGGCCTTGCCCTAATTATTGCTACATGACACGCTAGTATCATTGCATATCCTGCTACACTGGCGGAGGCATACATTTGCATACATCATGATAGTTTCATTTTCTTTATGTTGAGTACTTTTGTAAAGTGTGAAAGATCTTCTATACTTCTTGTAATACATAGAGTGTTGCCCCTAAAGTGAGGAAAAGATCCCAAAGAGGACAAATCAAAAGATCCCAAAGAGGACAAAATCAAAAGATCCCGAAGAGGACAAATGAGAGATAAATAGAAAGAGCCATTGAGGCCATAAAAAAATAAAAAAAAGAGAAAAAAAGAGAAAAAGAAATAAAAAGAGAGAAGGGGGCACACTACTATTTTCTTTTGAGAGATCCACACTCGTACTCCATCTTATACCTTGTGCTCCATAGAGATTATCATTTATGCATATAGCTATGTGGGGACCTTTACACTATAGAACTTGGCTTGTATATTCCAATGATGAGCCTCCTCAAAAGAGCTCTAGGTCTTCTTGAGCAAGCAAGTTGGATGCACCCCCACTAGTTCCATTGGAGAGCTTACATTAGCTCATATGTGCATCCGTTACATGGCAATCCCTACTCCTCACATCATATCTATCATTTGGCTTTCTCTCACCGATGATTGTCCTCATTGATGTGAGCCTTTCACACCTTTTTTGTCTTCACCCTCTATCATTTCTCTCTTTGCCATCCTAAGTGTCGACTTTCTTGCTTACGCTCATCCATTGCATGAGTGCTCAAAATATCGAAAGGGAGTGGATCATTTTGACTTGTACCTGGCTGACGGTCTGGGGATGAGTCAAGATACGATTCCAAAGAAGACCAAGTGTGAAACTTTAGTAGATTAAGTTCTCAACAATATAAAAACTATGTTTTACTCTCTCATATATCCCTATCCCCTTTCTTGCATGCAAACACCATTTGGAGACATTCGAGTCACGGACAACGAGAGCTCTTGCACCTTTATGTTCTTATGTTACATGTTACAATGCTAATATAGACTCTTGCTTGTTATGACTTGAATTGAATTACATGCCTTGATTGCTTTACTTAAAAGTTCTTATATGGTTGATAGCATGTCACCACAGAAATTATGCTTGTTATCATTTACCTACTCAAGGACGAGCAGGAATTAAGCTTGGGGATGTTGATACGTCCAAAACGTATCTATAATTTCTGCTTGCTCCATGCCTCTTTTGTGTGATATTGCTATGATATTTATGCACTTCCATACACTTTTGATCATATTTGGACTAACCTATTAACTCAGTGCACCACAGTGCCAGTTCCTGTTTTCTGCTGTTTTTCTATTTCAGGTTCCCCCCCATATTAAAAGTGCCCTAAAAATTCCGGGAAAAATACAGGAAAAATCAGCATATCGGGAGCTTCCAGAAAAACCAAGGCAGGGCCAGAGGGGAGCCTGGGGTGGCCCAGGCGGCCACCCGGCGCGGCCCCACCCCTGGCCGCGCCAGGGGGGCGCCTGGGGCCCCACCTCCACCTCTGGTGACCCCCTTTGGCATATATATTGCTCGCGTCCCGAAACCCTCGAGGACGGAACCCTTTTTCGCGATCTCATCTCTGTTCCGCCGCCGCCGCGCTTCCAAGATCGGGAGCACCAGGAGAACTCTTCCCGGCACCCTGCCGGAGGGGAGGACCACCTCCGGGAGCTTCTCCATCACCATGGACGCTTCCCGGATGAGTTGTGAGTAGTCTCCCTTGGACCATGGGTCCATGACCAGTAGCTATGTGATGTTCTCCTCCCCTCTTTGTTTTTCATCGATTAGACCTCGTGAGCTGCCCTACATGATCGAGGCACATATGTAATCTTTATGCTGTTGCTCTGCTGAGTTTGCTGGGATCCGATGGATTATGAGATTATGTTCAGATTGTGTGTGAGTAATATATTTGATTCACCTCTTTTATATTTATGTTCTTGAGTAATTCTTGCATGTTCTCCGTTGCTATTTATTGCTTTCGCCGAGTAGTAGGTAGTAACTCCAAGAGGGAACGTTATGCTTGATTGTGGGTTCATGCCCCTCGATGACTAGCTTGAGTGACAGAAACATGAGTCTAGGGGATGTGCTGTTGCCACAAGGGGGAAAACAATGGTGCTTGTACTTGCGGGTGCAAGGATTGTTTACTTTACGCAAAGTTCTTTTAATGCAGTTATCTGTTGCTTTGAGTTTACACTTTGGGTGGGACTCGCAACTTAATACCAGCGAGATGTTCTGGATAGATATCTCAAGGTGGATGATTAGTAGTAGATGCAAATGGATTTCGGTCTACTTGCCTTGGCGTACCGCCCATGCTTTTGAGCCTCTACCTTTCTTTACAGCATAGTTAGCATTGGTTTGCGCACATAATCCTGTCAATTGCCCAGCTGTAATTTGTTTACCTTGCTTAGCTGTTTTATCGTCTTTTGGGAGAGAGACATCACTAGTGAACATCATGGGATCCCGGTCCATATTACCATCACTGATCACACCCGCTATTTACTTCCTGTTCTTATTTCCTAGTTGCAGTCATACCTATCACTATTATCTCTTGCGTTTGATCCTTTGTAAACGACAAGGCCGGAGGGATTGACAACCTCTCTGTACTCGTTGGGAGCAAAGTTATTTGTATCTGTGTGCAGGTCCTGTCAAGCAAAAGTTTCTGGCGCTATTGACACCTTCTTGTCGACCCTCGGAGTCTCACGGGATTCGATCCTTGGTATCTTTGCCAAGGGAAATTTGCCGCTACGCTACATCTCAAACCTTCCACTTGGGGTAACCAACGAGGGGCGAGAAGCCATCATGAGTTTATGATGAAGATTATCTATGAGAAATATTTGGTTCTTTTATGAACTCTTTATCTATGCTCATAATATCCTTGCAAGTCTCTTCGAATTATTGGTTTGGTTTGGCCTACTAGATCTATAGTTCTTGCAATGGGAGAAGTGCTTGGCTTTGGGTTCAATCTTGCAGTGTCCTTTCCCAGTGACAGTAGGGGCAGTAAGGCACATATTGTATTGTTGCCATCGAGGATAAAAAGATGGGGTTTATATCATATTGCTTGAGTTTATCTCTCTACATCATGTCATCTTGCTTAAGGCGTTACTCTGTTCTTATGAACTAAATACACTAAATGTGTGCTGGATAGCGGTCGATGTATGGAGTAATAGTAGTTGTCGGGGTTTTGGTGCGACATATGCCAACGGATGGCTTATCATGCATGGGGACAATTGAACGTCGCCGGGCCCTGGAAGTGGGATAAGGCGATACTTAGGACGCCTACGAATCTTACCCGGGTTTGGGGATCTCTGAAGAGATAACACCCCTAGTCCTGCTCTGCGGGGGCTCCGCGTCATGACTAATGTCAATAAGGTGGGCACAAGGTTGCTCCTTGAGCTGTGCCGTCTAGAGGAGGAAGAAGGGGAAGGCTAGCTCTCTACCTTCGCCCTAGGGAATCGGAACGGTTTCTAGGGTTTCTCCCTATCTCTCTCTATGTCTCTCTTCTTGGAGTTCAACCCCTCCATATGGAGGACCCTGGGGGGTTTATATAGGCCTACCCCCCAGGGGTACAATAGTAATCCAGGCGGAATGGCCCCCAGCTGTCTATGTCTTCGGGTGCCGGCTTTCCCGCCTGCTTGCTGGGGCCCTTTGTCTGTGGGCCCTCGTGATTGCCTTTCACTGTAGGCGCTCCTCCGCTGATGGCAGCACCGTCAGGAGGAAAATGGCAACAGTGCCGCCGCCTCCTGCCGTACACTGCCACCACGTCTTGTCTTGTCATCTTGATGAGGTTCAGACTCCTAGGGCACGGTGGTCCGCCTGCTACCAGGCGGACCGTCCCCCAGGCTGCCTGCCAGGGGCCGCCTGCTTCTTGTTCACCCACTGTCCGGTGGGGCCAGCCGCTTGCTGGCCCTTCCGCCTGTGGGTAGTGGGATCGTGTCTTCCTTTGACCGAGGCTTGGTCACTGGCAGCATGGCTACAGTGGTACGCCGCTTAAGGGGTGCCCATAAGACACGCATTCACTGTAGCCACACCCTTATGGATTCTCTAAGGACATGCTCAACTGTAGCCATGCCTTAGCCTTGTTGTGGTTCCCCAGCACGCGTCCCGAGGGGGAGGCGTAGGGCCGTCTACTGGCTGCTGGCTACAGAGTTGCCGCCTTTTCAGGCCCCTGTCGCCTGCTGGCAGCCGGCTCCTGGGCTTAGCTGTCCCAGGAGGCGGCTTGATGAGCAGGCGGCCGGGGTAACAGGCGGCACCCAATTGTCTTGAAATACCATGGATGGTTGATGAGGATACCCGTGGTCAATATCTCCGACAGTAGTCCCCGAAGCTGGTGGAACTCTGTGGTTGCGATTGGGGATGCGGGGTTCAAGCAGCTTCCCTCCCTAAGAAGGATTGGCACCCCTTGTCCGTCTTCTGGAAAGGGCCGGCTGCTGGCAGCCGAACCTCTGCAAAGGGGCCGACTCCTGGCAGCCGGACCTCCATCTTCAAGTCTTTGGGAGGAAGATACCGTCTGGATGGTGGGCTGCGGCGTGGGTCTGCCGACCGTTGGCGGCACCCCACGCGTCGTCGCCCTGTCGCGTCAGCCTGCCAGCCCACGCGCACGACGGGACGTAGCAACGGGCTGGGGCCCGCCACTACAAGGCCTTGGTCCGCACGCGGATCCAATGTGGCCGAGGTAATCGATTACCCTCCCCACGCGCATTTAATGCGCGTGGGTTAGGCGCAAAAAAGGTAGGGATCGTGCGGGGCGTGGAGCAGTTAATCCCACGCCCCGCCCCCTCGGCTTCGTTGCCCCGAGCCTATAAGTAGGACGGGGGAGGGGGTTAGCGCCGTTCGCGCACATACCCCGCTCCATTCTTCTTCTTCTTCCTTGCTCTCCCTCGCGCTCCTTGTCACCTCCGCTCGCAGCTCTCCGGCGGAAAGAATCCGTGCCCCGAGCCATGGCTTCAGCGGCGCAGCCACCGGCCCGCCACTCCGGCGAGTGGGACGGCAGCGAGGTCCTCATCGAACACATCTACTACTTCCGCCACGCGCGGAAGTTACCCTCCGAAGACAAGGTCGCCGTGTGCTTGGCGCGGCGGCGGAAATCCGGCCAGCGCCGCGGTTCGGCGAGCGGGTCGTTTTCCGCTCGCATTTCCCGTGTGGCTTCGGGCTCCCCGCCAGCGGCTTCATCCGCTCCTTCCTCGAGTTCTTCAACATCCAGCCCCACCACCTCACACCAAACATGGTGGTGACGCTGTCCGCCTTCGTCGTCCTATGCAAGGCGTACCTCGGGATTCTCCCCACAATGGAGTTGTGGACCGAGCTCTTCAATTTGAAGCTTGGCACCGTGGTCCAGGGCATGGCGGCCCAGTGTGGGGGATGCATTGTGATGAAGTGCAGCGGGGCCAAGAACTACTTCCCGCCGCCTCAACTTGTGCAGTCGATGAAGCTGTGGCAGAAGACGTACTTCTACATCTCCAACATCGACCCCGCGCAAGATTTCCTCGGCCTGCCGGACTGGCACCCGGCCCGCCTGCCAAGCCCCGTGACTCTTGGAAGACCCGGCCCGTCTCCCTCACACAAGGGGCCTCCATCACCGTGCGGCGCCACCAGGAGTTGAGGGACAATGAGGGCTTAGTGTTCTCGGATCTCCTGCTTACTTTTGCAGAGCGCCGGGTGCTGCCGCTGCAGTCCCGCCCGCACATAATCTGCGACATGAGCGGGCACCGGGACCCGAGCCGGACATGCACCAAGCCGATGCCATATAAGGAGGTGGCATACTTGGTGAATTTTGTCTCCAATTGCAAGCTCTCCGATTTGAGCTGGGCCTTTGGCAAGCCGCCGTACAGCCGCATCAACCAGCCGCCTGCGGTGAGCTCTCTTTTTTCCTTATTCTTCTTTCTTCTCTCTCTCCGCCTGTCCCAGCCGCCTGATCCTTGTGCCACCTGCAGATCTTCCCCGGCCGGCCAGCGCCGGGCTCTGACCAGCCGGGCCGCCCTGGAACCAGACCGCTCCCAGAGCGACACGAGCGACCCCGATCTTGGGGCCGCCGCTATGGAGTAGGAGGAGGTAACATGCGGCGGGGGCTAGCCAGCAGACGGCCCGCCAGAAGGCGGCGTCGAGAGCTGGCCGGACGACGAGGAGGAGGAGGAGGAGGCGCCAGCTCGCGTCCGAGAGGCGAACCCGCCTGGGCGTAGCAGCCACCAGGCGGGGCCGTCAACCGCAGCCGGCGGCGTGAAGCGCCGGTCCTCTGCTAGGCCGTCAGGCAGCAAGCCCAAAAAGCTCCGGTTGTCGGCCACTGCCACCAAGAACAAGGAAGCGTCCGCCAAAGCAGTCCTTCCTAGGGTTCCCAAACCTAGGCCCGTTGTGTCCGGGTGAGTACCGCATTTCTTTTTCTTTTGCGTTTATTTTATTCCTCCGCCCCCTTTGAGACAGATCTGCTGTCTTCTTGGGAATGCCCACACAGCGTGCCGCTTTATTTCTCGCGGGCGCATGTAGGTTTTGTTGTTGGGGGCACGGATGTCTCCCTTGCGCCGCGCCGCGTAGATCCCGTCGCCGCGCTCCGGGAGGCGACGGAGAGAAATGCCCGCAAGGCGCGAGGAGCAGGAGGCCGCGACCCGTGAGCGGGCGGAGGCTGATGCTGCTGCCAAGGCGGAGGCCGAGGCAGCCACCAAGGCCCAGGCGGACGCTGCCGCCCAAGTCCAGGAGCAGGAGGCGGGCCTCCAGCAGCCGGCGAACCGCACCAACCCCCAGGACATGGGCTCTCTGGAGCCATCCGTCCAAGTGCCGGCTGCTCACAATGAGGGAGACGGACGCGCCACCATGGATACGGAGGTGACGCCCCCCGCGCCGCCTGCTGGGAGGCAAGACAGCCGGCCTGCGAGAGCGGAGGTGCCGCCGGCTGAAGGCGTGCTGGTGACAGGCCCGTAGCCAACCCCCCGAGCCCCCGTCCGTCCTCGTCCTGTGAGGGCGGTCTCAGCGCCGCGGCGAGTAGAGGCCAGCGTCGCCAGCTCGTCGTCGTCAGAGAACGAAGTGCTACCTCTTGAGCTTGCGTTGTATTCCCTCGAAGAGGAAAGGGAGATAAAGCACAGTTGCGTAAGTATTTCCCTCAGTTTTTGAGAACGAAGGTATCAATCCAGTAGGAGACCACGCGCCAGTCCCTCGCACCTGCACAAACAAATAAGAACTTCGCAGCCAACGCGATAAGGGGTTGTCAATCCCTTTACGGTCACTTACGAGAGTGAGATCTGATAGATATGATAATTATATTTTTGGTATTTTTGATATAGAAATAGAAAGTAAAGAAAGCAAATAAACAACGGTAATAGAAATTGGCTAGAAAGTAATATGATAAGGATAGACCCGGGGGCCATACTTTTCTCTAGTGGCTTCTCTCATGATAGCGATATTCTACGGCGGGTAAACAAATTACTGTCGAGCAATTGATAGAAAAGCGAATAATTATGAGACTATCTACGCATGATCATTGTATATAGGCATCACGTCCGAGACAAGTAGACCGACTCCTGCCTGCATCTACTACTATTACTCCACACATCGACCGCTATCCAGCATGCATCTAGTGTATTGAGTCCATACGAACATAGTAACGCCTTAAGCAAGATGACATGATGTAGAGGGATAAACTCAAGCAATATGATGAAAACCCCATCTTTTTATCCTCGATGGCAACAATACAATACGTGCCTTGCTACCCCTACTGTCACTGGGAAAGGACACCGCAAGATTGAACCCAAAGCCAGGCACTTCTCCCATTGCAAGAACTATAGATCTAGTAGGCCAAACCAAACCAATAATTCGAAGAGACTTGCAAGGATATTATGAGCACACATAAAAAGTTCAGAGAAGAACCAAATATCTTTCATAGATAATCTTGATCATAAACTCACAATTCATCGGATCTCGACAAACACACCGCAAAAAGAGATTACATCGAATAGATCTCCTCGAAGGCCGAGGAGAACTTTGTATTGAGATCCAGAGAGAGGGAAGAAGCCATCTAGATACTAGCTATGGACCCCGAAGGTCTGAGGTAAACTACTCACAACTCATGGTGAGGGCGATGATGATGATGATAAAGGCCTCCGTGATGGATCCCCCTCCCGGAACAGGCTCCAAGATGGGATCTCCACGGGAACAGCAGCTACGGCGATGGAATTAGGGTTTTTCTCTCTGCGTATGGAGTTTCTGGGGTACGTAGGTATATATAGGAAGAAGAGGGGCACCAGGGGCCACAGGGGCTGCCCACGAGGCAAGGGGGCGCGCCCTGGGAAGGGGGGTGCAACCCCACCCTCGAGGGTGGGCCCCTGTCCCCTGGCTTGGCCTAGAAGTCTTTCGTGCGTGATTTCCTCCAAAAATATCTCCTGCGAAGGTTTCATTCCGTTTGGAATCCGTTTGATATTCCTTTTCTGCAAAACCCTAAAATAGGCAAAAAAAACAACATTCTGGACTGGGCCTTTGGGTTAGTAGGTTAGTCCCAAAAATGATATAAAAGTGAATGATGAAGCCCATTAAACATCTAAGACTTCATAAATAATAGCATGGAACAATAAAAAATTATAGATACGTTGGAGACGTATCACGAAGCCACCAGCTCGGCGCCGCTAGGCTGGACCCCCGGAGGTGGCGGTGCATTGATTGTTGCGTCGCGAGATGTCCTCGACCGCTTCAATTCTCTGGGCGAAATCATGCAGACGGTTATGCGGGAGTTCCTGGCTACGCAAACTTTCGTTCGGGTACGTCGACTCCTTGTTCTAATTTTTATTCCTTCAACTTCTTCCGTGGGGGCGCGTCAGCGCACCCATTGGGTGTAGTCCTCGAGTTCCAAGCCGGCTGCTGAGCCGGCGGCTTGGAACTCCAAGGTATACTTTGTGGGCTAACTTGTTTCTTGCTGCAGGATTACCACAATCTTTGGGTGGCTGCCTTCAACTCCCAGCGTCAGGAGCTGGCGCAACTGCGGAATGCTCTGGTCGACAACCAGGGTAAGTGTTTCCTTTTCTTCCTTGCGGGGGCGCGTCAGCGCACCCGCTGGGTGTAGTCCCCGAGTTCCGAGCCGGCTGCTGAGCAGGCGGCTTGGAACTCCAAGGTTGTCTTATCTTCTTGCTGATGCTGGTGCTCCTCTTCCTTTCTTGCCAGCGTTGCGACCAACCTCCGCAACCAGCTCGGCGAGGTTCAGGTGGAACTTTCCGCCAAGGAACGGGAGCGCGACCTCACCACCCAGTACCGTGACCGCCTGGCCAAGGAGATGGCAGACCAGGCGGCGACGCACAAGGCGGAGCTTGGGAAGCTGGCGGACACCGAGGTGCTCCTTCGGGCTGAGTTCGAGACCGAGCGCTCGAACTGGGCCGAGAAGGAGGCGGCTCTGCAAGATGGCTACGGGGCCATTGCAGATATGGTCGGCGGTAAGCCGCCTGCCCTGCTTTCTTGTTCTTGCCGTCTGCTGCGGCTAGCTTTCTTTCTTTTGACTCATTGTCTAGTTCTTGCAGAATTCTTCCCGGGCCATTCTGTGGCCGCCAGCCAGGCCATCGAGGCCCAGCGCGACGAGAGGCGCGAGGCGGGCCGGGTGATTGCGCCCAACGCGCCCCGGACTCCCACCAAACAGCTCCTTGCTGTCAAGGCGCCCCTCCAGCCGGCCCACCGCGTGCTCCGCCGCCTGCAATGTGCTGGTGCACAAGTACTGGCCGCCCTATGGCCAGACATCCCAGTACTTCGCACTCCCAGCCGGACTGCTGACTGGCCGGAGGTGGCTAGCCGCCGCTTTGAGGCCTGGAAGGGCGCCGCAGCGAGGGCCGGTGCGCGGACCGCCCTGGAATTCGCCAAGGGTTGGTACCCGGACCTGGATCTCGCCCAGCTGGAGACCTTCCGTGTGGAAGCTGAGCCCAAACTGGCAGCAGTGCAGGGAAATCTCGTCAAGTGCGCCGCCTCCCTTGCCGGGTATGCCGACACTGCCATTTTCATCTCAGAGTTGGATGAAAACGGTCGTGTGGTGCCACCTGACAACTTCGGGCTGGACCTGGCGGTGTCGGAGGAGTTGGATGAGGAGATCGCCTCTAGCGACGATGGCGAGGACGAGGGAGACAGCGACGAGGAAGCCAGCTCCCAGGAGGCGGAGCCGTCTGCTGGCCACCAGCCCGATCAGGCCTCTACAAGTGGGCCCAGTGGGACGGCGCTGTCTGCTGCACGAGGCGACCAGGCCGAGGCCCATTAGGCGGCTCCCCCAGCAGCCGGCCCTGTTGACCCCGTCGTACCACCTGCTCCGCTTGCTGCACCTTAGGCGTCATTTGTGTATCTTTCAATTCCTGTTTTTTCTTAAGACTCGGTAGGATTAGTCTGAACAATTCCACCCACTGGGTGTATCAGTAAGTTATTGCTGGAAGGCGGCCTTCGAGGCCTTTTTGCTATAGATATTCTCTTAATGTTGCATATGTCTATGCTGTTTGCCGGGTTCTGGGGTTAGCACCGTCATTTGCTCCTTCGGGCGTTTTTCTTTTGCCGTTTCCTTTAACTGCCGTCCTGCCAGCGAGGCAGCCATTCTGTGGTCTGCGACTGGGTCAGGTACTTAGCTATTTTCCGGATAGGCAAGTATCCCGCCTTCTAGAATGCGGTGTGGCTAAGCCAGAAGCCGGCTAGCCGGCTGCTCAGCAGCCGGCCGTCTTGCCCTATGTTTATTTTTCCTTAGCCATTTTTCATGTGGGCACCACTTCCTACCTTTGACTCCCGGCAGTCAAAAAGCTGCATTCTGCGAGTCTGTGACTGTAGGTGGGAGAGGGCTTGGATGACGTCACATTACTTGTCCGACTATTGAAGAAAAAGTTGTAAACATAGGGCTAGGCGGCAAGTCCCCGGGCCGTCTGTTTGGGCCCGGTGCCGGACGAAGTAATGAAAAAAATACTCATTAGCAGGCATAATTCTTATCATATAGATAAAGGGTTGGACAGTCCCCGAGAACTCCTCATGGGTCCCATTGTTTCTCAAAATAAAGTAGATAGCGCGACACATACTGTCTTTAGCTATAAAAGCCGCGAAGTAGGTTTGCATTCCACGGGCGCTCCGACTCCTTGCCTGAGTCATCTCTCTTGCGTGCTCTTGGCTTCTGCACATCAATGAGGTAGTAGGCATCGTTGCCTAGTACCTTGCTGATGATGAATGGTCCTTTCCAAGGGGCTGAGAGCTTGTGCTGACCGACTGTTTGCTGGATCAGTCGGAGCACAAGATCCCCCTCACGGAAGGAGCGTGGCCTGACCCGCCGGCTGTGGTAGCAGTGGAGACCCTGCTGATAGATGGCGGATCGGCGGAGTGCTACCAGCCGGGCCTCTTCCAGCAGGTCCACGCCATCTTCTCGCGCTTCTTTCGCTTCGGCTTCTGTGTACATGGTGACGCGAGGCGAGTCAAACTCAACATCTATTGGGATAACGGCCTCAGTCCCATAGACGAGGAAGAAGGGAGTGAAGCCGGTTGATTTGTTCGGAGTTGTCCTGAGGCTCCAGAGGAAAGACGGAAATTCTTTGATCCAGCAGCCGGATGATCGTTCCAAAGGCTCGAACAGCCGGGGCTTGATGCCGGACAAGATAAGGCCGTTGGCGCGCTCAACTTGGCCGTTTGACTGTGGGTGGGCAACAGACGCCAGGTCCAGTCGGATGCTCTGTGTTGCACAGAAACGGGCCAATGCGCCTTTGGCAAAGTTTGTGCCATTGTCGGTGATGATGATGTGCGGTATGCCATACTGGACTGTGATGTCTGCGATGAAGGTCACAACAGTTGGGCCGTTTAGTTTCTTGATTGGCTTCGCCTCGATCTACTTGGTAAACTTGTCCACTGCTACGAGCAAATGCGTCAGGCCGCCTCGGGCTGTCTTGAAGGGACCCACCATGTCCAGTCCCCAGACAGCAAACGGCCAAGTGATCAGAATGGCCTTGAGTGCAGAAGCCGGCAAGTGTTGCTTGGAACCGAAACGCTGGCAGCCATTGCACTTCTTGACTATGTCTTTGGCATCGTCCAAAGCAGTCGGCCAGAAGAAACCTTGGCGGAAGGCCTTGGCAACGAGGGATCTTGAGGCCGCGTGGTGGCCGCACTCCCCCTGATGAATATCTTTCAGAATAGCCAGACCCTTTTCTGCTTCCACGCAGCGCTGCAAGACGCCTGTCGCACTTCTTCTAAAAAGCTCTCTGTTGACTATTGTATATGCTGAAGCTCGACGTTGAACTTGTCGTGCCAAAGTTTCGTCTGCTGGAAGCTCTCCCCTGAGCAGGAAATTGAGGATTGGCTGTGCCCAAGACGGCGCTGAGACTCCTGTTATTTCTGCCACTAAGACCAGGGCAGTTGGGCTGGGAGGTGGAGGGTTGGGGTGAGCCGCCTGCTGTGCTTCTGAAGTCCCCAGGCCGGCTGCAGCAGTCCCCGGGCCGTCTGCTGGAGCAGTCCCCGGGTCAGGAACCGGCGCAGCGGCTGCTGTGTCGTCTGCTAGAGTTGGAGTATCTAGGCCGCGTGCTGGATTAGTCCCTAGGCCGGCTGCTGAGGTTATCGGGCCGTCTGCTCCAGGATTAGCTGGTATGAAGATTGACTCTGACTCTCGTGAAGGCTTGATAGACGGCTTGCGCATGCATTGGAGGGACACACCGGCTGGTATTGCTTGGCGGGTGGAGCCAATTCGTGCCACCGTGTCGGCTTGCACGTTGTCGGCTCGTGGCACGTGGAGGAACTCGCAGCCGTTAAAATCCCCACTGATCTGCTGGACAAGGAAACGGTAAGTTGCCATGTTTGCGTCCTTGGCGTCCCAGTCCCCGGAGGACTGCTGGACAACCAAGTCTGAGTCACCATAGCACAGCACTCGACGGATGCCAATCTCTTTGGCCATCCGGAGCCCGTGAATGAGTGCCTCATACTCAGCCACATTGTTGGAGGCGGCGAAGTGGATTTGTAGGGTATATTTGAGCTTGTCGCCTTTGGGAGAGGTGAGGACGACGCCGGCTCCCAAGCTAGTGCGCATCTTTGATCCATCAAAATGCATCCGCCAATGGGTTGAATCTGGAGCAGGCGACAGGTACTAGGTCTCGGCCCAGTCGACGATGAAGTCGGCTAGAGCTTGCGATTTGATGGTGGTGTGGGGCTGGTAGAAGATGGTAAAGGGGGCCAGCTCAATGGCCCACTTCGCCACTCTTCCTGAAGCATCTCTGTTGCCCATGATTTCAGCAAGCGGGGCCATGCATACGACCGTGATCGGATGCTCTTGGAAGTACTGGTTGAGTTTCTTGGCGTTGAAGTGCATGCCATAGCATATCTTCTGGTAGTGGGGGTAGTTTTGCTTGGAGACAGACAACACCTCGCTCAAGTAGTAGACCAGCCTCTGGACAGGCAAGGCTCTGCCGTCCTCAGGCCGTTCAACCACAATCACAGTGCTGACCACCCGGCTAGTGGCGGCTATGTAGAGGAACATGGGTTCCTTGTCTGTTGGCGCCGCCAGGATAGGCGGCGTGGACATCACTTTCTTGAGCTGCTAGAAAGCTTCATCCGCCTTGTCGTTCCACTCAAAGCAAGTAGTTTTATTCACCAGTTGGTACAGGGGGAGTGCCTTTTCACCCAGCCGGCTGATGAATCGGCTGAGCGATGCCAGGAATCCGGTGGATTTATGGACGTCTCGTATGCCCGTCAGTCTCTCCATTCTCTCAATGGCCTTGATCTTTGCGGGGTTGCACTCGATGCCGCGTTCAGATACCAGGAAGCCAAGTAGCTGGCCTGCTGGTACCCCGAAGACGCATTTCTCCGGGTTCAGCTTGATCTGAAAACGGCGCAGGATTTCAAAGGTCTCTTGGAGATCCTCCAAGAGAGTTCCCCTCTTCTCCATTTTCACCATGATATCGTCCACGTAAACATGGGCGTTTCTGCCAAGTTGCTTGAGGAGACACTTCTGCATGCAGCGCTGAAAAGTGGTGCCGGCATTCCTCAAGCCGAACGTCATGGTCAGGTACCAGAAGGCCCCAAATGGCGTGAGGAAGGCGATCTTCAAGCGGTCGGCCGGATCAAGTTTGATCTGGTGGTACCCTGAATAGGCATCAAGGAGTGACAGCAGCTCGCATCCGGCTGTGGAGTCAATCACTTCATCTATTCGCGGTAAAGCAAACAGATCTTTAGGGCAAGCTTTGTTGAGGCTAGTGTAATCGATGCACATGTGCCATTTGTTGTTCTTCTTCAGCACTAGGACCGGGTTGGAGAGCCACTTAGGATAAAACACTTCCATAATGAAGCCGGCTGCTAGCAGGCGGGCGACCTCTTCTCCAACAACTCTTCTTCTTTCTTCTGACAGGCGGTGGAGCGGCTGCCTGACAGGCTTTGCATCTTCTCTCACATGTAGCTTGTGCCCGATGAAATCCGTCGGGACACCCTGCATGTCTTTGGGGGACCATGCGAAGATGTCCCGATTCTCACGGAGGAAATCGACGAGCTTGCTTTCCTATTTGATGTCTAGGTTTGACCCTATGACAGCAAATCGCTCTGGGTGAGATGGGTCCAACGCAATCTTCTTTGTCTCCTTGGCCGGCTGGAACAAGCCTTGCGGCTCCGCCTCCCGGGGGTCGGCTGGTATGGCTGGCTGCTCGCCAGCCATTGCCACCAGTCGTTCCAGGCGGCGCTTCTCATCAGCTACGGCAAGGGACTCGGCCAGACGGCTACTGGCAGTCGCACATGCGATGGACTTCTCATAGTCCCCGGCTATAGTGATTATTCCTTTGGGACCCAGCATCTTCATCTTGAGGTAGGCATAATGGGGTACTGCCATGAACTTCGCAAGAGCTGGCCGGCCCAAAATCACGTGATAGGGGCTTTCCAAGTTCACCACTTCAAACCAGACCGGCTCTCGCCGGAAATGCTTCTTGTCACCAAACAGGACATCAATCTTGGCCTTGCCGATTGGTGAGCAAGAGAGGCCCGGTACGATGCCGTGGAACAGAGTCCTGGTAGGCTGAAGCTGTTTTTCTTTGATGCCCAATTTCTCCATGGTGTCACGGTACATGATGTTGATGTTGCTGCCGCCGTCTACCAGCACTCGGGAGAAACGACAGGCCCGCCTGTCGGTGGAGAGAGTTGCATCCAGAACCAAGGCAGAAGCTCCTGGTGAAGGCATGATAGTCGGATGATCTTCTCGGCTCCAGCTGATGGGCCTTTCAGACCAGTGCATGAATTCTGGGGCTTCGATGGCAACGTTGTTGACTTCTCTGCGCTGCTGGTGCCGGTTGTGCCAATCATCCACTTGGCTCGTGAAGACGACGTAGGCTCCATTCTCTTCTAGGAACTCGTCCTGGATCTGGCCGCCTGGACGTGCAGCCGGTGGTTTGGGAGGCGGAGCCACCTGCCCAGCAGGCAGCGATGGCAGAGCTTCCCCTCTAGCGATCTGTGTGAGCCAATGACACTTTCGTGTGGTGTGATTGGAAGGCTTCGCGCCGCTGTGAAACTTGCAGGGTGCGTCTAGAGCTTGGTCGAAGGAGAAAGTGGGCTGCCACGCTGGCTTGCCGCCCTTCTGGCGCTTGGGTCCCGCTTGTGCTTCTTGCTGCTGGCCATCAACTGGTGCCACCAGCTGGCTGTTGGAAGTTGGCGGGTGGGCCTTGCGCTTGTGATCGTTTTCCTACTGGAGCTGACTAGACTCTCCAGCCGGTGTTTTGGGAGCTGGGGGAGCCATCTTCCCAGAGGCATCCACCTGCAGCTCGGACTTCATGGAGGAGTCGGACGTGGCGTATTTGTCTGCTATGCTCAGCAGCTCGTCCAGCGTGGTGGGCTCGTCGCAGAGGAGTTTGTGCTTGAGCAAGGTGCCTTCTCTGCACCCGGCCGTGAAGTACTCGATTGCTTGTACCTCGTGCACTCCCTCACAAGAGTTGCGCAGCTCTGCCCAATATGTCAGGTAATCACGAGCAGACTCATTCGGGCCTTGGACGCATAAGGAGAGCTGACGTGGCCTGGGAGGACGCTTGTAGGTGCTGGTGAAGTTGCGGGTGAAGGCGTCGGTGAAGTCTAACCTGCCATTGATGCTGTTAGGCTTGAGGCTGTTCAACCATGTCCGGGCCGTGCCCTAGAGCATGAGTGGCACGTACTTCACCGCAACGCGCCTGTTGCCGGCTGCTATGCTGACAGCCGTGGAGTAGTCCACTAGCCACCCCTCCGGCTTCACCGATCCGTTGTACTTGGGGGTGTCTCTGGGGAGTAAGAAGCTCTTGGGAAAAAGGCTCGTCATGGATGTGGGGGCCGAAGCAAGCGGGGCCGAGATCATCTTCTTCTTCGACCGCCTGGGACCGAGCCAGTCGGTCAAGGCGGTGGCAGCATCATTCTCCCCAACTCCCTCGCGGCAGCCCAAGCTGCCCGCGAGAGTAGGGTGGTCAACAGGCGGAGGAGACACACGCCTCTCCCGGCGGGGAGGAGGCGGCACTCCTCTCGCCGCTCTACGGCCCTAGGGCGGCCGTCTTGGTCGCGCTTGATGGTAATGCGAGTTTGTCTGCTGCGGCTAGCAGCCAGCTCTGAGTCACGCCGGTAGCGGGCGCCGACTGTTGGAGAGCGGGACGTGGCTCCTTGTTCCCGCCGAAGAGGGCGGTTATCTTCTTGCGCGCCGGCCTCTGATGCCCGGCAACGGGCTTCCTGCTGCGCAGCAGCCGCATTGAGGAGCTGACGGGCGCGCTGAGTCATGCAGCGAAGCTCGTCTCCCTCCAAGTGGCCTAGCTCATCGACTGCCGCCTGAGCAGCCCTTAGGTTTTCTGATGGAGTGGGGTACACGGGCCGCAGGGCCCCCAACATATCTGCCAGCACTCCGCCGCGATCGCGAACGGCGCCAGCCCGGCAGGGCTTGCCAGCAGCCGGCGTGCCACCTATGGCACGTTCCATCTCGCGACGGTAGGCTTCGATGAGGCATCGGGAATCGGCCACCTTGTTGACGTTGTCGACGAGCGAGACGCGGAGGGCCTCCAGCGCCGTGCCGTCCGCCCCCGCGGCGATGGGGGCGGAGAGGCTCTGCATGGCTGCCTGCAGCGGGTCTTGGCCCGACCCGCCGGAAGGCTCATCGTGGCTGGCGGCCAGCACCTCCGTGACGGTGCTGACACCGCTGCCGCGGGCTATGGTGGGGAGGGGATCGTCGATGATCACCACGTGCTCGGGGAAGGACTCGGCGGACGCCGCGTCGAGGTCGATGATCATGTCAACTAGTGGGTCAGAGGAGCCCACGGACTCCATGTCGGAGGCGCGCTCATCGACGATGTGGAGCTTGTCGAGGAGCTCGACGAGGCAGCTCTCCGGGGCAACTGGCTTTGCGGCTGGAGAGGGCTCGTCGTGAATGTGGATGCCGACGAGAAGGTCAGCGAGTCCGCTCGCGGCGCATGCGGCCTCAGCGCCGCGAAGCATCCCAGCGTCTACGCCTGCGGGCGTGCCGGGCTGGCTGTGCTCGCCAGGGAGGAACAAATTTCCCGTCCAGAACATGTCTCCGGACGACGGTGCACCTTGCCCCATGGCGGGCGCCAAATGTCGGCGTTTTGGTGCGACATATGCCAATAGATGGCTTATCATGCATGGGGACAATAGAGCGCCGCCGGGCCCTGGAAGCGGGATAAGGCGATACTTAGGACGCCTATGAATCTTACCCAGGTTTGGGGCTCTCCGACGAGATAACACCCATAGTCCTGCTCTGCGGGGGCTACGCGTCATGACTAATGCCTATAAGGTGGCCACAAGGTTGCTCCTTGAACTGTGCCGTCTAGAGGAGGAAGAAGGGCAAGGCTAGCTCTCTACCTTCGCCCTAGGGAATCAGAACGGTTGCTAGGGTTTCTCCCTATCTCTCTCTATGTCTCTCTTCTTGGAGTTCAACCCCTCCATATGGAGGACCCTGGGGGGTTTATATAGGCCTACCCCCCAGGGGTACAATAGTAATCCAGGCGGAGTGGCCCCCAGCTATCTGTGTCTTCGGGTGCCGGCTTTCCCGCCTGCTTGCTGGGGCCCGTCGTTTGTGGGCTCTCGTGATTGCGTTTCACTGTAGGCACTCCTCCACTGATGGCAGCAGCGTCAGGAGGGAAATGGCTACAGTGCCGCCTCCTCCTGCCGTACGCTGCCACCACGTCATGTCTTGTCATCTTGATGAGGTTCAGACTCCTAGGTCACGGTGGGCCGCCTGCTACCAGGCAGACCGTCCCCCAGGCCGCCTGCCAGGGGACGCTTGCTTCTTGTTCACCCACTATCTGGTGGGGCCAGCCGCCTGCTAGTCCTTCCGCCTCTGGGTAGTGGGATCGTGGCTTCCTTTGACCGAGGCTTGGTCACTGGCAGCATGGCTACAGTGATACACCGCTTAAGGGGCGCCCGTAAGACACGCGTTCACTGTAGCCATGCCCTTATGGATTCTCTAAGTACATGCTCAACTATAGCCATGCCTTAGCCTTGTCGTGGTTCCCCAACACGTGTCCCGAGGGGGAGGCGTAGGGCCATCTACTGGCTGCTGGCTACGGAGCTGCCGCCTGTTCAGGCCCCTGCCGCCTACTGGCAGCCGACTCCTGGGCTTAGCTGTCCCAGGAGGCGGCCTGATGAGCAGGCGGG
>LR738709.1:606358920-606401017 GCA_902687465.1 Secale cereale | reverse complement strand
GTAAAAGACGGAACCCAGTTGTCTTGAAATACCATGGGTGGTTGATGAGGATACCCGTGGTCAATATCTACGACAGTAGTAGATGCAGGCAAGAGTCGGTCTACTTGTCTCGGACGTGATGCCTATATACAATGATCATGCCTAGATAGTCTCATAATTATTCGCTTTTCTATCAATTGCTTGATAGTAATTTGTTTACCCGCCGTAGAATATCGCTATCATGAGAGAAGCCACTAGAAAACACTATGGCCCCCGGGTCTATTCTCAACATATCAATCTACATCTACTTTACTTTTCCCGCTTTTACTTTCTGTTCTTATAAACAAAAATACCAAAAATATAAACTATCATCTCTATCAGATCTCACTTTCGTAAGTGACCGTAAAGGGATTGACAACCCTTACCGCGTTGGCTGCGAAGTTCTTATTTGTTTGTGCAGATGCGAGGGACTCGCGCGTGGTCTCCTACTGGATTGATACCTTGGTTCTCAAAAACTGAGGGAAATACTTACGCTACTATGCATCTCCCTTTCCTCTTCGAGGGAATACAACGCAAGCTCGAGAAGTAGCAAGGGGTAATTCAAAACACCTACGTCAAGATTCCTCACGAGAGCGACGAAGGGGCTGAGGAGTAAAAAGAATTCCTACTCTCCGATATAACTAGACTCCAAAAAAAGTTTTTGCTAGACTCGACAACGGCCAAACTACGATCAATCAAGGGGGATCCTATGGTCAGTCAAGGCTCTGATACCAACTTGTCAGGCCCAAGATGGGATTCTATCCCGATCACGAGATACACTCGTGATTGGGGCACAACCGCATTTCGGGCGCTTAGCAAGATGGATATCATTAAATCATACCATTACATAAATACATGGGGATACAACAAATCATACAAGTCACATGAATACAACAACATCAATACAAGGCATCCGACTACGAATGGAAACATGAAAAGCAAAACAACATCCATCCTGCTATCCCAGGCTGCCGACCAGGAACCTGTCCCAAGACTGACGAAGAAGAAGAAGAAAGAACTCCAACAGAAATAAGCATCGCTCTCACGTCAAGTCATCAGAAACCTGCACCGGCAACTGTTGTTGTAGTATCTGTGAGCCACGAGGACTCAGCCATCCCATAACCATGGGTATCAAGACTAGCAAAGCTTAATGGGTAGGAAGAGGTTAAGTGGTGAGTTTGCAGCAGCGGCTAAGCAATATATGGTGGCTAACTTACGAGTACAAGAATAAGATGAGCATCTACGCAAACGGTCGCAAACTAGTAATGATTGCTAAAGATCTTGAACAACCTACGAGTCAAAGATAACCCCACCGTGTTCTCTTCTCAAAGTGAAAAGAGACGGTCACGGTTACTCACGCGGTACGTGTATTTTACTTCTGATCCTCTGTCAAGTTTTCTACAACCGGACATTAACAAATTCCAATCTGCAACATAACTGCGGGCACGGCTTTCAAAAGATCATAACCCTGCAGGGGTGTCCCAACTTAGCCCATCACAAGCTCTCATGATCAGCAGCGATAATAATAATATTACCCCTTATCTTAGGGACAATCCGATCAGACTCGGAATCCCGGTGCACAAGACATTTCGACAATGGTAAAACAAGTCCAGCAGGACCTACCAGCGTGCCGACACCCTGATAGTAGCCGCGCGTATCTCGTCTCAGGCCACGTCCGAATGGGCGATCCTACAGGTAAAACTAGACCTTGAGTTTCCCCGTGGTGGCCCCACAGTCTCCCCGTTTGGGACCAACACCATCGGCATTGGCCCCCCTGTATGTTGAAGAATCCTCGGGTAGCGCTATCTCCCTATGCAATTAATTAATTAAGTTTTTATTATGTTGCAAATTAAAACCAATGTTGGGCCTTGCTGGAGGAGTTTTATCAAAGACAAACTGTCAAGGGGTCCCCATATACCCAACCACGTTAGGAACGCAAAATCAAGGAACATAACGCCAGTTTATCGGCTCCTAAGGTGGCATCACTGGAACAAAACACCGAGCAAAAGGCCAAGCCGTCCACCCATTGCCAAGTATATAGGTGTAACCTTTGACACCATAAGATATATTGTGATATTCCAACAACAAGTTCCAACATGGAGCAATCTTCATCTTCAACTGCAACTAACAACGCTATAAGAGGGGGTGAGCGAGCGGGTAACATAGCCAAACAACGGTTTGCTGGGATGGTGTCAAAGGTTAGAGGTTTCATGGCAACAAGGAGAGGCTGACAAAAAATGATGGGTAGTGCGACATATAACGATAGCATCGAGACAACTTAGCATGGCAATGATAGTAAAGGTATCCAAGGGGATGGTCATCTTGCCTGAGATTCTACAAGGAAGAAGAACGAGTCCATGAAGAAGACGAAGAAGAAGCCACGGAGTCGAACCACGTGTAGTCGAACGAATCCTCACGAACGCAACAGATAATGAACTAGCGAGAAGAAGCACACAACATGGTAAACACACCACTCAAGAACATGACAACATGCTCAACCAATTATGATGCAAGACAAGTCTATATGATGCAAAACATGGCAAGGGATGAAGCACACAAGAACATCACAACAAGGCAAGTTTAAATGAGGCCGGAAACAACATATAACAATTCCGGTAAGTCCTCATATGCACGTTTTGAAATGGGTCCAGATCTGAACAAACATTAAGTTAAATTTGTTAAACAGCAAGTTAACATGCACCATGATGATCTACTCGAAATTCTAGTCAAGTTACATATAAAGTTTATTTAATTCGGAGCTACGGCCTAGAAGATATGAGCAAAACAAGTCAAGCATGTCAAATATGCAAAATGCATCCAAACAACAAGCAAACACACTCCAAACATGTAAACAACATCATATTATGCTTCTACATGCAAAAATACACAAGTTTCATATAGAGCACACTCAAGACGGAGCAACGTTTCAACACATACACACGAAACAAGATATAACAACAAGCTGTCCAAAAACAGCAACATAGCAAATTTGGAGCAAGGTATATTATGCTACAGCAGCCAAATATGATAACAAAAGGCATGGATGTGAAATAGACATAATTCTCAATAAGCATGAACTCAGAGCACACCTAAACACTTGCTGGATCACAATTAAACTAGCATATCAAGATTCAATAAGTTTACAGATTTCTCAGACTTGGTGAAAATTACAAGGCATGGCAGAAATTACAACTAGTAGGCATGTTTGCAAGCTTGTGCAACTTAACTCAGAGCATAACATGGCATAAGAAGATAACCAACAGCAAGAAGGCATGTTTATGAAGCTACTCATGGCAAGAACATGGTCGTAGGATGCATATATCACTAGCAAATCACATGGCAAAACTGAACTTATTGTAAACAGGCTGACATAAACATTTTATAGAAAATTGAGAGCAAGAAATAAATAAGCTACAACAGGGCATATATGCAAACAAGGGCATGGATGGATAGAGCATAAAATGGACAACAAGACATGATCATTGGGAAACCCAAAACATGCATGGATTTGAGTGGGGCATCATGCAAACATGGCATCAGGTTTAGCAGTTTCAGACTTAGCAGTTTTTAAAAAAGTCTCAGGAAACAACAACAACGAGTAGGCTACTTACAAGCTTGTTGCAAACACCACAAGGCATATCATGAAAAGTGGATTTCACCACAGCAAAGATGGCATGATTGTGCTTCTAAAACATATTGGCATGTGGCATAAAAGACAATCACCTCAATAGCTATGAACAAGACAAAACATCATATCATAACAAGTTTCAGCACTTAACAGCCACATGCACTTTTGCAATAGAGATTAACATGGCAATATGACACCTAACATGAATGCTACAGCAACCAACATGTAGAGCACTTCACAATGAACATTTTGACATATCATACACTCCATTTGGATAAACATGCAAAAAGATATCACCCCACAAACATGCTAACATTAACAGTTTTCAGCATTTTAAAACATATAGCACTCTTGCAACGATGATTAGGGCATCAAGATGAACTCAAACAAGCATGCCACAGTACAAAAATATGAAGCGCATATCACAACAAACATTTGGACATATTATATGCTTCATTTGGATCACCACACAAAAAGATACAGCACCATAAAGTATGCATCATGCAACAGTTCAAAAAAGGACTTAGACGGAATTTATACCCTCGGGGCAGAACTGGGCAAACATTGTCCGAAAAAGGGCGGACGTGTCCGGGCTCAGACTCACGGGCCCACCTGGCAGCGGCTCAGGCGGAGGAGGTCGAGGCAGAGGCCATGGCTGCGGTGGCACCGGCGATCTTGGCGGCGGGGACGACAATTCCGACGACGGGGCGCCGGATCCGGGTGGGGCATGATCGGATCTAGCCGGAGGTGGCCGCAAGGGCTGAGGGCGGCACGGATCCGAGCACAAGGGCGCCGGTGTCGCGAGATCCGGCAGCTGGAGCTTCAAGACGGCGACAGCGGCTCATCGGCAGCAAGCTACATGGCCGGCGGCGGTGGTTAGAGAAAAATGAGAGGGAGAGGCAAGGGAAGGAGGAGGAGGACGACGGGGCGACCTGGAGCGGAGGCGGCGGCGTGCTCGCCGGGGACCAACGACGGGAGGCGGCGGCGCCAGGCTCTGGATTGGCCTCCTCCCGATCTGGAGCTCGGGGAAGCGAGGGGCGCGGACGAGCCTACGGCGACGGAGCGGACGGGCCGGCGGGCTGCGCCTGGGCCCGCAGGGCCGCGGCGGGGGAAGCTGGAAGGTGAGACAAGGAGCCACGGCTCGGGGCTGCGGGAGCTGGCTGGCTGGTCTCCGGGGCGTCCGATCTGGCCACGTACGGCCGAGATCGCGGCTTGGGAGCCGACTGATGGCTTAAGGAAGCTGGCGGCTCAGATAGGCTCGGGTGGCGGCGGCGGCTTGCCAAGTTGCGGTGGTGGGATTGGGTAGGCACGGAAAATGATGGGGGAGGCGGCTGGGAGGTAGGGGAAGGAGTAGGTTAGGCTAGGGATGTCCAAAAACGGACTATGGGCTGTTTATATAGGGAAGGGGGGCTAGGTTTAGGGATTTTTGGCCGTTTCGGAGCCTCGGATCTCGATCCGACGGTTCCGGAGCAGAGGGGGTTTAGGCAGGCCTTTGTGGGCTGATTGTGGCTGTGTAAAGAAGGTGTGGGCTGAGATGAGAGGAGAGGAGAGAGGCCCGGCACAGCGTTTCGGAGACCAAAACGTGCAGCGTTTAACCGGCTATAGTGCCGCTATAGTTATCCGTTAGGCTATCAAACGAGCTCCGAATGCGACGAAATTTGGCAGGCGGCCTGTCTACACTATAATAAGACCACATGCCAAGTTTCACCCCATTCCGAGAATGATTTTCTGTAATGCCCCGGATGTAATACTTTCCCTTTTGGGCAATTTATATATCTCTGGCTTCATCTATTCCATTTCTCGGTTCTTCGTCTTTCGTGTTTTTCGTCGTTTTGTTGTGTGCGTGTGTGGCATTCATTCATATCATGTAGTCATGTGCATAGCATTGCATTTGTGTTGTCGTTTGCATCCGGTTCCACGCGTTCCTTCCCGTTGTCCGTTTCGCGTTCCGGAGCTCCCTCACGTGTTCGTGGCATCCGCGAGGCCTACTTTAGTGTTTGGCCGTGTAACGTTACCGGTTTGGCGCGAGACTTGTCGTGTGTTGTTGTTTTGGTGTGTGTAACCTATCTGTCAAATCTCGTCGCGTTTGGAGTTCGTTTTCTACCCCAACAGTTATTCTCGTGGGCTCAAAGTGCCTCCGCTTTGAGGCCCAAGACACCCCTCCAACAGCCCACCAAACCAACCCAAACCCCTCCCTTCATCTAGGCCATCCAATTCTAATCGCGTGGCCGAAAACCACACCTCATTTGGACAACCCTAGCTCCTTGTGCCTATATATTTGTCCACTTCCTCAAATTTTGCCCCAAAACAAGGAAAACCTAGCCCCATCCCCTTCCTCTCCTTCTTCTACCTCCAGCCACCGCCGCCTCGCAGGACTCCTCGCCGGAGTTCTGCACCACCACCGCGCCACCTCGCCGGATTTTCCGCCACCTCACCGCCGGCGCCTCCCCTTGCCGCCCTCCGCCGCCAGCCGGCGCCGCCACCTCGCCGGCCGGGCCAACAGCCGCCGGCCCCGCCTCCCTATCTCCCTCCGAGCCCCGCCGCCAGGCTCCAGGAGCCAGCCGCCGCCGCCGCTTCACAGGATCGGGAGGCCGATCCCGATCGGGATCCATCGCCGCCGCAACCCTAGGACGGCCAAGCGCCAGCAGCCCGATCTCCCTCCTGGGCCGGCCGTCAGTCCTCCGCCTCGCCCTGGGCCGTTGACCGCGCCAAGCACCGCCCTGATCCAGATCTGCGGCCGGGTGGGCCGGCCCGTCTCACCGCCCCCCCCCCCTTCGGGCCGCTAGCCGCTCCGCCAGGCGCCAGCCTCGGGCCTCCTTCCGCCCCAGGCGCAAGGCCCAATCCCCGGGTGGGCCGCCTCCCTCCGCGGCTCCTTCGCGGGCCGAGCCAGCCGCCGCCCCAGGCGCGCGGATTCGCAAGCTGGGTCGGGCCCGTTGCCCGATCCGCCTCTACCCGTGGGCCGCGCCGCGCCCGGATCCGCACCGCCCAGCCCGATCCGCGTCAGATCCGGTTGACTCCGTTGACCCCTGAGGTTGTCTAAATTCCACTAAGTCCCTGTTGTTTCAGTTTCTGGTGCTGTTTTCAAATAGTGATAACTTTTTGTGCGTAGCTCCGATTTGAGTGAATGATATGTCAAATTGTTCGTGGTGACATGTACTACATTTCATTCCATTGTGCCATGCATGTTTGAGATCATCTAGGTGCTTAAAAATATGTTGCAAGAGTGCATCTTGATAAAAACTGTTGTTAGTTTTTGTTTTCATGCCATCTTTGCAAGGTGATAACTTTTTGCATGTTTGTCCAAATGATGCAAATGAGATGTCCACGTGTTCGTCTTGTCATGCTCTACATGATGATTGCTTAGACTTGCATGATAGAATTAATCTTGCCATGTTTATCTCCGTTGCAAAGTGCTATGTGGCTGTTTAGTTGGTAAACTTGTTATGAGATGTCATTTTGAGGAGCTCATTGCTATCATTGTGTTTGTCCCCATGATGCATGCTTAGGTGTTTTGGATTCACCATCATGTGTACTTTGATGTGGTTCTTACCACTTGCCATGTTTAGCTTTGAGGTGACTTAAACTTGCTCTCAAAGATGCCATGATGAAACTGCTGTTTTAACACTTAGTGAAATTTCACTAAGTCTGGAATCTGTAATTTCCAGATGCCATGTTTGCTTGTTGTTCTAGGCCAATCCATGATAGTTTTGGGGTGACTCTTGATGATTCCTTGTAGTATATATTGTTGGCTATCCATTCATGCTCTCACATGCTTATTTGCGTGGCTGTAGCATATTTAACTTTTGCTCCCAAGTTGCAATAAATTACTGTTGTGAGGATTTTGTTGTCAAGTTCAATATGTCATAGCTTGTTGCTATTGATCCATGGCCCCTTTGGGGGTGCTCCAATGGACTTATTTGCTGTAGGATATGTCTAGTTTATGTCCATGCTCATTGCCATTATGTTTGAGTGTTGTAGCTTATTTATCTATCGCTCCGAAGTTGCTATGTGGCTGTAATTTTCAGCTTTCGCATGTTTATTGTTTTGTGTGTAACTTTTAGCCCGTAGCTCCGATTTGAGCAAGTCCTATATGAAATTTGTGTGATTTTTCATGTAGATTTATAATATCCTATTATTATCATGTTTTGAAGCATTTTGCTTGATCGCATATTGTCATGCTCCTTGTGCTCCCATAGTGCATCAGTCATGCATCCAGCATATTTTGAGTGCGCATTGCATCTTGTTGATTTGGTGCCTTGTGTGTTTGTGTTGAGTAGAGCCGGAAACTGAGTACGAGTACGAGAACGAGGTTACCACCGAGCTTGAGAACGAGGAGCTTTCTTACGATCCCATCGACAACTCTTCAGGCAAGATGACCGAACCCGGATACCATTACTATCTTTGCCTATTGCTAGAAGTCTCGATCTATAGTTTTGCCTCGATGCCCATGTTTTAATGTCAGCCTCCTACTTGTAACCATGATCATGTCTAACCACCCTACCTATGCAAACCATTGATTGGCTATACGTAGGCTTCGCTCAGCCCCTCTTATAGCATTGCTAGTTGCAGGTAAATTGAAGATGCTTGCTTCATGTTGAAGTTTGTTGGGTTATATCACACTATATAAATGCTTAAAAGAAATCATCTATATATTGGCAAAGGGTGGAAGGCTAAGCCTTTTGCTTGGTGTTTTGTTCCACTCATGCCGCTAGGAATCGTATAAACCGGTGTTATGTTCCTTGATTATGCGTTCCTCACACGGTTGGGGTTATGGGGCCCCCCTTGACAAACCGCTAAGTGCTAAGTCTTTTCCAGCAAGTCCCAACTTTGGTACTATTCGCCTAATAACTAATAAAACTTGCATAGGGACTAGCTATCCCTTTTATTTTAATCAACAACCCCGGGCCAGTGCTCCACATGAGTGTTGGTCCGAAACGGGGAGCCTGCGGGGCCACCACGAGGAAACTCGAGGTTTGGTAAAAACCCGTAGCCTCGCCCATCCGGTCGTGTCCTGAGACTAGATACACGCGGCTACTGTCAGGGTGTCGACACGCCGGGAGGATTTGCTGGATTAGCCTTACCTTAGTTCAGAGTATCTTGAGCACGGGATTCCGAGGATACTCGGGCCTTCCCACCTTGGAGTTGCGACTCCGCGGATCGTGGGCTTGTCATGGGCCAAGTTGGAACACCCCTGCAGGGTTTGAACTTTCGAAAGTCGTGCCCGCGGTTATGTGGCAGATGGGAGCTTGTTAATATCCGGTTGTAGAAAACTTGACACCATGTTCCAATACACTACCAGCGTGCGTACCGTGACTGTCATTTTCCGAAAGGGTTTCGGGAGATGAACACGGTGGGGTTATGTTTGACTGGCTTTAGTTAGGATCGGTTAGTGATCATATCTTGACCGAGGCACCTTCTCTTCTCGCTCTCTTTTACGTAAGCTAGGCTAGTGCTGCTGCAACCACTTATTCTTATTCCTTCTTCAGCCTTGTTCCACACCCAAGGCTTAGATAGTCGTGTTACCCGGGAACGGGATTGCTGAGTCCTCTGTGGCTCACAGTTACTTCACCACACCAGATGCAGGTACGATGGTGAGCTACCCAGGTGATGGCACTGAGCTAGACTGGGAGTACGACGAGGAGCGTAGCCGTTACTATGTCCGTTATCCCGATGATCAGTAGTGGTTCTTCTACCAGGATTCGATCAGACCTGTGGTTTAAGTTATGTTTGGTATCTTGTCATTTGGATCTTTACCCTTAGATGGGCTGTGATGTTTAATTGTATGATGATTGGATATGTAATGAATTTGTGTGACGTGGCGAGTGTAAGCCAACTATCTTTTCCCTTTCATCCCCTTTTTACATGAGATGTGCAAAGATACCAAACTTGCGATCATTCCAGCATGGGCTTATATCTCTAAGTCGTGCCTCGACACGTAGGAGATATAGTCCCATCCTGGGCATTACATTTTCGGCCACTTATAAAATAAATATTCGGAGGTACCGCGGGCGCGTGTGAGTGTGTCTGGGCTCAGAACGGACAACGAAGAGAACGAGGGAACTCGGACGAATGCAAGTTTTGAAAACATGCTGATGCAATGAACATGATGACATGGAAAAATGCAACACGCAAGTAGATGACAAGGCAACGACAGCGAATAACTGGCTGACACCTGGCGCATCGGTCTCGGGGCGTCACAGGAGTTCAAGAACGCAAATGTGGATACCTTTCTTGACGAAGAAGGGATTTCACATGAGTTCTCAGCTACATACATGCCTCAACAAAATGGAGTTGTTGAGAGGAAGAACCAGACACTTATCGAAATGGCAAGAACGATGCTTGACGAATACAAGACGCCAAGACACTTTTGGGCGGAAGTGGTTGAGACAGGTTGCCATGCAACAAATCGCTTGTATCTTCACAAGCTTCTCGGCAAGACGACATACGCGATTCTCACCGGTAACAAACCCCAAGTTGGATACTTTCGAGTATTCGGCTCAAAGTGCTACATTCTTGATAAGCATCGCCGTTCTAAATTTGCTCCTAAATCTCATGAAGGTTTCCTACTTGGTTATGTCTCAAACTCTCACACTTACTGTGTCTACAACAATTTCACCCGAAAGGTTGAAGAGACGGTAGATGTGAAGTTTGATGAATATAACGGCTCGCAAGTAGAGCAATTGCCAATTTATGTAGGAGATAAAGATCCTTCGGAAGCAATTCAAGACTTGTCTATTGGCAAGATCCATCCAACGGAGGTGAAGGAGAGTACTTCGTCCATCCATGTGGAAGCTTCTACCTCACGACAAGGTGAACCACAAGTTGACTTGGAGGCATCCACAAGTGGGACACGCAATGATGAAGGAAACGAGGTTGTGCTTCAAGATGAACCTCATTGACCTCCTTCTCCACCTCCATAAGGGGACAACAACACCAACAACAATGAAGAAGGACAAGAAGAAGAAGAAGATGAAGAGGATGTTCCACCCCGACCCAAGCAAAAGCTTTCACGAGTTAGAGCAAGAATTGCTAGAGATCATCTCGTAGAGCAAATCTACAATGATATCCAAGCCGGGAGAATCACCCGCTCTAAATCTCGTTTAGCTAACTTCTGAAGGAAATGTGCCCTAGAGGTAATAATAAATATGTTATTTGTATTTCCTTATATCATGATAAATGTCTTCTATTCATGCTAGAATTGTATTAATCGGAAACTTAGTACATGTGTGAATACATAGACAAACAGTATGTCCCTAGTATGCCTCTACTAGACTAGCTCATTGATCAAAGATGGTTATGTTTCCTAGCCATAGACATGAGCTGTCATTTGATCAACAAGATCACATCATTAGGAGAATGATGTGATGGACTAGACACATCCACTAGCTTAGCACTATGATCATTTAGTTTTACTGCTATTGCTTTCTTCATGACTTATACATGTTCCTATGACTATGAGATTATGAAACTCCCGAATACCGGAGAACATCTTGTGTGCTATCAAACATCACAATGTAACTGGGTGATTATAAACATGCTCTACAGGTGTCTCCGAAAGTGTTCGTGGTGTTGGCATAGATCAAGAATAGGATTTGCCACTCCGAGTGCCGGAGAGGTATCTCTAGGCCCTCTCGGTAATACACATCATAATCAGCCTTGCAAGCAAATGACTAATGAGTTAGTCACGAGATGATGTATTACATAACGAGTAAAGAGACTTGCCGGTAACGAGATTGAACTAGGTATTGAGATACCGACGATCGAATCTCGGGCAAGTAACATACCGATGACAAAGGGAACAACGCATGTTTTTATGCAGTTTGACCGATAAAGATCTTCGTAGAATATGTAGGAACCAATATGAGCATCCAGGTTCCGCTATTTGTTATTGGTCGGAGATGTGTCTCGGTCATGTCTACATAGTTCTCGAACCCGTAGGGTCCGCACGCTTAACATTTGATGACGATCGGTATTATGAGTTTATGAGTTTTGATGTACCGAAGGTAGTTCAGAGTCCCGGATAATATCACACACTTGACGAGGAGTCTCGGAATGTCTAAGACATAAAGATCGTTATATTGGACGGCTATGTTTGGACACCGGAAGGGTTCCGGGAAGTTTCGGGCATATAACGTAGTACCGGGGGCTTACCAGAACCCCCCGGGGAGTTAAATGGGCCTTATGGGCCCTACTGGGAGAAGAGGAGGGGCGGCCAGGGCAGCCGCGTGCCCCCTCCCCCTCTAGTCCAAATTGGACAAGGAGGTGGGGTGGCGCCCCCCTTTTTCCTTCTCTTCTTCCCTCCTCCTTCCTTCCTCTCCTACTCCTACTAGGGAAAGGGGGAATCCTACTCCCGGTGGGAGTAGGACTCCCTAGGGCGCGCCATAGAGAGGGCCGGCCCCTCCCCTCCCCTCCTCCTTTATATACGGGGGTAGAGGCACCCCATAGACACACAAGTTGATCAGTTGATCTCTCCCAACCATGTGCGGTGCCCCTCTCCACAGAAACACACCTCGGTCATATCGTTGCAGTGCTTAGGCAAAGCCCTGCGCCGGTAGCTTCATCATCTCCGTCACCATGCCGTCGTGCTGACAAAAGAGTTCTACTGGATCAAGAGCTCATGGGACGTCATCAAGCTGAACATGTGCTGAAGGCAGAGGCTCCATACGTTCGGTGCTTGATCGGTTGGATCGCGAAGAAGTTCGACTACATCAACCGCGTCACTAGACGCTTACGCTCCCGGTCTAGGAGGGTACGTAGACACACTCTCCCCTCTTGTTATTATGCATCTAGTAGATAGATCTTGCGTGATCGTAGGAATGTTTTTGAAATACTACGTTCTCCAATAGTGGCATCATGAGCCAGGTCTATGCGTAGATGATATGCACGAGTAGAACACAAGTAATTTGTGGACGATACTAGTCATACTGCTTACCATCATGTCATACTTTGATTCGGTGGTATTGTTGGATGAAGCGGCCCGAACCGACATTACATGTACGCTTACGCGAGACTGGTTCTACCGACGTGCTTCGCACACAGGTGGCTGGCGGGTGTCAGTTTCTCCAACTTTAGTTGAATCAAGTGTGGCTACGCCCGGTCCTTGTGAAGGTTAAAACAGCACATACTTGACAAAATATCATTGTGGTTTTGTATGCATAGGTAAGAACGGTTCTTGCTAAGCCCGTAGCAGCTACGTAAAACTTGCAACAACAAAGTAGAGGACGTCTAACTTGTTTTTGCAGGGCATGTTGTGATGTGATATGGCCAAGACATGATAAGTGACACATTATTGTATGAGATGATCATGTTTTGTAAACTTATCGGCAACTAGCAGGAGCCATATGGTTGTCGCTTTATTGTATGATATACAATCGCCATGTAATTTCTTTACTTTAACACTAAGCGGTAGCGATAGTCGTGGAAGCAATAGTTGGCGAGACGACAATGATGCTACGATGGAGATCAAGGTGTCGCGCCGGTGACGATGGTGATCATGACGGTGCCTTGGAGATGGAGATCAAAAGCACAAGATGACGATGGTCATATCATGTCACATATTTTGATTGCATGTGATGTTTATCTTATTATGCTTCTTATTTTCTTTAGTATGGCGGTAGCATTATAAGATGATCCCTTACAAAATTTCAAGGTACAAGTGTTCTCCCTGAGTATGCACCGTTGCGAAAGTTCGTCGTGCCGAGACACCACGTGATGATCGGGTGTGATAAGCTCTACGTTCACATACAGCGGATACAAGCCAGTTTTGCACACGCAGAGTACTCGGGTTAAACTTGACGAGCCTAGCCTGTACAGACATGGCCTCGGAACACTGGAGACCGAAAGGTCAAGCATGAATCATATAGTAGATATGATCACCATAAGATGTTCACCATTGAAAACTACTCCATCTCACGTGATGATCGGACATGGTTTAGTTGATTTGGTTCATGTGATCATTTAGATGACCAGAGGGATGTCTATCTAAGTGAGAGTTCTTTAGTAATATGATTAATTGAACTTTAATTTATCATGAACTTAGTCCTGATAGTTTTTGCATATCTATGTTGTTGTAGATCAATGCCCCGTGCTACCGTTCCTTTGAATTTTAATGCATTCCTAGAGAAAGCTAAGTTGAAAGATGATGGTAGCAATTACACGGACTGGGTCCGTAACTTGAGGATTATCCTCATTGCTGCACAGAAGAATTATGTCCTTGAAGCACCGCTAGGTGACAAGCCCCCTCCCGCTAATGTAGACGCTTTGAACGTCTGGCAGACGCGGTCTGATGACTACATGATAGTTCAGTGTGCCATGCTTTACGGCCTAGAACTGAGACTTTAACGACGTTTTGAACGTCATGGAGCATATCAGATGTTCCAGTAGTTGAAGTTAATATTTCAAGCAAATGCCCGGATTGAGAAATATGAGATTTCCAATAAGTTCTACAGTTGTAAGATGGAGAAGAATACTTCTATCAGTGAACACTTGCTCAGAATGTCTGGGTACTACAATCATATGACTCAACTTGGATGCAAAGTTGACGAAGATAGTGTTATTGATAGAGTTCTTCAATCACTGTCACCAAGCTATAAAGGCTTCGTGATGAACTATAACATGCAAGGGATGCAGAAAAAAATTCCCGAGCTCTTCGCTATGCTCAAAGCTGCGGAGGTAGAAATAAAAAAAGGAGCATCACGTGTTGATGGTTGACGAGGCCACTAGTTTCAAGAAAAAGGGCTAGGGAAAGAAGGGGAACTTCAAAAATAATAGCAAGACAGTTGCTACTCCCACGAAGAAACCCAAGTCTAGAGCCAAGCCTGAAACTGAGTGGTTCTACTGCAAAGGGACTGGACACTGGAAGTGGAACTGCCCCAAGTATTTAGCGGATAAGAAGGATGGCAAGGTGAACAAAGGTATATGTGATATACATGTTATTGATGTGTACCTTACTAATGCTCCTAGTAGCACCTGGGTATTTGATACCGGCTCAGTTGCTAATATTTGTAACTCGAAACAGGGGCTACAGACTAAACGGAGATTGACTAAGGACGAGGTGACGATGCGCGTGGGAAATGGTTCCAAAGTCGATGTGATCGCCGTCGGAACGCTACCTCTACATCTACCTTCGGGATTAGTTTTAGACCTGAATAATTGTTATTTGGTGCCAGCGTTAAGCATGAACATTATATCTGGATCTTGTTTATTGTGAGACAATTATTCATTTAAATCTGAGAATAATGGTTGTTCTATTTATATGAGTAATATCTTTTATGGTCATGCACCCTTGAAGAGTGGTCTATTCTTGTTGGATCTCGATCATAGTGATACATATATTCAAAATATTGAAGCCAAAGGATTCAAGGTTAATAATTATAGTGCAACTTATTTGTGGCACTGTCGTTTAGGTCATATTGGTGTAAAGTGCATGAAGAAACTCCATAGTGATAGACTTTTGGAATCACTTGATTATGAATCACTTGGTGCTTGTGAACCATGCCTCATGGGCAAGATGACTAAAACTCCGTTCTCCGGAACAATGGAGCGAGCAACAGAGTTGTTGGAAAACATACATACATATGTATGTGGACCAATGAGTGTTTAAGCTCGCGGCGGGTATCGTTATTTTCTGACCTTCACTGATGATTCGAGCAGATATGGGTATATCTACTTGATGAAATACAAGTCTAAAACATTTGAAAAGTTCAAAGAATTTCAGAGTGAAGTAGAGAATCATTGTAACAAGAAAATAAAGTTTCTACTATCTGATCGTGGAGGTGAATATTTGAGTTACGAGTTTGGTCTTCATTTGAAACAATGTAGAATAGTTTCACAACTCACGCCACCCGGAACACCACAGCGTAATGGTGTGTCCGAACGTCGTACCGTACTTTATTAGATATGGTGCGGTCTATGATGTCTCTTACCAATTTACCTCTATCGCTTTGGGGTTATGCTTTAGAGACATCTGCATTCACGTTAAATAGGGCACCATCTAAATCCATTGAGACGACGCCTTATGAACTATGGTTTGGCAAGAAACCAAAGTTGTCGTTTCTTAAAGTTTGGGGCTGCGATGCTTATGTGAAAAAGCTTCAACCTGATAAGCTCGAACCCAAGTCGGAGAAATGTGTCTTCATAGGATACCCAACGGAGACTGTTGGGTACACCTTCTATCACAGATCCAAAGGCAAGATATTCATTGCTAAGAATGGATCCTTTCTAGAGAAGGAGTTTCTCTCGAAAGAAGTGAGTGGGAGGAAAGTGGAACTTGATGAGGTAATTGTACCTTCTCCCGAATTGGAAAGTAGTACATCACAGAAACTGGTTCCAGTGATTCCTACACCAATTAGTGAGGAAGCTAATGATGATGATCATGAAACTTCGGATCAAGTTACTGCTGAACTTCGTAGATCAACCAGAGTACGTTCCGCGCCAGAGTGGTACGGCAACCTAGTTCTGGAAGTCATGTTACTAGACCTTGATGAACCTACGAACTATGAGGAAGCGATGATGAGCCCAGATTCCGCAAAATGGCTTAAGGCCATGAAATCTGAGATGGGATCCATGTATGAGAACAAAGTGTGGACTTTGTTTGACTTGCCCGATGATCGGCAAGCCATCGAAAATAAATGGATCTTCAAGAGGAAGACCGACGCTGACGGTAATGTTACTGTTTACAAAGCTCGACTTGTTGCAAAAGGTTTTCGACAAGTTCAAGGAGTTGACTATGTTGAGACTTTCTCACCCTTAGCGATGCTTAAGTCTGTCCGAATCATGTTAGCAATTGCCGCATTTTATGATTATGAAATCTGGCAAATGGATGTCAAAACTGCATTCCTGAATGGATATCTCAAAGAAGAGTTGTATATGATGCAACCAGAATGTTTTGTCGATCCTAAAGGTGCTAACAAAGTGTGCAAGCTCCAGCGATCCATCTATGGACTGGTGCAAGCATCTCGGAGTTGGAATATACGCTTTGATGAGGTGATCAAAGCATATGGTTTTATACAGACTTTTGGAGAAGCATGCATTTACAAGAAAGTGAGTGGGAGCTCTGTAGCATTTCTAATATTATATGTGGATGACATATTGTTGATTGGAAATGATATAGAATTTCTGGATGGCATAAAAGGATACTTGAATAAGAATTTTTCAATGAAAGACCTCCGTGAAGCTGCTTATATATTAGGCATCAAGACTAATAGAGATAGATCAAGACGCTTAATTGGACTTTCACAAAGCACATACCTTGATAAAGTTTTGAAGAAGTTCAAAATGGATCAGTCAAAGAAAGGGTTCTTGCGTGTGTTACAAGGTGTGATGTTGAGTAAGACTCAATGCCCGACCACTGCAGAAGATAGAAAGAAAATGAAAGTCATTCCCTATGCCTCAGCCATAGGATCTATCATGTATGCAATGCTATGTACCAGACCTGATGTGTGCCTTGCTATAAGTTTAGCAGGGATGTACCAAAGTAATCCAGGAGTGGATCACTGGACTGCGGTCAAGAACATCCTGAAGTACCTGAAAAGGACAAAGGATATGTTTCTCGTGTATGGAGGTGACAAAGAGCTCGTCGTAAACGGTTACGTCGATTCAAGCATTGACACTGATCCGGATGACTCTAAGTTACAAATCGGATATGTATTTTTGTTAAACGGTCAGTTGGTGCAGTTCCAAGCAGAGCATCGTGGCGGGATCTACGTGTGAAGCAGAATACATAGCTGCTTCAGAAGCAGCAAATGAAGATGTCTGGATGAAGGAGTTCATATCCGATCTAGGTGTGATACCTAGTGCATCGGGTCCAATGAAAATCTTTTGTGACAACACTGGAGCAATAGTCTTGGCGAAGGAATCCAGGTTTCACAAGAGAACAAAGCACATCAAAAGACGCTTCAATTCCATCCGCGATCAAGTCAAGGAGGGAGACATAGAAATTTGAAAGATACATACGGATCTGAATGTCGCAGACCCGTTGACTAAGCCTCTTTCACGGGCAAAACATGATCATCACCAAGACTCCATGTGTGTTAGAATAATTACTTTGTAATCTAGACTATTGACTCTAGTTCAAGTGGGAGACTGAAGGAAATATGCCCTAGAGGAAATAATAAAGATGTTATTTGTATTTCCGTATATCATGATAAATGTCTTTTATTAATGCTAGAATTGTATTAACCGGAAACTTAGTACATGTGTGAATACATAGACAAAACATGATGTCCCTAGTATGCCTCTACTAGACTAGCTCATTGATCAAAGATGGTTATGTTTCCTAGCCATAGACATGAGTTGTCATTTGATTAACGAGATCACATCATTAGGAGAATGATGTGATGGACTAGACCCATCAGTTAGCTTAGCACTATGATCGTTTAGTTTTACTGCTATTGCTTCCTTCATGACTTATATATGTTCCTATGACTATGCGATTATGCAACTCCCGAATACCGGAGGAACATCTTTGCTATCAAACGTCACAACATAACTGGGTGATTATAAAGATGCTCTACAAATGTCTCCGAAAGTGTTCGTGGTGTTGGCATAGATCAAGAATAGGATTTGCCACTCCGAGTGTCGGAAAGGTATCTCTGGGCCCTCTCGGTAATACACATCATACTAAGACTTTCAAGCAAATGACTAATGAGTTAGTCACGGGATGATGTATTACGGAACGAGTAAAGAGACTTGCCGGTAACGAGATTGAACTAGGTATTGATATACCGATGATCGAATCTCAGGCAAGTAACATACCGATGACAAAGGGAACAACGTATGTTGTTATGCGGTTTGACCAATAAAGATCCTCGTAGAATATGTAAGAACCAATATGAGCATCCAGGTTCCGCTATTGGTTATTGACCGGAGATGTGTTTCGGTCATGTCTACATAGTTCTCGAACCTGTAGGGTCCACACGCCTACGTTTGATGACGATCGGTATTATGAGTTTATGAGTTTTGATGTACCAAAGGTAGTTCGGAGTCCCGAATAAGATCACGGACATGACGAGGAGTCTCGGAATGTCCGAGACATAAAGATCTATATATTGGATGACTATGTTTGGACACCGGAAGGGTTCCAGGAGGTTTCAGGCATATACCGGAGTACCGGGGGGTTACCGGAACCCCATGGGGAGTTAAATGGGCCTTATGGGCCCCAGCGGGAGAAGAGGAGGGGCGGCCAGGGCAGCTGCGCGCCCCCTCCCCCTCTAGTCCGAATTGGACAAGGAGGGGGTTGCGCCCCCCCTTTTTCCTTCTCTTCTTCCCTCCTCCTTCCTTCCTCTCCTACTCCTACTAGGGAAAGGGGGGAATCCTACTCCCGGTGGGAGTAGGACTCCCTAGGGCGCGCCATAGAGAGGGTCGTCCCCTCCCCTCCCCTCCTCCTTTATATACGGGGGTAGAGGCACCCCATAGACACACAAGTTGATCAGTTGATCTCTCCCAAACTTGTGCGGTGCCCTCTCCACAGAAACACACATCGGTCATATCGTTGCAGTGCTTAGGCGAAGCCCTGCGCTGGTAGCTTCATCATCTCCGTCACCATGCCATTGTGCTGACGAAACTCTCCTGCGAAGTTCTACTGGATCAAGAGCTCGTGGGACGTCATCAAGCTGAACGTGTGCTGAACACGGAGGCTCCGTACGTTCGGTGCTTGATCGGTTGGATAGTGAAGAAGTTCGACTACATCAACCGCGTCACTTGACGCTTCCGCTCCCGGTCTACGAAGATACGTAGACACACTCGCCCCTCTCGTTGCTATGCATCTAGTAGATAGATCTTGCGTGATCGTAGGTAATTTTTTGAAATACTACATTCCCCAACAACTTTTGTGAACATTACTCTTTCATATCTAACCTTGAACCTATGAACGTTGAAGATGCTCTTGATGATCCAGATTGGGTGAATGCTATGCACGAAGAACTACACAACTTTGAGAGAAATCAAGTGTGGACATTGGTCGAGAAGCCCGACAACAACCACAACATCATTGGTACCAAATGGGTGTTTCGCAACAAGCAAGACGAAGATGGTCAGGTCGTACGGAACAAAGCACATCTCGTCGCCCAAGGCTACAATCAAGTCGAAGGTATGGACTACGGTGAGACATATGCCCCCGTTGCTAGACTTGAGTCCATTCGCATCTTACTTGCTTATGCTAATCACAGTGATATCACCTTGTACCAAATGGACATTAAAAGTGCTTTTCTCAACGGTGAAATTGAGGAGGAAGTCTATGTTAAACAACCTCCCGGCTTTATTAATCCTAAGAAACCTGATCATGTTTACAAACTTCACAAAGCTCTTTATGGTCTTAAACAAGCTCCTAGAGCATAGTATAAATGCTTGACCAAGTTCCTTATTGAAAAAGGCTTTGAGATTGGAAAAATAGATTCCACTCTTTTTACTAAAAGGGTTAATGGTGAATTATTTGTGTGCCAAATTTATGTTGATGATATCATATTTGGTTCTACTAACCCCCTTTTTAGTGAAAGGTTTGGAAAGCTAATGTTGGAAAAGTTTGAGATGTCTATGATGAGTGAACTCAAGTTCTTTCTTGGTTTTCAAATCAAGCAAACTAAGGAGGGTACCTTTGTTTCTGAAACAAAGTATACCAAGGACTTGTTTAAGAAGTTCAACATGCAAGAATGCAAAGGTATGACTACACCCATGCCTACTAGTGGACATCTTGACTTGACTAAGGATGGCGAACCGGTTGACCAAAAGGTTTACCGCTCCATGATTGGTTCATTGTTATATCTATGTGCCTCCCGTCCCGATATTATGCTAAGTGTGTGCACGTGTGCACGATATAAAGCGGCCCCTAAAGAATGTCATCTTAAGGCTGTGAAAAGGATAGTGAGATACTTAATTCACAAACCAAATTTTGGCATTTGGTATCCTAAAGGGTCCTCTTTTGATCTTGTTGGCTACTCCGATTCGGACTATGCCGGAGACAAGGTTGATAGAAATTCCACTTCGGGTACTTGTCAATTTCTTGGTAGATCTCTTGTATCTTGGTCCTCCAAGAAACAAAATTCGGTATCCTTATCCACCGCCGAAGCGGAATACATTGATGTTGGATCATGTTGTGCTCAATTACTTTGGATGACCCAAACTCTTAAAGATTATGGCGTATATGTGAAACATGTTTCATTGCTTTGTGACAATGAAAGTGCTATTAAGATTGCTCACAACCCCATGCAACATTCTCGAACTAAGCATATTGAAGTTCATCATCATTTCATTCGAGATCATGTTGCTAAGGGTGATATCAATCTTAAACATGTTCGCACTGATAAGAAATTAGCGGATATATTTACTAAACCACTTGATGAGAAAGTGTTTTGCAAGTAGAGAGGTGAATTGAACATTATTGATGCTTCAAACTTGGAGTAGGAACTCCATTCGGATACATGCAAGACATGAGCCTTTGACTAATTCTCGATATTTATCTTATGATGTTGATCATATGTCTTGGATATATTTGTACCCTTGCATGTCATCTAACCCTTGTAGGTACTTGGATGAATCCAAATCCATGGGATTGCAACTCACTCACATCTTGAGCAATCTCTACATCACCAAGTCCCTACACCGTGGTGGTTGAAGACAAGGAAACATGAATCCCTTCACCATATCCTTTGACAATTTCTATATATCAAATTTCATTTGGTATCAAGTTTTCATGATTATCATTTTGGATACACAAGTGCACTTCCTTGCAAATCTAACCCATTTAGGTTGATGAACTCAAATCCCAATGGTGCTCCCAATTCTTGATGAGCTACATGAACCTTGAGAAACCCACACAAGTTCAACTACATGATCAAGATCAACACCACCACCCAAGGTATGTCATTCCATCTTAGAGAAGCTTTACCCCAAGTCATGGGTCAAAGCAACTCAACAAGATGTGAATATATCAAATGCTTAAACGAAAAATGGCAACCCCATTTTGAGCTTAAACGATGAGTATGACCTATGATCAAGTGTCTTCACTTGACTCCAAAGTCAATATACTCTAACATAGGTGACTTTGTCGCCGACCAATTCTAGATGAAGTTCTCTAAGTGTTTCTTTGTGCTCTTGCGTTTGTTCCTTGCATTTTGTTTCCCTTCTTTCACACACAAAAAATCTTCATCTAGATTTTCTTCTCTCTGTTTTGTTCTGCATTTTCTGCATCCAATTCATTGCAAATCCTTCAGTTAATTCCTTGCAAATATTTGTGAGATCTTAATTGCCTAGTGAGCTGAGATGAAAAATTGTTCTCTATGTGTTGAACTCGGACCAACCGTTTTGCCTCTTTCGGTTAAACCGAGCCATCTCGGTGCCACCGAAGAGAACAACCCGGTGCCACCGATCTCAATACTAAGGAGATAATTTGTCATCTGCATCCTGCGTATTTGTTACAGCTCCACTCAATGATACTTGTCCTCTACCAGCATCACATTTTATGTACTATTCTCCTCTGTGCCTCAAGGACCAAACCTACTTTGAATCAAGATCCCTTCTTGTAAATTGATGTCAAAGGGGGAGAGAGAGTTCACATCAAAGCTTAAGGGGAAGAGAGAGTTCACATGCCCCAGATGCTTGGTGTTCAAGAGGAGAGAAGTTACATGTCTTTAAGAGGAGAAAAACATGTCTATGTTATCGATCTAATATGTTTTGCTCTGATTCTGTTTTCCTACTTTCTTCCATTATCCAATATAAGATTCAGGGGGAGAAAGACTGCTAGGGAAGAAAGTCTTTGAATTCATTACATGTCTGTATTCAAGAGTACCTAGTACTCACTCTCTACATGTTATCCAAATCTTGGTACTCTTGTGGCTCTTTTGGTGCTCTATCTAGTAGAAGTACCTGTGTTATCTAACCTTGTTTACTTAGGTTCATCCCTTCATAAGCCAGCTCAAGGTCACAAGGTAAGTATATGCATCACACTCATGTGCATGGAGATTTCTTGCTAATGTACATATTGTTTGCAAGAAGGAATCATGAACATGAGGATACACTTCATATATTAATATCATTTGCTTTGATGCATATAGCCAAGATACATGTAACTCATTGCTTGTTCTGTCGTGTCTATGCTTTCACATGCTCTTATATTCCATATTTACATGATTGCATACATGTAGGGGGAGCATATGCATGTTACATGTCCTTCCAAAGCTTTACTTGTTATTCTTCTTATCTTTATCTAAAGCTTTGATGTATGTTGTCATCAATTACTAAAAAGGGGGAGATTGAAAGCACAAGTGCTCCCTGGGTGATTTTGGTAATTAATGTCAACATATCTCTTGTTGGACTAATGTTTTCATCTAAGATATTTTAGAAAGGTTCAACAAAATGGAGTGGCATGGACTAGAGGATTGGAACCCCTTCAAGATGATAAGGACAAAGGATTGGCTCAAGCTCAAAGCTCAGGACTCTACACTTTCTATTTTAGTGATCCAAGATCACATTGAGTCCAAAAGAAAGCCAATACTATTGAAAGGGGATGAGGTGTTTCTTAATGGCTTGCTTGCTCAAAGTGCTTAGTGATATGCTCCAAAACCTTCAGCCACTTTTTCACATTCACATATGTCCCAAACCAAAAGTCAAACTCGGCCCCATCGAAAAGTTCTATCCGGCGTGTAAGTGCATCTAGTGCCACCCCTAGTTGGTTTTGGAGTATTGACGACAAACCTGGTTGAGGGACTTATGTGTTTGTGAGAATTGCAGGATAACATAGGTAGTAGTCACTCATTGATTCAGTTTACCTACCGGAGATGACCCCTATAAATGTATGAAGACATTAACGACAATGGTGGTACATGAAGATAATCATATTGAAGTCTATGACAAGAGAAGACATTGTGTGAAGACTATGGAGCGCGAAGACTTAGATGTTTCATTGTTTCCTTTTCTTCTTTGTTGAGTCATAGGAACCACCATACTGTTAAGTGGGGTCCAAGTGAACAAAGTCAGAGTGACTGAAGTGATGCTCAACCAAATCCTATGTCTTCGAGCGAAGACAATGAGAGCAAATCTTATCCAGAGCTGGATGAGTCAGCTTTACTTGTAGCCCAAGTAAAGTTGTCGTGTGTGTTTGAAATCCGACCGTTGGAACACATGTCAGTTCCTTAGTGACCCAGGGTCACTTCGGACAAATCAGGTCGGGTTGCCAAGTGGCTATAAATAGCCCACCCCCTACACCATAAATTGGTGGCTGCTCAGAGTTATTACACGACTTTTGTCGTTTGAGAGCAACCCACCTCCGAAGCATTTGAGAGAGAGATCCTTGCGAGGCCCAAACACCCAGAGCCAAAGAGTATTAGGCATCACTGAAGTCTTTCTGTCTGTGTGACCTAAAGACTTATTACACTTGAGGACCATGATTTCTCCAGCCGGTTAGGCGTCGCGTTCTAAGCATCCAAGAGTCATTGTGGATTGCCGGTGAACGAAGTCTATGAAGGTTTGGAAGTCTACCTTGAAGACTTACCAGAGTGAATGGGCGAGGACTAGGTGTCCTTAGCTCAAGGGGAATAAGGTGAAGACACGGTCTTCTGAGTTAAATCTCAGCCTCCCTAACTAGACGCACAGTTGTCACAGCAACTGGAACTGGTCTAACAAATCACTGTCTTCCCCGAGCTACTGGTTCTATCCCTTCCTTCTCTTTACTTACTGCCTGCCTTTGTGAAGTCATTGCCTGCTTGCCTTATCTGTTTGACTTCACTGTGTGACCACTTGTTCTGATTAGCTTCATACAATCTTCCATCCTGATCCTTACTGCCTAGCTGCTATTAGTCTTCATGCTTTCACTTCATTGAATACTTGACTATGGCTTGTCTAGTGTAGCCTACCTTCCGATGCATATCAATAGGATTGGTTTTGTAGTTTGTCTTCGAAACTTCCATGTTTTGAAGACTTTCATAAAAATCGCCTATTCACCCCCCCTCTAGTCGATATACTGCACTTTCAATTGGTATCAGAGTAAGGTACTCCCTTGTTCTGTGTGATTCGGTTTAACCACCTGGAGTTTTAGCTATGTCGACTGCAGGGATAATCAAAGTCTCCGCTGCGTGCCCCGTCTTCGATGGCACTGAATATCCCTACTGGAAGAACAAGATGCGCATGCACCTTGAAGCCATTGATGTGGACCTCTAGATTGTCGTCAAGAACGGCGTTCCCAAGACTGGTGAAGGTATCACCCCTGCTGATGTCAAGAGGCTCGTTCAACTGGATTCAACGGCCAAGAACGTCATCTATGGTCATCTGACCAAAGGATAGTATGGTCGTGTGAGTGCTCTGGAAATGTCAAAGGAAGTCTGGGACTGGTTCTCCAAGGTCAACGAAGGCGTCTCAACCCAGAGAGATCAAAGGATCAGTGTCCTTTGCAATCTCTTCAATCGCTTCAAGAGAAACGACAATGAGAATGTCCAGTACACATTCGGTCGCCACACTGTAATCACAAATGAGCTTCAGGCACTTGGCGCCACTGAGATCACCAAGCATGAAATCGTCAAGACACTCCTGAGATCACTTGACAGCTCATTTGACATCCTTGCCCTGATGATTCAAGAACGCCCTGACTTCAAGACTCTCGATCCGTCTGACATACTTGAGAGGCTCAACACACATGAGTTCCAGCTGTCTGAGAAATGTGACATCTATGATCCCAACTATGGCCGAACTCGTGCTTTGAAGGCAAAGGCTGCTTCCTCAACTGAAGAAGAATCTGACTACAGTTCTGATGATCCTGAAGACATTGGAAAGGAGCTCGCCATGCTTGTGAAGAAGTTCCAGAAATTCACTAGGAAGAAAGGCTTCAGAAAGTCTTCACGATCCAGCTCAAGAAATGATGAAGCTTCTACCCATGACTACAAGAAGAGAACATGTCATAAGTGCAAGAAACATGGTCACTACATCTCTGAGTGTCCTCAATGGGACAATGAGAAGAAGAAGAAGAAGAACAAGAAGAAGAAGAGCAAGGAATATGAGTCTGATGACAAGAAAAAGAAGAAATACTCAAAATCTTCTTCCAAGTCTTCATCGAAGTATTCATCACATAAGAAGAATTCATCTGGCAAGGCTCGTGCGTTTGTTGGCAAGGAGATGGATTCAGAGGAGGAGTCTTCTTCAGAAGAAGCGGAGGTGGAGTCTGATGAGGAGTCCGCTTCTGGTGCTGCAAGTCTGGCTCTAGCCACAGCCTACGTTGCCAAGTCCATCTTCAACACTAAAGACAATGGCCCTGTCACCAACATTGATGATGAGGACGACGACTCTGCTCCCACCTACTGCTTCATGGCACGCGGTGCCAAGGTAAAATCACGTGATGCTTACTTTCAAACATCCAGTGAAGATGACTCTGATTGTGAACCAAAACCTAGCTACAAAACATTTGCTAAAATTGCCACTGAACAGCAGAAAGCTATGGAACATATTCAAAAACTGTTAGTCAAAAGCGATGACCTGTTGGACGCGGAAATGACCCGTTCTCAGTCCTTAATTGAAGACATAAAAAATCTGCATGTTAAGTACGAGGAACTTGAAGATCTTTATGAATCGCTCTCAAAAAATCATGAAAAGCTTTCCCACGATTACCTTCAAAGGAAGCGAGAACTTGATAAATTGAAAGCGGCTCATGAAGATCTTCAAAAGAAAATGAGCCATTCCGCGCACAATGATCAGCTCCACTCAGGAAGGATTTGAACCACCATGTATAAAATGCATTGAGCGTGATAACGCTACATCCGTTGCTGAATGTTCTACTGCTGCCACTATTGCAATATCTTCAACTGCTGATGTGGTAACTAACCCCTCTGCTGAGGATACCACTACTATTGCTGATGGAAATGCTAGGTTGAAGACTTTGCTTGAAATAGGGATGTACAAAAGCCTCAAAGGGCATCAGACTTTATGTGATGTCCTCAAAAAGCAGATACTGAACCGAAACCCTAGGAAAGAGGGTGTAGGGTTCGAGAGGAAAATGAATGTTGATGGTTCATATTGGAAGCCTGAGTAGTACCCCAAAACCACATGGGTTGCTGCAAAGGAACCTTCAGTGGATCCATCTACCTTATATGGCTTCATTTGTGCTAATCCTATTATCATTGATGAATCCTTTGATGCAAACTATAAACTGTATAAGAATCAGAATGGTGAAGTGTTTACCACGTATATTGGTACTAACTGCAGGAACGGACCACCTATGAAGAAGATCTGGGTTCCCAAAGATTGTCTTGAGAAGCTTCCAACAAATGTCATCATGACATCACCTAGGAAGAAGACAAACCCCAGATCAAAGGCTTCATATGGTCCTAAGGCTTCATATAGACAAAGGACTCACCTGAGTCACCCTACGCCAATGTTTTGCAGGGAAATTATACTCAGACCCATGAATATGAGCATGTTTCCTCAAACCGCTATATTCACAAAACAAAGAACTCCTCTGCTTATTCTTATGAGTATTATTCTCCTACTGCAAGACTATTTGCTAGGGCTCCCAAGCCAAAATTCTCAGATGCTGCTCTTAGACTCATTGCTTCTAAGCCACCCCTGAAGATGTGGGTGGTTAAGAAGAACTAACTTTCTCTTGCAGGGAAAGGTCTCTAGCCGAAAATCAAAGGCGTCTGATGCTATTGCTGGGGCCTAAAACAACTTGTTGGGTGCAAGATCAAATGCCCAAATGGTCTTACTATATATTTTGTTCCTGAATCGCTTGCTAATCATCTTATCAGTCCTAACTTGGATCTAAGCTTTCATAATCCACTTGTACGTCAAATGTTTATGCTTCACATTGACTATTGGTAAAGCCTATCCCCCTAACTGCATTGTAGGGAGTGCCACCAAAGACTTCAGAATGGATTATGGACAGCGGATGCACAAATCATATGACTGGAGATCGAAGTCTTCTTATGGACTCAACCTTACGTCCATCTAACAAGAGTCACATCACATTTGCTGATACTGGTAAAAGCAAAGTATTGGGTCTAGGTAGAGTTGCAATCTCAAGGGATCAACACATGGATAAAGTCATGCTTGTTGAATCCCTTGGTTTCAACTTAATGTCTGTCTCAATGCTTTGTGACTTAAACATGATTGTGATATTTGGAAAATATTGCTGCCTTGTACTAATGGAATCTGACGAGTCTCTAGTCTTTGAAGGATACATAAAAGGTGATCTGTATATGGTAGATTTCTCAGCTGGACCACAAATGGCCGTATGTATTCTAGCAAAAGCTTCAGAGTGCTGGCTCTGGCATCGGAGGCTAGGACATGCCGGCATGAGGAACTTGCACACTCTCGCGAAGAAGAAGCACGTCGTAGGCATCGAGGGCGTCAAGTTCAAGAAAGATCATCTGTGCGGTGCCTGCGAAGCTGGGAAGATGACTAGGGCCAAGCATCCCTCGAAGACAATCATGGCGACATACAAACCCTTCGAGCTGCTTCACATGGACTTATTTGTCCCTACTCACTACTCCACTTTCACTACCACAGCTTGTCTCTATGGCTTCATCATTGTTGATGATTATTCAAGATACACATGGGTGCATATAATTCTCTACAAGACTGAAGTGCAAGATGTCTTCAGATGCTTCGCCAACCGTTCCATGAACAACTATGGCGTCAAGATCAAGCATATCAGAAGTGACAATGGCATTGAGTTCAAGAATACCGGCCTCGATCTTTATCTCGATACAATGGGAATCACTCATGAGTTCTCAGCTCCGTACACACCTCAGCAGAATGGCATCGTAGAGCGCAAGAACAGAACCCTAATTGAGATGGCTCGAACGATGCTCGATGAATACAAGACACCAAGAAAGTTCTGGCCCGAAGCTATTGATATTGCATGCCATATCATCAACCGTGTTTATCTTCACAAGCTTATGAAGAAAACGTCCTATGAACTCCTTACTAGCAAGAAGCCAAATGTAAGTTACTTTAGAGTATTTGGTGCTAAGTGCTGGATCAAGGATCCACATCACAAGTCAAAATTTGCACCAAAAGCACATGAAGGCTTCATGCTCGGCTATGGAAAGGACTCACACTCCTACAGAGTCTTCAACATCTTTCTCTACAAAGTAGTTGAAACTGTGGGTGTGCGGTTTGATGAAATGAATGGTTCACAAAGAGAGTTCCTGCCAAATGTGTTGGATGAAGCTTCACCTAATGAATCCATCAAGCTAATGGGAACCGGTGAAATCATGCCTTCTGAAGCACAGCCTGACGAGGAACTCATCATTTCTGCTCCAAATCAACCTGAAGACAACGCTCAGCCTGAAGACAATCCTCCTGATGATGACAATGAACAGCAAGAGCAAAATCTTCGTCCAGCTCATCCTCGTGTTGCAAATGAAGTACAAGTTGAGAAGATAATTGACAACCTAAATGCACCTGGTCCACTTACTCGTTCAAGAGCAACACAGCTAGCAAATTTCTGTGGGCACTTTGCATTTCTCAATATCTGAACCCAAGAAAGTTGCTGAAGCCTTTATGGAACCTGAATGGATTCAAGCAATGCAAGAAGAGCTTCGGTAGTTTGAGCTGAACAATGTATGGGAACTTGCCAAGCGTCCTGACCCTCGCAAGCACAACATAATAGGCACAAAATGGATATATCGCAACAAGCAAGATGAGCATGGTCAAGTTGTCAGAAACAAAGCTCGTCTTGTTGCTCAAGGATACACTCAAGTTGAAGGGATTGACTTCGATGAAACATTTGCTCCTGTGGCTAGGCTTGAAGCCATTCGCATACTGCTAGCCTATGCAAACCATCGCAACATCCTTCTGTATCAAATGGATGTGAAGAGTGCTTTTTTAAATGGCAAGATTGAAGAAGAAGTGTATGTTGCACAAACACCTGGCTTTGAAGATCCAAAACGTCCTGATATGGTATACAAGCTCAACAAGGCACTGCATGGCATCAAACAAGCCCCTCGTGCTTGGTATGACACACTCAAAGACTTCCTGAAGAGCAAAGGCTTCAAACCTGGTTCCCTGGATCCCACACTCTTCACGAAGACATATGATGGTGAACGTTTGTCTGCTAAATCTATGTGGACGACATTATCTTCGGCTGCACTGACAAAACATACAGTGATGAGTTTGGTCACATGATGCAAGAGCAATATCAGATGTCAATGATGGGTGAGCTGAAGTTCTTCCTTGGTCTTCAAATTCATCAGCAAAGCAACGACATCTTCATATCTCAAGAGAAATACCTCAAAGATTGCCTAAAGAAGTTTGGTATGCAAGACTGCAAAGGATACACGACGCCTATGCCAACTAAAAGTCATCTGAGTCCCGACGCCAATGATAAAGATTTCGATCAAAAGGTATACCGCTCCATGATTGGTTCTTTACTTTATTTATGTGCATCTAGGCCAGATATTATGCTTAGTGTTTGCATGTGTGCTGGATTTCAAGCGGCACCAAAGGAGTCGCATCACTTAGCTGTGAAGTGAATTCTTTGATATTTGGCTTACACCCCAACACTAGGATTATGGTATCGAAAGGGCTCAGAGTTTGATCTAGTTGGATTCTCAGATGCTGATTATGCTGGTGACAAAGTTGATCGCAAGTCTATATCAGGCACATGTCATTTTCTGGGACGATCACTTGTCTATTGGTCTTCAAAGAAGCAGAACCGTGTATCACTCTCCACTGCTGAATCTAAATACATTGCTGCTGGATCTTGCTGCGCTCAGCTTCTCTGGATGAAGAAAACTCTCAAGGACTATGGTGTCCATCTGAAGCATGTTCCACTCTATTGCGACAACGAAAGCGCCATCAAGATTGCCAACAACCCAGTTCAGCACTCGAAGACAAAGCACATTGAAATTCGTCATCACTTTCTCAGAGATCATGTCATGAAGGAAGATATTGATATCATGCACGTCAACACTGAAGAGCAACTGGCAGATATCTTCACAAAGCCCTTGGATGAGAAAAGGTTTGGCAAGTTGCGGTGTGAGCTAAATATCTTAGAATCCTCAAATGTCCTGTAATCAGGCACACATCCTAACACTTATGCATATTGATGACTTAGATGTGCAACACACGAAGTAAAGTATATCTTCAATCAATGAAGACTTACACTCTGAGTGTGAATACATTAACGCGGAATTTGACTTCGGAGCACCATGATAATTGTGCGCCGTGTCTGGGTATAATACTTCCTATACGGTGGGTAACGCCACCACCAAATCTTTGTTTGAAGTGTTTCTCTTGGCGTTACATTTGCAAAGTCTTCGCATTTGGTTTATCTTCATATAGGACATATATAGACTTGTGTTCTGTCCTCTACAGCATTCACTTATAGCTATGTCTTCTTATTTGAATCTTTTGAACTAAGTGAATGTGATCGGACCCTAACCTCTCTATGCTTTCTCACCTCAAACTCTATCTATCCAAATCATATGCATTCTGTTGGAACCGTCGAATATCTTCTCTGCGTCCTTGTCAGCAGAAGATACAGAGACAAACTTTAAATCTGATTTTAATGCTCAATCCTTTATGCCTGAAACCCAGAGAAGCCGGAACGACCACCCCGACAGTCCAGGCGTGTGTGGGATCGTGGGACAACTCCCAATGTGTTACATGTCTGCCACGTGTCCCTCAGATGTGAACCGCAAGGGGCACCTGCGTAATTACGTTGTGCCATCTCTCCCATCCTTATAAATGCACGTCCCATCACGGTAAAAAACTCTTCTACCACCTCTCCACCTCGACCAACCCTAGCGCCTCCTCTAGCTCTCGACGATGCCGGCGACGAAGCGCTTCGCTGCAGCGACCTCGTCGACGTCGTCTTCACGCCGGCCGCGGACATCGTCTCCTTCGCCGCCGCCGTAGGTGTCCTCCGTCGCCAAGTTAGGGCACGGAAGATCGAACTGCTCGGCATCCACTTCTTCTCCGTCTAGCAGTTCATCGTGTGGTAAATTAAAACTCTCTTTTTACCATCTTCTTGATCCAATAGATTCATCACTTTTTACCATAAGAAGTTTATGCCTCCACATATATGGATCTATCCTATCTGCATCTCATACTTTGTCTAGAATATTCACTTATGCTTCACACGTAGTTAGATTCCTCACTTGTACCTATTCATGGATTCGTACAAATCTAGAACCAACTCTCAACATATAAGTGGATGTCTTCACGCTATGAGGTCAAAGTCTTCTAAACTGATTTATCTTCAAAATCTTCTGAGAATGCATATGACCTCTTCCCCTTCCCTCGCATCTCTAATGCTGTCACATGTACATGTCCGTGGGAGAATCCCTTGGTTCTCATAGTCGGCATTCATTTGCAGAATTCTTGCAGCGTCATATTCACTCTCCCGAAGCCAGTTCCTGTCTGACCAGCAGACCGAAGCATTTGCCAGTGTTGAAGCCTTTCAGTTTGAAGCCTTTCAGATTGAACCCAATGGCAACTGACAAATCAATTAGGAAGGGTGGCAGATAGCGCCGTGGAAACACCTCCAAAGATTTGCCTCCTGACCTCAGTGAAATGTACAAGACTGATCCAGAGGAGGACTACAATCAGAGGAAGACTCGAATCCAATGGATTCAAAGATATTGGGCTGAACAGTGGTTCAAGTACAGATACGTGACCCAAGAGTATGCTGAAAAGAATGCCATCAAGCGTCCATGGGGAGACATTATGTACAAGAATCTTCCACCCAGGACCCAAGCTGAAGCCATTGCTCAAGGCTTCTATCCTTGCATGGTCCGTGAGCCACAACCAGAAGATGCTGACCCATCATCACTGCTATGGTCTCGCGACGACAATCTGTTCAAGCGAAATCTTCACTATGCCAAGAACTCGGCCAAAGAAAACAAGAAGACTTGGGGATTGGACTTCATTCCTGGCCCCTCTGCGCCCCGTGCCGATGGCACGTGCGAAGCTGAACCTAACCTGGTTGGGCCCTTCTACAACTTAGAAGGTCTCATCAGTCATAGGGTTCAAGGGGCGGATGTGGATCAACCTGCAGACGACGCTGATTCTGATGAAGCGCCTGCATCTCCAAAGCCCAAAAGAAGAAGAAATCCAAGGCTTCGAAGACCACTCCACCAATTGCTTCGAGTGTGAAGCCGCTGGCTACTGCTCCACCTGCTCCAAGTGTGCAATCTGAGGAGCACTCTCGCATTTCCAAGAGCAAACAGCTAAGGAAGAAGCCCATGCACAACCCCAGTCCAGCTCTAACTTCTGATGTTGTTCTGAAGAACGCTAATGAAGCCATTGATCTCTCAAGTGATGAAGATCTAGCTGACGATGCTCTGGAGCAATTGATCAAGAGCAAGCAAGATGCAGAAATCTTCTACGATTTGCCGCTCTTTGACGTGGAAGTGTTGAACAACTTCATTGATGAGTGGTTTGACACCCCCAATCTCAGCTTTGACGATCTGCGGCTTCTAGTTGGCCTCAGCGTCTCCTTCAATGGCGCCATTGCTTCTGAGCTAGCTCTTGCTCAGAGAATTGTTGAGCTGAAGCAAAAGATTGACTATGAAAAGGCTCGGTTCAAGAAGAATATGGCCAAGCTCAGCGTCCAAGAAATCCAGAACTTCAAAGTCATGATGCATGAGCTCAAGGAAGCCTTTCGCAAGAGACGTGAAGAAGCCAAAGGTTCTCGTGAGCGAATCAAGGCCTTGGCGGCCAAATGCGTCCGAGCTTACAATGAAGCTGAAAAGCGCAAGGCCCTTGGGCGTCCTGGCATTGACCCCAGGATGGCTGCCAAGAAGAAGAAGAAGCAAACTGTGGCCCAAGCTGAAGAATCAAGGCAGGAAGAGCCTAGCATTGTCTTCCCTGCTGGCATGACAGGCACGAAGCCTAAGGTCACCCGAGTCGCTTCAGAGCTCAAGAAGACAAAGGTGGTTGAAGCTGAAGCCCGCAAGCGCAATAACACCACTGATGATGCTACCCCCACTAAGAAGCGCAAGACCAAGAAGGTCCGGGCTACTCCCACTAAGCCCCTTGTCGTCGAGCCCATTTCGGTTGCTCGTCCTGCATCTGCACACTAGGAATGTCGCATGACTGTTCATGAGCCTGCTCCCATAGAGGCTGAAGATATTCCAGCTGTTGACCCCACCGCAGCTGAAGACATTGGTCCTCATGACAATGAAGATGATGAAGTCCTTCCTCAGATCGAGTACAATGTGGAATCATCGCCTGTTCTCACGAACAGCGAACGCATCAGCATTGGTCGTCCATTGACGCCAATTGCACATGATGACTCATGGGCTGATCACCCACAAGATACACCAGCAACTCCCCCAACTCAAGTCACCAGTTCGGTGCTTGAAGACAAAGACTTTGAGGCCCAACCAACTCCATCACCACAGGTGTCGCCAGCATTCCGCAGGCTTCGCAAAGGACCAAGGCCCCAATTCGTTCCTTCAAGTGTTCCAGAAGGAGAAGAGCAACAATCTGTTCATGAAGCTACTCCTACTGTGAACCCCCCAGAGTCTGAAGCCAAAGCGCCTGAAGATACTCCGGCTGCATCAGCCGATGAAGAACAACCCGAAGAAGAAGAAGCACGTGCTGCCACACCCCCTGTTCTCGAGGAGAGCGTGTCCGACCCTCCAGCTCCTAAAGTGGAGGTTACAAATTCTGAGACTGCCACCACCACCACTGAAGTCAATGACGTTGTCATGGCTGAAGCTAATGTGGCACCTGAAGTAAATGTGGTGCCTGGAGTGATGGCACCTGAAGCCAATGCTGCACCTGAAGCCACTTAGCAGCCTGAAGCCACTACTGTTGGGGAACGTAGTATTTTAAAAAATTTCCTACGATCAAGCAAGATCTATCTACTAGATGCATAGCAACGAGAGGGAAGAGTGTGTCTACGTACCCTCGTAGACCGGAAGCGGAAGCGTCAAGTGACGCGGTTGATGTAGTCGAACTTCTTCGCGATCCAACCGATCAAGCACCGAACGTACGGCACCTCCGCGTTCAGCACACGTTCAGCTTGATGACGTCCCACGAGCTCTTGATCCAGTTGAGCTTCACGGGAGAGTTTCGTCAGCACGACGGTGTGGTGACGGATATGATGTATCTACCGGCGCAGGGCTTCGCCTAAGCACTGCGACGGTATGACCGAGGTGTGTTTCTGTGGAGGGGGGCACCGCACACGGCTAGAACAATTCAACTTGTGTGTCTTTGGGTGCCCTCTGCCCCCGTATATAACGGAGCAAGGGGGGAGGCCGGCCAGCCCTCTATGGTGCGGCTAGGGAAGCAATCCTACTAGGAATAGGATTGCAATCCTATTCCTAGTAGGAGTCCACCAATGAAGGAAAGGGGGGAAGGAAAGAGAGGGAGAGGGAGAGGGAAAGAGGGGCCGCGCCCCCCTCCCCTAGTCCTATTCGGACTCCTCCTAGGGAGGGGGTGCGCCACCTCCTGGCTGCTTCCCTCTCTCTCCCCTATGGCCCACCAGGGCCCATCATTACCCCGGGGGGTTCCGGTAACCCCCCCCCCGGCACTCCGGTAAATTCCGAAACTTTCCAGAACACTTCCGGTGTCCGAATATAGTCGTCATATATATCAATCTTTACGTCTCGGACATTCCGAGACTCCTCGTCATGTCTGTGATCTCATACGGGACTCCGGACTACCTTCGGTACATCAAAACTCATAAACTCATAATACCGATCGTCATCAAACGTTAAGCGTGCGGACCCTACGGGTTCGAGAACTATGTAGACATGATCGAGACTCATCTCCGGTCAATAACCAATAGCGGAACCTGGATGCTCATATTGGCTCCTACATATTCTACATAGATCTTTATCGGTCAAACCGCATAACAACATATGTTGTTCCTTTTGTCATCGGTATGTTACTTGCCTGAGATTCGTTCGTCGGTATCTCTATACCTAGTTCAATCTCGTTACCGACAAGTCTATTTACTCGTTCCGTAATACATCATCTCGTGACTAACTCATTAGTCATTTGCTTGCAAGGCTTATTATGATGTGCATTACCGAGAGGGCCCAGAGATACCTCTCCGACACTCGGAGTGACAAATCCTAGTCTTGATCTATGCCAACACCATGAATACTTTCGGAGACACCTATAGAGCATCTTTATGATCACCCAGTTACGTTGTGACGTTTGATAGCACACAAGGTGTTCCTACGGTATTCGGGAGTTGCATAATCTCATAGTCATAGGAACATGTATAAGTCATGATGAAAGCAATAGCAGTAAAACTAAACGATCAAAGTGCTATGCTAACGGATGGGTCTAGTCCATCACATCATTCTCCTAATGATGTGATCCCGTTGATCAAATGAAAAGTCATGTCTATGGCTAGGAAACATAGCCATCTTGGATCAATGAGCTAGTCTAGTAGAGGCATACTAGGGACATACTATTTTGTCTATGTATTCACACATGTATCAAGTTTCCGGTTAATACAATTCTAGCATGAATAAAAGACATTTATCATGATATAAGGAAATACAAATAACATCTTTATTATTGCCTCTAGGGCATATTTCCTTCAGTCTCCCACTTGAACTAGAGTCAATAATCTAGATTACAAAGTGATGATCCTCACACCCATGGAGTCCTGGTGCTGATCATGTTTTGCCCGTGGAAGAGGCTTAGTCAATGGGTCTGCAACATTCAGATCCGTATGTATCTTGCAAATCTCTATGTCTCCCTCCTTGACTAGATCGCGGATGGAATTGAAGCGTCTTTTGATGTGCTTTGTTCTCTTGTGAAACCTGGATTCCTTCGCCAAGGCTATTGCTCCAGTGTTGACACAAAAGATTTCCATTGGACCCGATGCACTAGGTATTACACCTAGATCGGATATGAACTCCTTCATCCCGACTCCTTCATTTGCTGCTTCCGAATCAGCTATGTATTCCGCTTCACACGTAGATCCCGCCACGACGCTCTGCTTGGAACTGCACCAACTGACAGCTCCACCGTTCAATAAAAATACATATCCGGTTTGTGACTTAGAGTCATCCGGATCAGTGTCAAAGCTAGAATCGACGTAACAGTTTATGACGAGCTCTTTGTCACCTCCATATACGAGAAACATATCCTTTGTCCTTTTCAGGTATTTTAGGATGTTCTTGACCGCTGTCCAGTGATCCATTCCTGGATTACTTTGGTACCTACCTGCTAGACTTATAGCAAGGCACACATCAGGTCTGGTACACAGCATTGCATACATGATAGATCCTATGGCTGAGGCATAGGGAATGACTTTCATTTTCTCTCTATCTTCTGCAGTGGTCGGGCATTGAGTCTTACTCAACTTCATACCTTGTAACACAGGCAAGAACCCTTTCTTTGACTGATCCATTTTGAACTTCTTCAAAACTTTATCAAGGTATGTGCTTTGTGAAAGTCCAATTAAGTGTCTTGATCTATCTCTATAGATCTTGATGCCTAATATATAAGCAGCTTCACCGAGGTCTTTCATTGAAAAACTCTTATTCAAGTATCCTTTTATGCTATCCAGAAATTCTATATCATTTCCAATCAATAATATGTCATCCACATATAATATTAGAAATGCCACAGAGCTCCCACTCACTTTCTTGTAAATACAGGCTTCTCCAAAAGTCTGTACAAAACCATATGCTTTGATCACCTCATCAAAGCGTATATTCCAACTCCGAGATGCTTGCACCAGTCCATAGATGGATCGCTGGAGCTTGCATACTTTGTTAGCACCTTTTGGATCGACAAAACCTTCTGGTTGCATCATATACAACTCTTCTTTGAGATATCCATTTAGGAATGCAGTTTTGACATCCATTTGCCAGATTTGATAATCATAAAATGCGGCAATTGCTAACATGATTCGGACAGACTTAAGCATCGCTACAGGTGAGAAGGTCTCATCGTAGTCAACTCCTAGAACTTGTCAAAACCCTTTCGCAACAAGTCGAGCTTTGTAAACAGTAACATTACCGTCTACGTCGGTCTTCCTCTTGAAGATCTATTTATTTTCGATGGCTTGCCGATCATCGGGCAAGTCAACCAAAGTTCACACTTTGTTCTCATACATGGATCCCATCTCAGATTTCATGGCTTCAAGCCATTTTGCGGAATCTGGGCTCATCATCGCTTCCTCATAGTTCGTAGGTTCATCATGGTCTAGTAACATGACTTCCAGAACTGGGTTGCCGTACCACTCTGGTGCGGAACGTACTCTGGTTGATCTACGACGTTCAGCAGAAACTTGATCCGAAGTTTCATGATCATCATCATTAGCTTCCTCACTGATTGGTGTAGGAATCACTAGAACAATTTTCTGTGATGTACTACTTTCCAATTCAGGAGAAGGTATAATTACCTCATCAAGTTCTACTTTCCTCCCACTCACTTCTTTCGAGAGAAACTCCTTCTCTAGAAAGGATCCATTCTTAGCAACGAATATCTTGCCTTCGGATCTGTGATAGAAGGTGTACCCAACAGTCTCTTTTGGGTATCCTATGAAGACACATTTCTCCGATTTGGGTTTGAGCTTATCAGGTTGAAGCGTTTTCACATAAGCATCGCAGCCCCAAACTTTAAGAAACGACAACTTTGGTTTCTTGCCAAACCACAGTTCATAAGGTGTCGTATCAACGGATTTAGATGGTGCCCTATTTAACGTGAATGCAGCTGTCTCTAAAGCATAACCTCAAAACGATAGTGGTAAATCAGTAAGAGACATCATAGATCGCACCATATCCAATAAAGTACGGTTACGACGTTCGGACACACCATTACGCTGTGGTGTTCCGGGTGGCGTGAGTTGTGAAACTATTCCACATTGTTTCAAATGAAGACCAAACTCATAACTCAAATATTCTCCTCCACAATCAGATCGTAGAAACTTTATTTTCTTGTTACGATGATTCTCTACTTCACTCTGAAATTCTTTGAACTTTTCAAATGTTTCGGACTTGTGCTTCATTAAGTAGATATACCCATATCTGCTTAAATCATCAGTGAATGTCAGAAAATAATGATACCCGCCGCGAGCTTCAACACTCATTAGCCCACATACATCAGTATGTATGATTTCCAACAAATCTGTTGCTCGCTCCATAGTTCCGGAGAACGGAGTTTTAGTCATCTTGCCCATGAGGCATGGTTCACAAGCACCAAGTGATTCATAATCAAGTGATTCCAAAAGTCCATCACTATGGAGTTTCTTCATGCGTTTTACACCAATACGACCTAAACGGCAGTGCCACAAATAAGTTGCACTATCATTATTAACCTTGCATCTTTTGGTTTCAATATTATGAATATGTGTATCACTACAATCGAGATCCAATAAGAATAGACCACTCTTTGAGGGTGCATGACCATAAAAGATATTATTCATAAAAATAGAACAACCATTATTCTCTGATTTAAATGAATAACCGTCTCGCAACAAACAAGATCCAGATATAATGTTCATGCTCAACGCTGGCACCAAATAACAATTATTTAGGTCTAAAACTAATCCTGAAGGTAGATGTAGAGGTAGCGTGCCGACGGCGATCACATCGACTTTGGAACCATTTCCCGCGCGCATCGTCACCTCGTCCTTAGCCAATCTTCGTTTAATCCGTAGTCCCTGTTTCGAGGTACAAATATTAGCAACCGAACCGGTAGCAAATACCCAGGTACTACTACGAGCATTAGTAAGGTACACATCAATAACATGTATATCACATATACCTTTATTCACCTTGCCATCCTTCTTATCCGCTAAATACTTGGGGCAGTTCCGCTTCCAGTGTCCAGTCCCCTTGTAGTAGAAGCACTCAGTTTCAGGCTTGGCTCCAGACTTGGGTTTCTTCATGGGAGTAGCAACTGTCTTGCTATTCTTCTTGAAGTTCCCCTTCTTTCCCTTGCCCTTTTTCTTGAAACTAGTGGTTTTGTTAACCATCAACACTTGATGCTCCTTTTTGATTTCTACCTCCGCAGCCTTGAGCATAGCGAAGAGCTCGGGAATTGTCTTTTGCATCCCTTGCATATTATAGTTCATCACGAAGCCGTTATAGCTTGGTGGCCGTGATTGAAGAACTCTATCAATAACACTATCCTCGTCAACTTTGCAACCAAGTTGAGTCATATGATTGTAGTACCCAGACATTCTGAGCAAGTGTTCACTGATAGAACTATTCTCCTCCATCTTATAGCTGTAGAACTTATTGGAAATCTCATATTTCTCAATCCGGGCATTTGCTTGAAATATTAACTTCAACTCTTGGAACATCTCATATGGTCCATGACGTTCAAAACGTCGTTGAAGTCCCGGTTCTAAGCCGTAAAGCATGGCAAACTGAACTATCGTGTAGTCATCAGACCGCGACTGCCAGACGTTCAAAGCGTCTACATTAGCGGGAGGGGGCTTGTCACCTAGCGGTGCTTCAAGGACATAATTCTTCTGTGCAGCAATGAGGATAATCCTCAAGTTACGGACCCAGTCCATGTAATTGCTACCGTCATCTTTCAACTTAGCTTTCTCTAGGAATGCATTAAAATTCAAAGGAACGGTAGCACGGGCCATTTATCTACAACAACATAGATATGCAAAAAGACTATCAGGACTAAGTTCATGATAAATTAAAGTTCAATTTAATCATATTATTTAAAGAACTCCCACTTAGATAGACATCCCTCCGGTCATCTAAATGATCACGTGATCCAAATCAACTAAACCATGTCCGATCATCACGTGAGATGGAGTAGTTTCAATGGTGAACATCTTATGTTGATCATATCTACTATATGATTCACGCTCGACCTTTCGGTCTCCAGTGTTCCGAGGCCATATCTGCATATGCTAGGCTCGTCAAGTTTAACCCGAGTATTCTGCGTGTGCAAAACTGGCTTACACCCGTTGTATTTGAACGTAGAGCTTATCACACCCGATCATCACGTGGTGTCTCGGCACGACGAACTTTCGCAACGGTGCATACTCAGGGAGAACACTTATACCTTGAAATTTAGTAAGGGATCATCTTATAATGCTATCGTCGTTCTAAGAAAAATAAGAAGCATAATAAGATAAACATCATATGCAATCAAAATATGTGACATGATATGGCCATCATCATCTTGTGCTTTTGATCTCCATCTCCAAAGCACCGTCATGATCACCTTCGTCTCCGGCGCGACACCTTGATCTCCATCGTAGCATCGTTGTCGTCTCGCCAACTATTGCTTCTACGACTATCGCTACCGCTTAGTGATAAAGTAAAGCAATTACATGGCGATTGCATTTCATACAATAAAGCGACAACCATATGGCTCCTGCCAGTTGCCGATAACTTTACAAAACATGATCATCTCATACAAAACCGTATAACTCATCATGTCTTGACCATATCACATAACAACATGCGCCTGCAAAAACAAGTTAGACGTCCTCTACTTTGTTGTTGCAAGTTTTACGTGGCTGCTACGGGCTTAGCAAGAACCGTTCTTACCTACGCATACAAAAACCACAACGATGTTTCGTCAAGTATGTGTTGTTTTAACCTTCACAAGGACCTAGCGTAGCCACACTTGATTCAGCTAAAGTGAGAGAGACATACACCCGCCAGTCACCTTTAAGCAACGAGTGCTCATAACGGTGAAACCAGTCTCGCGTAAGCGTACGCGTAATATCGATCCGGGCCGCTTCATCTCACAATACCGCCGAAGCAAAGTATGACATGATGGTAAGCAGTATGACTAGTATCGCCCACAACTCATTGTGTTCTACTCGTGCATATCATCTACGCATAGACCTGTCTCATGATGCCACTGTTGGGGAATGTAGTATTTTAAAATTTTCCTACGATCACGCAAGATCTATATACTAGATGCATAGCAACGAGAGGGAAGAGTGTGTCTACGTACCCTCGTAGACCGGAAGCGGAAGCGTCAAGTGACGCGGTTGATGTAGTCGAACTTCTTCGCGATCCAACCGATCAAGCACCGAACGTACGGCACCTCCGCGTTCAGCACACGTTCAGCTTGATGACGTCCCACGAGCTCTTGATCCAGTTGAGCTTCACGGGAGAGTTTCGTCAGCACGACGGTGTGGTGACGGATATGATGTATCTACCGGCGCAGGGCTTCGCCTAAGCACTGCGACGGTATGACCGAGGTGTGTTTCTGTGGAGGGGGGCACCGCACACGGCTAGAACAATTCAACTTGTGTGTCTTTGGGTGCCCCCTGCCCCCGTATATAAAGGAGCAAGGGGGGAGGCCGGCCAGCCCTCTATGGTGCGGCTAGGGAAGCAATCCTACTAGGAATAGGATTGCAATCCTATTCCTAGTAGGAGTCCACCAATGAAGGAAAGGGGGGAAGGAAAGATAGGGAGAGGGAGAGGGAAAGAGGGGTCGCGCCCCCCCTCCCCTAGTCCTATTCGGACTCCTCCTAGGGAGGGGGTGCGCCACCTCCTGGCTGCTTCCCTCTCTCTCCCCTATGGCCCACCAGGGCCCATCATTACCCCGGGGGGTTCCGGT
>LR738709.1:606300121-606358910 GCA_902687465.1 Secale cereale | reverse complement strand
CCCCCCCCCCCCCCCCCGGCACTCCGGTAAATTCCGAAACTTTCCAGAACACTTCCGGTGTCCGAATATAGTCGTCCAATATATCAATCTTTACGTCTCGGACATTCCGAGACTCCTCGTCATGTCTGTGATCTCATCCGGGACTCCGGACTACCTTCAGTACATCAAAACTCATAAACTCATAATACCGATCGTCATCAAACGTTAAGCGTGCGGACCCTACGGGTTCGAGAACTATGTAGACATGATCGAGACTCATCTCCGGTCAATAACCAATAGCGGAACCTGGATGCTCATATTGGCTCCTACATATTCTACATAGATCTTTATCGGTCAAACCGCATAACAACATACGTTGTTCCTTTTGTCATCGGTATGTTACTTGCCCGAGATTCGTTCGTCGGTATCTCTATACCTAGTTCAATCTCGTTACCGGCAAGTCTATTTACTCGTTCCGTAATACATCATCTCGTGACTAACTCATTAGTCATTTGCTTGCAAGGCTTATTATGATGTGCATTACCGAGAGGGCCCAGAGATACCTCTCCGACACTCGGAGTGACAAATCCTAGTCTTGATCTATGCCAACACCATGAATACTTTCGGAGACACCTGTAGAGCATCTTTATGATCACCCAGTTACGTTGTGACGTTTGATAGCACACAAGGTGTTCCTACGGTATTCGGGAGTTGCATAATCTCATAGTCATAGGAACATGTATAAGTCATGAAGAAAGCAATAGCAGTAAAACTAAATGATCAAAGTGCTATGCTAACGGATGGCTCTAGTCCATCACATCATTCTCCTAATGATGTGATCCCGTTGATCAAATGAAAAGTCATGTCTATGGCTAGGAAACATAGCCATCTTGGATCAATGAGCTAGTCTAGTAGAGGCATACTAGGGACATACTATTTTGTCTATGTATTCACACATGTATCAAGTTTCCGGTTAATACAATTCTAGCATGAATAAAAGACATTTATCATGATATAAGGAAATACAAATAACATCTTTATTATTGCCTCTAGGGCATATTTCCTTCAAGTACCACTGCTCATGTTCCGCCTCCACGGCCCCATACAATTGAGCAAGCATACGACAAAGATGATCAGCTCATCTCTGTCAGATGGCCCATTCTGGTTCCACCACCTGCTGATGGACCGCCTGCTGCTGGTCCTCAATTTGACTACCATGTTGAGCACAGGCTTCAGGTTCAGAAGCCTAAGCCAAGACTGCCAAGGTTCCCAGGTACTGCCACTTCATCAGGTTCCTTCAATGCAAATGGCTTCACTGCGCACAACACTTTCTTTGACAGTGCTAAGAACCCCTATTCCAAGCCAAGGATATCATCAGATAGGTTCTGGAGCCATCAGCAGCGCAGTTATTATTCACGAGTACTCTATGATCAAGGGCACATTTTTCCTCATATGCGTCTTGATACTGAAGCCATTAATGGACTGCCCTGTCTTGAGGAAGCTCTTGATTGCTTCCGTGATGCTGGCTTGCTGAATTTTGTGACTGACAAAGAGCACTGGAATGAAGAGCTGCTTCTGCAATTGTATGCAACCCTCCACATTCGAGATTACAGCACGGATCCGAAGACATGGATCCTTGAGTGGATGATAGGCAATGTCCATCATGAAGCCAAAGCCTTTGACCTCATTGAGCTTACTGGCCTGCCCACTCCAGCAGAACTATATGAACCTGGTTGTCAACTACACAGCGAAGCTTTGGAAAGCATCTTTCAGAAGCCAAAGCCCAACATGAGCCAGATGCTAAGCATGATGAATCCTTTGCCAATCGATGCTGAATATCCAAAGGAGTTCTTTGTTGAAGACCTTGAGTATCTGCCACGCACCATATATCATATCATCAGGCGAACTCTATGGCCTGTCAAAGGACATTCTTCATCAGCCAAGCTTGAAGGCACAATGAAGACATTGGTCTTCTATATCTTCAATGGCATCAGCTTCAACGCTCAAGACTTCTTTATCAGGCAGTTGGCTGTGTCAGGCTCTGATCTTTTTGGTCTCAAGTTCTATGCTCCATGGATTATGCGCCTCATCAAGCTTCATTCTACTATCAACTATCAGCCTTCTACTCGCAATCATCATATATTCTTGCCAGAGGTTGATATGTCAGCTGAAGCCATATACCAAGAGCCTGCCAAAGAGCCTGTTAGTCTTCACAACGCTGATCACCAGAGCTTCACTCAACAAATTGAAGGAGTTCCAGCAGTCTCTCGCGTTTATCCTCTGGCTGGCCGTACTCGCCTTCCTCGCCATGCAGAGACTGAAGCTACTGAGAGCACCATTGCCCAAAGGCCTCGGAAGCGATCTCGTGTTCTCAACGACCGAGAGCTTCTCGTTGCCTTACATCAGAAACAGGATAAGCATCACTACTGGCTGAAGCGTCAGATGCAAAGCCTCTTGGTGGACGTCAACCGCATTCGCAACCTTGCCACCAAGAATGCCTTTGTTGCTCATGAAACCTGTCGGAGGTCATGGAAGAGTTTGACTTTGCTGAGTGCTGAAGCAGATCTTCAAGACGATGGCTTCATTGAAAGATTCAAGTTTGACCACACTCCTCCAAGGAATGTTGTTATGCGTCGAACTCCGTCTCTTGAAGACTCTGACTACTCCTCCTCCGCTGCAACGGTTGACGCCAGGGTGATAGATGATCAAGATGATGCTACCTCACCACCTCCTCCCTCAGCGCGCGTTGACACTGCACCAACCACTTCTGCAACGCCAAACGCCAATGCCGACCCTGCATCCTCTCCTGCTCCAACTGGGAACGAGTAGAGGCTCTATGTCTTCAAACCTTTTTGGTCCTTACTGACAAAAGGGGGAGAAGCATATGAGTTGATAGTCTTCAAGCGGGTTCATATGGGCGGGTGCTTTATATTTTGCATAGTGTTTACAACTCTCGTTTTTTTGCTACATTTGGTTCTTTGAGTTGTAACACTTAAACTTGATGGTCGTGTGCTACGTTTTCTGGTACTCTGTAATGCGATGATAAATTCCGCATGTGCTACGATATTTTCCGCACTTAGTCGTTTTGCAGACGTCCATTTCTCATTATGCATATCATTATATTCGACATATCAAATGTGCATGATGAATTGTCTTCATAAGTCGAAGAGGATCTCCACAAGTACAACCTGCCATGTGCATTTGCATTCAAAAGCAAATCAACTATATGCGCATCTTCAGGGGGAGCCTTTTGCTACTTATGATGACAATACCTTATCCTTTACAATTTCACATGCCTTTATCCCCGTTGAAAACTTCAACCAATTTATCATCAATCACCAAAAAGGGGGAGATTGTAAGTGCATCTAGTGCCACCCCTAGTTGGTTTTGGAGTATTGACGACAAACCTGGTTGAGGGACTAATGTGTCTGTGAGAATTGCAGGATAACACAGGTAGTAGTCCCTCATTGATTCGGTTTACCTACCGGAGATGACCCCTAAAAATGTATGAAGCCATTGACGACAATGGTGGTACATGAAGATAATCATATTGAAGTCTATGACAAGAGAAGACATTGTGTGAAGACTATGGAGCGCGAAGACTTGGATGTTTCGTTGTTTCCTTTTCTTCTTTGTTGAGTCATAGGAACCACCGTACTGTTAAGTGGGGTCCAAGTGAACAAATTCAGAGTGACTGAAGTGATGCTCAACCAAATCCTATGTCTTCGAGCGAAGACAATGAGAGCAAATCTTATCCAGAGCTGGATGAGTCAGCTTTACTTGTAGCCCAAGTAAAGTTGTCGTGTGTGTTTGAAATCTGACAGTTGGAACACGTGTCAGTTCCTTAGTGACCCAGGGTCACTTCGGACAAATCGGGTCGGGTTGCCCAGTGGCTATAAATAGCCCACCCCCTACATCATAAATTGGTGGCTGCTCAGAGTTATTACACGGCTTTTGTCGTTTGAGAGCAACCCACCTCCGAAGCATTTGAGAGAGAGATCCTTGCGAGGACAAAGCCCAAACACCCAGAGCCAAAGAGTGTTAGGCATCACTGAAGTCTTTCTATCTGTGTGACCTAAAGACTTGTTACACTTGAGGACTGTGATTCCTCCAGCCGGTTAGGTGTCGCGTTCTGAGCATCCAAGAGTCATTGTGGATTGCCGGTGAACGAAGTCTGTGAAGGTTTGGAAGTCTACCTTGAAGACTTACCAGAGTGATTGGGCGAGGACTAGGTGTCCTTAGCTCAAGGGGAATAAGGTGAAGACGCGGTCTTCTGAGTTAAATCTCAGCCTCCCTAACCAGACGTACAGTTGTCACAGCAACTGGAACTGGTCTAACAAATGACTGTCTTCCCCGAGCTACTAGTTCTATCCCTTCCTTTTCATTACTTACTGCCTGCCTTTGTGAAGTCATTGCCTGCTTGCCTTATCTGTTTGACTTCATTGTGTGACCACTTGTTTTGATTAGCTTCATACAATCTTCCATCCTGATCCTTACTGCCTAGCTGCTATTAGTCTTCATGCTTTCACTTCATTGAATACTTGACTATGGCTTGTCTAGTGTAGTCTACCTTCCGCTGCATATCAATAGGATTGGTTTTGTAGTTTGTCTTCGAAACTTCCATGTTTTGAAGACTTTCATAAAAATCGCCTATTCACCCCCCCCCCTCTAGTCGATATACTGCACTTTCACGGCGCCACCGAGTTCATTTGACATAGTCACTGCCACTAAACCCTAATCATTTCAGTCTCACCGACAGGGATCTCGGTCTCACCGAGATGGGAATGTAAACTCTCTATTTCCTATTTGTAACATTTCGGTCCAACCGAGATGTGAGAATCGGTCTCGCCGAGTTAGCATTGCAAACTCTCTATGCTTTTTTTGTAACATTTCGGTCTCACCGAAATGAGCGAATTGGTCCCACCGAGTTTGCCTGACCAACTCTCTGTAAGCTTATTACCAAAATTGGTCCTACCGAGTTTGAGTAACTGGTCTCACCGAGATTACATTATGCCCTAACCCTAATGAAATATGTCCTACCGAGTTGATCATATCGGTCCCACCGAAATGCCTAACGGTCACATTATGAACTAAATCGGTCTGACCGAGTTCTCTGAATCGGGCCCACAGAGTTTGGTAAATTGTGTGTAACGGTTAGATTTTGTGTGGAGGCTATATATACCCCCTCCACCCACTCTTCATTCATGAGGAGAGCCATCAGAACATACCTACACTTCCATACTCACTGTTCTAAGAGAGAGCCACCTACTCAAGTGTTGAGACCAAGATATTCCATCCTACCATATGAATCTTGATCTCTAGCCTTCCCCAAGTTGCTTTCCACTCAAATCATCTTTCCACCAAATCCAAATCTGTGAGAGAGAGTTGAGTGTTGGGGAGACTATCATTTGAAGCATTTGAGCAAGGAGTTCATCATCAACACACCATCTATTACCTTTTGGAGAGTGGTGTCTCCTAGATTGGTTAGGTGTCACTTGGGAGCCTCCGACAAGATTGTGGAGTTGAACCAAGGAGTTTGTACGGGCAAGGAGATCGCCTACTTTGTGAAGATCTACCCTAGTGAGGCAAGTCCTTCGTGGGCGATGGCCATGGTGGGATAGACAAGGTTGCTTCTTCGCGGACCCTTTGTGAGTGGAGCCCTCCGTGGACTCGCGCAGGCGTTACCCTTTGTGGGTTGAAGTCTCCATCAACGTGGATGTACGATAGCACCACCTATCGGAACCACGACAAAAACATCCGTGTCTTCACTTGTGTTTGCATTCTCCAAACTCCTCCCTTTACCTTCATATGCAATTGTTTTACATTCCATTGCTATACTCTTAGAATTGCATGTGTAGGTTGATTACTTGACTTGTGCATAATTGCTAAAATCTGCCAAGACTTAAAATTTGGAAAAAGGCTAGGTTTTTATTTGGTCAAGTAGTCAAAGTTGCATGCTTTACTTTCCAACACCCATATACTCTTGTTATGCATGCTTGATATGTATGGTGAATGTTTAAACATATGCTAAAACTCCACTCCAACTTCAAGTAAATTAAAAGCTGCCACTTTTCTTGCTAGGAGTCTATATATTCACCCCCCCCCTCTAGACACCTCTTCTCGATCCTTTCAAGAACCATGGAATCCGACTATGTGAGTTCATGTTCCAACAGTTGCAAATCATTTGTGGTATTTAAAGTGATTGCATAATTTGACATTGTTTTAATTTTGCAGGAAAAAATTGCCCAACAAAGATACAAAGACATGGAAGCTTCGGAAGGCAAATTCTTCAAATTAGAGAATTGTTGAGACTTGCTCAAAGGGTCCGAGAAGTGGAAGTTGATTGACAAATAATCCCCACCGGTCAGAGGTTCACTTACAAACATGGATGAAGATGAGGATGATGATGGCCCAAGAAACTTGAACAAGCCCGATGGTGACAAGAAGACTAAGGAGAATATGAAGATAGAGCACAAAGCATCGAGCTTGCGGGACAAGATTGATGTCATGGTGCAATCAAATGAGTTGATGTTAGCGAAGACGTTGGAGATAAAGAAAGAGTTGGCCGAGAAGAAGGCACGGGAGAAGCAAGAAAAATGGCAATTGCTCAAGGACGAGGGGCTGCGCAAAGCGGCCATTGAGGAGAGAAGAGCATGTGCCGCTAAAAACAAAGCCATGTCCAAGTTGCTTGTCGAAGAGAACAAGATCATGACATTGAACCGCAATGACATGGACGACCTCACCAAAGAATGGCATGATATGACAAGAAGAGATATCCTGAAGAGGAGAATGCTTGCGTCGGCCAGTGCGTGTTACAGTGCCGGAGATGTTTTCTCAACGGGGTTTGGAACCAATGTTGCCGATGCGTTCAGTGCATCAGCCGATGATTTCGATGCCGGAGTTGGAACAAGTGCGGGAGGTGGACTCGTTGGTTGCGATGACCTCGATGGACTCGGTGGTGCGGAATGAAGATCGACCAGGATGATGCAAGACCCCCTTTTGCATTTGTCCTACAAAACTAAGTTTTTTTTTGCGTGTTAACTGTGTTCTATTGTTTGAATTTGAACTAGTTTGTCGGAATCGATGTCAAATTCAATAATTGGACGTCTTCGGTTCGCGGGTCGATGTGGCGGCGCCCGAGCAGACCCCGCATAGCCAACCCGTAAAAGAGCATATTCATCGAATATCCTTTTTTACGAGTTCGTTTTGCGGGGTCTAAGTCTGACCTCGCCCGCGCCGGCCAGCATACACCCTTTTCCACGAACTGCAAAAGGCTTATGCGGGTCGGCGTTTTACGGGGTCTGCTAGAGTTGCTCTCAGTTTTATGACCTTGAGCTCCTTTCACCAAAAAATAGCAACTCTTCTTTTAAGGTAGAAATAAAACATTATATACAAACATCTCATACCCTTTAAATTGGAGTACTTACGTCCTATTAATGCACATCTACAAATCAGGGGATTGAGATCCTCTGACATTAGGAGGGATGTCAGAGGATGGTATACTAGCCTAACTTCCCTTCGCCAGCCTTCCAAAAATCATGCTTTAACCAGTGATTTACTAAAAGTAAACAGCAACAGTGATCCATGACCAGTGCACATCTACAGTGATGCGCAGACCAGTGCACTCGCCCCTGACTTCTCTTCTTTATTCCACGTACAAATGCACTGTAGCTCTCTGACTTGCCTCTTGCAAGTCAGAGGATCCGGCTCCCAAATCAGGAAGAGCGGAGAAGAATTTAAACGTTTGTAGACGGAGTCGTGCCACCATGCGCCAAGTACTTGATGCACAATCAATACAGAAGGTACTAGCATAGTACTTTAATGCCAAACACGCTCTAGGAGGACATGAGCCAAAATTGGTCCATGAACGTACTTCGAAAAGAGAAATCAAAATCTGAGCCCATCATAGCTGAGCTCGGGCAAGTACACACTATTTTTAACTCACACAGCTTCGGTGGCCCCCCAGGGGATCTACTAGAAATTACTAAGGTGATGTTTTTTTTTCCTTTTCCCTTTTTGCTGGTGAGTAGGTGATTAAATCAAAATTTTATCCAGATCGTCCACGCTCCCATGATCCATGGAACCAACCTTCGGAATGTGATCAATTAAATATTTTTTTTTAAGAATTTGGATCACCCGATCAGGGGAGGGCAACTTCACTGCTACTCCAGTGCTCAGCACGTGCCGCTTCTTCTTCCCCAAGATTCCATACTAGGACGAGGACTAGGAGGCTAGGCCCGTAGCAATAGGCCTAGAGAGGCATCTCAGTACTGCTGATTGGACTTGATCTGCGGGGGTGGGGGCACGGCTGATGCCATCCAGAGGCCGTTCGGCGGCGCGGTTGGGTGGAACCTGGAGCCCCGTCACGAGCCAGCGGAACGCGTGCGTCAGCAACTCGACGGGCGTTTCGCTTCGCCAGTGCCACGTCGTCAGCTCCGCTCCTGGTCAACAACGACCGAGAAGACAACTTTATGGCCATCTGCTCGCCGTTTGGATATAAGATTTGGTCAAAGTGACCAAATATATATAAAAAAATATCAATATCTACAATATTAAAGTTATACGATATGAAAATTAATATCACGACGCATCTATTAAAGTGATTTCACATTGTGAATGATGATATTTTGTTCTATAAAGCTAGTCAAAATTTATGAAGTTTTGACTTTGACCAAATCTTATATGCGGACTAAAAATACGGAAGGAGTACATCGCATGCGTGTCGACACCTCAGGCACCGTAGGACGGGATCGGGGTTGGTCAAACGGTTGGCAGCGACCGCACACCGCACTTGGAGGCTGGCTTCTGTGCGACCGTGGGTGTACATTGGTTCTGGCCAAGCTGTCAAAAGAAGCAGAAACGCTGGCCAATTCACATTCACTCCCCGGACGGGTCGGAGTTAGACGGAGTACAAGAAGAATTACCACTGCATGTGCAGCACCACCCAATAATACATTATAATTATACAGTATAGAAGAAGAAGAAATGCACCAGGTAATTTTGTTCCACCTGTTTTACACTGCTACTACTCAATTCGACTACTACTACTAGTCAAGCTTATGTTTTTAACCAACCAATGAACCACTCCACAAGATAACACACATAAATTCAAACAAACATTAAGACACGGATGATAAATCTACTACTTTGTCGCCCATTTTTTTTCTTCTATATATCGAATGGTGATATATGTACAGGTTTTCAGGGCGAGTAGATCCTTCCTGCAGGTCATGGGATTAGCGGCGATGCTTCCATCCATCAATTTGACGGTCAAGAGAGCTATAGCTGGCTGGTGCCACGGACTGTGCCTAGCTAGCCCTGTGCTTTCACGGAGTACAGCAGCTCCTGGACGTTGGGAGGGAAACGGTACATACAGATCGTTAGGGTGCTGAAGCAATGGCGAAAAGAAGCAGTTAGTTACTAGGCAGTCAATTAGAAATGCAAATTACCAGGTCCCCAACACCAGAGGCGAGCATAGGGTAAAGCTCGGAGAGCGAATTCTCTTCCTTGAGCCTTTCCAGGCCGTCGAGCCGCTCCGGTTTCGCCTCGTCGCCTGCGCTGGTGTCTTCGGTTTTAAGGGACCCGTTGCTGGCCTTCTTCCTGAAGTATATCTCCACCTCTGCGGCTTGCCGTGACAGCTGAAGAGCAACAAACTGAAACGACGCAGAAACAGAGTAAGCAGAGTCTTTGCTTATATTCATTTCGATCTACGTCCACCAAAGTTGTGTCACATTACAAACGGCAAGTGTGTGGCAGCAAGTGATTGGTGATTACCTGGCATAGGTGGCTAACAGAGAATGTTGGCTGGCAGCTGAGATAGGACTTTTCCAGTTTAGGCATGCTTTGCCCATCAAGCGGAGTTAGAGCAAGATACAGGTTGAACTGCACAACATAACAGACAAACTCAGCAAACCAAATGGACGTAAACCACGGGCCACTGCTTGTACAAGATTGGCCTGGCCCAGGCAGCCATGTATGTGCATGTGCTGATGTTTTATATTGCCTGTGCAACACTACAAAACACACCAGAATAACACGATACGGACAAAAGGACGCATCCAGCCTTTTAGAATGTTTAGTAATGTGATGTAAATTTAAACTATTGCGACGGTCTGTTGTTACCTTAGTGTCAAATTCATCAGCATTACGGAGATGATCCACCAACTTGGCAACACGCCCACCCTTGACCATCCTTCCACTGGAGCCACCGGCACTGCCATGTCGAGTTTGGCTGCGAGTGCCATTTTTGCCCCAGGCAAGCATCTCTCCCCGCAGTGGAGAAGTAGCCAAGATATCTCTGGCACCTCCCAAATCATCATTCTCCTCATAGCTGCTATCAACATTGCCAATAGTCTTAGCAGGGGATGATCGTGGCACAGGCCACCTCCGAGCTCTTTTCATCTTGACATCTGGTGAACGATCATCAACAGAAGACGATTCTTTGCTGCCATCATTGCCATTTTCTTCTCTCTCGTCGTCATCATTGTCAGTTGGGGCATTATCAGGAGAACTAGTCCGCCCTCTCTTCTTTGTGCGCATACTCCCACGGGTCTTTCTTGTAGAAGCTATTGCTTTTGCATTGGAGCGCTTCTTCACAAGTGCTTCTGTTTGTCTTCGAAATGTTTCAGCAATGGAATCTTGAATCTTTCATGAGAAATACAGCAAATGTCAATAACAAGAAGACAAATGCCAAATGACCAGGCCAGATAATTTTCCACCACACATAGACAGCCAAATAAACCAACCTTTTTGTTGCGAGTCTTCTCTTCTTCACCAAAAGCAAGTTCCTGACGTATCAAGCAAATTAGAATCACTGGCAGGTACTACAACAAAAGCTAGATAAACAAGAGCAACAGGACAACTAAGTGTCGCAACTGGAGAAATTATGCATCACCTCTTCCTCGTACTTGTCAATGTCTGGATATAAAGCTAGAATTAAAGCATCAAAATTAGGATCATCCCTCAAGGAACGTCTGCTCTTGCAGTGAGTGCGGCATGCTGGGCATTCATTATTTCTGCAAAAAACACAACACCACTTATACTGTCATTGAAATAAAGTATATATTTGGATTTTTCAAAGCCCCAATCAGGCTGGGCTATACATTTTTTTTAAATGACACTGCAGACACAAAAAAAAAAAAAAACAAGGGATCATACCCAAGCCGCATGGATTTATCAATGCAGTCCCTACAAAACCGGTGCAAACACTCCATAACCGTTCTTGTTTTCCGGATAATGCCTGCAACAGAGGACCATAAGAGAAGCAAATTCTTAGATATCACAGTTTGAGCAGACATTCTATCTAGTTTCTTGTACAAAACTCATCCTAGCTTCTTGATGATGTGGACAGTCCCAACATGCATACTTGCATAACAGAAACATGTGAGCTTTGATGAATGTGCTAGCTTCAACATTGGTAGTAAATAATCACAAAAAGATTTACAGAACACATTATCCAGCTTTAATTACAAGCAATGCTGTCAACACAGAATCATGAAAAGTAAACAGAGTTGCAATCTCTGAATTTGAAAGCAAGTTGACAAGGCATGCTTACCTAAGCATATAGGGCACTGCACTTCCTTCCGTATATCCATCAATTTCACTAGTATAAACCTGCATGAGAAAACAATACTGTTTAGCTACCAGTTTACTGTTTAGCTACTAGTTTCGCTAACAAGAAAGTCAAATCTTCCATTACCAATTTGCATTTCCCATTACTGATTTACAACTTATGGAACACACAGAAGTGTTCCTTGGCATTATTTTTCCTATTTCAAAGAAATGTGTAGTATAAAGAACTTAATGTTCAGGTGTTCACAGTAGGACTAGAGGAAACAACAGGAAAAATGGAACCATTAGCACCTTGGGACAACATGAACACTGGAAACTCATATTTGACAGGCAGAAGAAGAGTTGATTTGGTTCAATTAACCAGCTGAGAAATCTAAGCAGTACCATTAAAATCCAAACGACATACAATAAGAGGTCAACAAAAACAGTGTCTGCAGAATTATCTGGATCAAAGGGGATCAAACGTGACGAGGTGTGTGTGTGCTACGATCTGATAACAGAGTATATATCTAGTGAACAAAATGCTTTCCTGACAGGAAACTGCACTGCTCCTACAGCAGCAGAGGGGTTGATTTGCACCTCGCATCAGCAGTGAGGAAAGATTCATAGAAGCATCTGAGCATTTCAGTACCGAGGAAAGATTCATAAAGACAGCTGATGGAAGGTAAAGCATAATGCTATCACGAGAATAAGAACGCATTTGCATAAAACTGAGTTAAGACACCTAAACAGTGTAAGACCTATCGCAGTCATGGGGGTCGGGACAGCAACAGTAGAAGCAGATAGATATTCAGAGCACGACAGGCCAAGTCATGGCCAAGACACTGCAGGAAACACGAAGAGGCTCCCAATACAGACGAAGGCGGCACCTGCTACAAAACTGAGAAAATCCACTCGAAGATCTTACATGGGCCGGATGAACTTGAATAGTGTTTGCCATAAGAACATGGTGTCTCGACAGAACCATTCGACATGATGAACACGGGTGCACGGGTGAGAGGCTGGCCAGGAGCTCACACGGGTCTAGACATGGCAAGATCATTCAGAAGGTCAGGCTAGCAGCAGCAAAGAGCCGGGACGGAAGAGTTGGCCGTGACCGCACACGATTCAGAAGCAAGAGAAACAGAGAATTCTTCCTGTAGATAGCTGAACCACGACGAACATGGCCGCCGGTTCAGATGTGGCTGGCGACTCCGGGGTAACAGCCTCGGTATGCGGCGATCGACCCTGGATGCCGCCCCCAGCATTTGGCGTCGCGAGCACGGCGCCTCCGCTGAGCCGTGTGACGAAAGCATGCATGCTACAGAAAGATCCCATGACTCGGCGGTGACGGGAGCGCTCGCGGCGGCGCGGGACGGGCGAAGCGGCCGGCGCCCTGCGCCTGACGACGAGGACGACTCGTGGTGGGCCGCCGCCACGAGAAACCGTAGCCAGCATACGAAGCACGACACCACGAAGATCCCATGGCGACAGGAGCGGTCAGCCCGACGAGGTGAGACGATGCGGCCACCGGTGGTGCCGCCGGCCCGGTGGGACTGCCCAGACGATGACCCCCGGCACCACCCCGGCGAAGCGAAGCTAGCGTACGGGGACGCGGCGCGACGACGACGGGAAATCGGCAATGGATGCGAGAGGAGGAGGAGGAGACGGGAAGGGGCGGGGAGGGAGGAGGGGCGTCGACGGCCCACTTACTCGTCCATGTCGGCGGCGTCGCTCTCCGACGACTGGCTGTCGTCGCCGTCCTCGTCGTCCCCGCCGCTGCCGCCGCCTTCCTCGTGCTCGTCCTCCTGCTGCTGCTTCCGCTTCTGCTCCTCCTCCTCGTCCTCCCCGGCATCGGAATCTGCAGGGCCAGTTAAACACGCAAGCCAGTCAGCGACCCCGGCGCCGAAACAGAGGACGCGATGCGCGCATCGCGTGGTGGGAGATGAGTCGGCGGCGCGCGTCGCTGGAAGCAGAGCTCTCACCACCGCCACCGTCCTTGGCCAGCTCCGCGGAGCCCCCGTTGGCGGCGCCGCCCTCGGTTCCGGAGCCCGCGGCCCCGGCGGCAGCGGCAGCGGCAGCCTCCTCCTCCTGGACGTGGGCGTCGTCCGCGTCGGGCGACGGGTGCGGGCGCTTCTGCGCGGGCATTCCGGCCGGCCGGCTCCCCTCCCCGCTCGTCGGCGCGGCGCTCGTCGCGGGGGAGAGGACGGGCGCGGGCGGGCGGAGGAGTGAGAGGGAGGGAGGAGGCAGGAGGTGGGTGGAAGCGGCTCGAGTCGAGGGGGAGGCGGAGAGCGAGAGGAAAAGAAAGGCGAGGCGAGGCGAGGCAGGGGACGGGGGGTGGGGGTGGTGCCTGTGCCTGCCCTCCCCTGTGCTGCTGCGTCGCGTGTAACTCTGGGTTGGTGCGCGTGGCCGCCCCGCCCCGACCCGGCCCGGCCCGGCCCGCTGGAACCGCGCCCCGGGACAAAATTTTAACCGGCGACCTGCGTACGGTAGGAAAAATAAAGACCGGGGAGGAGGACGAGCTCGACCCCGTCCTCTCCGGCGAGCCGGTTCGTCGTCGGTGAGCCTTTTTGGTCAACGGCCAACGACGGCCGCCACGCGCTGAGCCGGAGGGATTTTCCAAGGGGGAGGCGCGGGCAGGTTGCATCTGCATACGGGACGTGCGTACGTAGGCTTGCCCGATGCGGGAAGGTGGTGATGATTGGGAGTGGTACTCGGCTGCGTTGACCAATGCATCGCTGTGAGTTCTGTCCTTTGGCGTGTGCCTGTGAGGTTGCATCGCACGAGGACTATTCACCATTTCACCTCGTTCCATCCCAACTGATTGTCTATTGAAAAAAAGAAAGAAAAGAGAAAGGCCATCGACCAAACTAAGGATACAGTCATCCCGCCAGGTGGCGGCCTTGGTTATTATCAGCAAGAACTCGCTCGAAGTGTTATCAGAGGAGTGCAATCATCGCGATGCATTTCTCTCCGCGATTTCCCATGTTTACATGGCCATATATATTTCTCTTCTGGTTCTCTTCAAGGAAAACTGAATGCGTGTTCTTTTTTTTTTCTTAGGGGACTAAATTCGCGTTCATGAGTACTTGGGTCGAAGCGGCGGGGTTGTATATCGCCTGCAACCAAGCGAGCCACGTGCCGTTTGTGTTCCCATGCGCGCATCGCGTGATATCGACGTCGGTCTGGTTGGATCACTTTGTGGGCGGGAAATCCTGGAAAGTCCCCAGGTTTTTTGTCAAGGCGTTACCATGGACATGCATCATGCCGTGTAGTGGTATTATGTGCAGGGGCGAGACGGAACCGAGAAAGGTGCAAACCAAGCGTGAACCCGTGGGCTATATGGGTTGAACCCGTTTTGCAACAAGTTTACGTTACCAAAGCTTTTGATCTATGCTCTTGGCTGAAGTCTCGGTTGTCGTGGATCTTGATCCCCTGATTATGTGAAAAATACCATGTGGTTACTTGCGTACTAGGGTCTGAGCGATTGGATTTTCACAAAGCATGCCGCACAAGTTCAACCCGCATTAACGCTTTATTCCATCTGTTTGGAGTTGATGGACGCACGAGAGGCCTTCTCTGGCCGTTTTTGGTATTTACCTTTTACAATTATATAAGTTTCTATATTCGAAGGTTCTACTGATAGTTTGGATTTTAGTTTACACGTGCTCTTACTTGAAAAGTGTAAAAAAGTCCAACTTAAACTTTACCATTTGGGTATTTTTATAATTTGTCATTAGAGATGACTAGTTTTTATCTTATTGTTAGTGATATACATACCTATGTTATTCTTTACAAGATGTACATGCATTAACAAAAAGAACCGACTCAGCAGCTAGATAGAAGGATGCCATAGAGGAATCGCAAGTCATCGCAATTTTAAAAAGCGATAAATAAATTACTGACAATTAGATTAAAATCATTATAGTCAATCGTGTTCGTTTCACTTTAGCTAAATATCCAGCCAAGATGGAAAAAAGAACTCGTCGACACGTTTTAAAAAAAAAAGTGTACAAGCCGAGGACTTTGATATTGTACACTTCAGCACATATGTTCTCTTTATTTTTAGAATTATATAAAGGCGCTCGATCCCTCAACTATCATCACTGCCTTATCCTTGTGCTTTTTACTGCGCTTTTTGTTCTTCTTCTTCTGGCTGATGGCGTCGTCATCATCCTTTGAGTCGATGTCGATGCCATTCTCTTCTTCGGGGAGTTTCCTCCCATCCTCCACCCGAGCACACTTGTCCACCAAGGTGTAAAGCTCATTCACGGTCTTGGGCAATCGGACGTTCATCTTGGAACGTATCCGACGATTGCGCACGTTGGACTGGAATGTCGATATCACTGCACCTGGGTGTATGTCCGGAATATTTCTGTGGACTCGGCTGAACCTCTGCATGTACTTCCGCAGAGTCTCCCCTTCTTTCTGCAGGAGCAACTACAAATCGCTAGGCCACCCTGGTTCTTAGTGGCCGCCTGTGAAGGCGCCAACAAACTCATGGCACAGGTCAGCCCAGGTTGAAATGGAGTTCTTTGGCAGATGCATCAGCCAGGACCTCACATTTGGTTTGAGTGCCAAAGGGAAGTAGTTGGCGAATACCTTCTCATCTCTTCCCCCGGTAGCTTGAACAGCAATGGTGTAGATGCTCAAGAACTCTATCGGGTTTAATCTTCCATCATACTTCTCTGGAATCTCTGGCTTGAACGTGCGAGCGGATGGCCAACGGACTTGCCGCAGCTCACAGGTGAAGGCAGGGCACCCGCCTCGAAAGTCAGGTACCCGCCCCCGTCGAGCGCATGCTCATCGATGTTGGGGCCATCACGCCCGTCGGGCTGGCAGTGGTCGCCGCGGCGCTACTCGATGGTGACGCGCGCGCTCCCTCTGACTGCCCTCCGGGGCTCGCTGTTGGCCTTGATGCGCTCGAGGTTCCAACGAGGCCATCAAGACGTTGTTGGGCTCTTGGTTGCGTGGCCCACGCGTTGGCTACCGTGTCGGGGACTGCACCGTGGGGGTGGCCCCTTCAGTACGGCCAGCAGCGTGGGCCGTCGCCGTCGCCTGGGGAGGCCGTGACGGGACAGCCCGTTGTTATCCTCCCGCCTCGGCGAAACCAATCAGACTTTGGATGGTGGCTCGCCACTCATCTATCTAATCGGCCACCGGTGAGAATCTCAGCAACAGTTGGGCCCGCGCCATAGCCTTCGAGGCGGTGCTTGGCATAGCTGATGATGATGTGGACCGCATCGTCGCCCGGCTCCTGATGGTGCTGGTGACGATCGCGCCATGCTCTCGTCGTTGGGAGCTAGCCGCTTGGACAACATGGTGGCGGGCCGGCGGCTCCGTTGGGCACAGCGGTTAGGTTAGCTCGTCCTGGGGGTGGTGCATGCCCTGCGGTCGTGCCCGCAATGGGAGCGGCCGGAGAGTTGCGATTCCCCCAAGAACGAGCGACACCGCTAAGGCTGTGCTCTTCGGTTGGGAGAGGAGGTACAAAAGGAATAATCTCTCTACTCGTACCTCACGGGACACCACCGCTGCGATGTTGTCGACGCTGTCCTTCTCTGGTGCCCTTCGCTCCTGCTTCGGCCGTGGGGGTGTGGTAACAACGCGCCTGCACCGGCCACGTCCCCCACAGCGTCCGCATTCTCATGCGTCCTTGCATTCCCCACGGCGTCGGCGGCCACGGGCAGCGAGGCCCTCGAGGTGGACGGGTGATCTGCAGCATCGGACTTCTTTTTGGGCGCCATGGTCGATGGAGCCAAAGATGGTGAGGCCGTTGATGAAGATGATGCGCTGCTCACGCTCTCGGGTTCGCGCAAGTGATCCCCTACCTAGCGCGCCAAATATGTCGCGGGAAAACCACGACCACCTATGGGACATGAGTCCCTTTTTGGTTCAGCGGGGGGATGAGCACGTTGCAAAAAGAGCGGAGAAGCGTAGCGCATCACGACAGAGATCGCACGGGCAGTTTTTACCCAGGTTTGGGCCGCCGCGAGGCGTAAAACTCTACTCCTACTTTGGTGGATTGATGGTGGAATGGTGGAAAAGAGCACGGCGCTCTTGCGCGGCAAGGTTGCTGATTCTTGCTAGAATTACGTCGGTATTTTCCCAAAGAGGAAGGGATGATGCAGCACAACAACGGTAGGTATTTCCCTCAGTGTTGAGACCAAGGTTATCGAACCAGTAGGAGAACCACACAACACTACGTGAACGGCACCTGCACACAAATAACAAATACTCGCAGCCCGACGTATTAAAGGGGTTGTCAATCCCTTTGGGTAATGGTGCCAAAAATTGGCAAACGTACATGAGAAAGTTGTAATTAGTTGATAGATCAAACGCCAAATAAAATAAAGTGCAGCAAGGTATTTTTTGTATTTTTGGTTTAATAGATCTGAAAATAAAAGCAAATAAAATAGATCGCGAAGGCAAATATATTAAAGAAGAGACCCGGGGGTTGTAGGTTTCATTAGTGGCTTCTCTCGAGAAAAATAGCAAACGGTGGGTAAACGAATTACTATTGGGAAATTGATAGAACTTCAAATAATCATGACGATATCCAGGAAATGATCATTATATAGGCATCACGTCCAAGATTAGTAGACTGACTCCTGCCTGCATCTACTACTATTACTCCACTCATGGACCGCTATCCAGCATGCATCTAGTGTATTAAGTTCATGACGGAGTAATGCAACGATGACATGATGTAGACAAAATCTATTTATGTAGAAATAGACCCGGTCTTGGTATCCTTAATGGCAATGATTCATGCGTGTCGGTTCCCCGTCTGTCACTGGGATCAAGCACCGTAAGATCGAACCCATTACAAAGCACATCTTCCCACTACAAGATAAATAGATCAAGTTGGCCAAACAAAACCCAAATATTTGAGAAGAAATACGAGGCTATAAGCAATCATGCATATAAGAGATCCAAGAAGACTCAAATAACTTTGATGGATATAAAAAGATAGATCTGGTCATGAACTCAAAGTTCATCGGATCCCAACAAACACACCGCAAAACGGGTAACATCATATGGATCTCCAAGAGACCATTGTATTGATAATCAAGAGAGAGAGAGAGAGAGAGAGAGAGAGAGAGAGAGAGAGAGAGAGAGAGAGAGAGAGAGGAAGCCATCTAGCTACTAACTACGGACCCGTAGGTCTACAAAGAACTACCCGCGCATCATCGAAGAGGTACCAATGGACATGATGAACCCCTCTGTGATGGTGTCTAGATTGGATCTGGTGGTTCTAGAACTCGCAGCGGTTGGAATTGATTTTCGTCGACTCCCCTAGGGTTTCTGGAATAGTGGGGTATTTATAGAGTGAAGAGGTGGTGCGGGAGGCCACTGAAGTGGGCACAACCCACCTGGGCGCGCCCTGATGGGTTGTGCCCCCCTCGGGGCACTACCCAGGTGCTTCTCTGGCCCAACAGGCGTCTTCTGGTCCCAAAAAATCCACAAAAAGTTTCGCTGTATTTGGACTCCGTTTGATATTGATTTCTGCGATGTAAAAAACAAGCAGAAAACAACAACTAGCACTTGGCACTATGTCAATAGGTTAGTACCAAAAAATGATATAAAATAATTGTAAAATGATTGTAAAACATCCAAGAATGATAATATAACATCATTGAACAATAAAAAATTATAGATACATTGGAGACGTATCAGCATCCCCAAGCTTAATTCTTGCTCGTCCTCGAGTAGGTAAATGATAAAAGCAAAATTTTTGATGTGGAATGCTATCTATCATGTTCATCTCATATTCTTTCTTTTATAGCATGGACCATTGGACTTTTTATGTGGTTCAAAGCAATAGTCTAGTTTTGACATGAGGACTTCAATATTCAAGCATATCAACAAACAACGATGTCCTTCAAAATATCAATACTAAAGCAAGTTATCCCTAGCCCATCATGCTTAATCATTGATCCATTCATGCCACACATCCAAATGGCAATTTCATCCAATGCTCAAGTATGATAATAGTGTTCCGTTGTTGGTGCTTTGTAAGAGAAGATGGAGGCTCAAATAAAAATAAAAATTGCATAAAGTAAAAGATAGGCCCTTCGCAGAGGGAAGTAGGGATTTGTAGAGGTGCCAGAGCTTGAGAGGAAAAATTATTTTGGGTGGCATGCTTTTCTCACTAGCGAGAACGACTTAAAGTCCCCAACACTTTCCACACTAGATGCATCATAGGCGGTTCCCACACATATAATAAAGTTTATTCTTTTTTCCACCAAACTTGCACAAGCCATGGCTAACCGTATCCACGGGTGCCCTCCATACCAACACTTTCCAGTGATTTATTATTTGACAACATACGGTAAAAAAATCTTTTCATTTCGGGACTGGGAATCCCTATTACTGCCATACTATCGTGCAATGACAAGTGAATAAACACTCATCTTGAGAATAACACATCCAGCATGAAAAATATTGGCCACCCCTCGCCGCTTCGCGAGCGGTACGGGCACACAAAAGAGAAATTTATTTTGCCAATTAGAGTTGGCACATACAAATTTGCTGAAAACGGCTTGGAAATACCGCATATAGGTAGATATGGTGGACTCATTTGGCATAACTTGGGTTTTAGAATTTGGATGCACAAGTAGTATTTCTACTTAGTACAAGATGGAGGCTAGCAAGAGATTGATAAGCGACCAACCAAGGAACGAAAACCATCATAAGGGAACATTAAACATAACCAACACCAAATAATGCAATACAAGTAGGATATAATTTCATTGCATGACTATTGACTTTCGTGCTTGCATAGGAAATCACGAACCTTAACATCAATATTCTTACTAAGACATAATTACTCATCAACATAACTCACATATCACTATCATCATATCTCAAAACTATTACAAAGAATAAAATTTATTTTGTCCAATGATCTTCATGAAAGTTTTTATTATATCCTTCTTGGATATCTATCACTTTGGAACTAATTTCATATGTTGCTTTTGACAAGCTCAAACAAATATAAGTGAAGATCATGGGCATCATATTTCTTTCTCTCAAATTAATCTAAGTGAAGCAAGAGAGAATTTCTTAAAGATTTTACTAACTCTCAAATAAATCTAAGTGAAGCAAGAGAGCATTTCTTCAAAAATAAAAAAGCACACCGTGCTCAAAAAGATATAAGTGAAGCACTAGAGCAATTCCATAGCTCATAAAGATTTAAGTGAAGCATAGAGAGCAATTCTAACAAGTCATGACATAATTTTGACTCTCTCAAATGGGTGTGTCTGTAATGCCTAGGATGCGACTATATCTCCTACGTGTCGAGGCACGAGTTAGAGACATAAGCGCATTCTGGAATGATCGCGAGCGTGGTATATTTGCACAACTCATGTAAAGTACAGGGATGAAAGAGCAAAAATAGTTGGCTTACACTCGCCATGCCACACAATGAATACAATAGCATACATTCATCCAAATAACACAGGGTCCGTCTACGGACGAAATCAAACAAGAAAAGATACCACAACCATAAGTCATGATCGCCCCTAGTAGGAACCACTACTGATCGTCGGGATACGTTACATAGAAACGACCACGCTCTTCATCGAACTCCTAGTGAAGTTTTGATCCATCTCCTACGTCATACTCAGTTGTACCTGCATCTGGTGTGTGTTGTAATATGTGAGTCACAAGGACACGACAATCTCATTCCCGGGTATCAAAACTAACAAAGCCTTTAGGTGTGGAGAGGCAACAAAGTGTCTGCAACAAGCACTAAGCAACTAGCTTACGAATTCAGAGCGAGATGAGGATATGTGCCAACGGTCGCCAAAGATGATCAAGAAGTGATCCTAGCTACTCACGTTCATGCATAACCCCACCGTGTTCACTTTCCGAAACCCCTTCGAGAAGAGACCGTCACGGTTACTCACACAGGTAGTATATTCTTAAGGATATGGTGTCAAGTTATCCACAACTGGATATTAACAAATTCCCATCTGCCACATAACCGCGGGCACAGCTTTTGAAAGTTCAAAACCTTGCAGGGCTGTCCCAACTTAGCCCATCACAAGCTCACGATCCGCGAAGTAGCAACTCCAAATTGGGAAGACCCGAGTATTCTCGGAATCCCGTGCTCAAGATATTTCGGCAAAGGTAAAACTAATCCAGCAAGACCTCCCGGCGTGTCGACACCCTGATAGTAGCCGCGCGTATCTCATCTCAGGCCACGATCGGATGGGACAGCCTACAGGTAAATACCAGATACCTCGGGTTTCCCCAAGGCGGCCCTGCAGTCTGCCCAGTTTTTCCATTTCTGTGATGAACTTTAGAAAATCACAGAGAGCTCAAATTTGATCCAAATGCAATGATTCAAATTCCTAGGTACTCATGTGCTCACAACTTAGTTTTGTAACATTTTTATTAATACTTTCTGTACCCCCACAAAATAATGAGCCATTTCTTCCTATTTTTCAACTTTGCAAAATCATAGGAAATTCATTTGAACTCCAAATCCAGTGAAACCAACTCCTAGATGCTTCTAAATTCATGATTTCTTAAATGGGTGCCTTTGCACATTTTTCAAAAATATATTTCTGTACACTTCTTGCAAATCCTTAAACCCTTGATTCCAACATATTGAAATGATCAGAATTATCCACTAATCCAATCCCAATGAAACCACTCTGGTTATTTTTCATATGACCAGAGGTATCCTAGAAAAGTCCAACTCCTATTTTTAGAGCATTTTTTATTTTTGCCTTGTTGTGTTGCTTATTGCGATTATTTCCGGCGTTAGTTGACGAAGTACGGAGTACTCAGAGAAGGACCAGAGGATTTGAAGACCCCAAGGACTTGGTTAAGACAGGCAAGCAACCCTTTGACCATGATACCCCTTTTGTTCCTCGGAACCCTTTTATTTCCGATTGCATGATGATAAAAAGTGACGGTGGCAAACTTGTTGAGAGCCACCACGTGATGCATACCCTACTCATGATCGTTACCATGTGCATAGATGCAAAGACAAAAGATTAGTTGTGATGCATAGTGTTGCATATGAACCATGAACCCTTCGTGGTTACATCCTTTCGAAAACCCCATCGGGTGCCCCTAATGCCCGAGGGTGATGTTGAGTTAAGGTCACCACTTGAGGAAGAAGTGGTGTACCAAAGAAAGTTCTCGTATGTAGGTAAAATGATGGATTAGATTTATGTGTGATTACCGTCCCAACCAAACATGTGCAACCACTCTACCCCTTTATGGGACGGGGCATTATTGATTACTTAGGCTGATACTAGCATGGTGCCCACATCACTAGTGACGGGGGAGACTTGAGGTCACTCCTGGGACGGGGTTGTGCTTGGATAGGCGACCATGACTGTTTCCCAGGGCACCAAACACACCGTTGGTCCCTTCGTGTATGCGTGACATTGTAAAAATGGCAAGTCCCATGATTTATCGTTTGTACACGAGGGCTGTGCACCAACGAGTGGACCCTATGTTAGTGTCGTCTAGGGAAAGGTAATGACCGGGTGCTTCCCCCGAGTACTTGAGGTACTGCGGGATCGTGGGTGACACGAAAGCTTCCCGGATCTTGTGGGTAAAGTGCGCAACCTCTACAGAGTGTAAACTATTCGAATAGTCGTGTCCACGGTCATGGACAGTTGGGAGGTGCTACTTAAACTATGTCCAGAATTTTACAATCTCGGTGAAAGAATGTGTGTGTGTTGAGTCAAGGTGGTGACTTGACTCGTTGATAATGAATTGAACTCTATTCATGTTGATATCTGCAACCTGTCTTCGAGGTTACCCAAGTACATTGATGCATGTTTCACAAATGGTAGAGCATCTTATCTAGCTTGTAGCTAGGCTGCTTATTGTTGTACAACTTGCATTGTTACCTTGAACCAAATCATGGGTTGCTTGCGAGTACATTCAAAGTACTCATTGGCTTGCCACTGGTTATTTTATTGGCCAGGCATGAGAGAACAGGATTTGTTGAAGAACTCTTGGTGACGAACATGCGAGCTAGGACGCTTCCCTGTCAGATTGCCTGTAGGTTTAGATGGCTTGGGTCCAAGTTGTTACTGAAGATTTCCGCTGCAATACTATACTCAAGGCTTGACCTTAATGGTCCTATTTGTGTAATACGGTATGTATGGATGTAAGACTCTTGTTATTCAGATTCTGCGTGTTCAGTGAGCATTGATCTCTGGGATCACTGTACACGTGCATTCGGTGATCACAACTTATGAGCCGGGGTCCCCACATAGCTGGTATCAGAGCTATCCTGACTGTAGGAAGCCTTAGTTAGCATGGGCGTTAGATAGGATGAGACCCTTTTCATAAACCTTCTGAACCTCTCTTATTTTCTAAACCTTACCAAACCTGAGATATCATCAGCTTATTGACCCTCCTCTGACCTCCTTGTAGATGGCCGTCGCCCCCACAAGACTCCTCATGACCGGATTTCCACCACTCCTAAGGGACTGCCTCCAGCAATGCCACTATACTTCAGAGCCGATGTATACCCTGCACGAACTGGACAATGGAGAATTCAAAACGGAATTCTATGCCAAAGTGATTGTACCTGCCAAGACCTCACCTCAAGGCTGGTTCTTTATCGGACCACCTATGCCAACTCAGGACCTAGCCATTCAGCAAGTAGCCTACGAAGCCCTTCTCCGCCTTCAAGACCTCCTCCCGGAGATGAAGGAGGGTCGAGCTACATGTTACCTACCCAGCAAAAGTGGAATAAGAACCACATCTCAAGCAATGGTTCCCATAGAAGATGAAGACCCAACCCTCAAGCTTCAGATCCGCTTCGCCCACACAGTCAATTATCTTCTGCATAACCTCACTGAAGAATTCCTCAAGTCCCATGAGGATTTTCCTTCACTTCTACATCTCCACTGCCTTGAGAAGAAGAAGGTGATCGAACGAGAACAACAAATTACTGCCCCGCAAGTCTACATTGCCAATCAGAAGCAACAGATCAAAGAGCTTCAAGGAGCTTGCAATCGGGCCCCGCAAAGAAGGCATAAGACTAGATTTCCCTACCCACCTCGTGAAGGACCATCGTCAGGCCATCGACAACATGACCCAAGACTGGATAACCACCTCTTTGCCTCCATCACATGTTTCAGATGTGGTGAACTCGGGCATATCAAAAGGCTGTGTCCCAACCAGCAGCCAACTGTCGCACCACCGGAGGACCTACAAGCTGAAGACTGAAGGCCTTCCTCCTCAAGAAAAGAAGCATACACGACTGTCAAATCCGAGAACCCCTAGGGTAGGATGAGTCGTGTACCCCTTTTGCGAAGTCGAGTCTATGTAATGGATCATATGAAACCATGTCATGTGTTGCTTGTCCTTAACCGTTTGTGTTTCGATATAAGTCTATGTGTTTGCCTTGGGTAGCATGTACGCGACTATGTCACATATCCTATCTTAACATATGTGTGTGGCCTTTACGACACTTGATTGTTTGCACTGGCACTATAGAACCCCCTTTAGGCATTCCCCTCTCTATGCTACTTTCTCCCTTTCTTCTATCTCCTCAACTGAAGACCAGCAAGACAAGAAGTACCAAGGATTCCAACTCGGCGACCGACTAACAATGAAGACTTCTGCTACAACCTCCACGACCAAGTGCAACCCCGTGAAGATATGTTTACCCCTCCAGACTAAAAACCCATTCCTAGACCCTTTGAGACTTCACGAGATACTCCAGCACGAATCCTTAACCATGTGCCTAACCCATAGGATTACAAGAGAACCAGTTAAGCCTATATGACCTTGCACAACACTGGGTTCGTAATGGAACTAGTGGACACAGTGAACGAGCACATTGTCATCCTAATATAGCACAAGAACTGATGATGCCATAGATAGACCAATTTGAGGATATAGGACAGATGACTTGGTGACTTTGTATCAGTGACTTTGAGGAATTTTTTGAGACCTTGATGGATTATGAGGTTTTCATGTTGGTGGGATCATGATTAATAGAGTAGCGTAACTTTCATCACCCTGGAGTAACTTGGATTTGCAGGGCAATTGCGATCGCAAATTGAAATTCTTGGAGGTATAAGGATTTGACCTAGCCAGGGGATATTGATAGAAGATAGTTGACATTTTGAGAATGACTTGGGGAAAATGTAGTTATTCTCGTCGGACATGAGATTTGGATTTAAGTAGGTGATTCTGGCTGGGTATAGATGCTAGATATGTCTGCATGGTTCGGAGTAAATTGGGTTTAGACTGATGATCCCGATCATGATTCCATGTTTCTCGATGGACAAAAAACTGGGAGATTGGTATATTGGTCAGAATTTATTTAGGGATCTATATAATCATGACCTTGGAGTTTACTTGACCATGATGGTGGGAATTTGGTGGACTTACTATAATAATGCATAGCCCTTCCAAGTATTTGGGTATTATAGGGACTTGAGATCTTGTGGAACACTGTAGACATCGGATTTGTAGAATTGTTGGATTATGTGGTGATTGACGGAAGTTAACGGGCTGTTGGAGTTGATCTATAGGAAGGAAACAAGATCTTGGAGTGGCATATGACGTGTTTCCTTAAAGTAGAGATGCATTATCTTGAACCTTGCAAGAATAGGATGAGCACTTGGATTGTCGTGTTTAATTCAAGCTTAGCAGCATGTATGCCTTACCCATGGATTCTTAGGGGTAGCCATACATATGATTTTTCGCGGACCGTAGACATGTATAATTTTGTTAGACCTCCTTTTGGAGTCATGAGGATATGTATGGCATGAGTGGTGATTGGAGTTGATCTATGCGAGAGGATGCTCTCGGTGGTAAGGTTATTTGTTTAAGAACTAGAGAGAACTACTGACATCTCAGAAATTGTGCTCAAGGATAAGATGATAAAACGTTCACCCACACACTAGAATCCTTGAAACCCTTAAGCCCCACCAAGCCACAACATGGTCAGATTCCGACCACGGGCCTTGGCTCTAAGTTAGGAAGACCTTCGCAAATACTCAACGGAGACCACCACCAATACCCCAGCCTACCTTGCGTACCCCGTAGACTTCATGGAGTACTTGGACAAGTTGGGTAACATCATTATTTGATGACCTACTTGTCTGCCCGAAGACAAAAGAAGAGACAGTGAGCTGGTTAGAAGACATTTGAAGACCGACATGTCAAGAAGGAAGAACTGCACCGACCACCATCATCAAGAAATAAACTTCCGCGTTGAAGACCGGGCGTATCCGCAAACCACTCCTCTCGAAGGAACCAAGCATTTCCATGTCGAAGGGACGCTCACACCAAGATTTATCGACCTTCTTCAAGTTCACTGCAAGACGAGTAGTAGACGGCTACCAGCTAGATTTACCACCTGAGATACCCACTGTACACCAAATTTTTCCACGAGTCACCACTTTGGAAGTACTTCATACTTCCTAACTAGCCCGGTCCCTACAAGGACATCGATCACCGAGCCCTTGACGTCTAGCTCGACCTAACCTATGCAAGAGACCCCTCAGCAACCTGCTTCAAAGAGGGCAACATGCGATAAGCCACACCACCAAGTACTTCAAGGCTCCATGCAGAACCAACAAGAAGAAGTGAAGACTACCCCATATCCAAGTTTTGGTGTTCCTTTCCATGCCTAGTCGGGGAATCTCGGGGACGAGATTCTTGTAAGGGGGTAGGTCTGTCACACCCTGATTTTCATGCCACAACACTTAAGCTAATAATAATGCTAAAAATGTGGTTTGACAAAAACTTTTGAGTGTTTTGGACTTTGCATGACTTGATTTTTGTTTGCTGTTTGCTAGTGCTCTAAAAATCAAATAAATCCTCCAACTCTTATACTTCATATCCTTGATCCAAATCCTTTTCCCAGTGATCATGCCATGTGTATAGACCAGTATAGTATTTTCTTATAAAAATATTTTGGCTAAATAGTATTTTCTAAAATTAGTTTTCCAAAAACCCCTGAATTGAGGTTTGTACTGCAAGTACCTTATTTAGGGTGTGAAAAATCTTTCAAAAAGTATATTTGAATCCTATTACGTATAGGACTCCCACAAACCACAAAATTATAATTTTAAAAGTTATTTTTTATATTTTATCTAAATGCTTTTTCTTTAGGCCAGAAATGGTCTTTAATAGGTAAAAATTATTTAACTATTTCAAAAATATTGGCCAAAATTTAGGGAAACTCATAGGACATATATTGTCCATATATAAGAGTTTAAACACATGGTCATGTTCAAAATATTGGACAAATCCTTCCAAAACCCTTTCTGGATATTTCAAGCTTTTGAAATATTTACAAAGGAAATATTCCCTAAAAATTCCAGGGAAATTCTATCATTTCAGATATGACATATTTGATGATCTTACAAAGCCTCATGCCTTGAAGATCAAGAAAACATAATCTAATCCCCTCAAAACCATTTCTGTCCATTTTGAAGTTTGAGCAACTTTACATTGCCAAACTTGTCCAAATGCTCTCAAACTTGGTGCACATGCTCAAATGATGTAAATATGCATCTATGCAAAATGGCACAAGTTTTGGAGAAGGATAACTTGATCTAAGTGCCCCAAAACCCTTTCTGACCAGATCCAAATTTGAACAACTCTACATTGCCAACTTTTTACTTGGGGCCTCAAATTTTGACATGCTCACAACCCCAAATGATGAAACTACACCAAGTGGTGCATCAAGGAGAGATGATTTGCTTAACCTAATCTTGAAAAATCCATTTCTGTTGATTTCTAGGGTTCACCAAAGTTACATTGGCAAGTTTCTTCAAATGAGACCAAACTTGGTAGAACACCCTATTTCTATATGCCATTTAATCCTGTTAAGTCTCATGTCTAGTGGAAATCATTTGATTGCTCAAAACCACATCAAACACCTTCTGGTGATTTTCCAAAGTTACCATTTTCACCTCTTCCCTTGTTCTCCTTGAGCCCAACTTTTTATCACAGCTTCCCCAGGTTCCCTTGCACCTCCAGTAACTTCCACATGGCCAGAGCTCAATGATTGAGGGGTGAAAACCCTCATTTTACCTCCCAGGACAGCCCCTCTCTCCCTCTTCTTCTGCCTCTCTCCTCTCCTACTAGCTCCCCATGGCATCCAAGGCCACCACCTGATACGTCCAAAACGTATCTATAATTTCTGCTTGCTCCATGCCTCTTTTGTGTGATATTGCTATGATATTTATACACTTCCATACATTTTTGATCATATTTGGACTAACCTATTAACTCAGTGCACCCCAGTGCCAGTTTCTGTTTTCTGCTGTTTTTGTATTTCAGGTTTTCCCATTACGTAAACTGCCAGAAAAATTCCGGGAAAAATATATAAAAAATCAGCGTTCCGGAAGCTTCCTTGCGGCCAAAGTAGGGCCGGAGGGGGGCCACCAGGGCTCCAGGCGCCCTGGGGGCGCGGCCCCCCTCCTGGCCACGCCGGGGGGGGGGGGGGCGCCTGGGCCCCCCAGGTCTCCGCTGATGCCCCCCTTTGGCATATATTTACACCGCGTCCCGAAACCCTCGAGGACAGAACCCTTTTTCGCGATCTCATCTCTGTTCTGCCGCCGCCGCGCTTCCAAGATCGGGAGCACCAGGAGAACTCTTCCCGGCACCCTGTCGGAGGGGAGGATCACCACCGGGAGCCTCTCCACCACCATGGACGCCTCTCGGATGAGTTGTGAGTAGTCTCCCTTGGACCATGGGTCCATGACCAGTAGCTATGTGATGTTCTCCTCCCCTCTTTGTTCTTCACTAATTAGACCTCGTGAGCTGCCCTACATGATCGAGGCACATATGTAATCCTTATGCTGTTGCTATGTTGAGTTTGCTGGGATCCGATGGATTATGAGATTATGTTCAGATTGTGTGAGAGTAATATATTTGATTTACCTCTTTTATATTTATGTTCTTGAGTAATTCTTGCATGTTCTCCATTGCTGTTTATTGCTTTGGCCAAGTAGTAGGTAGTAACTCCAAGGGGGAATGTTATGCTTGATTGTGGGTTCATGCCCCTCGATGACTAGCTTGAGTGACAGAAACATGAGTCTAGGGGATGTGCTGTTGCCACAAGGGGGAAAACAACGGTGCTTGTACTCGCGGGTGCAAGGATTGTTTACTTTATGCAAAGTTCTTATAATGCAGTTGTCTGTTGCTTTGAGTTTACACTATGGGTGGGACTCGCAACTTAATACCAGCGAGATGTTCTGGATAGATATCTCAAGGTGGATGATTAGTAGTAGATGTAGATGGATTTCGGTCTACTTACCTTGGCGTACCGCCCATGCTTTTGAGCCTCTACCTTTCTTGCAGCATAGTTAGCATTGGTTTGTGAACATAATCATGTCAATTGCCCAGCTATAATTTGTTTACCTCACATAGCTGTTTTATCGTCTTTTGGGAGAGAGACATCACTAGTGAACATCATGGGACCCCGGTCCATATTACCATCACTGATCACATCCGCTATTTACTTTCTGTTCTTACTTACTAGTTGCAGTTATACCTATCACTATTATCTCTTGCGTTTGATCCTTTGTAAACGACAAGGCCGGAGGGATTGACAACCTCTCTGTACTCGTTGGGAGCAAAGTTATTTGTATCGGTGTGCAGGTCCTGTCAGCCGCTAAATATCTGGCGCCGTTAGCAGTTGACACCTTCTTGTTGAACCTTGGAGTCTCAGGGGAATTCGATCCTTGGTATCTTTGCCAAGGGAAAACTACCGCTACACTCCATCTCAAACCTTCCACTTGGGGTAACCAACGAGGGGCGAGAAGCCATCAAGCAAAGTTTTCTGGCGCCGTCGCCGGGGACTCCACTCTTCAAGATAGGGGAGTTGCACGCTATCTTTTACCTTTGCTTTTTAGTCTTGTTAGTTTACCTTTCAGTTTTTGCTTTAGTGTCTTCTATCAAAAATCACAAAAATAGTTATCTTGCTTGCTTGCTGCTATGGGTTCCACCGAGAACACCAAGTTGTGTGACTTCACTAGTCATAACAACGATGACTTTATCTGCACGCCTATTACTACACCTGCCACTTCAACACCTTCTTATGAAATTAAACCTGCTTTACTGAACCTAGTTATGAAAGATCAATTCTCCGGTGCTGGAGATGATGCTGCTTTACACTTAAACAATTTTGTTGAACTCTGTGATATGCAAAAGTACCAAGAAATATATGGTAATATTGTTAAGCTTAAGCTTTTTCCTTTCTCCTTGAGAGGAGGAGCTAAAATTTGGTTTCAATCTTTGCCTAGAAATAGCATAGATTCTTGGGACAAGTGCAAAGATGCTTTTATTGGAAAGTACTATCCACCTGCTAAAATTATCCAACTAAGGAGTAACATAATGAATTTTAAACAATTGGATAATGAACACGTTGCCCAAGCTTGGGAACGCATGAAATCTCTTGTCAAGAACTGCCCTAATCATGGTTTGACTACTTGGATGGTTATCCAAACTTTTTATGCAGGCTTGAACTTTACCTCGCGGAACTTGTTAGATTCGGCCGCGGGAGGAACCTTTATGTCAACTACACTTGGTGCTGCCACGAAGCTTCTCGATGAGATGATGACCAATTATTCCCAATGGCACACCGAACGCGCTCCAACAGGTAGGAAGGTAAACTCTGTCGAGGAGATTTCCTCCCTAAATGAAAAAGTTGACTTGATCATGTCTCTACTTTCCAAGCAATCTTCTGTTGATCCTCGTGATGTTCCTTTAAATTCTTTGATTGCTCAAGAACAAGTAGATGTGAACTTTATCTCTAGAAACAATTTCAATAACAATGCTTATAGGAGTAATTTTGGTAGCAATCCTAGACCGTTCCCCTCTAATTCCTATGGGAACAACAATGCTTATCCTAGCACCAAGAACTCCACTTCTGAACTAGAGAGTATGCTTAAAGATTTCATCACTACCCAAAAAGCCTTCAATAAAAATGTAGAAGACAAACTAGCCAAACTAGATGATCTCTCTTCGAAGGTAGACAATTTAGCCCATGAGGTAGAATTGCTTAAAATTAGAACTTCTCCTCTTGAGGAGAGGAAGGTCACTCCTATGAATGCTATTCAAGTGCAAATTAATGAAAACATTAGGATGTTGGCTAAACTTAAAGAGAGATGGGCTAGAGAAAAGGAGGAAGAAGATAGAATTAAGAACCTTCCTACCCACCACACTGTTGCTACTATCCAAGTTGTTGAGGATATTCAAACTCTTAGCACCCAACGCACTCCTGGTCCCATTGGACCTATTAATGGTGATGCTATGACCATAGAAACTACCAAACAAGTGAGCCTAAAGGACACCACTACCACTTTACTTGATAGTAGTGACCTTGATTTTGATAATTGCACCCTTACCGAAGTTATTGATTTCCTTCACAAGATGTCTAGAGATCCCCGCACTAGCACACATAACCTTGGCTTTACAGAGCATATCACTAATGCTCCCATCAAAGCTAGGGAAGAGAAACTTAGGGTAGAAGCCTCCATACCTAGAAAGCTAGAAGATGGTTGGGATCCTATGATTAAAATTAAGTTGAATAACTTCTCTTGCTATGCTTTATGTGATGTTGGAGCTAGTACCTCCGTAATGCCCAAAAGAATATATGATATGCTTAAATTGAAACCTTTTGATTCTTGTTCTTTTGGTGTTCGTCTTGTTGATTCTTCCATAAAGAAACCCTTGGGGAGGATTGACGATGTTCTTATCATTGTCAATGACAATTACGTTCCCGTTGATTTTACTATTATGGATATTGAATGTGAACCTTCTTGTCCAATTATTTTGGGACGTCCTTTTCTTCGCATCGTTGGTGCCATCATTGACATGAAAGAGGGGAATATAAGATTCCAATTTCCTCTCAAGAAAGGGATGGAACACTTCCCTAGAAAGATGATTAAGTTACCTTTTGAGTCCGTTATACGGGCTAGCTATTCTTTTACTCTTGATAAGACTTGATCTCTTTGCATTATGCCTAGCTTAAAGGCATAAAAGAAAGCGCTTTTGGGAGGCAGCCCACAATGAATAAAATTTTATTTTGCTTTTGTTGTGTCTTGATGTTGTTACTACAGTAGCATCATCATTGTATCTTTACTTTTCAGCTTTGTGCCAAGTGTAGTCTCTGATTGCAAGAAAGTTCAAAAGTTGTGACGTGCTGTCCAGGAAACAGATTCTGTCCTTGGACAGAAAAATTCGTATAAAATCACCAGATCATCTTTTTGGTCTGAATTGTTTGGACAGCGTGCTCTATACAATTGTCTTTCGGGTGTCTGTTCTGAATTTTTTTATTTGAGTTGCAGAAGTGCCCAGAAAAAATCATTTACTACCTGCTGGTCTGTTTTCAAAGATTCTGTCCTGTTTTGCCTTTCCTTCATTTTGCAAACCTTGAGCTTGTTTTTTCTTTGCAAAAACCTTTTGGAAATCATGAGAAACAGTAGACCTTCAAGAATATCCTTATTTCCAGCAAGGAACAATTATTTTATTAAGGGTACTAACCTCGCTAATCAGATTATGATGAGTTATGTATGAAGGGAGTTTTCAAGTGTGCGAGGGAAGATGATAAAAAGATTCAAGAGTGTCAAACGCTCAAGCTTGGGGATGCCTTCATGCACCCCCAAGAAATATTCAAGAAGACTCAAGCGTCTAAGCTTGGGGATGCCCCCGTGCATCCCCTTCTCCATCAACAATTACCAGTTCGTCTTTCGTTCCACTATATTTTAATCACTTCATGTGTTATGTGCTATGCTTCGAGCGTCTTGCTTTTAGTTTCCTTTTTAGTTTTCTTTAGCTTTGCTTGCTTTTCATAACGAGTTGGAACTCTGCCTTCTTTGTGTGGGAGAGAAACACGCCCCACTTCAACCTAGAACATAACATCGAATTTTCATGTCTATCTTTGCTGTGTGTGTTCTTTGTCTTTCAATAGCTACTATCATGTTCAGCTCTTAGTTTTCATGCTTTACTTTTTGAAGAGCTTTTGTTTAGTTGGTCGCTGTAACTCTCTTTAGTTATCGTGCTTATCTTGTTAAGAGAGTTGGCTTCTGTTGCATTGGTTGATATGTCTATGATAAAAATGCTATGTGCATAATGGTGCTTAGTAGTTCATGTTTTCTTATGGTTAGTCTCAAATAGCTGGGGGGTTCTCAATGTGTTATTGGAGTACCAACATGATTTGTTTGCCTATGATGTGGTATGGTTTAGTGATATCTTCCTCCAAGAATTTATTTTGATTGACTCGGCGTATGCTCACGCATATTTAAGACTGTAAAGAAAGTCCATCAAGCCTTGATGATCTTCAATTTCTGAGTAGCGATATACTTCCATGCCCGATTCAATGTTGCTTTGTCGCTCTGCATGATTATGACCGTCATTGCTCTTTTAGTTGGTCGCTCCCAGTCTTTTGCTAACCTTCGCCTGTACTAAGCGGACTGACTACTTGTGCATCCAAAATCCTTTAAACCAGTTATGCCATATGAGTCCACCATACCTTCCTATACATGGTATTTACCTGCCATTCCTAACGAAGACTTTCATGTACCATCTCGAAATTAATCAAAAAAATCATTTCTCTTTTGTGCCTCTGTTTTAGTTCATGAGGAAGTAGTAGTTAATTCATGACCTTTTTAAGTTGGACAAGCTTCACCCCGGGATTGCATGTCTAATGTGCAAACCCATAATACGAGAAGGAACTGGCATAGAGTGCGCCCGACTCATTAAAAAAATATACAACAAACAAACCCTCCTTCACGCTCTGTTCATGAGAAATCAGAAAACTTTGGCAGTGATAAACAAAGGAGATTAAGAGGATGTGATCGTCCTCATTCGGGAGCCGTTCCTCGAAACTTGTCCAGCTCAAGAAGTGATTGAGTTATCTGCTAGCATTCGTTGACGAAACATGCATATCCAAAAATAATAATTATTACCTCCTTTTTTAAAACCAAGAGCTCTGGTACATGTTTAGTTTTTGTTTTCGACTACGTGTTTTCAACCTTGCCAACAAAAGCCACGGTTCGAGAGTCTCCACCTTCTTTAAAGCACCAACTATTGAGAGCATGATTGTCATTCTGAGTGTAATGTGCATTGTCCCAAAGTAGCATTGTCTTTTGCATGATTATGATATCGTTTATTCTGAAATCATTGTATCTAGTCTTCACTTAAACCTTGGAGGTGCCCCAGCATTTATGTTTTGCTTCACTAAAGGGGGCAAGCGAGGTACCACTTTATCATATTTGCACACCATGCTCATTGCAAATCTATTGAGTGTTTCAGTATCATATTGTAAAACTTTCAGTTCTTTGTGATTTTCTCATGAGGCAACTTAATTACTACAGATTCTTTGTCTCAGTAAGCACTTGTCATGTGACTGTGAAAAGTCCTTATATGGTTAATAGCATGTCACCACAGAAATTATGCTTGTTATCATTTACCTACTCGAGGACGAGCAGGAATTAAGCTTGGGGATGTTGATACGTCCAAAACGTATCTATAATTTCTGCTTGCTCCATGCCTCTTTTGTGTGATATTGCTATGATATTTATACACTTCCATACACTTTTGATCATATTTGGACTAACCTATTAACTCAGTGCACCCCAGTGCCAGTTTCTGTTTTCTGTTGTTTTTGTATTTCAGGTTTTCCCATTACGTAAACTGCCAGAAAAATTCCGGGAAAAATATATAAAAAATCAGCATTCCGGAAGCTTCCTTGCGGCCAAAGTAGGGCCGGAGGGGGGCCACCAGGGCTCCAGGCGCCCTGGGGGCGCGCCCCCCTCCTGGCCGCGCCGGGGGGCGCCTGGGCCCCCCAGGTCTCCGCTGATGCCCCCCTTTGGCATATATTTACACCGCGTCTCGAAACCCTCGAGCACGGAACCATTTTTCGCGATCTCATCTCTGTTCCGCCATCGCCGCGCTTCCAAGATCGGGAGCACCAGGAGAACTCTTCCCGGCACCCTGCCGGAGGGGAGGATCACCACCGGGAGCCTCTCCACCACCATGGACGCCTCCCGGATGAGTTGTGAGTAGTCTCCCTTGGACCATGGGTCCATGACCAGTAGCTATGTGATGTTCTCCTCCCCTCTTTGTTCTTCACAAATTAGACCTCGTGAGCTGCCCTACATGATCGAGGCACATATGTAATCCTTATGCTGTTGCTATGTTGAGTTTGCTGGGATCCGATGGATTATGAGATTATGTTCAGATTGTGTGAGAGTAATATATTTGATTTACCTCTTTTATATTTATGTTCTTGAGTAATTCTTGCATGTTCTCCGTTGCTGTCTCTTGCTTTGGCCAAGTAGTAGGTAGTAACTCCAAGAGGGAACGTTATGCTTGATTGTGGGTTCATGCCCCTCGATGACTAGCTTGAGTGACAGAAACATGAGTCTAGGAGATGTGATGTTGCCACAAGGGGGAAAACAACGGTGCTTGTACTCGCGGGTGCAAGGATTGTTTACTTTACGCAAAGTTCTTTTAATGCAGTTGTCTGTTGCTTTGAGTTTACACTATGGGTGGGACTCGCAACTTAATACCAGCGAGATGTTCTGGATATATATCTCAAGGTGGATGATTAGTAGTAGATGCAGATGGATTTCGGTCTACTTACCTTGGCGTACCGCCCATGCTTTTGAGCCTCTACCTTTCTTGCAGCATAGTTAGCATTGGTTTGCGCACATAATCCTGTCAATTGCCCAGCTGTAATTTGTTTACCTCACATAGCTGTTTTATCGTCTTTTGGGAGAGAGACATCACTAGTGAACATCATGGGACCCCGGTCCATATTACCATCACTGATCACATCCGCTATTTACTTTCTGTTCTTACTTACTAGTTGCAGTTATACCTATCACTATTATCTCTTGCGTTTGATCCTTTGTAAACGACAAGGCCGGAGGGATTGACAACCTCTCTGTACTCGTTGGGAGCAAATTTATTTGTATCTGTGTGCAGGTCCTGTCAGCCGCTAAATATCTGGCGCCGTTAGCAGTTGACACCTTCTTGTTGAACCTTGGAGTCTCAGGGGAATTCGATCCTTGGTAATTTTGCCAAGGGAAAACTACCGCTACACTGCATCTCAAACCTTCCACTTGGGGTAACCAACGAGGGGCGAGAAGCCATCACCACCCCCTTGTTTACTCCTCACCTGACCCCCCCAGACAAAGTGGCCGCGCCCAGCAAGCCAAAGACATGCCCTGGCATGCGATTGGCGTGCTCCAAAGCGCGCTACAGTGCGCACCCGCACTGTAGCCACCTCCAATCCGCAGCGCCCGACCACCTCGAGCCTCCCCCTTGCGCCAGTCGAGGTGCCTCGATGTCCGCGACATGCCACAGCCCTGTCCCCCTCCTCCTTCTCCCTCCTGCTGCTGCCCTCGCACGCGCGCCAGCCGCCCGCGAGCTCCAATCTCTGGCCTCACACGCGCAAGCTCTCTGGATGCTTTCCCGCTCCTCCTCTTCCCTCCCATGGGCGTAGACCTCATCCACGAACAGCCCCGACTCGCTCGCGAGTGCCTGCACGGCCTCTGGCCTCGCCCGTGACCTCGCCGGCACACGAGTCCACGGTGGACCGGAGCCCAGCTATATAAGCATGCCCTGGGCCTCTCCACTGGCATCCATCTCCTCTCCACACCCCCAAGAGCACACCAGCACCACCCACTCGCCCTCGAAGAGCCTCTGTGCACGGGATCAACCGGAGCTCCGCCGCCTCGGGCGACTGGTGATCTCACGGTACAGCCTCCCTCCGCCCCAGCTCTTGCTCGATCTGGAACCACCGGGCCTCACTGACCCATTCCCATCCTTCTCCCACTCCTGTTACAGGCCGGAGTGAGCCAACCAGGACCCTCCCGACGCTCCGCCGCCGTTCCACCTCGCCGCCGACAAACCAGGCCCCTCCGATGGCTAACTCCGGCACCACCAGAACCGCGACTCCTCCCTGAGCACGACCGTGCCCTCGGATCGCCACGCCGTGCACCATACCACCGCCGGTGAGCTCGCCGCTTCTCTGGCCGCGAGGTTGAAGATGACAGGCGGGCCCCGCCTGTCATCCTCACATCTCTCTCTCTCCCCTCTTTGACACTGACCGTCGGGCCCCAGCCGTCAGGTTTGAACGTGCGTGCGCGCGCACCGGTTCACCTGGGCGGGCGTGGCTCCGGGCCGGCCCAGCTACAGGCTAAAGTGGCCTGCGGATTCTTTTCCTTTTTATTTTTTTCCAGTGAACATCTAAAATCCTTAAACAAATCAAATAAACTCCAAATTTGATGATTCAGATTTCTAAGAGTTTCTAAAATCATGATCTACCTGTTGGTACTACATGCACATTTTCCAGAGACTTTTACTTCACAAATATTTATCAAATGTCATTTTTCAATTTCTGTGATGAACTTTAGAAAATCACATAGAGCTCAAATTTGATCCAAATGCAATGATTCAAATTCCTAGGTACTCATGTGCTCACAACTTAGTTTTGGAACATTTTTATTAATACTTTCTGTACCCCACAAAATAATGAGCCATTTCTTCCTATTTGTCAACTTTGCAAAATCATAGGAAATTCATTTGAACTCCAAATCCAGTGAAACCAACTCCTAGATGCTTCTAAATTCATGATTTGTTAAATGGGTGCCTTTGCTCATTTTTCAAAAATATATTTCTGTACACTTCTTGCAAATCCTTAAACCCTTGATTCCAACATATTGAAATGATCAGAATTATCCACTAATCCAATCCCAATGAAACCACTCTGGTTATTTTTCATATGACCAGAGGTATCCTAGAAAAGTCCAACTCCTATTTTTAGAGCACTTTTATTTTGCCTTGTTGTGTTGCTTATTGCGATTATTTCCGACGTTAGTTGACGAAGTACGGAGTACTCGGAGAAGGACCAGAGGATTTGAAGACCCCAAGGACTTGGTTAAGACAAGCAAGCAACCCTTTGACCACGATACCCCTTTTGTTCCTCGGAACCCTTTTATTTCCGATTGCATGATGATAAAAAGTGACGGTGGCAAACTTGTTGAGAGCCACCATGTGATGCATACCCTACTCATGATCGTTACCATGTGCATAGATGCAAAGACAAAAGATTAGTTGGGATGCATAGTGTTGCATATGAACCATGAACCCTTCGTAGTTACATCCTTTCGAAAACCCCATCGGGTGCCCCTAATGCCCGAGGGTGATGTTGAGTTAAGGTCACCACTTGAGGAAGAAGTGGTGTACCAAAGAAAGTTCTCGTATGTAGGTAAAATGATGGATTAGATTTACGTGTGATTACCGTCCCAACCAAACATGTGCAACCACTCTACCCCTTTATGGGACGGGGCATTATTGATTACTTAGGCTGATACTAGCATGGTGCCCACATCACTAGTGACGGGGGAGACTTGAGGTCACTCCCGGGACGGGTTCGTGCTTGGATAGGCGACCATGACTGTTTTCATAGGGCACCGGACACACCGTTGGTCCCTTCGTGTATGCGTGACATTGTAAAAAGGGCAAGTCCCACAATTTATTGTTTGTACACGAGGGCTGCGCACCAACGAGTGGACCCTATGTTAGTGTCGTCTAGGGAAAGGTAATGACCGGGTGCTTCCCCCGAGTACTTGACGTACTGCGGGATCGTGGGTGACACGAAAGCTTCCCAGATCTTGTGGGTAAAGTGAGCAACCTCTGCAGAGTGTAAAACTATTTGAATAGCCGTGTCCACGGTCATGGACAGTTGGGAGGTGCTACTTAAACTATGTCCAGAATTTTACAATCTCGGTGAAAGAATGTGTGTCTGTTGAGTCAAGGTGGTGACTTGACTCGTTGATAATGAATTGAACTCTATTCATGTTGATATATGTAACCTGTCTTCGAGGTTACCCAAGTACATTGATGCATGTTTCACAAATGGTAGAGCATCTTATCTAGCTTGTAGCTAGGCTGCTTATTGTTGTACAACTTGCATTGTTACCTTGAACCAAATCATGGGTTGCTTGCGAGTACATTCAAAGTACTCATTGGCTTGCCACTGGTTATTTTATTGACCAGGCATGAGAGAACAGGATTTGTTGAAGAACTCTTGGTGACGAACATGCGAGTTAGGACGCTTCCCAGTCAGAATGCCTGTAGGGTTAAGGCAGATGGCTTGGCTCCAAGTTGTTACTGAAGATTTCCGCTGCAATACTATACTCAAGGCCTGACCTTAATGGTCCTATTTGTGTAAAACGGTATGTATGGATGTAAGACTCTTGTTATTCAGCTTCTGCGTGTTCAGTGAGCATTGATCTCTGGGATCACTGTACACGTGCATTCGGTGATCACGACTTATGAGTCGGGGTCCCCACATAACAGTCTTAGACTCAGCAGTTTTCAACAAGTCATAGAAATCAGCAACAGCGAGTAGGTCACTTTGCAAACTTGTTGCACTCACTTCAAGGCATATTATGAAAAGCTACTTCCACCACAACAAATATGAAATGATTGTGCTTCTAAAACATATTGACATGTTGCTCAAACAAAAATCACACAAAAAGATATGAAAAAGACAAATCATCATCTCATAACAATTTCAGAAACTTGTCAGCCACATGCACTTTTGCAATAGGGTTAAACATGGCATAATGCAACCTAACATGTATGCAAATGCATCCATCATGAAGAGCATCACAAGACGAACATTGTGACATATCATACACTCCATTTGGACCAACATGCACCAAGTTACAACCTCACGAACATGCCAACATATTGTTAACAGACAACTAGTGCTGAAACAGTAACATCATGAAGCAGTCCTGGAACGAAGATTAAGACATCTAGATCAACCCTAACATGCACAAAACTGATGCCAACATGTAGAGCACTTCAATACGAACATCTCGATATATTATACATGCAAAACGGAGCTACGAGCACCAAGTTATGACATGGCAAAGTGGGCATGAAAAATAACGAGATCCAGGGACTTAGTGAAAATATACCCTCCGCGAAACGTCAACGGGTCCACGGATCAGGCGGACAAAGCGGATCGGGCGGTGGATGAAGCGAATCGGGCGCTGGAAAGCGGATCGAGCGCTGGAGAACTCGGGGCCGGCGAGATCCGGCGGCGGGACGGCGAGGACGACCGACGGCGGCCGGATCTCGACGCGGTGGCGGCGAAGCGGCGACGGAGGGGCGCCGAGGCGGCGAGTAGCCAGCGGCGGGGAGGCCGGCGGCAGAGGACGAAGGCGGCGGCGAAGGGCGCGGCGTGCGGCGACGACCGGACGGGTGGTGGTGGCGGGTGCTCCAGCGAGGGAGCTCGTCGGCGGGAGGTGGCTGCGTGAGGGGCTCGATGATGGAGCTCGCCACGACGGGAGGAGGCGCGAGGGCTCGGCGACGGAGATCGCGCGGCCATCGGCGGATGGGTCCCGCGGGCCTGGGATGAGCTCGGTGCGCCTCGGCGGCGCATGGTGGAGGACGACGACGTGTCGCTCTCTGATTTGCTCGGGGTGGCGGGCGGACACGTCCGGCACCAGACGGACGCGTCCGGCGGACGGAGGAGGAGGAAGGCTAGGGTTTCGTCCGCAAATTTCGGGGGAGACACATATTTATAGGTAGAGGGAGCTAGGAGAGTCCACATGGGGTACGGTTTTCGCCCACACGATCACGATCAGACGACCGAGAGGATGGAGGTGGTTGTGCTGGGCTAGTGGGCTGTTGTGGAGGGGTGTTGGGCTAAAAGAGAAAGGGGTTTTCGGCCCACGTGGTTAACCGTTGGAGTATCAAACGACCTCCAAACGAGACGAAACTTGAGAGGCGGTCTACCGGTGATATACCAAGACCACTTGACAACTCTCGACCCATTCCGAGGATGTTTTTAAACCACTCACGAAACAAAGGCTTGAGGTGTGCGACGGGTGCCACGCGAGAGAGTCGTAATTCGAAATGGACAACGGAGAGGACAGAGACGATACAACTACACACGGATGCAAGTGAGATTATGCCGATGCAATGCACATAATGAAAATGACATGGTGACATGCAACATACGCACAAGGCAAAAACGAAGAAACTCGAAATGAAGGAAGAGCCCAGACTGGAATTGATTAAGTCGACGATGCATATATTGCCTTATAAGGAAGTTTTACATCCGGGGCGTTACAAACTCTCCTCCACTACAAATAAGATCTCGTCCTGAGATCTAGGATTGAAAGAAAGCGGGATACTCGGAACGGAGATGATCTTCTTGTTCCCATGTAGCTTCTCGGTCGGTATGGTGTGACCACTTCACTTTCAAGAATTTGATGGACTTGTTGCGGGTCTCGCGCTCAGTTTCTTCAAGGATAGCAACGGGGTGCTCACAATAAGACAAGTCTTGCTAAAGATCAATCTCTTCGAAAGGAATGGTGTGTTCAGGCGTCTTGAAGCACTTGCGGAGTTGTGACATGTGAAAACATCGTGCACATTAGCAAAGTTGGTGGGAAGCTCGAGTTGGTAGGCTAGATCGCCTCTCTTGCCAATTATCTTTAAAGGGACCACGTATCTTGGAGCAAGCTTGCCCTTGATACCGAATCTCTGAGTGCCCTTCATGGGAGAAATACGGAGAGAGACATGATCTCTAATGTTGAAAGCCAAATCTCGATGTTTGCCGTCATAGTAGCTCTTTTGGCGCGATTGCGCGGCCTTGAGATTCTCACGTATGACTTTGCACATTTCTTTGGCCTCTGAGATTAAATCATTTCCAAGGAGTTGACGTTCACCAGTCTCGGACCAGTTGAGAGGGGTACAACACTTTCTGCCATAGAGAATTTCAAACGTGCTTTGCCTGCACTTGCTTGGAAGCTGTTGTTGTAGGAGAATTCGGCAAATGGAAGGCAGTCTTCCCATTTCATACCGAAGGAGATTACACATGCCCTGAGCATATCTTCAAGAATTTGGTTCACTCTTTCGACTTGGCCACTAGTCTGAGGGTGAAAAGCTGTGCTGAAGCGAATCTTGGTACCCATCGCTGATTGGAAGGAATCCTAGAATTTGGAAGTAAACAAGCTTCCACGATCCGAGGAGATTACTTGAGGGATACCATGCAAAGAGACAATTCTGGAGGTATAAAACTCTGCCAGTTGTGCTACGTTGATGGATTCCTTGACTGGAAGGAAATGAACCACTTTTGTGAGCTTATCAATCACCACAAGGATGGCGTCGTTTCCTCTCTTGGACTTGGTAAAACCGGTGACGAAATCCATCTCAATGTGATCGAATTTCCACTCGGGAATAGGTAGAGGTTGAAGGAGTCCGGCTGGACGTTGATGCTCTGCCTTCACTCTTCTGCAGACATCACACTCATTCACGAATTGAGCAATTTCTCTTTTCATGCGAGTCCACCAATAGGATTGCTTGAGGTCATGGTACATCTTGGAGCTTCCTGGATGTATCGATAGGAGTGAGTCATGTGCTTCGTTCATTATGAGCTTCCCGAGATCACCTTTGGGAACCACAATTTTGTCCTCAAAAAACAAAGTGTCTCTGTCATCAATGTGATAGCACTTGTACTTGGGAGTACCCTTGGCAATACCATGTTTCAACTTTTGCACCATAGCATCACTGAGTTGGGCCTCACAGATTTGATCTTCCAAGGTAGGAGCAACTTGAAGGTTGGCAAGAAATCCTTGCGGGACAACTTGAAAATTGAGCTTCCTGAATGACTGATGACCCACAAGTGTAGGGGATCTATCGTAGTCCTTTCGATAAGTAAGAGTGTCGAACCCAACAAGGAGCAGAAGGAAATGATAGGCAGTTTTCAGCAAGCTATTTTCTGCAAGCACTGAAATTATTGGTAACAGATAGTTTTGTGATAAGGTAATTGGTAGCAAGTAACAAATAGTAAAAGTAAATAAGGTGCAGCAAGGTGGCCCAATCCTTTTTGTAGCAAAGGACAAGCCTGGACAAACTCTTATATGAAGGAAAGAGCTCCCGAGGACACATGGGAATTATCGCCAAGCTAGTTTTCATCACGATCATCTGATTCGCGTTTGGTACTTTGATAATTTGGTATGTGGGTGGACCGGTGCTTGGGTGCTGTCCTTACTTGGACAAGCATCCCACTTATGATTAACCTCTAATGCAAGCATCCGCTACTACAAAAGAAGTATTAAGGTAAACCTAACCATAGAATGAAACAAGTGGATCCAAATCAGCCCCTTACAAAGCAACACATAAACTAGGGTTTAAGCTTCTGTCACTCTAGCAACCCATCATCTACTTATTACTTCCCAATGCCTTCCTCTAGGACCAAACAATGGTGAAGTGTCATGTAGTCGACGTTCACATGACACCACTAGAGGAAAGACAACATACATCTCATCAAAATATCGAACGAATACCAAATTCACATGACTACTTATAGCAAGACTTCTCCCATGTCCTCAGGAACAAAAGTAACTAATCACAAGACATAATATTGTTCATGATCAGAGGGGGGTATTAATATGCATAATGGATCTGAACATATGATCTTCCACCAAGTAAACCAACTAGCATCAACTACAAGGAGTAATCAACACTACTAGCAACCCACAGGTACCAATCTGAGGTTTGGATACAAAGATTGGATACAAGAGATGAACTAGGGTTTGTGAGGAGATGGTGCTGGTGAAGATGTTGATGAAGATAACCCTCCCCAAGATGGGAGAGTTGTTGGTGATGACGACGGTGATGATTTCCCCCTCCCGGAGGGAAGTATCCCCGGCAGTACAGCTCTACCGAAGCCCTAGATTGGTTCCACCAAGGTTCCGCCTCGAGACGGTGGCGTCTGGTCCCGAAAGCCTCCTTTTGATTTTTTTTCCAGGTCAAAACACCTCATATAGGATAAGATGGGCATCAGGGGGTCCACAAGTGGCCCACGAGGCAGGGGGCGCGCCCAGGGGGAGGGGGCGCGCCCCCACTCTCGTGGACAGGTGGTGGCCCCGCTGGTGAATCTCTTCCGCCAGATATTTTTAATATTTTCTGAAATGGTGTCTCGTGGAGTTTCAGAGCTTTTAAAATAAGAGAGAAAAGGCATAAGTATTGTGACATAACGTGTCATAACAGCCCATAATGCAATAAATATCAACATAAAAGCATGATGCAAAATAGACGTATCAATGACTCACAAAGTTCAGGTTGGAACAGTTTGAGGATGAGATTGTTGCAATAAACCTTTCTGCTCAAGGCATCTGCAATGACATTGGCCTTGCCAGGAGTACACTCAATGCTTGGATCGTACTCTTGAATCATTTCAACCCAACGAGTCTGGCGGAGGTTAAGGTTTGGCTGGGTGAAGATGTACTTCAGACTCTTGTGATCGTTGAAGATGTCCACTTTTCTGCCCAATAGAAGGTGTCTCCACGTGATCAAGGCATGAACAACAGCTGCTAGCTCAAGATCATGTGTGGGGTAATTCTTCTCATTTGGTTTAAGCTGACGCGAAGTGTATGCAACGATCTTCTTGTCTTGCATGAGAACACCGCCGATACCTTGCAATGAAGCATCACAAAACACTTCAGAAGGCTTGGACTCATCCGGAGGAGTAAGTACTGAAGCAGAAATGAGCTTCTCTTTGAGGGTATTGAATGCCACATGACAATCAGGAGTCCACGGGTACTTGACATTCTTTTGCAACAGGTTGGACAGAGGCTTGGCAATCTTGGAGAAGTTCTCAACGAACCTTCTGCAATTGCTTGCGAGACCGAGGAAACTTCGGAGTTGTGTGACATTCTGAGGAGGTTCCCACCTCACAATAGCTTCAACCTTCTCGGGGTTAACAGAAATGCCCTCGGCAGAGATAATATGGCCAAGATAGAGGACTTTATCAAGCCATAATTCACACTTGGAGAATTTCGCATAAAAGCGGTGCTCACGGAGCCTGTCAAGAACCAAACGGAGGTGCTTGGCGTGGTCTTCTTCATTCTTGGAGAATACCAAGATATCATCGAGGTAGACGAGAACGAATTCATTGGTGTAGGGGTTGAATATGAAGTGCATCATCCGAGAGAAAGTGGGTGGAGCATTTGCAAGCCCGAAAGACATGACCGTGTACTCGTAGGAGCCATAACTCGTCCTGAATGCGGTCTTGGGAATATCCTCTTCACGGATACAAATTTGATGGTAGCCCATCCGGAGATCAAGCTTCGAGAAAATCTTGGCTCCTTTGAGCTGCTCGAACAGTTCATTGATATTGGGGAGCGGGTATTTATTCTTAATTGTCTTCTTGTTCAATGGCCGGTAATCGACGCACAATCATTCCGTACCATCCTTCTTCTTGACAAAAAGAACACCGCAGCCCCAAGGAGAAGTACTTGGTCTTATCAGACCCATTCGTTCTTGCTCGTCGGGTTGCTTCTTCAACTCCTTCAACTCTTTAGGGGAAAGCTTTTACGGACACCGACAGGCTGGCTCCGTACCAGGTTCAAGTTCAATGATGAATTCAACTGGATGGTTGGGAGGCATGCGTGGAAGCTCTTCAGGGAATACATCCTCATATTCACAAACCACCGGAATCTGGGATATGGCATTAATCTCACCCTTGTCATTGAGAGAGAATAGCCTGATTGTGTTATCTCGAGCTGCGAAGATAATCACGTCTTCGGAAGGATGAGTTAGATTCAGCTCTTTGTTTGCACAATCAATAAGAGCATCATTCCCAAGAATAAGATCAATGTCTGAGTTACCGAGAACAACCAGGGAAACCAGAAAACTATAATCGCCCATGTGAATGGATATATCTGGAGCAATCAAATTAGAAGTCATGTGTTTGCCCGAAGAAATAATTGATAACTTATCTGGCAAGGCCAATGTGCCCACGTTGTGCTTAGATGCAAATGGACATGACATGAAGGAAAGTGATGCACCAGAATCAAACAAGACTTTTGCAGGTTTAGAGTTAACTGGAAGATTACCAATAATCACATTAGAAGAATTCTCTGCTTGAGCTGCATTCATCAGGTTCACTCTTGCATGCTTGGTATTGTGCTTGAAAATAGCATTGCTGACAGGTGGAGGAGGCAGAAGGCACCTTTGAGTACACTTGTTTGCATAGTGACCCTTCTAACCAGACTTGTTGCATGTAACCTCTGAGAGTGGTCGATGATAAGGACCACTTGGTCTTGGAGCTTGGAACTGAGACTTGGACTGGTTGCTTGGGTTGGGTGGGTGGGAAAATCCACGACCACCTGAGTGCTTGCTCTAACTCGTAGGACGGAGCACTAGAGGAGGCAGGAGCCAGAACTTCTGCTGCTTGGCGACCACTTGAGAGGAAGAGGAGGAGTGAACAACATCTCTTATCCTCTTTTTGGAAGCTTCACACTTGAGCTGAGCTGCCTCTTGCTTGAGAGCCATGTTGTAGAATTGATCAAATTCATCTGGCTCGAACAAAGTGAGTGAAAGTTGGAGTTCATCTTTCAGACCACCTTGGAACTGGTAGATTTTGCTCTTGGCATCGGGGATGTCTTGCTTTGCATAATGGGCAAGATTCTGGAACTTGACATTGTACTGGTAGACAGATATGGTGCCTTTCTTCAGATTGCGGAATTGCTCACGCATGCCTTCAATGACACTGGCAGGGATGTGATCAGAACGGAAATCGCGGCAGAAGTCAGTCCATGAGATCTCACGACCCGCTCTGGAGTCTTTGTACTGTTGCCACCAATCTGCAGCTTGGTCTTTGAGTTGGAAAGCGGCAAACTTGACATAATCCTCAGTTCTGACGTTAGTACACTTGAAGTGTTTCTTGATGTCTGTGATCCAATCTTCAGCATCTAGCGGATCAACACAGAAACTGAAAGACTTCGATTGGTTTGCCAGGAATTGGTTGAGAGTCGCAAAGTGAGGTTGATTGAATAGATTTCCTTGGCCTTGGTTCCATTGATTGCCTTGATTTGCTTGATTTGCTTGGAAACTCTGCATCATTTGCATGAGCATTTGAGTGTTTGCATTGGTTGCTTGCATAATCGCTCTCCATGTCTCAGACGGAGGAGGAGGGGAAGGTGGACGCTCTTCTTCACCCTCTGGGTTCTGGCTGAGAACTTTCTTAGGTGCCATCCTGAAGATGATGACAACCGTTAGGCATTGAATCAATAATAGATAAGATGAATCAACGACTACATATTGCAACATATAGTCTTCACAATGAACATCCGAACAAAATTGAATGAATGAATTCCATAGCTTAATGGTACATCAACTTGTCGAGAAGCCACTTGGGAGAACAAAATAATAGAATAAAACAACAAGGTAACAGATGGAACAAATACATAATAGAGGTTTTGTCCCACATGTTCGTGCTGAATGCCCCATGGCACGTGTTACAAAGGGCCTTGCAATCCCCGGATCAGCATAGCCAAGGATCCTTTAAGATGCAACCCCCTAGTGCAACAACGCCCATGATAGCCTCTCCACTAGATGTTGAACCCCAACCTCATATCATGCACCCGTTGGAAGATTACCTAAGAGCTACTTGAATCCCACCTATTAATTCCCGAAGCTTTCCGGTTATGCAATCTGGTGTTGGGGATACAGGGGAAGAACCGCATATCACTCAACTAATAAATCCTACATCCAGCTGTATCCATCCGTCAACACATAACCAGGCACCTTCGGAAACTGTTTACCTCGGACCTTCGAAACGCATCCGCTATACTAGCTGTGGTAAAACTCCTGAACTATCCTCCCAGTACTAGGTGACGTCGGGGTTATCTCACCACCAGACACGCATAGAAGAGTTTTCGATGTCGGCCGCCTCTGGTATTCTAGAACTACAACGATACAATTGTGACGACAACACCTAGGAGCTCAACTCCCTGGGACATTGCCACAACCCCTAACTGATAGGAGGCACCAAGAACAATGTTCTCGTCACAAAGATATCGGAACAATCCGAACAATACCCGCGTGATCCTAAAAAAATTTGGTGAAATTTGAGGATAGTGAAGTTAAAACAACGTCTGGAATCCTCACCAGAGCGACGAAGGGGATGAGGCGTAAAAAGAAATCCTACTCTACGATATATATAGGACTCAAAACATTTTGTGTGTCTGCCTAGACTCAACCGTCAGCGGTTCGATCAATCAGGGGGCTCCTAGGTCGGAGAAGGCTCTGAATACCAACTTGTAATGCCCAGGATGCGACTATATCTCCTACGTGTCGAGGCACGAGTTAGAGACATAAGCGCATTCTGGAATGATCGCAAGAGTGGTATCTTTGCACAACTCATGTAAAATACAGGGATGAAAGAGCAAAGATAGTTGCCTTACACTCGCCACATCACACAATGAATACAATAGCATACATTCATCCAAATAACACAGGGTCCGTCTACGGACGAAATCAAACGAGAAAAGATACCACAACCACAAGTCCTGATCGCCCCTAGTAGGAACCACTACTGATCATCGGGATACGTTACATAGAAATGACCACACTCTTCATCGAACTCCCAGTGAAGTTCTGATCCATCTCCCGCGTCATACTCAGTTGTACATGCATCTGGTGTGTGTTGTAATTTGTGAGTCATAAGGACTCAGCAATCTCATTCCCGGTATCAAAACTAACAAAGCCTTTAGGTGTGGAGAGGCAACAATGTGTCTGCAGCAAGCACAAAGCAACTAGCTAACGAATTCAGAGAGAGATGAGGATATGTGCCAACGGTCGCCAAAGGTGATCATGAAGTGATCCTAGCTACTCACGTTCATGCATAACCTCACCGTTTTCACTTTCCAAAACCCCTTCGAAAAGAGACCATCACGGTTACTCACACAGGTAGTGTATTCTTAAGGATATGGTGTCAATTTATCTACAACCGGATATTAACAAATTCCCATCTGCCACATAACCCCGGGCACGGCTTTAGAAAGTTCAAAACCATGCAGGGGTGTCCCAACTTAGCCCATCACAAGCTCATGATCTGCGAAGTCGCAACTCCAAATTTGGAAGACCTGAGTATTCTCGGAATCCCGTGCTCAAGATATTTCGACAAAGGTAAAACTAATCCAGCAAGACCTCCCGGCGTGCCGACACCCTGATAGTAGCCACACGTATCTCGTCTTAGGCCACGACCGGATGGGACAGCCTACAGGTAAATTCCAGATACCTCGGGTTTCCCCAAGGCGGCCCTGCAGTCTGCCCAGTTTGGACCAACAGTCATGAGGAGCACTGGCCCGGGTTGTTGATTAAGAACTCGGGTTTATAACTCCCTATGCAAGTTTTAGTTGTTAGGCAAATGTAGTACCAAAGTTGGGTCTTCCTGGAAAAGATTTAAGGAGTGCGAATTATCAAGGGGGGGCCCATAAACCCCAACCGTGTTAGGAACGCGAAATCAAGGAACATAACACCGGTTTATCGGGTCCTAAGGTGGCATGAGTGGAACAAAACACCAATCAGAAGGCCAAGCCTTCCAACCATTACCAAAATATATGTGCATTAATTTAGTTAAGGTATATATTGTGTTATCCCAATAAACAAATCCAATCGTGGAGCAATCTTCCAACTTCACCTGCAACTAACAACGCTATAAGAGGGGCTGAGCAAAAGCGTACTTAGCCAATCAACAGTTTGCTAGGAAGGCGGTTAGAGTGTTTCATGGCAACATAGGAGGCTGACAAACAAGAATAGGCATCGAGGCATAACTATAGAGCGAGACAACTAGCAAGGCGAAGATAGAGGTGATATCGAGGAATGGTCATCTTGGCTGTTAAGTCCTCGGGGGGATGGTAAGACGGCTCCTCAAATTCAGTCTTGACAAGATCCTCGAACTCGGTATCGGCTCCCGGCTCTACCCAACACAAGAGCACAACAACCGTACAAGATCAATCACGGTGCAATGCACAAACAACAAGATGCAAGACATGTCATGGAATGCAAGTATGATGTGCGTATGCGTGTGGATGCTCTCGAGCCTAAAGGATAAGATGGTGTAAATGGCTTCATCTTGGGCAACCAAGCAAGCCACGGTATAGAGGGGAAGATTTTGGTCGAAATCGATATAAAGATCATGGGAAATGGATGCACGGTTTGCAAATGGAAAGCAAAACAAGATGCAATGCAAAGCTACAGTTAACAACAACATGGCATCTTTGGAGCAAGATTTAAATATGCTACAACACCCAAACATGAAGACAAAAGGCATGTATGTGAAATAGACATGATCTTAACAACCATGAACTCAGAGCACACCCAAAAACTTGCTGGAACACAATTAAACAAGCATGGAAAGATTCAATAAGTTAACAAATTTCTCAGTCTTAGTGAAAAATTACAAGGCATGTCAACAACAACGACAAGTAGGCATGTTTGCAAGCTAGTGCAACTCATCTCAAAGTATAGCATGGTATGTGAATATAACCAACAGCAAGAGGACATGTTTGTGAACGTACTCATGGCAAGAACATGGTCATAGGATGCATAGAACACTAGCTACTCACATGGCAAAACTGAACTTACTGTTAACAGACTGACATCAACATTTCATAGCAACTTGAGAGCATGAAAACAACAAGCTACATCAAGACATTAATGCAAAAAAGGGCATGGATGGATAGTGCATAACATGAACATCAAGACATGGTCATTGGACATCTCCAAAAGTGCATGGATATGAGTGGGGCATCAAGCAAACATGACCTCGGGTTATAACAGTTTCAGACTTAGCAATTTTTAACCAGTCATAGAAATCACCAACAACGAGTAGGTCACTTTGCAAGCTTGTTGCACTCACTTCAAGGCATATTATGAAAATCTACTTACACCACAGCAAATATGACATGATTGTGCTTCTAAAACATATTGACATGTAGCTCAAACAAAAATCACACAAAAAGATATGAAAAAGACAAATCATCATCTCATAACAATTTCAGAAACTCATCAGCCACATGCACTTTTTCAACAGGGTTAAACATGACATAATGCAACCTAACATGTATGAAAATGCAACCATCATGAAGAGCATCACAAGACGAACATTTTGACATATCATACACTCCATTTGGACCAACATGCACCAAGTTACGACTTCACGAACATGCCAACATATTGTTAACAGACAACTCGTGTTGAAACAGTAACATCACAAAGCAGTCTTGCAACGAAGATTAAGACATCTAGATGAATCTAACATGCACAAAACTGATGCCAACATGTAGAGCACTTCGAGACAAACATTTCGATATATTATACATGCAAAACAAAGCTACGAGCACCAAGTTATGACATGGCAAAGTGTGCATGAAAAATAATGAGATATGGGGACTTAGTGAAAATATACCCTCCGCGAAAAGTGAACGGGTCCGCGGATCGGGCAGACGAAGCAGATCGGGCGGTGGACGAAGCGGATCGGGCGCTAGAGAACTCGGGGCCGGAGAGATCTGGCGGCGGGACGGCGAGGACGACCAGCGGCGGCCGGATCTCGATGCGGTGGCTGCGAAGCGGCGACGGAGGGGCGCCAGGGCGGCGAGTAGCCGGCGGCGGGGAGGCCGGCAGTGGAGGACGAAGGCGGCGGCGAAGGGCGCGGTGTACGGCGACGATCGGACGGGCGGCGGTGGCGGGTGCTCCGGCGATGGAGCTCGCCGGCGGGAGGTGGCTGCGCGAGGGGCTCGGTGAGGGAGCTCGCCGCGATGGGAGGAGGCGCGAGGGCTCGACGATGGAGATCACGCGGCCGGCGGCGGATGGGCCCCGCAGGCCTGCGATCTGCTCGGCGGGCCTTGGCGGCGCGCGTGGAGGACGACGACGTGTTGCTCTCTGATTGGCTCGGGGCGGTGGGCGGACACATTCGGTGCCAGGTGGCCGCGTCCGGCGGACGGAGGAGGAGGGAGGCTAGGTTTTCGTCCGCAAATTTCGGGGGAGACACATATTTATAGGTAGAGGGAGCTAGGAGATTCCAAATGGGGTGCAGTTTTCGCCCACACGATCAAGATCCGACGACCGAGAGGATGGAGGTGGTTGTGCTGGGCTAGTGGGATGTTGTGGAGGGGTGCTGCGCCAAAAGAGAAAGGGGTTTTCAGCCCATGTGGTTAACCGTTGGAGTATCAAACGACCTCCAAACGAGAAGAAACTTGACAGGTGGTCTACCGGTGATATACCAAGACCACTTGAAAACTCTCGGCCCATTCCGAGGATGTTTTTAACCCACTCATGAAACAAAGGCTTGAGAGGTGCGACGGGTGCCACGCGAGAGAGTCGGAACCCGAAACGGACAATGGAGAGGACGGAGACGATACAACTACACACGGATGCAAGTAAGACTATGCCAATGCAATGCACATAATGAAAATGACATGGTGACATGCAACACACGCACAAGGAAAAAACGAAGAAACCCGAAATGTAGGAAGAGCCCAGACTGGAATTGATTAAGTTAACGATGCATATATTGCCATATAAGGAAGTTTTACATCCGGGACGTTACAGTGTCCAGCAAGGATATTTATTGAAAATTAAAGAGAAAAACAAGCAAAGACTCATATCATACAAGACGCTCCAAGCAAAACTCATAATATGTGACGAATAAGAATATAGTTTCGAGTAATATACCGATGGTCGTTAGAAGAAAGAGGGGATGCCACTCGGGGCCTCCCCAAGCTTAGTTGCTTGCTTCTCTTTGGATAATAGCTTGGCATGCCATGGGCATCCCTAAGCTTAGGCTCTTTTTATTACTTGTTCCTTCATCCATCGTAACATCACCCAAAACTTGAAAACTTTAACCACACAAAACTCAACAAAACTTCATGAGATCCGTTAGTATAACAAAACGAAACTTTACTCAAAGTATTGTGCACACCAATTATTATTTTGTATTTGTATTATATCTACTGTATTCTAACTTTTCTATGGCAAAAACTCATCAATGGGAACCATAGAATCAGGAAAACAAGCACATAACACAACAAAAACAAAATCTGTTAAAAATAGAACATTTTGTAAAGATGCGAATTTTGACCATACTTCTGCAACTCTAAAAATTCAGAAAAATTAGGATAACATGGAGAATTTGTATATTGATAACCCCCCAAAAAAATCAAGAGTTATCACGTTCAAGTAATCGTCAGTAATTCTAACTCTGGACGCAAAAGTTTCTAAATGTTTCAACGCGATCACATCAACTATCAACCAAATCATCCCAAAGGCTTTGCTTGGCACAAACATTTATTCAAACCACAAAAACACATCTAAATAGAGGTATTAATGGGTACTTTATTGAAAACAATAAGAAACCCAGAAAGCAAAAATATTGAAAATAAAAATTGGCAAAAGTAATATTTGATCCAACCTCACTGATAAAATAATAAAATAGTGGGTCCTCTTTGGGAAAACTTCCAACTCTCTCACTTGGGTCCTTGAGTTGCTTAAAGTGTTTGGATAAACTTTCAAATAAACTCAATTTCAAAATGCTCAAATGATGAATGCATATGAATGATCTATGCTAACATCCAAATTGAAAATTGGTATGTTACAAACCTACCCCCCCTTAAGATGAATCTCGCCCTCGAGATTCGGGTTGGCTAGAAAATGGGTGTGGGTGATCCTGGCGTAGATCATCCTCTCGTTCTCAGGTGGCTTCATCCTCTGTATGGTGACTCCACTGAACTTTGCAAAACTTGATGACATTGCTACGGGTAACTCTGTCAGCAAACTCGAGAATCTTGATAGGCTTCTCCTCATAAGTCAGATCACTCTCTAGCTGAATTGCTTCCAGGGGCACTGTATATCGTAGCGGAATCTCGGTCATATGTGCATGAAATTTCTTCAACTGAGATACGTGAAATACATCGTGAACTCCGGACAAGGTTTTGGGAAACTCTAGCTGATAAGCTACTTCTCCTCTGCACTCCAAAACTTTGTACGGTCCCACGAATCATGGTGCCAGTTTACCCTTCACTCCTCGAAGTGGGGACACACGAAGATATGCTCTATCTCCAACTTCATAAGTTACCTCCTTGCGTTTCATATCTGCGTAACTCTTCTGCCTGGAGTGAGCTCTCTTCAGTCTGTCGCGAATCAACTTGACCTTCTCTTCTGAATCTATGATTAAGTCGGGTCCAAATAACTGACGGTCTCCAACTTCATCCCACATCAACGGTGTTCTGCAGCTCCTTCCGTACAAAGCCTCGAAAGGGGCCATCTGCAAACTGGTCTGATAACTGTTGTTGTAAGAAAATTCTGCGTAAGGAAAATTATCATCCCAACTAGATCCATGATCTAGCGCACAAGCTCTCAACATGTCCTCCAGAATATGATTGACTCTCTCCACCTATCCATCTATCTGTGGATGAAAGGTTGTACTGAACTCTAGCCTGGTATCCAAAGTCTCGTGCAACCGCTTCCAAAACTTTGAAGTAAACTGTGTTCCTCTATCTGATACAATGGTCCTCGGAACTCCATGCAGACATACAATCCTGGTCATGTATATCTTGGCCAACTTAGCACTCGTATAAGTGGTCTTCACAGGGATGAAATGAGCTACCTTCATCAAGCGATCAACTATAACCCATATGGAATCATACCCTGAACGTGTCCTTGGAAGTCCTGTGATAAAGTCCATTCCAAGTTTATCCCACTTCCATTCTGGTATGGGTAACGGCTGCAATAACCCTGCTGATTTCTGATGTTCTGCCTTGACTCTCTGACAGACATCACATACCGCTACATACTCGGCAATGTCTTTCTTCATTCTGGTCCACCAGAAATTCTGCTTCAAATCCAAGTACATCTTGGTGTTGCCTGGATGTATCGAATAAGGCGAATCATGAGCCTCTTGAAGAATCAACTTCCTGATCTCCGGGTCATTGGGCACATAAATACGCTCTTTAAACCATAGTGTTCCGTGTTCATCCTCACGAAAACCTTCTGCCTTTCTTTTGGCCATTCTGCCCTTTATTTCTGCTATACCTTCATCCGTCTTCTGGGCCTCTCGAATCTTACCCAACAAGGTGGACTGAATTTCCAATGTGGCCACAGAGCCTCCAGGGACTATCTCCAACTGTAACTCTCGGAGGTCATCGGCCAACTCCTTGGGCAATCCTCCGGCTGTGAGAGTATTGACATAGCTCTTGCGACTTAATGCATCTGCCACGACATTGGCCTTTCCTGGATGATAATGTAATCTCATGTTGTAATCCTTTATAAGTTCCAGCCATCTCTTTTTCCTGATATTTAACTCCTTCTGCGTGAAGATGTATTTTAAACTCTTGTGATTCGTGTATACATCACAACGCTTTCCAATAAGAAAGTGCCTCCAGGTCTTGAGTGCGTGCACTACGGCTGCTAACTCCAAATCATGCGTGGCATAATTTAACTCATGGGGTCAAAGCTGACATGAGGCATATGAAACAACTCTTCCTTCTTGCATGAGTACGCCTCCAAGTCCTTGGCGTGAAGCGTCACAATACACTTGAAAATCCTTACGAATATTCGGGAGAATCAGCACCGGGGCTGTAACCAAACGCTTCTTCAACTACTGAAAACTGGCCTCACATTCTTCGGTCCAATTGTACTTACTTTGCTTCTTCAACAACTCCGTCATGGGCTTTGCAATCTTGGAGAAATTCTCAATGAACCTCTGATAATATCCTGTGAGTCCAAGAAAACTGCGAATCTCTCCAACTGAGGTGGGTGCCTTCCATTCCGTAACGGCCTCTACTTTGGAAGGGTCCACAGCTATACCATCTCCTGATATAACATGTCCGAGAAATCCAACTTCCTTCCACCAAAACTCACATTTGCTGAACTTAGCATATAACTGATGTTCCCTGAGCTTTTCGAGAACTAAACGCAAATGTTCCTTGTGCTCTTCTTCGTTCTTGGAGTAAACCAATGTGTCATCAATGAACATTACCACAAACTTATCCAAGAACTCCATGAATACCTTGTTCATCATACTCATGAAAGAGGCAGGGGCATTAGTCAAACCAAATGACATAACTATGTATTCATAAATCCCGTACCTTGTGGTAAAAGTTGTCTTAAGTATGTCCTGCTCTCGGATCTTCAACTGGTGATAACTAGATCGTAGATCGACCTTAGAGAATACCTTGGCTCCTTGAAACTGATCAAACAGGTCGTTTATCATGGGCATAGGGTACTTGTTCTTGATCGTCACTTCATTCAGTGCATGATAATCCACAGCCATTCTTAGGGAACTATCCTTCTTCTCGACTAAAAGTACTGGGGCTCCCCAAGGTGATGAACTTGGTTGGATATAACCTTTCTCTATTAATTCCTTTATCTGCTTCTTGATCTCTTCCAAATCATTAGCGGGCATCCAGTATGGTCTCTTGGATATTGGTCCGGTGCCTGGCAATAGTTCAATCAAAAACTTGATGTCTCTATCCGGTGGCATACCTGGTAACTCCTCTGGAAATACATCGGGGTAATCCTTCACAACTGGTACTTCCTCCTGAACAACTCCCGAGAGTGCATTCACGTGCGTCTTCCGGGGCGTGTGCCTTGACACATACTTGATCCTCTTTCCTTCCGGGGTGGTGAGAAGAATCAATCTACTGGCGCAATCGATGTTTCCTCCAAACTTGGATATCCAATCCATACCTATGATTACATCCAAACCCTAGGATTCCAAAAGGATGAGATCTGTGGGAAATACATGTCTTCCAATGGTCAATGGCACTTGATAACATCCTCGGATAGCCACCTACTCCGTTCCAGGAGAACTTACTAACATAGGCATTCTAAGGGCTACGGTGGGCAAATGATACTTTTCCACGAAACCCCTTGATATGTATGAATGAGATGCACCAGTGTCAAAAAGAACAAGGGCGATAAATGCATTAACCAAAAACTTACCAACCACTGCGTCGAGTTGCTCGTCAATCTCCTCCACATTGACGTGGTTCACCTGTCCTCTGGTGAAAGGGTTGGGCTTCTTCCCTTAACTTCCGTTTCCATTTCCATTCTTTCCTTCAGAACCCTGTGTGGCATAATGTCCAGTCTTCCCGCACTTGAAACAAGTAATGTGGCTCAAATCTCTCTTTGCGGGCATGGACGGAGTGGAACGGTTCTGATTGTTGTTTCCTCCATTCCCATCGCCATTCTTGGGGCCACTATGGTTGTGTGAACTTCCTCCATTGTGAGAATGGCCCCAGTGGTGGGAAGGTTATGTCCTCCTCAGTACGGGGAATAACGGGGCTTCTCCTGGGCTCCAGAGTTAAACTTCCCCGATCCATACTTCCTCTTGCGGGTCTCAATCTGCTGCTGCTTTCCTTCAATCAGGACAGCCTTGTCTACCAACTCCTGGTAGTTGTTGTAGGTGGCTATCATCAGCTGCATGCTCAACTCGTTGTTGAGTCCCTCCAGAAACTTCTCATGTTTCGCGGCATCAGTGGCTATGTCATCTGGCACGTAGCGAGCTAACTGCCTGAAGTCATCCACGTACTACCCCATAGTACAGTTTCCTTGGCGCAAGTTGCAAAACTCATGCTTCTTCAGGTTCATGGCTCCAGCTGAGACATGTGCAGTGCGAAAGGCTTGCTGAAACTGATCCCAAGTAACTGTAGCAAGTGGATAGGTGGCGGTTGTCGGTGTCAAAAACGGCAGATCTCGGGTAGGGGGTCCCAAACTATGCGTCTGAGGATCGATGGTAACAGGAGGCTAGGGACACGATGTTTACCCAGGTTCAGGCCCTCTCGATCGAGGTAATACCCTACTTCCTACTATATTAATATGGATGGATATGAATACAGGAGTTGGTCTACCTCGAGATCGTAATGGCTAAACCCTAAGTCTAGCCTATGGAGATATTTTGATTTTGTTCGAGCCTCTACGGACTAAAACCCTTCGGTTTATATACACACCGGAGGGACCTAGGGTTTATACATGTCATCTTGCAGAGGAAGGAAAATCTATACCCAAACCTAAAACTTGCCATTACATGAATACATGAGTCCTATCCGGATACGAGAGATGATCTTCTGTAATGATCTTCACGGCCCACTAGTCTGGCCCACCAGGACATTGTCCGTCGACATGAGGACCCTCCTATCCAGGACTCCCTCAGTAGCCCCTGAACCTGTCTTCAATGACGATGAGTTCGGCTTCCGTATTGTTGATACGTCCAAAACGTATCTATAATTTCTGCTTGCTCCATGCCACTTTTGGGTGATATTGCTATGATATTCATACACTTCCATACACTTTTGATCATATTTGGACTAACTTACTAATCCAGTGCACCCTAGTGCCAGTTTCTGTTTTCGGCTGTTTTTGTATTTCAGGTTTTCACGTTTCGAGAACTGCCCAGAAAAATACAGAAAAATTATATAAAAAA
>LR738709.1:606289005-606300010 GCA_902687465.1 Secale cereale | reverse complement strand
GGGGGGGGGGGGGGGGGGGGGGGGGGGCGCCTCGGCCCCCCGAGAGCCCCCCGGTGCCCTACTTTGGCATATATTTAAAGGGTTCCCCGTAACCCTTGAAACATGACTTCTTTTCGCGATCCCATCTCTGTTCCGCCGTCGCTGCCGCTTCCAAGATCGGGAGCACCAGGAGAACTCTTCCCGGCACCCTGCCGGAGGGGAGGATCACCACCGGGAGCTTCTCCACCACCATGGACGCCTCCCGGATGACTCATGAGTATTCTACCTTGGACCATGAGTCCATGACCAGTAGCTATGTGATGTTCTCCTCCCGTTCTTGTGCTTCACTAATTAGTCCTCGTGAGCTGCCCTACATGATCGAGGCACCTATGTAATCCTTATGCTGTTGCTATGTTGAGTTTGCTGGGATCCGATGGATTATGAGATTATGTTCAGATTGATCTTGAGTAATATATTTGATTCACCTCTTTTATATTTTAGTTCATAAGTAATTCTTGCATGTTCTCCGTTGTTATTTATTGCTTTGGCCGAGTAGTAAGTAGTGACTCCAAGAGGGAACGTTATGCTCGACTGTGGGTTCATGCCCCTCGATGACTAGCTTGAGTGACAGAAACATGAGTCTAGGGGATGTGCTGTTGCCACAAGGGGGAAAACAACGGTGCTTGTGCCCGCGGGTGCAAGGATTGTTTACTTTACGCAAAGTTCTTTTAATGCAGTTGTCTGTTGCATTGAGTTTACACTATGGGTGGGACTCGCAACTTAATACCAGCGAGATGTCCTGGATAGATATCTCAAGGTGGATGATTAGTAGTAGATGCAGATGGATTTCGGTCTACTTACCTCGGCGTACCGCCCATGCTTTGAACCTCAACCTTTCTTGCAATGTAGCCAGCATTGGTTTGCGTTCGTGGTCCTGTCAATTGCCCAGCTGTAATTTGTTACCTCACATAGCTGTTTTATCGTCTTTTGGGAGAGAGACATCACTAGTGAACATCATGTGACTCCGGTCCATATTACCATCATTGATCACATACATTATTTACTTTCAGCTATTTTATTTACTATTGCAAAACACTATCTATCACTACTATCATATTGCTTTTAACCCTTTGTGAACTACAAGGCCGGAGAGATTGACAACCTCTCTGTACTCGTTGGGAGCAAAGTTATTTGTATCTGTGTGCAGGTCCATGTTGATTGCTAATTGCGCCGTTAGCAGTTGACACCTACCTGTTGAACCTAGGAGTCTCTGGGGATTCGACCCTTGGCATCTTTGCTAAGGGAAAACACTTCTACTTACTGCATCTTACACCTTCCACTTGGGGTAACCAACGAGGGGTTCGAGGCCCATCAAGGAGTATTTTCTGGCGCCGTTGCCGGGGACTCCACTCTTCATGATAGGGGAGTTGCATGCTATCTTTTACCTTTGCTTTTTAGTCTTGTTAGTTTACCTTTCAGTTTTCTTTATGCCTTTTCACTAGTTGTCCTTATGGACAACCCTATTATTGGATCGCTGCTTGCGGGAAGACGCCCCACACCTGTGGTGGTTGATCCCCCCCCCCCTACTGAAAATGTGCCTTGTAAAATACCAGCTGGTATTATCAATTATGTTTTGGCTAATCGTTACGTAGGAGACAGACATCCCGGTGAACACTTGCTATATCTGTCACAACTATGTTCATTATTTAAGCTTGCAGGTGTATCGAGGGAGTTTGTCATGAGGAAATTGTTTGTCGTATCACTTATAGATAAAGCTTCAGATTGGTATGGGCTTCTCGATAACTCACACTTGCTGGACTGGCAGGAGCTTATGTCTCTCTTTTATACTAAGTTTTATCCTCTTCATGATGCTTATGTGGAGAGTAAGAGTACCTATTTGCATGTGGATCATGGTAACAATGCTTCATTTGATGCTTATATTGTTGAGTTTATTCGTGATCCCACTGAAAATTATTATGAGAAGGGAACATATGCTTATAGATATTTCAATAATATTAAGTTCCCTCTCTTTATGTTGAAGGTTTTGAAGCTGCACTTGTTTTGTCTTCCTATGCTTATTGCTTTGTGCTTCAATGAATTATTCTATTGCAATATTCCTATGCATAGGAAGCATGTTAGGCTTAAATGTGTTTGGTATTTGCTTCCTGATGCTCTCTTTTTGTTCTTCAGCTCTTATTCTTACGAGAGCATCATTAAAGTCTTATGCCTAGCTTAAAGGCATAAAAGAAAGCGCTTTTGGGAGGCAGCCCACATGAATAATTTTTTTGCTTTTGTTGTGTCTTTATGTTGTTCACTGCTGTAGCATCATCATTGTATCTTTGCTTTTCATATTTGTGCCAAGTATAGCCTCCGATTGCTAGAAAGTTCAAAAGTTGTGAGGTGCTGTCCAGGAAACAGATTCTGTCCTTGGATAAAAAAAATCGTATAAAATCACCCGATCATCTTTTTGGTCTGAATTTTTTCGACAGCGTTCTCTATATAATTGTCTTTCGTGCGTCAGTTCTGACTTTTTTGATTTGAGTTGCAGAAGTATCCCGAACAGGTCAATTACTGCCTGCTGTTCTGTTTTTCACAGAATCTGTCCTGTTTTGCCTTACCTTCACTTTGCAAATTAAGAACTTGCTTTTTCTTTGCAAAAATCTTTTGGAAATCTTGAGAAACAGTAGAACTTCAAGAATATCCTTATTTCCAGCAAGGTATAATTATTTTATTAAGGTTACTAACCTCGCTAATCAGATTATGATGAGTTATGTATGAAGGGAGTTTTCAAGTGTGCGAGGGAAGATGATAAAAAGATTCAGGAGTGTCAAGCGCTCAAGCTTGGGGATGCCCCTGTGCACCCCCAAGAAATATTCAAGGAGACTCAAGCGTCTAAGCTTGGGGATGCCCCCCGTGCATCCCCTTCTCCATCAACATTATCAGTTCGTCTTTCGTTCCGCTATATTTTTATCACTTCATGTGTTATGTGCTATGCTTGGAGCGTCTTGCTTTTAGTTTTCCTTTTAGTTTTTCATAACGAGTTGGAACCCAGCATTCCTTTATGTGGGAGAGAAACACGCTCCACTTCTACCTACAACATTACATAGAATTTTCATGTCTATCTATGCTGTGTGTGTTCTTTATCTTTTAATAGCTACTATCATACTTTGCTCTTAGTATTCATGCTTATCTCTTCAAGAGCTTTTATTTAGTTGGTTGCTTGAACTCTATTTAATTACCATGCTCATCTTATTAAGAGAGTTTGCTTCCGTTGCATGGGTTAATGTGTCTATGATAAATATGCTACTTGCATGATGGTGCTTAGTAGTTCAGGTTTTCTTATGGTTAATCTCAAATAGCTGGGGGGTTCCCAATGTGTTATTGGAGTACCAACTTGATTTGTCTGCCTATGATGTGGTATGGTTTAGTAATATCTTCCTTCGAGAATTTATTTTGATTGACTTGGCGTATGCTCACGCATATTCAAGACTGTAAAGAAAGTCTGTCAAGCCTTGGTGATCTTTTGTTTCTAAGTAGCGATATAACTACCATGCCTGATTCAATATTGCTTTGTCGCTCTGCATGATTATGACCGTCATGGCTCTCTTAGTTGGTCGCTCCCAGTATTTTGCTAACCTACACCTGCACTAAGCAAATTAACCATGCAATACATAGCTCATGGGAAAGTAGCCTAAAAACTATTGTGGTAAATAATATGTTGCTTATGTATTTTATATCTTATGAGTTGCTTGCTGAGCGGTAACCATGTTTCTGGGGACGCCATCAACTGTCACACTTTTGTTGAATATCATGTGAGTTGCTATGCATGTTCGTCTTGTCTGAAGTAAGGGTGATTTACCGTGGGTTGAATTAATATGCATATTGTTAGAGAAGAACACTGGGCCGCCAACCAAAGCCATGCATCATGGTGGAAGTTTTAGCTTGGACCTTAATCCTCAATCTCTCGTGAGAATATGCTTATGCATTAAAGAGGAGTCCATCATCTATTTTCTATGTTGTCCCGGTATGGATGTCCTCAAGTTGAGATCTATCAAAAACGAGAAATCAAATGCGATTTATCTCCTTGGACCTTTGTACAGGTGGCATAGAGGTACCCCTTTGTGACACTTGGTTAAAACATATGCAATGCAATGATAACCCATGGGGATCCGAGCTAATTAGGACAAGGAGCGAGCACTATTGGTATTCGATGCATGAGGCTTGCAACTTATAAGATGTTTTATACATGACACATATGAAGTACTACTACCGTTGACACAATTGCGTCCATGTTTCAAAATAAAAAGCTCTAGCACTTCAAGCATCAACTACTGAGAGCATGATTGTCATTCTGAGTGTAATGTGCATTGTCCCAAAGTAGCATTGTCTTTTGCATGATTGCGATATCGTTTATTTTGAAATAATTGTATCTAGTCATCACTTAAACCTTGAAGGTGCCCCTGCACTTATGTTTTGCATCACTAAAGGGGCAAGCTGGATATCACTTGATCATATTTGCACATCATGTTCATTGCAAATCTTTTTGATGTTTCAGTTTCATGTTGTAAAACTTTCAGTCATTTGTGATTTTCTCTTGAGACAACTTAGTTACTTTAGAATCATTGTCTCAATAAGCTTTTGTCATATGACTATGAGAAAGTCTTATATGGTTAATAGCATGTCACCACAAAAATTATTCTTGTTATCATTTACCTACTCGAGGACGAGCAGGAATTAAGCTTGGGGATGTTGATACGTCCAAAACGTATCTATAATTTCTGCTTGCTCCATGCCACTTTTGGGTGATATTGCTATGATATTCATACACTTCCATACACTTTTGATCATATTTGGACTAACTTACTAATCCAGTGCACCCCAGTGCCAGTTTTTGTTTTCGGCTGTTTTTGTATTTCAGGTTTTCACGTTTCGAGAACTGCCCAGAAAAATACAGAAAAATTATATAAAAAATCAGCGATCCGGGAACGACACTGCTTCCGAAGGGCAGCCTGGGGGGGGGGCATAGGGGCTCCAGGCGCCCTGTGGGCGCGCCCCCCTGGGCCGCGCCGGGGGGGGGGCGCCTCGGCCCCCCGAGAGCCCCCCGGTGCCCTACTTTGGCATATATTTAAAGGGTTCCCCGTAACCCTTGAAACAAGACTTCTTTTCGCGATCCCATCTCTGTTCCGCCGCCGCCGCCGCTTCCAAGATCGGGAGCACCAGGAGAACTCTTCCCGGCACCCTGCCGGAGGGGAGGATCACCACCGGGAGCTTCTCCACCACCATGGACGCCTCCCGGATGACTTGTGAGTAGTCTCCCTTGGACCATGAGTCCATGACCAGTAGCTATGTGATGTTCTCCGCCCGTTCTTGTGCTTCACTAATTAGTCCTCGTGAGCTGCCCTACATGATCGAGGCACCTATGTAATCCTTATGCTGTTGCTATGTTGAGTTTACTGGGATCCGATGGATTACGAGATTATGTTCAGATTGATCTTGAGTAATATATTTGATTCACCTCTTTTATATTTTAGTTCATAAGTAATTCGTGCATGTTCTCCGTTGTTATTTATTGCTTTGGCCGAGTATTAAGTAGTGACTCCAAGAGGGAACGTTATGCTCGATTGTGGGTTCATGCCCCTCGATGACTAGCTTGAGTGATAGAAACATGAGTCTAGGGGATGTGCTGTTGCCACAAGGGGGAAAACAACGGTGCTTGTGCCCGCGGGTGCAAGGATTGTTTACTTTACGCAAAGTCCTTTTAATGCAGTTGTCTGTTGCATTGAGTTTACACTATGGGTGGGACTCGCAACTTAATACCAGCGAGATGTTCTGGATAGATATCTCAAGGTGGATGATTAGTAGTAGATGCAGATGGATTTCGGTCTACTTACCTCGGCGTACCGCCCATGCTTTGAACCTCAACCTTTCTTGCAATGTAGTCAGCATTGGTTTGCGTTCGTGGTCCTGTCAATTGCCCAACTATAATTTGTTACCTCGCATAGCTGTTTTATCGTCTTTTGGGAGAGAGACATCACTAGTGAACATCATGTGACTCCGGTCCATATTACCATCATTGATCACATACATTATTTACTTTCAGCTATTTTATTTACTATGGCAAAACACTATCTATCACTACTATCATATTGCTTTTAACCCTTTGTGAACTACAAGGCCGGAGAGATTGACAACCTCTCTGTACTCGTTGGGAGCAAAGTTATTTGTATCTGTGTGCAGGTCCACGTTGATTGCTAATTGCGCCGTTAGCAGTTGACACCTACCTGTTGAACCTAGGAGTCTCTGGGGATTCGATCCTTGGCATCTTTGCTAAGGGAAAACACTTCTACTTACTGCATCTTACACATTCCACTTGGGGTAACCAACGAGGGGTTCGAGGCCCATCAATTGTCTTCGGCATTGCAAGGCGGGTTCCTTCTTCGGAATTGTCTTCTGCAAAAAGGTGTATTGTGTCAGCTCTCCAAGATTAGTACAACCCTTAGCCTCGAAGGCAAGGCTCTCAAAGGAAAATAAATAACATGTCTCTACTAACAACTTTTGGGCGAAGCGTCGCGTTCAACCCACCAACACCTCGAACCGTTTTATTTGGCCCTAGTTTCGCGTTTCGAGGTATATCCTCATTGACACGTCCCATCCGAATAGAGATCGTGCCCGCTTATTGTGGGATCCTTATCAATATGACGTGAGCACCCACGCCGCGCATTACACATGACCGCTTTGGGAACTGGCGAGGTTTATGGCTAAAGTGGGGGAATGTTCTATATTCGTAGCATTATAAAAGGACACCAATTCCTTTCATCAGCCCCACGCCTTCCTCAAGCTCAAGCTTTCCAATCTCCCTTGCCCGTGTATTCCCATCTCCTGCGCCCACCGCTCCTCGTTCTTCAACCACTACTCCTCTTTCCAGCAATGGCGGGATCCGGTGCTAGGGGGAAGTGGGAAGCCTCCACGGTCACTGAGAAGACCGTGGCAGATCTTAGGAGCGCGGGCTATCTCGCTGCTGGCATCGCGCATCGAGTCCCTGCCAAGGGTCAGGTAGTGCCTGTCCCTGAGGCCGGGGAGAGGGTGGTGTTTACGTCCCACTTTGTTAGGGGGCTAGGATTTCCACTCCACTAGTTTGTTCGGGGCCTTCTGTTCTTCTACGGGCTAGATTTCCATGATCTAGCCCCAAACTCAATCCTTCACATATCCGCTTTCATAGTGGTGAGTGAAGCCTTTCTCCGCATCCCCCACACTTCGGCCTGTGGCTTAAGACCTTCAACGTTAAGCCAAAGGTGGTGGATGGGGAACACGCGGAGTGCGGGGGTGCTATGATTAGCAAGCTCCCGAATGCAACTTGGCCCAAGGGCTCGTTCGTGGAGACGAACAAGGTCTGGTAGCAGGAGTGGTTCTACATCACCGAACCCCGCGATACCAAGTGGGTGTCGGAGCCTGCTTTGAGATCCGGACACCCAAAGAGGCTGACCTCCTGGACCAAAAAGGGTCTGGACTGGGGGTCGCATACTGATGTGATGACTCTTGTGAGCCATGTGTCCAACATGATCTCCAAGGGGCACCTGCTCTCCTCCGTTGTCCAGGTGATGCTGACCTGGCTCGTTCTCCCTTGCCAAAGCCGGGACTCCTCCCTATGGGAGTTCGATCCGGTAGGAGACAAGCCACTAAAGCATCTCTTTGGCTCTACGCACAAGGAGATCTGGAAGAACCTCTTCAAGAGCCATAAGGAATGGCCCGAAGAGACCGAGGATGCGGGCTTCAATGCTGTGGTTTCCGCCCCAGAGGTAATAGTAATCTTTGCCGAACACTCACCCTTTACCTTATGTAATGATAATAGGAATTGGAATTTTTGCGTGATATACAGGGCTGGATGAAGAAGGCTACTCGGATCAAGTGTCAGGCGCCTCTGCCCAAAGACCCAACATTGCCTCTATTGACGACGATGCTGGTTCCGGCACTGTATAAGGCGCCGACCAAGAAGCCCAGGAAGATGAATGGCAAGGGGATCGGGGATAGCCCCCGCACTACAAGAAATATGTCAACTTATGACCTTCTGTTAGTGACCCTGGAGAATTGGTCATAAATCTACGACCATTTGAGCCCAATTGGTCAAAAGCTGTTCGGGGGGCTCCAAACCCTAAACTATAACGACCATTTTGGTTAGAAATGTCGTAATTTCCTTACACGAAATGGTCATAAATCAGACAACACTAGTCCACTGCCTTATTTCTAGCTTATCATGACCAATATAGATGGTCATAACCTTGTAAGTTGTGGTGGATTGCTATGACTAGGCGCCACCTCATCAGTTTGCCTATCTGTCATGTACATGTGTCAATTTTTGCCCTCGGTTGTGAAGCAACCTATATTTCTGTCATTCCCAAAATTCCCAAAAAAATCTCATAAATTCTTTGGGTCATATCTTCGTCGAATACATAAAAATCCTTCCTTGCCTAGTTCAAAAATAATTCAACAATATTCATTTTCCTATTATGTTCAGAACAACACTTTGTGAAGGAAGTGCTATTTTTATATTCTTTATTGCCCTCAAAATTCCTGGGTACTCTTTCCTATCCAAATCATTGTCTCATGACAAAATTCAGCTCCATTTGCATAGTAAATGTTCCTCGACAAATTTCCAAAGTTTTTGTTCAGCTAGAAGCTTTGTGAAGGAAGTACTAGCTATGCATATCTAAATGGCATGAAATTTATACGGTGCCTTCATATGCACAAATTATCACCCTCCTCCAAATTGCAGCTCAATCAAATCATCTATGTGAGCCCAGCTTTAATTTTTTTCTGTCCAGATTGGCACATTGCAAAGCAAATGCTACCTATACCACTCCTATTGCCCTCAAACTTTTTGGCCAATCTTCCATATCCAAATCATTGCCACATGCCAATATTCAACTCCATTTGCCTATTAAATCTTCCTCAGCAAATTTCCAAAGTTTCTATCCAGAGAGAAGCTACCTGAAGGAAGTACAAGCTAGGATTATCCAAATGGTATAATTTTTTTACTGTGTTTTCCTATGCCCAAATGACCACACTCTACAAAATTTCAGCTCAATACATTTATTCATTTGAGCCCAGCTTCAATATTTCATATTTCTGCCCGCTGTGGTACTTTGCAAAGCAAGTGCCATCTACACTCCTCCATTTGAGCTGAAAATTTGCCGAGCCAGTCTCCCTGGTAGATGATCATCCTCAGCCAAAATTTAGGACCATTGGCCATGTGTATTTCTCATACCGCTAATCAAACACTTGGCTGCTAATTCATGTTTGAGCATAGTTCGGTCTCCTTGTGAGAGTCTTCTATTGTTATTTTCTTCCTAGCACTTACCTGGGGAGTGCCCAACCCACTAGGCATGTCTAGGCCACCCAGAATGCATGGCAACGCCACGGTCACGGGGTGACCACGCGGTGGGCATGCGAGTTTACGCGCTTTGGAGTTGGCACCCTGGGCCACCGTCCAAACCTCGACGTATCGCCACCAAACCATGTATTTCTACTTAAATAAATACTTATGTAACTAGAAATGATTTTTGGAAAACAATAAAGAGCAATCTACAAGACAGCTGCAGTTCAAATTTGAGCCGCTTCCAGCTGGATCGAAGGAAATTTGTCTTTTTCACCAGAGGTGGGTCGAAACTTTTGACACCCAACCATTTTGTTAATTGTGCATTAAATATGGCCTAGTATTTTAGAAAAATGATTTGGTACAATTTTGCAACAAATATATGGTATGTCCTTCACAAAAAACTCATTTCGGGCACCCGAAAAAATGGAAAAGGAAATTTCCGTCCAAAGAAAATGAAAACTTCCTTAGGCAACATTGTTTGACATCCCAAGATGCACCCTTGTGCACAATATGAGATCATTTTGATAAACTATGCCATGAATGTGGCCATAAGATTGAGCATTTGGGTTGAAAGCCATTGAATCTTCATACGTTATAGCTCATTTCTGAAAACATTTTTTTTAAATAATTACCGTATTACACGTTTATTATTTTTCTTGGTAACTTGGTCACATATAATGACACAATGCGAAGGTTTTCCATTATTTTATTTTATTTTTATTTTTTTATGCCCGTTTCAAAATGCGGTCAAAACGGCGGGCATGACCGTTCCTAGCTAGTGGTCGAATCTTGGAATTTTTTTGGTTTTTCTCCAATCATATAGATACTTTTGTACCTAGAAATGATTTTTGGAAAAAAATAAAGAGCAAACTATAAGGCGACTGCAGTTCAAACTTGACCCGATTCCAACTGAATCAGCGGAAATTTGTCTTTTTCACCAGAGGTGGATCAAATATTTTGACACCCAACCATTTGGACAATTGTGCATTAAATATGTCCTAGTATTTTAGAAAATTTGTTTGGTCCAATTTTGCAGCAAATATATTATAGGTCCTTCACAAAAAAACTCATTTTGGGCACTCGAAAAATGGAAAATTGATTTTTCATCCGAAGAAAATGAAAACTCCCTTAGGCAACATTGTTTTCCATTCCAATATGCACTCTTGTGCATAATATAAGATCATTTGAACAAAGTATGCCATGAATGTGGCCATAAGACTGGTCATTTGGCTTGAAACACATGAATCTTCACACATGAAAGCTCTTTTCTAAGAACACTTTTTTTAAAACAATTGCCGTATTATAAGTTTATAATTTTTCCTGGTAACTTGGTCATATATAACGACACAATGTGAAGGTTTTCCAATTTTTTGATTTTTTTTAATTTTTTATGCCTGTTTCAAAATGCGGTCAAACAAAATACGTTTCAATGCCCGTTTCAATTTTTTAGATTTTTTATATTCAAGACACACACTTATGCGTGAGACAGCCGGCCAATGAGACGCGAGTAACCGAGTTCACGTGGATAACCGAATTGAACGCAATCTGAGCCATCCATCGCGGACACATCTGACGGTGGAGCTTCTCACAGGAAACAAAAACCCTAACCCACCCACCCACCCTCCCTTCGACCCCCTGATTTGATCACCTGCC
>LR738709.1:606270171-606288819 GCA_902687465.1 Secale cereale | reverse complement strand
CACCGCTGACCCATCTCTCCCCCTCCCCTTGACCGCCCAGATCCACCCTCGCGCGCTAGGCCGCGCTGCCATCTCTCTACGCTCCATGTCCACCAATGCCACCCTCCTCCCACCCCACAGATCCTCCCTCTCAGCCTCCACCCTGTACGTCCACCATGGAAAGGGGGGCCCAGGCCGGAGGTGGAGTCCAGATCCGACCCAGCGCCTCACCAAGGCCACCGCTGCGCTTCCTCTTTTTTCCTCTGCTCGCCGCGTCGCGTGGAGACGCCATGGACCGCATGGACCTTCGACGCGGCCACCAAGACCGGCGGCCCTTTAGGCACCATGAAGTGCCCCGTGGAGCTCATGCACGGCGCCAACACCGGCATCGACATCGCCATCAGGCTGCTCGAGCCCATCAAGGAGCAGTTCTCGATCCTCTCCTACGCCGACTTCTACCAGGTGCCCTTCCCCTCCCCAATCCGATCTCGCCCACCTAGATCAAGGCACTTTCATCCATCCTCGAAACTTAGCATTAAATCTGATCTAATTTTGTTGTTTCTGTCGTGTCGCAGCTCGCTGGAGTCGTCGCCGTCGAGGTGACCAGTGGGAGGAGGAGGAGCTCCATCCGTAGCAGCTTAGGCTCATGGAGGAACAAGTCTGAATCATTGTTGTTACTCTGTTGTCCTGGCTTCAGTTCCCGACATAGGTGGTTTGATTCCACTCATCTCCTCTGCTCTTGCTCCCTCACGCTCATGTGCATGTGCAAGGATACGACCAACTACTATAGCTACCATCAGTTGGATTAGATTAGATGCTTTCAAGAGAAAAGTGGTGACTGTGCTTGATTGATTCAGGAATTGACGCCCTTCTAGGCACAACCAGCACTTGGTTATGCGCTGCGTCTTTTATCTTTTAGTTGTTAAGGTTTACCAGATGTTGGGTGTTGTTGTGTGATGACGGGTTGTACCCTCGTCACATTGAAAACTTGATGTCGTATCTTCCGAACTTGTCATATTTACTTGTCACAGATGGTGTATTTTATACTCAAAAAAGTTATAGAAGGTGCATATTGTTTGTCTGCTGCCCAATTGTGACCTTTATTTTCTTTTCGTTGGTGACTCTGAATCCTTCATGGTGTTTTTAGTTGCACAAGTCATATAGTAATACTTTTAAGTCTGTCAATCCTACATGGTATTTTACACTCTTCATAGCATTGAAATGTTTCTACTAAGCATTGGTTGCTGGCCCGAGTCCACAGTCCCACATTCGATACTAGTTCAAATATGTGCCTTCACCCGGTACCTACTTGGACACACAAACTATGAGTAGATACAATTGTCTCATGGTTATATTATGTTGCCAGTTTCATCTGTTTTGATCTTTATAATATTTCCTTCATACTCCCTCCGTCCCAAAATAAGTGACTCAACTTTGTATTAACTCTGTACTAAAGCTAGTACAAAGTTGAGTCACTTATTTTGGGAAGAAGGAGTACTATCTAATTTTTGCAGTTATTGAAGTTAAAATGCACGATGCTCATGACTAACCAGAAAAGTTCTTTGAGTTCCATAAGTTGAGTAAAACATCTCAATCTATCATTGAGTTACTATAGAATTCCGTGATACCATTTCTATACTGTGATAGTTTCTCATATTTTTGTATTATACTTGTAAGCATTCCTGCCATGTGCTACTTCATTTTTCATGCTTTGCTACTAGATCATTTGTTTGAACTGAGATGGTTGATGTATTGTCTCATGGTTATATTATGTTGCCAGTTTCATCTGTTTTGACCTTTAGAATATTTCCTTCATACTCCCTCCGTCCCAAAATAAGTAACTCGACTTTGTATTAACTTTGTACTAAAACTAGTACAAAGTTGAGTCACTTATTTTGGGACGGAGGAGTACTATCTAATTTCTGTAGTTATTGAAGTTAAAATGCACGATGCTCATGACTAACCAGAAAAGTTCATTGAGTTCCATAAGTTGAGTAAAACATTTCAATCTGTCATTGAGTTACTATATAATTCCATGATACCATTTCTGTATTGTGATAGTTTCTCATATTTTTGTATTATACTTGTAAGCATTCCTGCCATGTGTTGCTTCCTTTTTAATGCTTTGCTACTAGATCATTCGTTTGAACTGAGATGTTTGATGTATTTGTGCTTATAATTATGCTTCTATGTGGCTGTTGCAGCATGACTTTCAAGCCCAACCAAATAAACATTTGTTCCTTGATCAATCTCTAAAAGTGTGGCGTTACCTCTCTTTTACAGGAGCTCCGGGCAGAAGAAATTTGAAGAAGCTTGAAGGCTGACAAAGTAATGATCCTGATGATACTCTTATCATTTTGAAGCATTTCCATTTGTTGTTAAGTTTCCCCTGTGCTCCTGATGACAAACTAACATTCATTGACTAATTGCTGTATTACGTGCAATAACAGTGCGTTCTTGTCTTTTGTGTTGTTTTTGTCATTCTGTGAGCTAGTCCTTGTGGTTATTATTGTTACATGTAGAGATGCTTCATGATTTAGTCCCTAGCTGCTTTCTATATTTGTTTTTATTCTGTTTCTAACTCTTTTGGTTTATTATTAGATGTCTTCGTTCAGCCTGTACGAACATATCCAGAAATGGTATTTCTTCTCATTTAAGGAGCTCCATCCTGAAAGTGAAGAAGTAAGGAGTATATTTGTAGTAGTAGTTATATGTTGTGATAGTATCACATGTAATGGTGAAATGAATTATGTAAAGTTTGTGCTATTAGCCAAAATTGGCATGTGGTTTGATAATTTTCATTTGTTTGCTGTTCTGACTGAAATACTTGTGTGGAAATTGAAACCTTGCCCGTCTTTAATTAGAACCTGACAAGTGGGACCTAATAGTATTTGGCATCTATAAAGGCCATTTTCGAAATAATATTCACAGGAAAAACCTAATAATTAAGGAAATGGACTGTAAAAAGACCAAGGCCCAATTGAGAAATAGATGCGACCCAAAAAAGAAATAGTCCAAAAAAGGATCACGGCCCAAAAATAAAAATGCTATAATATTGGGCTAGGCCCATGAAGTCGACCCAATATTGGCAGGAAAAAATAATATAGAAAGGCCGAATTGTAGGGCTCAGCCCATGTAAAACACCGAATTGGACCGAGCTGATTCTTACCAACGACCTTTTCATTTGGTCGCAATTTTGCCACGTCAGCTTGCCACGTTGGATCCGACGTGGCCCGGGCAGACAGGTAGTGACCAAAACAGAAGGTTGTAGGATCAATGACCTTTTGTTTTGGTAGTTGCCTTCAACTTCCTTATCACAAAGGAGGTCGTTAATTTCAGTTTACGACGGCCAACTTTTGACCATCTGTTTTTGGTCAGAAAAAGGTCACAAATGGAAAACAATGACCATTCAGTGACCAATAGTCAAGGTCACAAGTTGACATATTTCTTGTAGTGCCGCCCCGCGGGCAAGAAACCCGAAGACCTCCATATCCTCTCCTCTGACGAGGCGGAGGAAGATGATGAGGTGGAAGAGGAGGAAGAAGAAGTGCCCCCTACACAAGGGAGGGGAAGGAAGAGGGGGGCCATCGCTGACGCGGGCACGGCCGCGCCCCGGAGGAAGCTAAAGCTCGGAGATAGTTCGAGTTCGTCCGAACATAGCTACGTGGTGAAGCCCAGGGAAAAACCCCTGTACGAATCGTAAGTCCGGATTCAAGCGGTGCACCTTTGTTTACTTAGTATTTTTAATATTTGCTTAATATTTTTCTCCTGGTGGCCTACAACCCTCCCAAAGGACTCCCTGATGCTATCTCATCGGAGGGGAACTCTCTCGCGCCTGGAGAGACGGAGAGTGATCCGCCAATCCGGGCTCCATCACCCGTGATCGGCGGGGACACCGAGGTGTCATCCCAATGGGTGCCCTCCACTCTAGGAGGAGAGGGGGAGGCAGGCGACAAGGCGGCCGGGGATAATGCCTTGGCGGTTGCTGACCATGGGTAGGCGACCCCCATGGAGACCGAAGACATGGGACCCAATCAATCCGGGATCCCATCGAACACTATCCTGGAGCCTAGCGCGGCTCCGGGGCCCGAAGACCCAACTCCTCGGGCGGAGGAGGATAGGGCGGCGCCCGGAGTAAATCTGGAGGCGCCAGATTCAATGGAGGGAGCACTGCAGAGTGCTCTCGTCATTGAAGAACACCACACCGTGATGGGTGCGGTGATGAAGAAGATTCAGTCCGTCAAGGGCGGACTGAATGAAGCCTTCAACAGCCTTTTAACATGCTTTGAGGTAAGCAATGTAATGTTGTTTATATAATTTTTGTTTTTAATGCACGTACATAGCCAGTAGCCCCTGATGCTTTGTGTGATTCTGAAAAGAATCGGACAAAGTATCCGTAGTGGAGCATGCTTACAGAGCTGAACTATTGTGTAGGCTTCGTTAGTTACGGCAACTGCGCGAGACGTGGAGGTTGCCGAGCTAAATCGGAAGCTCGATGTGGTCAACGCGGTCCTTGCTACTTCTCAAGCTTGCGTGGTATTCCCTCGAAGAGGAAAGGGAGATGCATCACAGTAGCGTAAGTATTTCCCTCAGTTTTTTAGAACCAAGGTATCAATCTAATAGGAGACCACGCGTGAGTCCCTCGCACCTGCACCAACAAATAAGAACTTCACAGCCAACGCGATAAGGGGTTGTCAATCCCTTTACGGTCACTTACGAAAATGAGATCTGATAGAGATGATAGTTTGATATTTTTGGTATTTTTTGTTATAAGAACATAAAGTAAAAGCGGAAAAAGTAAAGTAGGTGTAGATTGATATGTTGAGAATAGACCCGGGGCCATAGTGTTCTCTAGTGGCTTCTCTCATGATAGCAATATTTTATGACGGGTAAACAAATTACAGTCGAGCAATTGATAGAAGAGCGAATAATTATGAGACTATCTAGGCATGATCATTATATATAGGCATCACGTCCGAGACAAGTAGACCGAAATGATTCTGCATCTACTACTATTACTCCACACATCGACCCCTATCCAGCATGCATCTAGTGCATTGAGTTCATAAGAACAGAGTAACGCCTTAGGCAAGATGACATGATGTAGAGGGATAAACTCAAGCAATATGATATAAACCCAATCTTTTTTATCCTCGATGGCAACAATACAATACGTGCCTTGTTGCCCCTACTGTCACCGGGAAAGGACACCGCAAGATTGAACCCAAAGCCAAGCACTTCTCCCATTGCAAGAACTATAGATCTAGTAGGCCAAACCAAACCAATAATTCGAAGAGACTTGCAAGGATATTATAATCATACATAAAGAGTTCAGAGAAGAACCAAATATTTCTCATAGATAATCTTGATCATAAACCCACAATTCATCGGATCTCGACAAACACACCGCAAAAAGAGATTACATCGAATAGATCTCTGATGGGCCTCTAACCCCTCGTTGGTTACCCCAAGTGGAAGGTGTAAGATGCAGTGTTGTGGAAGTTTTTCCCTTAGCAAAGATGCCAAGGGTCGAATCCCCAGAGACTCCTAGGTTCAACAAGTAGGTGTCAACTGCTACGGCGCCAGATATTAGCAGTCAACGTGGACCTGCACACAGATACAAATAACTTTGCTCCCAACGAGTACAGAGAGGTTGTCAATCCCTCCGGCCTTGTAGTTCACAAAGGATTAAACGCAAATGATAGTAGTGATAGATAGTGTTTGCAATAGTAAGTAATAATGAAAAGTAACTAGCGGATGTGATCAATGATGGTAATATGGACCGGAGTCTCATGATGTTCACTAGTGATGTCTCTCTCCCAAAAGACGATAAAACAACTATGTGAGGTAAATGAATTACAGCTGCGCAATTGACAGGACCTACGAGCGCAAACCAATGCTGATTACATTGCAAGAAAGGTTGAGGTTCAAAGCATGGGCGGTACGCCAAAGTAAGTAGACCGAAATCGATCAATATCTACTACTAATCATCCACCTTGAGATATCTATCCAGAACATCTCGCTGGTATTAAGTTGCGAGCCCCACCCATAGTGTAAACTCAAAGCAACAGACAACTGCATTAAAAGAACTTTGCGTAAAGTAAACAATCCTTGCACCCGCGGGCACAAGCACCGTTGTTTTCCCCCTTGTGGCAACAACACATCACCTAGACTCATGTTTCTGTCACTCAAACTAGTCATCGAGGGGCATGAACCCACAATCGAGCATAACGTTCCCTCTTGGAGTCACTACCCATTACTTGGCCAAAGCAATAAATAACAACAGAGAACATGCAAGAATTACTTATGAACATAAATATAAAAGAGGTAGATCAAATATATTACTCAAGATCAATCTGAACATAATCTCATAATCCATCGGATCCCAGCAAACTCATCATAGCAACAGCATAAGGATTACATATGTGCCTCGATCATGTAGGGCAGCTCACGAGGACTAATTAGTGAAGCACAAGAACGGGAGGAGAACATCACATAGCTACTGGTCATGGACTCATGGTCCAAGGGAGACTACTCACAACTCATCCGGGAGGCGTCCATGGTGGTGGAGAGGCTCCCGATGATGATCCTCCCCTCCGGCAGGGTGCCGGGAAGAGTTCTCCTGGTGCTCCCGATCTTGGAAGCGGCGGCGGCGGCGGAACAGAGATGATATCGCGAAAAAGAGTTCCCGTCCCGAGGGTTTCAAAGGACGCTTTAAATATATGCCAAAGGGGGGCACCAGACGGGGCTCGGGGGGCCCAGGTGCCCCCTCGGCGTGGCCCAGGGGGGGGGTGGAGCCCTGGTGGCCCCCCCGGCTGTCCTTCGGGCGCCAGGTAGGTTCTGGAACGCTGATTTTTTATATAATTTTTCTGGATTTTTCCTGGCAGTTATCGTAATGTGAAAACCTGAAATACAAAAACAGCAGAAAACAGAAACTGGCACTGGGGTGCACTGGATTAGTAGGTTAGTCCAAATATGATCAAAAGTGTATGGAAGTGTATGAATATCATAGCAATATCACCCAAAAGTGGCATGGAGCAAGCAGAAATTATAGATACGTTTTGGACGTATCAACATCCCCAAGCTTAATTCCTGCTCGTCCTCGAGTAGGTAAATGATAACAAGAATAATTTCTGTGGTGACATGCTATTAATCATATAGGACTTTTTATAGTCATATGACAAAAGCTTACTGAGACAATGATTCTATAGTAATTAAGTTGCCTCACGAGAAAATCACAAATGACTGAAAGTTTTACAATATGAAACTGAAACATCAAAAAGATTTGCAATGAACATGATGTGCAAATATGATAAAGTGATATCTAGCTTGCCCCCTTTAGTGAAGCAAAACATAAATGCAGGGGCACCTTCAAGGTTTAAGTGATGACTAGATACAATGATTTCAAAGTAAACGATATCACAATCATGCAAAAGACAATGCTACTTTGGGACAATGCACATTACACTCAGAATGACAATCATGCTCTCAGTAGTTGGTGCTTGAAGAAAGAAGGTGGAGACTCAACATAAAAGTAAAAGAATGGTTATGTGTTAGAGCTTTTTATTTTGAAAACATAGAAGCAATTTTGTCAACGGTAGTAGTACCTCATATGTGTCATGCATAAGACATCCTATAAGTTGCAAGCCTCATGCATCGAATACCAATAATGCTCGCACCTTGTCCTAATTAGCTCGGATTTCCATGGGTTATCATTGCATTACATATGTTTCAACCAAGTGTCACAAAGGGGTGCCTCTATGCCACCTGTACAAAGGTCCAAGGAGATAAATCGCATTTGATTTCTCGTTTTTGATAGATCTCAACTTGAGGACATCCATACCGGGACAACATAGAAAATAGATGATGGACTCCTCTTTAATGCATAAGCATATTCTCATAAGAGATTGAGGATTAATGTCCAAGCTAAAACTTCCACCATGATACATGGCTTTGGTTGGCGGCCCAATGTTCTTCTCTAACAATATGCATACTCATTCAACCCATGGCAAATCACCCTTACTTCAGACAAGACGAACATGCATAGCAACTCACATGATATTCAACAAAAGTGTGACAGTTGATGGCGTCCCCAGAAACATGGTTACCGCTCAGCAAGCAACTTATAAGAAATAAGATACATAAGCAACATATTCTTTACCACAATAGTTTTTAAGCTACTTTCCCATGAGCTATGTATTGCAAAGTTAGTTCACTTAGTACAGGTGGAGGTTAGCAAAAGACTGGGAGCGACCAACTAAGACAGCAATGACGGTCATAATCATGCAGAGCGACAAAGCAATATTGAATCAGGCATGGAAGTTATATCGCTACACAGAAATAAAAGATCATCAAGGCTTGACAGACTTTCTTTACAGTCTTAAATATGCGTGAGCATACGCCAATTCAATCAAAATAAATTCTTGAAGGAAGATATTACTAAACCATACCACATCATAGGCAAACAAACCATGTTGGTACTCCAATAACACATTGGGAATCCCCCAGCTATTTGAGATTAACCATAAGAAAACCTGAACTACTAAGCACCATCATGCACGTAGCATCTTTATCATAGACATATTAACCAATGCAACGGAAGCAAACTCTCTTAATAAGGTGAGCATGGTAATTAAAGAGAGTTCAAGCAACCAACTAAACAAAAGCTCTTTGAAAAGATAAGCATGAATACTAAGAGCAGAGCGTGATAGTAGCTATTAAAAGACAAAGAACACACACAGCAAGGATAGACATGAAAATTCTATGTTATGTTCTAGGTAGAAGTGGAGCGTGTTTCTCTCCCACATAAAGAACGCTGAGTTCCAACTCGTTATGAAAAACTAAAAAGAAAACTAAAAGCAAGACGCTCCAAGCATAGCACATAACACATGAAGTGATAAAAATATAGTGGAACGAAAGACGAACTGATAATGTTGATGGAGAAGGGGATGCACGGGGGCATCCCCAAGCTTAGATGCTTGAGTCTCCTTGAATATTTCTTGGGGGTGCACAGGGGCATCCCCAAGCTTGAGCGCTTGACACTCCTGAATCTTTTTATCATCTTCCCTCGCACACTTGAAAACTCCCTTCATACATAACTCATCATAATATGATTAGCGAGGTTAGTACCCTTAATAAAATAATTGCACCTTGCTGGAAATAAAGATATTCTTGAAGTTCTACTGTTTCTCAAGATTGCCAAAAGGTTTTTGCAAAGAAAAAGCAAGCTCTTGGTTTGCAAAATGAAGGAAAGGCAAAACAGGACAGAATCTGTGAAAAACAGAACAGCAGGTAGTAATTGATTTGTTCGGGGTACTTCTGCAACTCAAATCAAAAAACTCAGAACAGTCGCACGAAATACAATTATATAGAGAACGCTGTCGAAAAAATTCAGACCAAAAAGATGATCTGGTGATTTTATACGAATTTTTCTATCCAAGGACAGAATCTGTTTCCTGGACAGCACCTCACAACTTTTGAACTTTCTAGCAATCAGAGGCTATACTTGGCACAAATATGAAAAGCAAAGATACAATGATGATGCTACAGTAGTAAACAACATCAAGACACAACAAAAGCAAAAAATTTATTCATGTGGGCTGCCTCCCAAAAGCGCTTTCTTTTATGCCTTTAAGCTAGGCATAATGCATAGAGATGAAGTTTTATCAAGAGTAAAAGAATAGCTAGCCCATACAACAGACTCAAAAGGTAACTTGATCTTCTTTCGAGGGAAGTGTTCCATCCCTTTCTTGAGAGGAAACTGAAATTTTATATTACCCTCTTTCATGTCAATGATAGCACCAACGGTGCGTAAAAAGAGACGTCCCAAAATAATTGGACATGAAGGATCACATTCAATATCCATAATAGTAAAATCAACGGGCACATAATTATCATTGACAACAATAAGAACATCGTCGATCCTCCCCAAAGGTTTCTTTATGGAAGAATCAACGAGACGAACACCAAAAGAACAAGAATCATAAGGTTTCAATTTAAGCATATCATATATTCTTTTGGGCATAACAGAGGTACTAGCACCAACATCACATAATGCATAACAAGAGAAGTCATTCAATTTAATTTTTATCATAGGATCCCAACCATCTTCTAGCTTTCTAGGTATGGAGGCTTCTACTCTAAGTTTCTCCTCCCTAGCTTTGATGAGAGCATTAGTGATATGCTCTGTGAAGGCAAGATTAAGCGTGCTAGTGCGGGGGTCTCTAGACATCTTGTGAAGGAAATCAATAACTTCGGTAAGAGTGCAATTATCAAAATCAAGGTCACGAGCATCAAGTAAAGTGGTAGTGGTGTCCTTTAGGTTGACTTGTTTGGTAGTTTCTATAGTCATAGAATCACCATTAATAGGTTCAATGGGACCAAGAGTACATTGGGTGCTAAGAGTTTGAACATCCTCAACAACTTGGATAGTAGCAACAGTGTGGTGGGTAGGAAGGCTCTTAATTCTATCTTCTTCCTCCCTTTCTCTAGACCATCTCTCTTTAAGTTTAGCCATCATCCTAATGTTTTCATTAATTTGCACTTGAATAGCATTTATAGGAGTGACTTCCCTCTCCTCAAGAGGAGAAGTTTTAATTTTTAGCAATTTTACCTCATTGGCTAAGTGGTCTACCTTAAAAGAAAGATCATCTAGTTTATGTAGTTTCTCTTCTACACTCTTATTAAAGGCTTTTTGGGTAGTGATGAAATCTTTAAGCATAGTCTCTAGTTCAGTAGTGGAGTTCTTGGTACTAGGATAAGCATTGTTGTTCCCATAAGAATTAGAGGGGAACGGTCTAGGATTGCTACCAAAATTACTCCTATAAGCATTGTTGTTAAAATTGTTTCTAGAGATAAAATTCACATCTACTTGTACTTGAGCAATCAAAGAATTTAAAGGAACATCACGAGGATCAATAGTAGATTGCTTCGAAAGTAGAGACATGATCAAGTCAACTTTTTCATTTAAGGAGGAAATCTCCTCGACAGAGTTTACCTTCCTACCTGTTGGAGCGCGTTTGGTGTGCCATTGGGAATAGTTGGTCATCATCTCATCGAGAAGCTTCGTGGCAGCACCAAGTGTAGTTGACATAAAGGTTCCTCCCACGGCCGAATCTAACAAGTTCCGCGAGGTAAAGTTCAAGCCTGCATAAAAAGTTTGGATAACCATCCAAGTAGTCAAACCGTGAGTATGGCAGTTCTTGATAAGAGATTTCATACGTTCCCAAGCTTGGGCAACGTGTTCATTATCCAACTGTTTAAAATTCATTATGTTACTTCTAAGTTGGATAATTTTAGCAGGTGGATAGTATTTTCCAATAAAAGCATCTTGCACTTGTCCCATGAATCTATGCTATTTCTAGGCAAAGACTGAAACCAAATTTTAGCTCCTCCTCTCAAGGAGAAAGGAAAAAGCTTAAGCTTAACAATATTACCATCTATTTCGTGGTACTTTTGCATATCACAAAGTTCAACAAAGTTGTTCAAGTGTAAAGCAACATCATCTCCAGCACCGGAGAATTGTTCTCTCATAACTAAGTTCAGTAAAACAGGTTTAATTTCATATGAAGGTGCTGAAGTGGCAGGTGTAGTGATAGGTGTGCTGATAAAGTCATCGTTGTTGTGACTAGTGAAGTCACACAACTGGGTGTTCTCGGTGGAACCCATAGTAGCAAGTAAGCAAGATAACTATTTTTGTGATTTTCGATAAAAAGGTACTAAAGCAAAAACTGAAAGGTAAACTAACAAGACTAAAAAGCAAAGGTAAAAGATAGCGTGCAACTCCCCTATCCTGAAGAGTGGAGTCCCCGGCAACGGCGCCAGCAAAACTCCTTGATGGGCCTCTAACCCCTCGTTAGTTACCCCAAGTGGAAGGTGTAAGATGCAGTGTTGTGGAAGTTTTTCCCTTAGCAAAGATGCCAAGGATCGAATCCCCAGAGACTCCTAGGTTCAACAAGTAGGCGTCAACTGCTACAGCGCCAGATATTAGCAATCAACGTGGACCTGCACACAGATACAAATAACTTTGCTCCCAACGAGTACAGAGAGGTTGTCAATCCCTCCGGCCTTGTAGTTCACAAAGGATTAAACGCAAATGATAGTAGTGATAGATAGTGTTTGCAATAGTAAGTAATAACGAAAAGTAAATAGCGGATGTGATCAATGATGGTAATATGGACCGGAGTCTCATGATGTTCACTAGTGATGTCTTTGTCCCAAAAGACGATAAAACAGCTATGTGAGGTAAACGAATTACAGCTGGACAATTGACAGGACCTACGAGCGCAAACCAATGCTGATTACATTGCAAGAAAGGTTGAGGTTCAAAGCATGGGCGGTACGCCAAAGTAAGTAGACAGAAATCCATCAATATCTACTAATAATCATCCACCTTGAGATATCTATCCAGAACATCTCGCTGGTATTAAGTTGCGAGCCCCACCCATAGTGTAAACTCAAAGCAATAGACAACTGCATTAAAAGAACTTTGCATAAAGTAAACAATCCTTGCACCCGCGGGCACAAGCACCGTTGTTTTCCCCCTTGTGGCAACAGCACATCCCCTAGACTCATGTTTCTGTCACTCAAACTAGTCATCGAGGGGCATGAACACACAATCGAGCATAACGTTCCCTCTTGGAGTCACTACCCATTACTTGGCCAAAGCAATAAATAACAACGGAGAACATGCAAGAATTACTTATGAACATAAATATAAAAGAGTTAGATCAAATATATTACTCAAGATCAATCTGAACATAATATCATAATCCATCGGATCCCAGCAAACTCATCATAGCAACAGCATAAGGATTACATATGTGCCTCGATCATGTAGGGCAGCTCACAAGGACTAATTAGTGAAGCACAAGAACGGGAGGAGAACATCACATAGCTACTGGTCATGGACTCATGGTCCAAGGGAGACTACTCACAACTCATCCGGGAGGCGTCCATGGTGGTGGAGAGGCTCCCGATGATGATCCTCCCCTCCGGCAGGGTGCCGGGAAGAGTTCTCCTGGTGCTCCCGATCTTGAAAGCGGCGGCGGCGGCGGAACAGAGATGAGATCGCGAAAAAGAGTTCCCGTCCCGAGGGTTTCGAAGGACGCTTTAAATATATGCCAAAGGGGGGCACCAGACGGGGCTCGGGGGGCCCAGGCGCCCCCCCGGCTCGGCCCAGGGGGGGGGGGGCGCCGCCAGGGCGCCTGGAGCCCTGGTGCCCCCCCGGATGTCCTTTGGGCGCCAGGTAGGTTCTGGAACGCTGATTTTTTATATAATTTTTCTAGATTTTTCCTGGCAGTTCTCGTAATGTGAAAACCTGAAATACAAAAACAGCCGAAAACAGAAACTGGCACTGGGGTGCACTGGATTAGTAGGTTAGTCCAAATATGATCAAAAGTGTATGGAAGTGTATGAATATCATAGCAATATCACCCAAAAGTGGCATGGAGCAAGCAGAAATTATAGATACGTTTTGGACGTATCAATCTCCTCGAAGACCGATGAGAACTTTGTATTGAGATCCAAAGAGAGAGAAGAAGCCATCTAGATACTAGCTATGGACCCGAAGGTCTATGGTAAACTACTCACAACTCATGGCGAGGCGATGATGATGATGTACAAGCACTCCGTGGAAGATCCCCCCTCCGACGGAGCTCCGGAACATGCCCCAAGATGGGATCTCATGGGAACAGAAGGTTACGGCGGTGGAACTAGGGTTTTCTTTGTTGTTCTGATGGTTTCGGGGTATGTAGGCATATATAGGAGGAAGGAGGGCACCGGGGGCCATACGTGGGACCCACGAGGCAGGGGTGCGCCCCCACCCTCATGGGCACCTCGTAGACCCTACTCCGTGGTTCTCAAGTCTCCCGTGCGTGATCTTCTCCAAAAATATCTCTCCCGAAGGTTTCATTCCGTTTAGACTCTGTTTGATATCCCTTTTCTGTAAAACCCTGAAACAGGCAAAAAACAGCAATCTGGACTGGGCCTTTGGGTTAGTAGGTTAGTCCCAGAAATAATATAAAAGTGTATGAAAAAGCCCATTAAACATCCAAAACATCATAAATAATAGCATGGAACAATAAAAAATTATAGATACATTGGAGACGTATCAGTCCTCGACCGCGTCAACCGGCGTTTGGATGAAACGCAAGGTATGGAGATATTTGAAGTGCCAATAAGACTTAATTGATTGAGCATGTTTATAAACTCTAATGTTATATTCTGTTTTACACAGTTGGCGCGACTGAGCTCGAGGCCCTCAAGGGCGAGGTTGCCAAGGCCAAGGAGGAGGCCGAGGCAAACAGGGTGGCCGCTGACAAATCGGCTGCTAATTTGAAAGCCGAGAAGGCTGAGTGCGAGAAGCACCGAGCTCGGGTGTCCGAAGTCGAGGTCGAACTGAAAGACACCATCATTAAATGTGAGGTGTTGGAGAAGAAGACTTTGCCGCAAGCGACCGAGCTGTCAGCGGCAGTGAAATTTGCCCAGGATGCGCGAGGCGAGTCGTGCAACTCTCGTCAAGAAATCCAGCAGGCACGACAGATAGCATCTGGTAAGATACTTCTCTTACAGAGCATCTTTGGAGGGCAGAAGTATGTTGGGCTGACACGATTGTGGAGTTCTCCAGGCGTGTTTGCTGATCTTCCGAGGAGCAGCGCAGACGCCGCCCAATATTTCCGAGCCCTGGAGGGGAACAATACAGAGAAGTTGTTTTGGTCGCAGTTCTATGCGCTAAAACATCTGGCGCCCCTCCACAACCAGATGAAGCAGCTGGTCGAGCTGCACAACATGGCGGGTTCGGCCATGAAGGACTTAATAGTCCGGCTATGGCCCGCTGATCCAATCTCAAGTAGTTACTTCGGATTGGTGAAGCGGCTCGTCGAGGCAAGTCCGCGGGTCGACGCACTAACGCGTTCAACCTGCAGAGAAGGTGCTCGGATGGCCTTCGCTCGTGTCAAAGTGCACTGGGCGAAGATGAACGTAGTGCATATAGCTACTACTGGCCCGCCCGCAGGCAAGGAGCACCGCAAGCCAGAGAAGTACTTCGAGGAAGTCATCAATGACGCCCGCCTTATAGAAGGCAAGTGTTCGAAGGATGTTGTTTTCGATTAATTGTATCCAGATGTAAGGACTATGCTTATGAATCCAATGTATATAACTTTTGTGCTATTATAATATCAGCGTCTTTTACCTCCCGTGTGACTGTTTATCTAAATCTAAAAGTTTCCAGTCGTCGGCTTCAGCCCCCAAGTACATAGTAGTGGGGTGTTCGGTCATATGCATATACACTCTTCATCCAACGTCTTGGTCCGTATAGGAGGTGTATGCGGAGCGAACCAGGCAATCAGACTATGCGGAATTATTGCTTTCACTTAGTCGTAGGAGTTTGACTTGTGGGGCTAGGTACTAGCCCCTGGTGCGGATATGATATTCCTTACTTAAGGCATTCAATTTGCACCTGGCTGGGCGAAAAACCAGCCCTTCGTATAACACGGGGTGGATCTCTATCGATCGTACTATAAAACTAAGTCACCGGATTGCAGACCAGGTTCTCGCTTATCATGACAGTCAGTTTTCGGCTTTCTCTACTGAGGTACTTGACCGGACTAGCCAGAAATACAATCGCAGTAGTTCTCCCTTTACACCCTAGCTGAACAATCGGGAACGTAGGGGTAAGCATAGGAGCCGGGCAACCCAGCTATTGACCCAAGACATGATTCAGAACTGATTCATATACGGCAAACATCCAGGACGCCGAACACTCCCTATAGGTGTTCGGTCTTTTCAACGTATACCAAGGCTGAATACAGCCCATGTTAATAAACCCTTATTGGCAAGGCACATATCGCAATCTGATGTGGGAAGAGAACATTTTTATGATAAGCGAAAAACTCTCGACATAATGCAAATAAAGCTGCTCTATTAAGATCCCTCTATAGTACGGCGAGCCGCAAATCTTATTGATAATGCCGAAGAGCTTTTTTGGACATTTTACATGCCAAGAAGGTATATAACAAGAAAGAGGAAAAAGGTTTACATAGGGTCTTAATCTAAAAAGAAACCTTAGTGCGGGTCCCTGCTGCATGTCTGTGCCATTTTCTCCTGTGTGATGTGTCCTTGAAGGTGTGAGGGTGATGTCCATCTGTAAAATAGAAAAGAAAATAAACCTGGAAAAGAAGAAATCGATCCAGTGTCGCTGTAACAATCTGGTTCGTTTAATGAACATAAAAAGGGTAAGTTTAGAGTCCGAATAGGGTCTAGCCGAACTATGGACTATATGCATGTGCCCCCGGTCGCCGCCCAAGGAATTTTTAAGGCATAATTATGTACTCGAGGCACATATGCTATCACCTTATGGGGCAGTCGACTGGGGCATAGCAGTCAATCTTGCTCAGGTTCATCCGAGCTGCCGCACTGTAGCGTGTGCCGGACACGTTTGGTTGTGTCCGCTATTGATAGATTATTCGGCTTGAATATGCCGTTTTGGACTTCGGCTGCTAAGGCCGCAGTATCCTCCTCCGTACGAAGAGAGCGCTCCATATTTCCATTGGCCGTGATAACGCCACATGGTCCAGGCATCTTGAGCTTTAAATAGGCATAATGCGGGGCTGCATTAAAGCGGGCGGAGGCCGTTATTCCGAGTAGTGCATGATAGCCACTTTGGAACGGAGCTATGTCAAATAGTAGTTCTTTGCTTCAAAAGTTGTCGGGGGAACCGAATACAACTTTCAACGTTAAGGAGCCCGTGCAGCGAGCTTCAATGCCCGGTATCACTCCTTTAAAGGTCGTGCTGCTTGGCTTGATTCTTGATGGGTGGATCCCCATCTTGCGGACAGTGTCCTGGTATATCAGATTGAGACTGCTGCCGCCGTCCATAAGGACTCGGGTTAGATGGTATCCATCAATTATTGGGTCGAGCACTAAGGCAGCCGAACCCCCATGCCGGATACTAGTCGGATGGTCCATGCGGTCAAAAGTGATCGAATAGGCTGACCATGGGTTGAATTTGGGGGCGACAGGCTCTACGGCGTAGACATCTCGGAGTGCGCGCTTGCGCTCCCTCTTTGGGATATGAGTGGCATATATCATGTTCACTGTTTTAACCTCCGGTGGGAATTTCTTCTGCCCCCCTATATTTGGCTGGTGAGATTCGTCCTCGTCTTTGCTTTGAGGCTCCTTCCCTTTGTGTTTGGCGTTTAGCTTGCCCGCCTGCTTGAAAACCCAACATTTATGGTTGGTATGGTTGGCAGGCTTCTCCGGGGTGCCATGAATTTGTCAGGGCATATCTAATATTCTGTCCAAACTTGATGGACCATCTTTGTTGCCTTTAAATGGCTTCTTCCATTGATCGGGTCTGGAGCCTCTGAATCCGGCGTTTACCGTTGTATCATCTGGGCTTCCAGAATTGTTTCGACGCTTGTTTTTGGTGCGTCGTGGCTTTCCATTGCCATCCCCGATTTCGGATGTTCCAGGGTCGCTAGTACTGCTACGAGCTAACCGGCTATCTTCACCTGCGCAAAAGAGAGTCATGAGTGTAGTTAGGGCTGCCATTGTCCTCGATTTTTCCTGTCCAAGGTGTTTGGCTAGCCATTCGTCTCGGATACTGTGCTTGAATGCCACTAAGGCCTCAGCGTCCGGACAGTCGACGATCTGGTTCTTCTTGTTGGATATATGCCCTAGAGGCAATAACAAAATGGTTATTATTATATTTCCTTGTTCATGATAATTTTCTATTGTTCATGCTTTAATTGTATTATCCGGAAACAGTAATGCATGTGTGAATACATAGACCACAACATGTCCCTAGTGAGCCTCTAGTTGACTGGCTCGTCTATCAATAGATGGTTACGGTTTCTCGACCTGGACATTGGATGTCATTGATAACGGGAGCACATCATTAGGAGAATGATGTGATGGACAAGACCCAATCCTAAGCCTAGCACAAGATCGTGTAGTTCGTATGCTAATGTCAAGTATCTTTTCCTTAGACCATGAGATTGTGCAACTCCCGGATACCGTAGGAGTACTTTGGGTGTGCCAAACGTCATAACGTAACTGGGTGGCTATAAAGGTACACTACGGGTATCCCCGAAAATATCTGTTGGGTTGGCACGAATCGAGACTGGGATTTGTCACTCCGTATGATGGAGAGGTATTTCTAGGCCCACTCGGTTAAACATCATCGTAATGAGCTCTATGTGACTAAGAGGTTGGTCACGGGATGATGTATTACGGAACGAGTAAAGAGACTTGCCGGTAACGAGATTGAACAAGGTATTGCTATACCGATGATCGAATCTCGGGCAAGTACTATATGGACAAAAGGAATCGTATACGGGATTGATTGAATCCTTGACATCGTGGTTCATCCGATGAGATCATCGTGGAACATGTGGGAGCCAACATGGGTATCCAGATTCACCTGTTGGTTATTGGCCGGAGAGATGTCTCGGTCATGTCTGCATGATTCCCGAACCCGTAGGGTCTACACACTTAAGGTTCGATGATGCTAGGGTTATAGGGAATAGATGTACGTGGTTACCAAATGTTGTTTGGAGTCCCGGATGAGATCCCGAACGTCACGAGGAGTTCTGGAATGGTCCGGAGGTAAAGATTTATATATGGGAAGTCATCATACGGTCGTCGGAAAGGTTCGGGGGGGGGGGGGGG
>LR738709.1:606249067-606261389 GCA_902687465.1 Secale cereale | reverse complement strand
AGAGTTTTAGCCAATCACTGGATACGGGTAATCCCGTCTGTCCAGAGGGCCGGTTGATGGATGCGGGAATCCCGTCTGTCCATAAGAATTTTAGCCAATCACTGGATGCGGGTAATCCCGTCTGTCCAGAGGGCCGGTTGATGGATGCGGGAATCCCGTCTGTCCATATAGTCTTCCATGGCTCCATGAAGTCATGGGTAGGTCTTGAACCAATCACTGGATGGATGACCATCCAGAGGGTTTCCTTGAAGCGTCCTCTTTTGAACCGGATGTCACCTCATACTCTTCAGGGAGTATTGCTTCTGAGTACATATATTCTGCAAAAATCAGTTTTAAACCGGCCGATATGTTTGAAATATAATATATGATAATACATATATGGTTGTCCTCACAAGATATTTGTATTGAAAAAAGGCTGAGCCCCCGGTTTACCGAGGGTGCCGGTTTATTCTTTGATCATAATATATACATAGGATACAGTGGAGCTCATAGCTCAAGTATAGTATGGCCGTAAATGGGCGATGTTCCATGGCCTCTTCGTCTCCTCCTCTGATGTCCGTGAGTCCTTGTGTTCTCGAACGTCCAGCAGGTAATATGAGCCGTTGTGCAGATTCTTGCTGACCACAAAGGGCCCTTCCCAAGGCGGGGATAATTTGTGCATATCTGTTTGATCTTGGATGAGCCGGAGTACCAAGTCGCCCTCCTGGAACGTCCTTGTCTTGATCCGGCGGCTGTGATATCTGCGTAAGTCTTGTTGATAAATTGCAGATCGTGTCGCAGCTATATCACGCTCTTCATCCAGCCGGTCCAAACTGTCTTGCCTTGCTTTCTTGTTGGCCGCTTCAACATAAGCCGTTACCCTTGGTGAATCATGATGGATATCACTTGGAAGGACCGCTTCAGCACCATATACCATGAAGAAAGGTGTGTAACCTGTGGACCGGTTTGGTGTAGAGTTGATACTCCAAAGAACAGATGGTAACTCCTCAACCCAGCATCCTGGGGTTCTCTGCAAAGGAGTCATAAGCCGGGGCTTGATACCTTGCAAAATCTCCTGATTTGCTCTTTCAGCCTGACCATTGGATTGGGGGTGGGCCACAGAAGATACATCCAAGCGAATATGCTCCCGTTGACAGAATTCTTCCATCTCACCCTGAGATAAATTGGTGCCATTGTCCGTGATGATACTGTGTGGGAAGCCAAACCGGAAAATTACCTTTTTGATGAATTTGACTGCCGTTGCCGCATCACACTTGCTTATAGGCTCTGCCTCAATCCACTTTGTAAACTTATCCACTGCTACTAGTAGATGAGTTTTCTGATCTTGGGATCGCTTGAAAGGTCCAACCATATCAAGCCCCCAAGTCGCAAACGGCCAAGTTATTGGTATCATCCGGAGCTCCTGCGCCAGAACCAGAGCACGTCTCGAAAATTTCTGACAAGCATCACACTTCCGGACCAGATCTGCCGCATCAGCATGAGCGGTTAACCAATAGAAACCATGTCGGAACGCTTTAGCCACCAATGATTTTGAACCGACATGATGACCACAATCCCCTTCATGGATCTCGCGAAGAATCTCACAACCTTCCTCAGTTGATACACACCGCTGAAATACTCCAGAAGTACTGCGATGATGAAGCTCTCCGTTTGCAATTGTCATGGACTTAGAACGCCGGACTATCTGTCGTGCCTCTATTTCATCATCCGGTAGCTCTCCTCGGCTCAGATATACCAAATAATGCAGCGTCCAATCCGGAATAACATGAAGTGCTGCCACTAGCTGTGCCTCCGGATCAGGAACAGCTAGGTCTTCTTCCGATGGTACTTGTACTGACGGACTGTGCAGCTCATCCAAAAAAGTATTTGGTGGCACCAGTTTACGTTGAGAACCCAACCGGCTTAACGCATCAGCCGCTTCGTTCCTTCGCCGGTCTATGTGTTCCACTTGATACCCTTTAAAATATCCAGCAACTGCTTCCACTTCCCGTCTGTAAGCTGCCATGAGGGGATCTCTCGAATCCCATTTGCCTGAAACTTGCTGTGCCACCAGATCTGAATCGCCAAAACATTTGACCCGGCTCAAGTTCATCTCCTTTGCCATCCGTAATCCATGAAGTAATGCTTCGTATTCTGCTGCATTATTAGTACAAGGAAACAATAAACGGAGGACATAGCAAAACTTATCACCTCGGGGGGAAGTTAAAACAACTCCAGCCCCCGAGCCTTCCAACTGTCTTGAACCGTCAAAGTGAATCGTCCAGTATGTAAGATCCGGCTTCTCTTCAGGGGTTTGCAACTCTGTCCAATCATTGATGAAATCCACCAATGCCTGAGATTTTATAGCGGTGCGTGGCACATACTTCAACTCATGTGGGCTGAGCTCAATGGCCCACTTCGCTACTCTACCTGTAGCTTCCCTGTTCTGGATTATGTCCCCCAACGGTGCTGAACTAACCACAGTTATTGGATGACCTTGGAAATAGTGCTTCAGCTTCCGGTTTGCCATGAACACACCATACACCAGCTTCTGCCAATGTGGGTACCTCTTCTTGGATTCAATGAGTACTTCACTCACGTAATAAACCGGGCGCTGAACCGGGTATTCCTTCCATGCTTCCTTGCGCTCAACCACAATTGCGACGCTGACTGCCCGTGCATTGGCAGCGACGTACAACAGCAACGGCTCCTTATCAATAGGGGCAGCCAGGACCGGCGGCTTTGCCAGTTGCCGCTTCAGATCCTCAAACGCCGCGTTCGCCTCATCACTCCATATAAACCGATCTGTTTTCTTCAGCATCTGGTAAAGCGGAATCGCTTTCTCTCCCAAACGGCTGATGAACCGGCTTAATGCCGTGATCCGGCCAGCGATACGCTGAACATCGTTGATGCAAACCGGTTTAGCCAAAGATGTGATTGCCTTAATCTTCTCCTGATTAACTTCTATTCCTCTGTTTGAGACCAAGAATCCTAGTAGTTTACCTGCCGGAACACCAAAGGCACACTTCTCCGGATTAAGCATCATCTTATAAGCTCGAAGATTATCAAAAGTCTCTTTAAGATCCTCTATCATTGTCTCCTCTTTCCTTGATTTAACCACAATGTCATCCACATAGGCATGAACATTCCTCCCTATCTGCCCTTTAAGACAATTCTGAACGCAACGCTGATAGGTTGCTTGGGCACTCTTAAGCCCAAAAGGCATAGATACATAGCAAAAAGCACCAAAAGGGGTTATGAAAGCTGTCTTCTCTTGGTCTTTAACTGCCATCTTGATCTGGTGATATCCTGAATATGCATCCAAAAAGCTTAGCTGCTCACATCCTGCTGTAGCATCGGTAATCTGATCAATGCGAGGGAGAGCAAAAGGATCAGTTGGACAAGCTTTGTTGAGGTCTGTGTAGTCCACACACATTCTCCACTTCCCATTCTTCTTTAACACCAGCACCGGATTAGCCAACCACTCTGGGTGAAAGACTTCCACTATGAACCCTGCGGCCAAAAGCCTGGCCACTTCTTCTCCTATAGCCTTGCGCCTCTCTTCGTTGAAGCGGCGCAAATATTGTTTAACCGGTTTATATTTCGGATCAATGTTAAGGCTGTGCTCAGCGAGTTCCCTCGGTATACCTGGCATGTCAGAAGGTTTCCACGCAAAGATATCCCGGTTCTCACTGATGAACTCGATGAGCGCGCTTTCCTATTTGGGATCAAGGTTAGCGCTGATAGTGAACTGCTTGGACGAATCACCTGGCACAAAATCAACTTGCTTGGTCTCCTCCGCCGATTTAAACTTCAACGCCGGATCATGCTCTGTAGTTGGCTTCTTCAGCGGAGTCATATCTACCAGATCAACATTATCTTTATAAAACTTCAACTCTTCTGTGGCACATACTGCCTCCGCGTAGGCTGCATCTCCCTCTTCACATTCCACTGCTATCTTGCGACTTCCATGAACCGTGATCGTGCCCTTGTGACCCGGCATTTTGAGTTGCAGATAAACATAACATGGTCTAGCCATAAACTTGGCATAAACCGTTCTCCCGAATAAAGCGTGATAGGGACTCCGGATCTTGACAACTTCGAAAGTTATCATCTCTGACCTGGAATCATACTCATCTCCAAAGGTAACTTCCAAGTCAATCTTTCCAACTGGATAAGCCGACTTACCTGGAACCACCCCGTGGAATACCGTGTTTGATTGTCTTAACTTCTTGTCCGTTAGGCCCATACGACGGAAGGTCTCATAGTACAAGATGTTGATGCTGCTACCACCGTCCATGAGAACTTTAGTGAATTTATAACCTCCCACCTGGGGTGCCACCACCAAGGCCAAGTGGCCCGGATTATCCACCCGCATCGGGTGATCTTCCCTACTCCATACAATGGGCTGCTCTGACCAGCGCAGAAATTGCGGTGTTGCCGGTTCAACCGCGTTAACTGCCCGCTTTAAAACCTTTTGATCTCGTTTACACAGACTTGTGGTGAATACATGGTATTGCCCACTGCTCAATTCCTTCGGATTATTCTGATATCCGGATTGCGGTTGCTGTTGCTGACGCTGCTAACTACCCTGATTATTGTGATTACCTTGGCCCTGCTGTTGACTGCTTTGGTTATTATAACCTCCCTGATTACGCGGCTGATTGCCCTGGTTATTATAACTTCCTTGACTATTTTGAGCACCGACCCGGTTTTGATAACCATTGTTGTTGCCCCTATATCCTGATCCGGAGCTGTTCCCCTGATGACCTGGACCATAAAACCTTGGGCCTGAACCGCCATTTGGAGGCCTGTCATTAGGATTAAAGCGGCCCATCATTGCTTCCATAAAGGGCCTGCACTCTCTTATAGTGTGTTTTGCCGGTCGTTGTTTCGAGCCATGCTTCGGACAAGGCTGATCTAACTCTTGGTCCCAACTAAAAGCCCCTCCGCCGGTTTGTGGAGGTGGGTTGCCCATACTACGCTGAAAACCCCCTTGAACTTGGGTATTGGCTACGAAATCAGAGCCACCTTCTGCCTTTCGCTTGCCCAAGAAACTTGCAGTAGCCGGGTTAACTTGCGCCGGTTTACCAGGTTTGTTAACCTTCCCTGCCTTGTCTCCTTCAGCTTCTGGATACTTGGTATTATCAGAGTCCCCATATTTTACCAGAGCACTCATGAGAGTTCCCATATCATTGCAATCCCTTTTAAGCCGTCCTAGCTTTAACTTTAAAGATTCAAACCGGCAATTGTTTTCCAAAGTCACTATCGCCGTACTGGGATTGATACCATTCGAAGAGTGCAAGATCTCTGATACTCGCCGCACCCAAGCACTTGTAGACTCCTGCTCTCCTTGCACGCAGGCTGCTAGATCAACCACTGACATCGGCTGCTTGCATGTATCTTTGAAGTTTTTGATGAACTGACGATGTAGCTCTCCCCATGATCCGATGGAATTAGGGGGTAAACCCTTTAGCCAGGTCCGGGCTGTGCCCTCAAGCATCATGGTGAAATATTTTGCACAAGCCGCTTCATCCACGTCCAGCATCTCCATGACCATCTCATAACTCTCCACCCAAGCTTCAGGAGGTAAATCTGCAGTGTAATTAGGTACCTTGCGGGGCCCTTTAAAATCCTTGGGCAATTTTACACTCCGTAAAGCGGGGATGAGACATTGTACTCCAAAGGAACTTGTCGTAACTCCTGTCTCTGCCGTGGCGGTTTGAACCGATGTTGTCTGATGGACCTCCTCCCGGGCTCCTGACTTAACCCGGTTTGCATCTTGAGCTTGAGCATCCGCACCTGCCGGATTATCCTGTCTGCGCCGATGTCGCCTGCGCTCATTGCTAGACACTTCCGGCTCCTCCCAATGCCTAGTGTAACTCCGGCTGGGACGTGGTGTTGAATGTAGCCTTTCCCTGCTATGAGAGTATGCTTGCTGCTGTATTAACGCCGTATTAAGCAGATCTTTAACCCTGCGTGCCTCCAATGCCACCGGAGATGTCCCTTCAACGGGTAAAGCGGCCAAACGTGCAGCAGCAGCAACGATGTTATCCAAAGGATTGGAATAGTGACCTGAAGGGGTATGAACGTGAGGTGCAGACGTGATCCGCCGGTCTTGCTCTGCGGTGGGCTGCTGAACCGGCTCCTCCTTGGCCGGGGGTGCCCTCCGGTTTAAAGCCGGATCATTGCTAGTCCCAGCCCCAGGTGTCCTGAACAGATCCGTCGCTTCATAAACCGACGGTAGACGAGATTGGTATTTTCGACCCCTTACTCCTTGCATAGAGGCCTGCTCCATCCTTAGATGAAAAGCCTGATCATTCAGCTCTGCTTGTCTTACCGCTATCATTGCCTTCTCTGCTTTCATATCCTCCTTTAATTGATCAATCCGGCCTTTTAACTGAAGGAGCTCTGCATCATGCTGCGCCTTGTCTGCTGGAGCTATTGTTGCCACCGCTTTAGCTGTGAACTCCTCGATCAAGGTGGATAGAACGTCAGTAGGTGAGAGGGCCGGGCCGCTCCCCCCTACACCAGCTTCTGCTGTTGCCCCGTTCACCGTGGGCTGTGAACCGGCCATAAAGACAGCCACCCGGTTTGGCGGGTCGAAGGGGTCCGGAATACTGTTTCCATCGGACTCACCCTCAGACCGGCCGTCCTGCAACTGATACAAAGACTCAGTTTCTCCGGATGAAGATTCGTTGTCCGAGTAGACAACTGTTGCACCATCGGATTCCGATCCGTCCTCGGTTCGAACCCCATGGACTGCTCCAACGAAAACGTGCTTCACAGCGAGCTGAATCCGGTTTGATCTCGCACGCTGAGCCGACTCGACGATGTTGGAGAAGATGTCCGGCTCAGGTCCCGGTTCGCCGATCTTGCCGATGAAGACGTGGATGCCGCCGAAGGGAACCCGGTACCCGTATTCGATTGAATCGGCCTCTGGTCCCCAGCCTGCGTCGTCGATGTAGATCCGGCCGCGGCGACTCTTGGTCATCCGACCGACCGCGTAACCCTTGAGCCCTTCAAAGCTGCCCTTCAAGAACTCGAAACCATCGTGCGGAGGCCCCAAGGTGGGCGCCAACTATCGTGGAATTAGCACGGCAGATGTCCGGTTTAACGGACTTGATGATGGAACCATCGCACAGGTTAGCTTGAAGGGGTTCATAGCACACAAAGGACACAGAGGGTTTATACTAGTTCGCCCCCTTCGATGAAGGTAAAAGCCTACGTCTAGTTGGTTTGGTATTGCTTGGGCGTCGGATTACAGGGAGCGGATCGCTTGCCTGTAGTCTCGACGGGTTGATTCTTGCTTGTCTTTGAACCGTCGCCGGGTCGTCCCTTTATATAGAGGTGACGCCTGGTCCGGCTTACAGAGTCCCGAGGCCAGCTCATACTCATGTCCGCCTCGGTCTCTGTCCTTTCTTCCTTATCTCTCAAGTTACATCACTTGGCGGTTTACAAACCATAACTCTATACATGGGCCCTAAGATCTCATGGGCCGTAGCCTTTACTGAATATTACAACCATATAATTATAACAAGCCGGTTTACACTAGCCGGTTCATACCTGCTAGTAATATCCCTGACAATACCCGAGGTATATTCAATGCTGAAATCAGCAGAGGTGGAGATCAAGAAAGAACATCAAGTGTTGATGGTTAATAAAATCACTAAGTTCAAGAAAGGCAAGGGTAAGAAGAACTTCAAGAAGGACGACAAAGGAGTTGCTGCGCCCGGTAAGCCAGTTGCCGGGAAGAAGCCAAAGAATGGACCCAAGCCTGAGACTGAGTGCTTTTATTGCAAGGGAACGGGTCACTGGAAGCGGAACTGCCCCAAATACTGAGCAAATAAGAAGGCCGGCAACGTCAAAGGTATAGGCGATATACATGTTATTGATGTGTACCTTACCAGCGCTTGTAGTAGCTCCTGGGTATTTGATACCGGTGTAGTTGCTCACATTTGTAACTCAAAGCAGGAGCTGCGGAATAAGCGGAGACTGGCGAAGGACGAGGTGACGATGCGCGTCGGGAATGGTTCCAAGGTCGATGTGATCGCCGTCGGCACGCTACCTCTACATCTACCTTCGGGATTAGTTTTAAACCTCAATAATTGTTATTTAGTACCAACTTTGAGCATGAACATTGTATCTGGATCTCGTTTAATGCGAGATGGCAACTCATTTAAATCTGAGAATAATGGTTGTTCTATTTATATGAGAGAAATGTTTTATGGTCATGCCCGATGGCCAATGGTATATTCTTGTTGAATCTCGAACGTGATGTTACACATATTCATAGTGTGAATGCTAAAAGATGTAAGGTTGATAATGATAGTCCCACATACTTGTGGCACTGCCACCTTACTCATATTGGTGTCAAACATGTGAAGATGCTCCATGTAGATGGACTTTTGGATTCTCTTGATTATGAATCATTTGACACGTGCGAACCATGCCTTTTGGGCAAGATGACCAAGACTCCGTTCTCCGGAACGAAGGAGCAAGCAACCAACTTGTTGGAAATCATACATACTGATGTGTGCGGTCCAATGAGTGTTGAAGCTCGCGGTGGCTATTGTTATGTTCTCACCCTCACTCATGACTTGAGTAGATATGGGTATGTCTACTTGATGAAACACAAGTCTGAGACCTTTGAAAAGTTCAAGGAATTTCAGAATGAGGTTGAGAATCAACGTGACAGAAAAATAAAGTTCTTACGATCAGATCGTAGAGGAGAATATTTAAGTCACGAATTTGGCATGCACCTAAGGAAATGTGGAATTGTTTCACAATTGACATTGCCTGGAACACCTCAACGTAATGGTGTATCCGAACGTCGTAATCGTACTCTGTTGGACATGGTGCGATCTATGATGTCTCTTACCGACTTACCGCTATCATTTTGGGGTTATGCTTTAGAGACTGCCGCATTCACTTTAAATGGGGCACCGTCTAAATCCGTTGAGACGACACCGTATGAACTATGGTTTGGGAAGAAACCTAAGCTGTCGTTTCTAAAAGTTTGGGGATGCGATGCTTATGTCAAGAAACTCCAACCTGAAAACCTCGAACCCAAATAGGAAAAATGTGTCTTTATAGGATACCCTAAGGAAACTATTGGGTATACCTTCTACCTTAGATCTGAAGGCAAGGTCTTTGTTGCCAAGAATGGATCCTTTCTGGAGAAAGAGTTTCTCTCGAAAGAAGTAAGTGGGAGGAAAGTGGAACTTGATGAGGTGATTGTCACCCCTTCCGAACCGGAAAGTAGCGCAGTGCAGGAAGATGTTTCTGTGGTGCCTGCACCGACTAGAGAGGAAGTTAATGATAATGATCATGAAACTTCGGATCTCGTTAATGCTGAGCTTCGTAGGTCCACAAGGACACGTTCCGCACCAGAGTGGTACGGCAACCCTGTCCTGGAAATCATGTTGTTAGACAACGGTGAACCTTCGAACTATTAACTAGCGATGGCGGGCCCGGATTCCAATAAATAGCTTGTAGCCATGAAATCCAAGATATGATCCATGTATGATAACAAAGTATGAACTTTGGTTGACTTGCCCGATGATCGGCAAGCCATAGAAAATAAATGGATCTTTAAGAAGAAGACTGACGCAGATGGAAATGTGACCATCTATAAGGCTCGGCTTTTCGCTAAAGGTTATCGGCAAGTTCAAGGAATTGACTACGATGAGACTTTCTCTCCCGTAGCGATGCTAAAGTCTGTCCGAATCATGTTAGCAATTGCCGCATTCTATGATTATTAGATATGGCAAATGGACGTCAAAACAGCATTCCTTAACGGCTTCCTTAAGGAAGAACTGTATATGATGTAGCCGGAAGGTTTTGTCGATCCTAATAATGCTAACAAAGTATGCAAGCTCCAGCGCTCCATCTATGGGCTGGTGCAAGCATCTCGGAGTTGGAACATTCGCTTTGATGAGGTGATCAAAGTGTTTGGGTTTATACAGACTTGGTGAGAAGCCTGTATTTACAAGAAAGTGAGTGGGAGCTTTGTAGCATTTCTCATATTATATGTGGATGGCATATTGCTGATGGGAAATGATGTATAATTCTTGGAAAGCATAAAGGCCTACTTGAATAAATGTTTTTGAATGAAGGACCTTGGAGAAGCTGCTTACATATTAGGCATCAAGATCTATAGAGATAGATCGAGACGCCTCATTGGTCTTTCACAAAGCATATACCTTGACAACTTATTGAAGAAGTTCAATATGGATCAATCCAAGAAAGGGTTCTTGCGTGTATTGCAAGGGATGAGATTGAGCACAACTCAATGCCCGACCTCGGCAGAAGATAGAGAAAAGATGAGTGTCATCCCCTATGCCTCGGCCATAGGTTCTATTATGTATGCCATGCTGTGTACCAGACCTGATGTGAACCTTTCCATAAGTTTGGTGGGGAGGTACCAAAGTGATCCCGAATGGAACACTGGACAGCAGTCAAGAACATCCTGAAGTACCTGAAAGGAACTAAGGATATGTTTCTCGTTTATGGAGGTGACGAAGAGCTCGTCGTAAAGGGTTATGTCGATGCTAGCTTCGACACAGATCTGGATGACTCCAAGTCACAAACTGGATACGTGTATATTTTGAATGGTGGGGCAGTCAACTGGTGCAGTTGCAAGCAAAGCGTGGGCAACATCTACATGTGAAGCAGAGTACATTGCTACTTCTGAAGCAGCGCAGGAAGGAGTCTGGATGAAGGAGTTCATCACCGACCTAGGAGTTATTCCAAGCGTGTCGGTCCCGATGACTCTCTTCTCTGACAACACTGGAGCTATTTCCATTGCCAAGGAGCCCAGGTTTCACAAGAAGACCAAGCACATCAAGCGCCACTTCAACTCCATCCGAAATTATATTCAAGATGGAGACATACATATTTGTAAAGTGCATACGGATCTGAATGTCACAGATCCATTGACTAAACCTCTTCCATGAGCAAAACATGATCAACACCAGAACTCTATGGGTGTTCGATTCATCACAATGTAACTAGATTATTGACTCTAGTGCAAGTGGGAGACTGTTGGAAATATGCCTTAGAGGCAATAATAAAATGGTTATTATTATATTTTCTTGTTCATGATAATTGTCTATTGTTCATGCTTTAATTGTATTATCCGAAAACAGTAATGCATGTGTGAATACATATACCACAGCATGTCCCTAGTGAGCCTCTAGTTGACTAGCTCGTTGATCAATAGATGGTTACGGTTTCCTGACCTGGACATTAGATGTCATTGATAACAGGATCACATCATTAGGAGAATGATGTGATGGACAAGACCCAATCCTAAGCCTAGCACAAGATCATGTAGTTCGTATGCTAAAGCTTTTCCAATGTCAAGTATCTTTTCCTTAGACCATGAGATTGTGCAACTCCCGGATACCATATGAGTACGTTGGGTGTGCCAAACGTCACAACATAACTAGGTGGCTATAAAGGTACACTACGGGTATCCCCGAAAGTATCTGTTGGGTTGGCACGAATCGAGACTAGGATTTGTCACTCCGTATGACGGAGAGGTATCTCTGGGCCCACTCGGTAAAACATCATCATAATGAGCTCTATGTGACTAAGGTGTTGGTCATGGGATGATGTATTACAGAACGAGTAGAGAGACTTGCCGGTAACGAGATTGAACAAGGTATCGGTATACCGACGATCGAATCTCGGGCAAGTACTATACCGGTGGACAAAAGGAATTGTATACGAGATTGATTGAATCCTAGACATCGTGGTTCATCCGATGAGATCATCATGGAACATGTGGGAGCCAACATGGGTATCCAGATCCCGCTGTTGGTTATTGGCCGGAGAGATGTCTCGGTCATGTCTGCATGATTCCTGAACCTGTAGGGTCTACACACTTAAGGTTCGATGATGCTAGAGTTATAGGGAATAGATGTACGTGGTTACCGAATGTTGTTCGGAGTCCCGGATGAGTTCTCGGACGTCACGAGGAGTTCCGGAATGGTCCGAAGCTAAAGATTTATATATGGGAAGTCATCATACGGTCACCGGAAAGGTTCGGGGGGTTACCGGTATTGTACCGGGACCACCGAAGGGGTTCTGGGGGTCCACCTGCCCCGTAGGGCCCTATGGGCTGTATGTGGAGAGGGACCAGCCCCTAAGTGGGCTGGGCACCTCCCCCCTAGGGCCCATGCGCCTAGGGTTTGGGGGAAACCCTAAAGAGGGCGCCCCCCTTGCCTTGGGGGCAAGGCAACACCCTCTGGCCGCTGCCCCCTCCTCAGATCTCATCTGAGGGGGCCGGCCCCCTCTCCCTTGCTTCTATATATATGCGGGGGGGGGGGGGGGGGGG
>LR738709.1:606218751-606248983 GCA_902687465.1 Secale cereale | reverse complement strand
GCCGCACCCAAGTCCTGGCGCAACCCTCCCCCTCTCCCAAGTCCTCCTCCTCTCCCGTGGTGCTTGGCAAAGCGCTGCAGGATTGCCACGCTCCTCCTCCACCACCACGCCGTCGTGCTGCTACTGGACAGAGTCTTCCCCAACCTCTCCCTCTCTCCTTGCTGGATCAAGGCGCGGGAGACGTCACCAGGCTGCACGTGTGTTGAACGCGGAGGCACCGTTGTTCAGTGCTTAGATCGAATTCGGCCGCGATCTGAATCGCTTCGTGTACGACTCCACCGACCGCGTTCTTGCAACGCTTCCACATCGCGATCTGCAAAGGTATAAACATGCACTCCCCTCTTGTTGCTAGTAAACTCCATAGATAGATCTTGGTGATGTATAGGAATTTTTTTGATTTTCTGCAACGATCCCCAACACTTCTTAGTAAGAAACCGATTCCAAAGCTTGTGGGCTGACTCCCCGGGTTGTTGGATAATGTGACTTAAATCGTCAACGTCCTGGGGCGGGACATAAGTCCCTTGAAAATTGGCCTTAAAAGCGTCCTCAAGTTCTTCCCAACTCCCAAAGGGGTTCTCTGGGAGGCTGTTTAGCCAAGGCTGAGCTGGTCCTTTCAGCTTGAGGGGTAAGTATTTAATGGCGTGGAGATCATCTCCTCGAGACATGTGGATGTGAAGAATAAAGTCTTCTATCCAGACGGTAGGATCCGTCGTTCCATTGTATGCTTCGATGTTCACAGGTTTAAACTCTTCTGGGAAGTCATGACCCAATACCTCATCGGTGAAGTATAGAGGGTGTGCGGCTCCTCTGTATCTTGCTATGTCGTGGCGTATGTCCGACAGTTGTGTTGTTCGGTATTGACCCCGAACTGGTATGTCACCGGCGCGATTGGCTTGATAGCCGCCGTCCCGTGCGGGAGCCCGATCCCTATGTCCGAATATAGACCTGGTCTTGCTAGCTTTTTTGTTTAGGTCCTCACGCAGATCGTGTTTTCGGACTTGAGCCGCACCCTCCTTTCCTTTACGGAGTGGTGGTGCGGGCCTGTTTATGCCATTGCTAGCGACTCTGTTCCGTCCATGAGGTGGTCGGTCCAGCTTGTCGGCGGTGTCGTTCTTCCGTGGGACAGGCGCTCCGGCCTCATCTTCGAATTCGGGCAGCAACTTACACTTAGGGTAGCCTTTGGTTTGGCCGTTAAAGCCATGTTTCTGTTCTGCGTCTAGCACCTCGTTCCATCTATCATGTGTGGCTCGAAGCCATTTCTGCTGCTTTTTCAAGCTCCTTGCTGTGGCAATAAGCCTCTGGTGGAAGTGTTTTTGTTTTGAGGGTTCTTCTGGGATGGTGAATTCATCGTTGTCCAGGCTATCCTCTTCTTCGGAGACTGGCTCATAAGTACCGTCTTCGGCATCGCTGTCATCGGACTGCGGCTTCGGACTCTGTTCACCGTCCTCTCGCTTCTCCTGCTCCATCGTTGGGTCTACGGGGTCTTCGGCCTGGTCCGGAATGTCACCGTCTTTAGTCAGGGTGTTGCTGTCCTTTCCTTTACGGGATTTAGTTCGGTGTTTTGGATGCCGACGCTTGGGAGGTTCTTCGGCGGGCTTGTTCTCTACGGGATTGTTTTCGCCATTGCCCTCCGCCTCTTTGGGTGTATCCACCATGTACATGTCATACGAAGACGTGGCTGTCCATTGCCCGGTTACGGGCCGGCCTTGGTCTGGATCCGCTTTAGTTTCGAGGTCCATCCCTTTGAAGTCTTCGGAAGCATAGTCAAGTAGACCGGTTAGATCTTCGACCGTGGCTATCGAGTGGGTGGTGGGTGGGGAGCGAACTTCTCCATCAGCCTCCAGTTCGAATTGGATATAGTGAGGCTGGGTTTCCTCTTCCAGGGAGAGGTATCTTAATGACTTTAGCATGTCGCCAAAGGGGGAGTGCTGGAATATATCCGCAACACTGATTTCGGTGATAGGGACCTGACCGGGTTTGAAGGGCGCGGTTACGCGCGGTTCGGAATCAGAGACCAGAGTTGAATCCGGAATTCCGGCAATACGGGCCCCGCTCGTAGTTGGGTCCGTGTATGGCTCCTACGCCATAGAGTCCGCTGCTCCCATGGTGGGGTTAAGCTTCCCGTCTTCGGGTGACGCGATCTGTTCAGGATCTATGGCCAGAACGGTTGCAGGTGCTATTTCCTGATCCCATGTCAGAGTTAGGTCATGATCATCATGGTGGCAGAGAGGGGTTGCCGCTGGCTCGAATCCGGCGAAGATCATGTCTCCGCGGATATCAGTGACGTAGTTAAGGCTTCCGGATCTGACGTGATGGCCAGGGGCGTAGCTCTCGATCTGCTCAAGGTGGCCTTCAGTGTTGGCACGGAGCGTGAAGCCGCCGAACATGAAGAGTTGGTCGGGAGGGAAAATTCCCTCGGTGTCGCCGTTGGGGTTGATGACGCGATCCATCGGTCCTTCCGTCGACGACATAGCGGAACTCTCAATGAAAGCACCAATGTCGGTGTCGAAACCGGCAGATCTCGGGTAGGGGGTCCCGAACTATGCGTCTGAGGATCGATGGTAACAGGAGGCTGGGGTCACATTGTTTACCCAGGTTCAGGCCCTCTCGATCGAGGTAATAGCCTACTTACTGCTATATTAATATGGATGGATATGAATACATGATGTCTACTACACAACCTTCTTCTTGTAGACGTTGTTGGGCCTCCAAGTGCAGAGGTTTCTAGGACAGTAGCAAATTTCCCTCAAGTGGATGACCTAAGGTTTATCAATCCGTGGGAGGCGTAGGATGAAGATGGCCTCTCTCAAACAACCATGCAACCAAATAACAAAGAGTCTCTTGTGTCCCCAACACACCCAATACAATGGTAAAATGTATAGGTGCACTAGTTTGGCGAAGAGATGGTGATACAGGTGCAATATGGATGGTAGATATAGGTTTTTGTAATAAGAAAATATAAAAACAGCAAGGTAGCAAGTGGTAAAAGTGGGCATAAACGGTGTTGCAATGATAGGAAACAAGGCCTAGGGTTAATACTTTCACTAGTGCAAGTTCTCTCAACAATAATAACATAGCTAGATCATATAACTATCCCTCAACATGCAACAAACAGTCACTCCAAAGTAACTAATAGCGGAGAACAAACGAAGAGATTATTGTAGGGTACGAAACCACCTCAAAGTTATTCTTTCTGATCGATCTATTCAAGAGTCCGTAGTAAAATAACACAAAGCTATTCTTTCTGTTCGATCAATCATAGAGTTCGTACTAGAATAACACCTTAAGACACAAATCAACCAAAAACCTAATGTCACCTAGATACTCCATTGTCACCTCAAGTATCCGTGGGTATGGTTATACGATATGCATCACACAATCTCAGATTCATCTATTCAACCAACACAAAGAACTTCAAAGAGTGCCCCAAAGTTTCTACCAGAGAGTCAAGATGAAAACATGTGCCAACCCCTATGCATAGATTCCCAAGGTCACGGAACCCGCAAGTTGATCACCAAAACATACATCAAGTGAATCAATAGAATACCCCATTGTCACCACAGGTATGCCACACAAGACATACGTCAAGTGTTCTCAAATCCTTAAAGACTCAATCCGATAAGATAACTTCAAAGGGAAAACTCAATCCATTACAAGAGAGTAGAGGGGGAGAAACATCATAAGATCCAACTATAATAGCAAAGATCGCGATACATCAAGATCGTGCCATCTCAAGAACACGAGAGATAAAGAGATCAAACACATAGCTACTGATACATACCCTCAGCCTCGAGGGTGAACTACTCCTCCCTCGTCATGGAGAGCGCCGGGATGATGAAGATGGCCACCGGAGAGGGTTCCCCCCTCCGGTGGGGTGCCGGAACGGGGTCTAGATTGGTTTTCGGTGGCAACAGAGGCTTTCGGCGGCGAAACTCCCGATATCGGTTACTTTTCGGAGGTTTCAGTATATATAGGAGGTGTTGGAGTCGGGGCCAAGTAAAGGGGTCTCCGAGCTATCCACGAGGCAGGTGGCGCGCCCAGTAGGGGGGGGGGGGTGCCCCCACCCTCGTGGGCAGCCCGTGGATCTTCTCGTCCCCCTCCGGCACTTCCTGGGCTTCTTTAGGTCCAAAAACGTCCTCCGTTGAGTTTCAGGTCAATTGGGCTCCGTTTGAAATTCCTTTTCTGCGAAACCCTAAAACAGGAGAAAAACAGAAACTGTCACTGGGCTCTAGGTTAATAGGTTAGTCCCAAAAATTATATAAAAGTGTATATAAAAGCCCATAAAACATCCTAGAAGGATAATATAATAGCATGGAATAATAAAAAATTATAGATACGTTGGAGACGTATGAGCATCCCCAAGCTTAATTCCTGCTCGCCCTCGAGTAGGTAAATGATAAAAACAGAATTTTTGATGTGGAATGCTACCTAACATAATTCTCAATGTAATTCTCTTTATTGTGGCATGAATGTTCAGATCCAAAAGATTCAAGATAAAAGTTTATATTGACATAAGAATAATAATACTTCAAGCATACTAACAAAGCAATCATGTCTTCTCAAAATAACATGGCCAAAGAAAGTTCATCCCTACAAAATCATATAGTTAGGCTATGCTCCATCTTCGTCACACAAAATATTCCAATCATGCAGAACCCCGGTTTCAGCCAAGCACTTGTTTCATAATTAATTTTTTTCAAACCTTTCAACTTTCACACAATACATGAGCGTGAGCCATGGATATAGCACTATGTGGAATAGAGTAGTGGTTGTGGAGAAGACAAAAAGGAGGAAGATGGTCTCACATCAACTAGGCGTATCAATGGGCTATGGAGATGCCCATCAATAGATATCAATGTGAGTGAGTAGGGATTGCCATGCAATGGATGCACTAGAGCTATAAATGTATGAAAGCTCAACAAAAGAAACTAAGTGGGTGTGCATCCAACTTGCTTGCTCATGAAGTCCTAGGGCAGTTGAGGAAGCCCATCATTGGAATATACAAGCCAAGTTCTATAATGAAAATTCCCACTAGTATATGAAAGTGACAAAACAAGAGACTCTCTATCATGAAGATCATGGTGCTACTTTGAAGCACAAGTGTGGAAAAAGATAATAGCGTTGTCCCTTTTTTTTTTCTTTTTTGGGCCTTTTTTTCTTTGGCCTTTCGTTTTTTTTCGTTTTTTTCTTTGGGACAATGCTCTAATATTGATGATCATCACACTTATATTGATTTACAACTCGATACTAGAACAAAGTTTGACTTTATATGAATGCCTCTGGCGGTGTACCGAGATGTGCAATTAATCAAGAGTGACATGTATGAAAAATTATGCATGGTGGCCTTGCCACAAATACGATGTCAACTTCATGATCATGCATGGCAATATGACAATGATGAAGTGTGTCATAGCAAACAGAACGGTGAAAAGTTGCATGGCAATATATCTCGGAATGGCTAAGGAAATGCCATGATAGGTAGGTATGGTGGCTGTTTTGAGGAAGGTATATGGTGGGTGTATGGTACCGGCGAGAGTTGCGCGGTACAAGAGAGGCTAGCAATGGTGGAAGGGTGAGAGTGCGTATAATCCATGGACTCAACATTAGTCATAAAGAACTCATATACTTATTGCAAAAATTTATGAGTCATCAAAATAAAGCAATCAACGCATGCTCCTAGGGTGGAGGTTGGTAGGAGTTAACCATCGCGCGCCCCCGACCTCCACACAAAGGATGACACTCAATAAATACCTCATGCTCTAACTTCGTCACATAGCGGTTCACCATACGTGCATGCTACGGGAATCACAAACTTTAACACAAGTATTTCTCAAATTCATAATTACCCCACTAGCATGACTCTAATATCACCATCCTCATATCTCAAAACAATCATCAAGTATCAAACTTCTCATCATATTCAATGCACTTTATATGATTTTTTTACTATACTCATCTTGGATGCCTATCATATTGGGACTAGTTTCATAACCAAAGCACATTACCATGCTGTTCTAAAAGACTCTCAAAATAATATAAGTGAATCATAAGAGTTCATCTATTTCTTCAAAATAACACCACCGCCGTGCTCTAAAAGATATAAGTGAAGCACTAGAGCAAATGACAAACTACTCCAAAAGATATAAGTGAAGAACAATGAGTAGTCAGATAATTATTTAGCTATGTGAAGACTCTCTAACATTTAAGTATTTCAGATCTTGGGATATTATTCAAACATCAAGCAAAACAAAATAAAACAAAATGAATCTACAAGCAAAACACATATCATGTGGTGAATAAAAATATAGCCTCAAGTAAAGTTACCGATGGACGAAGACGAAAGAGGGGATGCCTTCCTGGGGCATCCTCAAGCTTAGGCTCTTGGTTGTCCTTGAATTTTACCTTGGGGTGCCTTGGGAATCCCCAAGCTTAGGCTCTTGCCACTCCTTATTCCATAGTCCATCGAATCTTTAACCAAAACTTGAAAACTTCACAACACAAAACTCAACAGAAAACTCGTAAGCTCCGTTAGTATAAGAAAATAAAACCACTACTTAGGTACTGTTGTGAACTCATTCTAAATTCATATTGGTGTAATATCTACTATATTCTAACTTCTCTATGGTTCATACCCTCCGATAGTACTCATAGATTCATCAAAATAAGCAAACAACACATAGAAAACAGAATCTGTCAAAAACAGAACAGTCTGTAGCAATCTGTAACTTTTGAATGCTTCTGTAACTCAAACATTTCTCAAATAAATTGGAGGATGTGAGGAATTTTTCTATTAATCATCTTCAAAACGAAATAAACTAAAAATAACTCTCCAGTAAAAAATGGTAGCTAATCTCGTGAGCGCTAAAGTTTCTATTTTTTACAGCATGATCACATAAACCTCACACAAGTCTTCCCAAAGGTTCTACTTGGCACAAACACTAATTAAAACACAAAACCACATCTAACCAGAAGCTATATGAAATATTTATTCCTAAACAGATGCAAAAACAAAGAACAAAAATAAAGTTGGGTTGCCTCCCAACAAGTGCTATCGTTTAACGCCCCTAGCTAGGCATGATGATTTCAATGATGCTCGCGTAAAAGAATAAGAATTGAAACATAAGGAGAGCATCATGAAGAATATAACTAACACATTTAAGCCTAACCCACTTCCTATGCATAGGGATTTTGTGAGCAAACAACTTATGTGAGCAATAATCAACTAACATAGGAAGGGAAAACGAGCATAACTTCAAGATTTTAAGCACATAGAGAGGAAACTTGATATTATTGCAACTCCTACAAGCATATGTTCCTCCCTCATAATAATTTTTAGTAGCATCATGAATGAATTCAACCATATAACCAGCACATAAAGCATTATTTTCATGATCTACTTGCATAGAAATTTTACTACTCTCCACATAAGAAAATGTATTCTCATCAATAGTAGTGGGAGCAAACTCAACAAAATAACTATCATGTGAAGCAGAATCCAATTGAAAATTAAAATCATGATGACAAGTTTCATGGTTATCATTATTCTTAATAGCATACAAGTCATCACAATAACCATCATAGATAGCAACTTTGTTCTCATAATCAATTGGAACCTCTTCCAAAATAGTGGATTCATCACTAAACAAAGTCATGACCTCTCCAAATCCACTTTAATCAATATAATTATCATAAATAGGAGGCATGCTTTCATCATAATAAATTTGCTCATCAAAACTTGGGGGACTAAACATATCATCTTCATCAAACATAGCATACCCAAGCTTGTGGCTTTTCATATCATTAGCATCATGAATATTCAAAGGATTCACACTAACAACATTACAATCATGCTCATCATTCACATATTTTATGCCAAGCATTCTATGTAATTCTACTTCTAGTACTTGAGCACAATTTTCCTTCCCATCTTTTTCACGAAAGATATTAAAAAGATGAAGCATAAGAGGTAACCATAATTCCATTTTTTGTAGTTTCTTTTATTAACTAAACTAGTGATAAAACAAGAAACTAAAAGATTCGATTGCAAGATCTAAAGATATACCTTCAAGCACTCACCTCCCCGGCAACGGCGCCAGAAAAGAGCTTGATGTCTACTAAACAACCTTCTTCTTGTAGACGTTGTTGGGCCTCCAAGTGCAGAGGATTGTAGGACAGTAGCAAATTTCCCTCAAGTGGATGACCTAAGGTTTATCAATCCGTGGGAGGCGTAGGATGAAGATGGTCTCTCTCAAACAACCCAGCAACCAAATAACAAATAGTCTCTTGTGTCCCCAACACACCCAATACAATGGTAAAATGTATAGGTGCACTAGTTCGGCGAAGAGATGGTGATACAAGTGCAATATGGATGGCAGATATACGTTTTTGTAATTAGAAAATATAAATACAGCAAGGTAGAAAGTGGTAAAAGTGGGCATAAACGGTGTTGCAATGATAGGAAACAAGGCCTAGGGTTCATACTTTCACTAGTGCAAGTTCTCTCAACAATAATAACATAGCTAGATCATGTAACTATCCCTCAACATGCAACAAAGAGTCACTCCAAAGTAACTAATAGCGGAGAACAAACGAAGAGATTATTGTACGGTATGAAACCACCTCAAAGTTATTCTTTCTGATCGATCTATTCAAGAGTCCGTAGTAAAATAACACAAAGCTATTCTTTCCGTTCGATCTATCATAGAGTTCGTACTAGAATAACACCTTAAGATACAAATCAACCAAAACCCTAATGTCACCTAGATACTCCATTGTCACCTCAAGTATCCGTGGGTATGGTTATACGATATGCATCACACAATCTCAGATTTATCTATTCAACCAACACAAAGAACTTCAAAGAGTGCCCCAAAGTTTCTACCGGAGAGTCAAGATGAAAACATGTGCCAACCCTATGCATAGATTCCCAAGGTCACGGAACCCGCAAGTTGATCACCAAAACATACATCAAGTGAATCAATAGAATACCCCATTGCCACCACAGGTATCCCACGCAAGACATACATCAAGGGCTCTCAAATCCTTAAAGACTCAATCCGATAAGATAACTTCAAAGGGAAAACTCAGTCCATTACAAGAGAGTAGAGGGGAAGAAACATCATAAGATCCAACTATAATAGCAAAGCTCGCGATACATCAAGATCGTGCCACCTCAAGAACACAAGAGAGAGAGAGAGATCAAACACATAGCTACTGATACATACCCTCAGCCCCGAGGGTGAACTACTCCTCTCTCATCATGGAGAGCGCCGTGATGATGAAGTTGGCCACCGGAGAGGGTTCCCCCCTCCGACAGGGTGCCAGAATGGGGTCTAGATTGGTTTTTGGTGGCATCAAAGGCTTTCGGCGGCGGAACTCCCGACCTAGGTTACTTTTCGGAGGTTTCAGTATATATAGGAGGTGTTGGAGTCGGGGCCAAGTAAAAGGGGTCTCTGGGCTGTCCACGAGGCAGGGGGCACGCCCAGTAGGGGGGGGGGGTCGCCCCCACCCTCGTGGGCAGCTCGTGGATCTTCTCGTCCCCCTCCGACACTTCCTGGGCTTCTTTAGGTCCAAAAACGTCCTCCGTTGAGTTTCAGGTCAATTGGGCTCCGTTTGATATTCCTTTTCTGCGAAACCCTAAAACAAGAGAAAAACAGAAACTGGCACTGGGCTCCGGGTTAATAGGTTAGTCCCAAAAATCATATAAAAGTGTATATAAAAGCCCATAAAACATCCTAGAAGGATAATATAATAGCAGGGAATAATCAAAAATTATAGATACGTTGGAGACGTATCAATACACTGTTGATCTACCTCGAGATCGTAATGGCTAAACCCTAAGTCTTACTTATGGAGATATTGTGATTTTGTAATGGCCTCTACGGACTAAAACCCTCCGGTTTATATACACACCGAGGGACCTAAGGTTTATACATGTCATCTTGCAGAGGAAGGAAAATCTATACCCGAACCTAAAACTTTCCATTACATGAATACAGGAGTCCAATCCGGATATCAGAGATGATCGTCTGTAATGATCTTCACGGCCCACCAGTCCAGCCCACCAGGAGATTGTCCGTCCACATGAGGACCCCCCGATCCAGGACTGCCTCAGTGGTGTATTTCTCCCACCAAGCACCCACGGGTCCCTCAAGCTGATGTGTGGCAAAGCGTACTCTCTCTGCATCTGTGCATCGTGCAGTTGCTAGCTCTCTTCCCATCTTGCGGAGCCAGTCATCTGCAACAATCGGCTCGGTGCTACTAGAGAACACTGGCAGTTGCAACCTTAAGAACTGGGTCAGGTTGTCATGGGGAGGCGGAGTGTGACAGCCCGGATTTTGCCCTTTTCTTTTTCTTTGGGAAAAGTATATTTTTAATCCCTCAACTCTTTCGAGAGTATATAAATGGTCCTACAACTCCAAAACCGGCAAAACTTAGTCCTTCAACTTTCAGTACCGGATAAGTTTAGTCCCTCCTGCTGCTCCAAGTGGTTTTTCTGTCGACGTGGCATGGTATTTGACTCGAACCAACAAATGTGGGGTCCACCACATCTATCGAATTTTTTCACTTTGATTTCTGCTCTTTCTATGTCTCACTTACCTATGGACTCCATCTAGAAGGAGCATCTTCAACCTCTAAATTAGGACACGAATGATCCCGATGCGTGTACTGCTGCAACATCGCGGGAATGTACACAATGACATCCTGCGCCATCACGCCCACGCGACTCACCCACGCATGCTGGGCATGCAGCTCCGGCGACTGAGAATCGTCGCACGCTTGTCATGCCCAGTCTGGCCGCCGTGCAGTCCACTTCCTGCTGCAGCGTGCGTGTGGCCGCAGGGTATGCCGCCGACGTACTGTTCCTGCTACGCCAAGGTGAGCTCGGCCTCGGCGATGCGCACTACGATGGCGGTGGTGGCTGCCTGTAACTGACGCTGAGGCAGCGCGCGGTGGTGGCACAACACGCACGACAGCGACGGAGGTGGCGGCGGAGTGAACATCGCGTTCAGGGGCGATCCACTCAGCACATCGCGAGTGGTTTCCTAATCCGGGCGAGCAGATGAACAGCCTCGTCGTGCTGCACATGAAGTCACAGCCCTTCACGAGCTACTACTCATCCACGGCATATGAGCTGGGCGCTGGCGTCACAAGGGCATGAACTCGGCGTCGCGGGCGACAAGCACTGGTGTTGCCTAGTACAGCCAAGGCCGAAGCACGTAGCAGCGTGAAATCTGTTTTTGTTTTTGTTTTGCAAACTCTAGTTTTGGTCAAAAACCACTCCACTTCAGTAGAAAACCACCTGAAGCAGAGCGAGGGACTAAACTTATCCGGTTTTAAAAGTGCAAGGACCAAGATTTGCTGGTATTAGAGTTCAGGGACAATTTCTAAACTTTCAAAGAAGACGAGGGACGAAAAATATACTTCTCCCTTTTTCTTTTGATTTTCTTGGATTTCTTTATTTTATTTGCTTTTCAGTGGCTATGTGGTTTTAAAACTTGGGAAGACCCAGTCTTCCTAGGTTTTATAGTGGCTTGTCATCCTCATCACCAACCCAAAACCCTGTCATTTCCATCCTTGACCTAACCCAATATTCTTTTTCCAAGGAATATTCCTTTTCTATTAAAGGAATAATTCTTTTGCCCTAGGTTGTGAGCAACCTATATCTCTGTCATTCTAAAAATTCCCAAATAATTCTCATAAATTGTTTGGGTCATATCTTGGTCAAATATGTCAAAACATTTCATTGCCATGTTTAAAGATAATCCTCCAATAATCATTTACCTATTCTGCCCTAAATGGCACTTTGTAAAGCAAGTTCTATTTATCTTTGCCCAATTGCCTCCAAACTTCTTGGACATCTTTTCTTGTCCATATCATTGCCCTGTGCCAAACTTCATACTCATTTGCCTAGTAAATATTTTCCAGTGATTTTCCAAAGTTTCTGTCTAGAAAGGAACTTTGTGAAGGAAGTATTTTCTAGGCATTCAAATGAGTTGAAACTTTGTCACATCCTTCATTTGATCAAATCCCGACTCTCTACCAAATTTGAGCTTATGGAGATCATCTATGTAAGCTCAACTCCAAATCTTGGTTTCTGGTCAGATTTTCACTTTGTGAAGCAACCCGATTTTACCTTGCTTCATTTGGGTTGAAAATTTACCAGGACATTCTTACATCTATCTCTACTCCCTCCACCAAGTTTTGGCTCAATCCACTTACCCATTTACCCTCAGTAAATTTTCCTAGTCTCTGTCCAGAATGGAGCATTGTGAAGCAAGTGCCACTTTTGTAACTCCAAATGTCATGAAATTTTAATAGCAGCTCCCTATGGCCATATAATTCGACTCCACCCAATTTCAGCTCTAGTGGCTTCACCATGCGAGTGCATCATCCAATCTTGTTTCTGGACCAAATATGCAGTTGTGAAACAATTACATTTATTATTGGTCCAAATCTTCTCAAAGCTCACATGATTAGAGTCCTTCCTATCCTAAACCTCCCAGACAAACTCTTTGGATCCAATCACTTCCCTGTTGATCACAAGTGCACGGTCAAGTTTACTGCAGTAAACTTCAGAGGTAGACTCCCATTTATCCAGATCACCTTTAACTGAGTTACCGCCTCAGTTTAAACCTACCTTGGATGAACTTACCACTAGACAACGTTTGCCAGCCCTTGGCTTCTTCTCCTTGCCAGCCTGCGCGGTGACGAGCGCATTGGCATGCAGTGTGCGCGAGCTTGCCGTCGTTTGCTTCGGGCCCCTCCTCTGCACAGCGTCGCAGCAAGCACGGGCATGTCTAGCAGCACCCCCTCGCCGCTTTCTTCTCCCCAGACCCATCTCCCCCTCCGTAAGCCCCTCCGTCAGTGCTCGTCGCCGTGCGCCCACGAGCTCTATAGCCGACAACGCATTAATGGCGTTCGGCTCCTTCTCCCCTGCGCCCCTCGGCTCCTCCTGTAGAGTGCGCCTCAGTAGCTCATCCGTACCTCGCCTCGTAGCGTTCCTGCGCCTACCCGTGATCGCTGTGTGTGCCAGAGCGTCGGCCGGACATGCACGGCGGCACACACCCTCGGCTATCCCCTTCCCGCCTATATATAGGCCTCCCCCGAGCCTTTTGAGCACACCAGCAGCCTCCTCGTACTCCACTACCCCTCCCCAGCCTCTCATTCGAGCTCGAGGAGCTCTCTGTGTCCACCATCGCCACCATGGCCGCCGCCTGGGCTCACCTAAATTCGGTCAACCCGAGCCTCCTCCCCCATCGGTTCCACCTCCACTAGCTTCCCCACTCACCAGTGATTCTCCCCCACCCCTCAACGAGTCACCTGAGCCCCTTTGGTCGCCGTCCCCAAGACCAGTCGCCTCCTCCCTTGCTTTCTATTGCCGTGCGACGGCACAGCCCTGGCTTCCCCCGGCGTCTGCATATGGCCGGGATCGATGCGGTGCTCCGTGCTAAGGCCGCCGGTGCCAGCACGTCGGCCAAAGACGGCCGGAGTCGCCCGGGCCATCGTTGGAGCGTTGTGCCTCGCCTCGTTCTGTTCCTGAATGGGAGGAAGGAGAAGGAGCAAGGAGAGAGGAGAGAGAGAGAGACGATAAGGCGGGTCCCACTCGTCAGCTGCACAGCGCCACGGGCCCCCACTGCCACGCTGGATAAGTGGAAACATACATTCCCGAAGTACGTTTTCGTCTCCAGTAAGCATATTCCTCTTCTGCTCTAGCCATAAGTGCGCTTTCCTAGTTTGAAAATGTATTCTCTCCTCAGACGTCTTCTGTTTTCTCATTCAGGGGCCTGTTTGTAGAAATCTTTTTATAGATTGGTCCCCGGACTTCGTCAGGCAACAACTTTTTGCTCGAGACTCCGAATCAGGTGATTCCAAAGCCCACGTCTTCGTCTCGTCGAGCTCTTTCTATTGATAGCATTTTCACTAAGTGTTCACACTGTGAAAATGACCATTATGCCCTTGCCCTTATCTCGCCCCCTCCGAAGGAGAACCGTCCGACGTTTCGTTCCGCGGCTTCACCGCACTTCTTCCCGGAGTCTCCATCACCCCCAGGCAAGCCACAATAGCCACTTGCATGATAGCCATGCAGTAGCCATGGTTTTCAACTTGAATATTTAATAAAAGTTTGTTGTTATCTGTCTGCTTGATTGCTACTGTTGTCGTTGTTTCGGTAATGCTCGTGGTTTCATGTTCACTTTCATGCTATGTTCCAATGCTTCTTGTTATCTTGTACTACTTGTTATTATCATGTTTGCATGTTATGCTTGGTAGTAGAATTACATTCTGGTATTAGTGATTGTTTATCTTGATGCATGCTTGTTGTCTGTCAAGTACCGTTGATATGCATGTTCTGTTGCAACTAGTTAGTTACATGATTACTTGGTAGTGTTCTTGCTATGTTCTTGCATGGTATTTATTTATGATTCTAGTAGTCATGTATGCCATGAGGAGCGTTATACTTGTGATATTCATGCTCATCAATATGCCATGCTCATTTGGATATATGCTTCATTGGGGTTATGCTCGATGATTATGTTGCACCTCCATGCTCATGTCGATATCATGTTCATGCATTGTAGTTGCATCATTTTATTTTAATATGGCTCAGCATCTCTTGCATTCAAGTTTAACTAGACTTAAAATGAACTTGAACAACTGTTGGCTGAGTCATGGTGCCACCGAATCAAGCTTTCTCCAGTGCAGCCACATTTGCCTTTATGGGAAGGCCCTAACTGGGTCTATTTTCATGCCTCTCGCCGGTGCCTCCGACGAGGGAACGTTATGGGCGCGCCCTACCCTGATCAAGTAGGCAGACATAAGCCTTGTGTGCCCATTGTTGGTGTTCTGAGCTCGTGTCCCCGTTTGGGACAGTTTATGTTTTGGCCACGATGTTGGTCGTTGTGTCTTTGGTAGACGCAGGGGCCACCCAGGACTAGCCCAGTGGGGAGTGAGTCGGAGTGGCCGGGAGAGTGTCATGGTAGTAGGACAGTTTTGTCGGAACGCCGTTGGTCCACCCGAATGGGAGTGAGAGGCCATGGGTTCTGTGGTGTGTGTACAGTGTGCTACCTTCGCAAAGTGTGTGTCTTAATCTACCGATAGCCATGCCCGCGGATAAGGGCCTAGTTTGTGTCGGTCACACTATGAGTCAACAGTAATAATAATAACTTGATTAATAACAATCCCGGTTCGATGATGAGAAAGATGTTGGATGTGATCGTGAGATGATCACGGTGGTATCGAGGATATCGAATTGTTGGATGTGATCGTGAGATGATCACCGTGGTATCGAGAAAACCAAGTTGTTGGATATTCATGATGTTGTGCGAGAATCATCGGTAATGATCAAGCTCCTTGTGGGCATTTAATGATTACTATAGTATTGTTCATACCAAGCTTGATTTGATCCTGAGATGATCGTGTGATGTCCGAGGTTGGTATGTTTGTGCATGTGATGGTTACGAGGTAACCCGAGCAGAGTAAGTTGTTGCATGTTAGTATCATCATGTTGTATGTAGTATCATCATGTTCGTATGTTCATGCTATGCTTGTTCTAGTTGTATCATGTTCAGTTGTGCATGCCATGTTGTTCTGTTAGTACCATGTTCATGATTGAATTACCTGCTAATGCCATGCCGTTGTTTGTCTTAATTGCTTTTGGTTTATTGTGAGCTTGCAAGTACATTCAATGTATTGACCTGGCGTGTCATGCCAGTTTGCAGGTCGTGCCTGGATTGCTTGCTTGTTTTGGTGTGTTCGCGAGCTAGGATAAATGTTCCAACCAGAGTCCCTGCGGAATGGAGTCCATCATTGTCCTTCGTTGTTCCGCTGCCAGTAGAGGTTCCGCTGCCTCGAGTTCTTATGCTGCTTGCATAGAGCAACTGTGGTTGGCGTAGCGTCGTTGTGCCAGTGTTATTCATTGTAATTTTTGAGACCTTGTATACATATTCACATTGTAATAGAAAGCTGGTTTGTTCTATGCTAAGCAGTTCCGTATTCCAGAAGACTTCACCACGATCTCTGGGCTAGAATACGGGGCGTTTCGGTTTCTCTAAGCCGGGGTGCCATAAGCCTGGTATCAGAGCAGGTCTGGCTGTAGAGCGTCCTAGTCCGCTGGAACGTTAGAAAAAGGTAGTATAGGGTCTGGTTGTTTCCCTTGCTTGCTGCATTTGGTTGTTGCATTTGTTTGCTGCATATCGTCTTATTCGGTTACGTCTAACCCTTGATTAGTGTGTAGATGGCAGTCAATTTCCATGATTTCAGTGCCCTCCCCAGAGTTTCTGGTGCTGTTCCTATTGAGTTCAGTCCCACTCCTGCACCTCTCAGCTTTGCCATCCTCCTTGGAGACATGTGGCGTGGCATTTATCCCATCAGAGATCCACCCCAGTATCAAGTACTCCAGTTTCCTGTCGGAGGAACAATTCTGGAATATGTTGCTCATGTCCATCTGTCAGCCCCGATTCCTGTCGGTAAGCGCACCTACAGTTTCCACGGTGGTTATGGCGCTACTCCCGAGCGTGCCGTTCAGCTTGCCGCAATGGCAGGGATCACCGGTCTTCGTCATCAAGAGAGCATAATGCAAGAGAATCGTGCTTATCAATATTATCCCATCATCGTCGAGAACCCTAGGAGAATCTAGTTTCCCTCCGTTAACCCTCAAGATGACCCGGCTATCCTTGCCATGTCTCACTACATGACGACCAAGTGTCTTCTTATTTCCGGGTTAGTCCGAGATGCCATTAAAGCCAGGAGATTTCTTGGTGCCACCTTACCTCAGTCTTCGCCAGCTTCTCAAACCCCTCCACCTCGTCCATCTGAAGTTTCAGAGTCAGCTGTCCCGCTCACTACTTCGTCAGCTCCCGAGCGTTTTCTCAAGCGTAGGGTGTAGTCCTGCTTGTAGTGCATGTGCATTTGATGTAGTATCATCTCTTGTTTATGCTTGTGTGTGCTTGTGTGTGCCTGTGTGGATTAGTTTTGTAGCTTGTTTGTTGTGTGCTTTATTTAGCTAGTTTGCTGTGTGGTTTGTGCTATCGCTCATTTTCTCGTGCTTCTTTGTTTTGAATCTTCGCTGTTACCCCCTTATGGAAATTGCTCATCAACACACCGGATCAGAAGAAGCAATGAGGAGTAAAATATACACCAAGGCACTCAGCTAAAAGCAATGAAATTTTCAGCCGACAACATTGTATTGCAGATATCCAGTCTGGGTACAAATTATATTATGCGTAGACTCTCAGTAACAAGTAACCATCAGAGATCTACAATTATTCCAGCAGGAGAACAAAATTGGATCCAAGTCCAACATGTATTCTAATTAAAGGTTTGGTTCGTACACAATTATTAATTCTGCCATGAGTCAGAATTGAGACGCGCGACACCCCGCAGTCAGTCCCAATGTGCAATAAATTCAGCAAGGACAACCAGATAATTTTTATCATACAAGATATCAGCAGCCGGAATGACAAGAATATATGTTATTTGGTTATAAAGAAAATCAGTCTAGTCCTTTTTCACAATTTATCAGCGAAGCGTACAAGGCAAGATTTCCCAGTCTGCATCGATAAGGTATGAATGGATTCCCGTGCAAGATATTCAGTCTTCTTCGATAAGGTACTGCAAAAGCTTATGGCATAAGGTACCGAATCTTCCCTAGTAAGTTTTTAAGGGGGGAAGCTTCTGAGGTACGGTACCCAGTCTTCCTTAGCAAGCTATCCGCCGAAACCTTTGAGCACAAGCCATCCAGTCTTCCTCATCAAGATATCCCGGTGGTTTCCAGCGCAAGCTGCCCAGTCTTCTTCAGTACGACACTCGTACAAGAGATTAAACAATAAATTGTCAGCATACGACAGCTTATTTCAAGTGTCAGATCTGCAACGGTTAAGTCAGAAATGAGAATCAGTCGGAACAAAGTCTTTCAGTTTAAAAAAATCCAGACACAGAAAATAGTAATGAAGGATCAAGACCGACAATACAGTAAGGATCTCGCATCAGGACAACTTGCTCAGTCCACAATATGCTCAGAACTGACAAGCATTGAATACCCGATGTCTATCATGTCCGACCTTAGGATAGCTCAATATATTGACCTTAGCGAAGCATCGCATGGACAGTCATCCCCATGGATATACCGACAAAATGAAGAATCAGTGAGTTGGTGCATTTTTCTATTCCGACGCATCAAGCAACAATCAAACATCTGGATACTCGAGACTATAAAGACAATCAATATAAGACAGAAACTCCTGGAAGACGTCAGAATCCATCAAAAGAACAGTTATGGTTCACATCACAGTTTTGAACCCCGAAGGCATGCATCTATATTCAAGCGACACGATGCCTGGATAAAAGAGGACTCTTTGTTCCACGGGAAGGTATTCCCAACTCCGTGGAATATTCTCGATACTCGATACAGACTAGTATCTCTCTCAATGATCAATATTGAGAAGGACACGTATGTCAGAATGATAATCTTTCGAACCTTAGCTAAGTCAGCAGTATGAAATGAAAATTTGAGACAGTATGAACAGGAGCATATCAGGCAAGCCCCGTCATAATTTCAGGAACGGTAAAGCAAACCACCCCAGATCAAGGCAGTTATTCAGATCAAATTTAGTGGAAATATTATATGGGAACATAATGTGAGAGTAAATAAAAGAAACCCGAGTTGGAAACGGTTTCTTCAAGTCAGAATATTTACTTGTCCCCTAAGCACACAAAACTCGAGGACGAGATTTCTTTAAGGGAGGAAGGTTTGTGACAGCCTGGATTTTTTCCTTTTCTTTTTCTTTTGATTTTCTTGGATTTCATGATTTTATTTGCTTTTCAGTGGCTATGTGGTTCTGAAACTTGGGAAGACCCAGTCTTCCTAGGTTTTATAGTGGCTTGCCATCCTCATCACCATCCCAAAACCCTTTCATTTCCATCCTGGACCTAACCCAATATTCTTTTTCCAAGGAATATTCCTTTTCTATTAAAGGAATAATTCTTTTGCCCTAGGTTGTGAAGCAACCTATATCTCCGTTATTCGAAAAAATTCCCAAATAATTCTCATAAATTGTATGGGTCATATCTTGCTCAAATATGGCAAAACATTTCATTGCCATGTTTAAAGATAATCCTCCAATAATCATTTTCCTATTCTGCCCTAAATTGCACTTTGTGAAGCAAGAGCTATTTATCTTTGCCCTATTGCCTCTAAACTTCTTGGACATCTTTTCCTGTCCATATCATTGCCATGTGCCAAATTTCATACTCATTTGCCTAGTAAATATTTTTCTGTGATTTTCCAAAGTTTCTGTCCAGAAAAGAACTTTGTGAAGGAAGTATTTTCTAGGCATTCAAATGAGTTGAAACTTTGTCACATCCTTTTGATCAAATCCTGACTCTCCACCAAATTTGAGCTTATGGAGATCATCTATGTAAGCTTAGCTCCAAATCTTGGTTTCTGGTCAGATTTTCACTTTGTGAAGCAACCCTATTTTACCTTGCTTCATTTGGGCTGAAAATTTGCCAAGACATTCTTACATCTATCTCTACTCCCTCCACCAAGTTTTGGCTCAATCCACTTACCCATTTACCCTCAATTAATTTTCCTAATCTCTGTCCAGAATGGAGCACTGTGAAGCAAGTGCCACTTTGGTAACTCCAAATGGCATGAAATTTTTACAGCAGCTCCCTATGGCCATGTAAACCCACTCCACCAAATTTCAGCTCTAGTGGCTTCACCATGCGAGTGCATCATCCAAATCTTGTTTCTGGACCAAATATGGAGTTGTGAAACAACTATATTTATTATTGGTCCAAATCTTCTCAAAGCTCACATGATTAGAGTCCTTCCTATCCTAAACCTCCCAGACAAACTCTTTGGATCCAATCACTTCCCTATTGATCACAGGTGCACGGTCAAGTTTACTGTAGCCGATAGTGCATTAATGGTGTTCGGCTCCTTCTCACCTGCGCCCCTCGGCCCCTCCTGCATAGTGCGCCTCTGTAGCTCGTCCGCACCTCCCCTCGTCACGTTCTCGTGCCTCCCCGTGATCGCTGTGCGCGCCAGAGCATCGGCCGGACGTGCACGGCGGCACACACCCTCGGCCATCCCCTCCCCGCCTATATATAGGTGTCACCCGAGCCTTTCGAGCTCACCAGCAGCCTCACCGTACTCCACTACCCCTCCCCAGCCTCTCATTCGAGCTCGAGGAGCTCTCTGTGTCCACCATCGCTACCATGGCCGCCGCCTCGGCTCGCCTAAATTCGGTCGACCCGAGCCTCCTCCCCCCTCCGTTCCACCTCGACTAGCTTCCCCACTCGCCTGTGATTCCCCCCACCCCTCCACGAGTCATCGGAGCCCCTTTGGACGCCGTCCCCAAGACCGGCCGCCACTTCCCCTGCTTTCTGTTGCCGCGCGACGCCGCAGCCCTGGCCTCCCCCGGCGTCCGCATATGTCCGGGATGGATGCGGTGCCCCGCGCTAAGGCCGTCGATGCCAGCACGTCGGCCAGAGACGGCCGGAGTCGCCCGGGCCATCGCCGGAGCGATCTGCCTCACCTCGTTCTGTTCCTGAACGAGAGGAAGGAGAAGGAGCCAGGTGAGAGGAGAGAGAGAGAGTATAAGGCGGGTCCCACTCGTCAGCTGCACAGCGCCACGGGCCCCCACTGCCATGCTGGATAAGTGGAAACATACTTTTCTGAAGTACATTTTTGTCTCCACTAAGCATATTCCTCTTCTGCTCCAGCCGTAAGTGCGCTTTCCTAGTTTGAAAACGTATTCTCTCCTTAGATGTCTTCTGTTTTCTCATTCAGGGGCTTGTTTGTAGAAATCTTTTTATAGATTGGTCCCTGGACTTCGTCAGCAACAACTTTTTACTCGAGACTCCGAATCAGGTGATTCCAAATCCCACGTCTTCGTCTCGTCGAGCTCTTTCTGTTGGTACCATTTTCACTAAGTGTTCACACTGTGAAAATGACCATTATGCCCTTTCCCTTATCTAGCCCCCTCCGAAGGAGAACCGTCCGGCGTTTCATTCCGCGGCTTCACCGCACTTCTTCCCGAGTCTCCGTCACCCCTAGGCAAGACACAATAGCCACTTGCATGATAGCCATGCAGTAGCCATGGTTTTGAACTTGAATATTTAATAAAAGTTTGCTGTTATCTGTCTACATGATTGCTACTACTGTCGTTGTTTCAGTTATGCTCGTGGTTTCATGTTCACTTTCATGCTATGTTCCAATGCTTCTTGTTATCTTGTACTACTTGTTAGTATCATGTTTCCATGTTATGCATGGTAGTAGAATTACATTCTGGTATTAGTGATTGTTTATCTTGATGCATGCTTGTTGTCTGTCAAATACCGTTGATATGCATGTTTTGTTGCAACTAGTTTGTTACATGATTACTTGGTAGTGTTCTTGCTATGTTCTTGCATGGTATTTATTTATGATGCTAGTAGTCATGTATTCCATGAGTAGCGTTATACTTGTGATATTCATGCTCGTCAATATGCCATGCTCATTTGGATATATGCTTCATTGGGGTTATGCTCGATGAGTATGTTGCACCTCCATGCTCATGTTGATATCATGTTCATGCATTGTAGTTGCATCATGTTATTTTAATATGGCTCAGCATCACTTGCATTCAAGTTTAATCGGACTTAAAATGAACTTGAACAACTATTGGCTGAGTCATGGTGCCACCAAATCAAGCTTTCTCTAGTGCAGCCACATTTGCCTTTAGGGAAGGCCCTAACTGGGTCTATTGTCATGCCTCTCGCCGGTGCCTCCAACGAGGGAAGGTTATGGGCGCGCGCTACCCTGATCAGGTAGGCGGACATAAGCCTTGTGTGCCCATTGTTGTTGTTCTGAGCTTGTGTCCCCGTTTGGGATAGTTTATGTTTTGGCCACGATGGTGGTCATTGTGTCTTTGGTAGACGCAGGGGCCACCCAGGACTAGCCCAGTGGGGAGTGAGTCGGAGTGGCCAGGAGAGTGTCATGGTAGTAGGCAGTTTGTCGGAACGCCGTTGGTCCACCTGAATGGGAGTGAGAGGCCATGGGTTCTGTGGTGTCGGTACGGTGTGCTACCTCCGCAGAGTGTGTGTCTTAATCTATCGGTAGCCCTGCCCGCGGATAAGGGCCCAGTTCGTCTCGGTCACACTGTGAGTCAATAGTAATAATAATAACTTGATTAATAACAACCCCAGTTCGATGATGAGAAAGATGTTGGATGTGATCGTGAGATGATCACGGTGGTATCGAGGATACCGAATTGTTGGATGTGATCGTGAGATGATCACCGTGGTATCGAGGATACCGAGTTGTTGGATATTCGTGATGTTATGCGAGAATCATGGGTAAAGATCAAGCTCCTTGTGTTCATTTCATGATTACTACGGTATTGTTCATACCAAGCTTGATTTGATCCTGAGATGATCGTGCGATGTCCGAGGTTGGTAAGTTTGTGCATGTGATGGTTATGAGGTAACCCGAGCAGAGTAAGTTGTTACATGTTAGTATCATCATGTTGCATGTAGTATCATCATGTTCGTATGTTCATGCTATGCTTGTTCTAGTTGTATAATGTTTAGTTGTGCATTCCATGTTGTTTTGTTAGTACCATGTTCATGATTGAATTACCTGCTAATGCCATGCCGTTGTTTGTCTTGATTGCTTTTCGTTTATTGTGAGCTTGCAAGTACATTCAATGTATTGACCTGGCGTGTCATGCCAGTTTGCAGGTCGTGCCTGGATTGCTTGCTTGTTTTGGTGTGTTCGTGAGCTAGGATAAACGTTCCAGCCAGAGTCCCTGCGGATTGGAGTCCATCATCGTCATTCGTTGTTCCGCTGCCAGTTGAGGTTCCGCTGCCTCGAGTTGTTATGCTGCTTGCATAGAGCAACTGTGGTTGGCGTAGCTTCGCCGTGCCGGTGTTATTCATTGTAATATCGAAGACCTTGTATCCATATTCACGTTGTAATAGAAAGTTGGTTTGTTCTATGCTAAGCAGTTCCGTATTCCAAAAGACTTCACCACGATCTCTGGGCTGGAATACGGGGTGTTCTGGTTTCTCTGAGCCGGGGTGCCACACGGAGGTGGGTTGTTGTTGTTGTCGTTGTTGTTGCCTTGGTTCTGAATAAGTAGTTGCATCAAAGTGTTCTGCTGCTGGATCAACTGAGTGAGCTCAGGTGGAATCTCAAATTCGGGCTCACGTCTCGAAGGCATCGGAGGGGTTTTGAGGGATGAGATTAGAATATAATGACGTCTGGGGGAATCACTACACATATGCACATGAGACAAAAAAAATCAAATCATATCACTCCATTCAATCAAGGTCACACACAAGATCCTAATACAAATCTAGCGAACGACTCCTAACTACTTGGAAGAATACTAATGATTACAAGGTGGTCATCTAGTCACTATCATCGGAAGACTCCATGATATTTTCTCCAGCTTCGTCTTCATAATCACTCTCATCACTGTTGGTGTCATCTAGCAAAATGTAGTTCTCCATATTAATACCCATCTCTGGTTCCGGCTTCATTGTGTTTTTTCCAGCCTTCTTCTTCAGTGCTTCATTCTGCTCCAATAGTATGCGATTTTCTCTTCATATCATCACGTACTGTCTTGAGTTCTTCTTCTAGCTCCACGTTCCGTGTTATCACCTTATTGGTCTTCTGCATGAGTGTGCACATGTGGTTCTCGTAGCGTCAAATGTGTTGGTCCATCTCCTGAATGAATGTGGCAATGGATCCATCCTTCCTGGTGCGAAGCATGTTCCATTGCTCATCTCGGCGTCCACAAATCTGGTAGATGGTGTCTTCAAGATCCTTGTTGTAGACTTCACATATGCATCCAAATGTGATGTGAGCTGCCATACTCTTTCCCAAGCTCCAAGTCGGTGCGTCAAAGGCAAGCTCAAGTGGTTCCGTGAATGGTGCAATAGTCCTCCCAGGAACATTAACTTTGATCTTCCAGCACTCCTGTTCCAGCAATGTTGCATAGAGATCACCAGTGATACTCAGTATTCTAATGTGTAGGTATCTAGTGACTTCCTTCAAGTGTCTTTTGAAAGGGGTGTCATCGTCTAGCTGAGTGAACTTGCTCCCAGGGTCTGACATATATAGAATAGAAATAGAGAAGAATTAGAATGAGTGGAGAAGAAATAGAATGAGTAGATAAGAACATCTTGTGGCTTATCCTAGTGGTCGCGTCCTACAGTCAACGTGTGCTCTGATACCATCTCTGTAGCAACCTCAATCCAAATGGACCAGAGTCTCTGTGCTCAGTGTCATCCCTGGATCGGTATGTTGACACACACAGTACTTCGAGGATTTATAGCAGAGTTCAATCACACTTTATTACATCGAAAATCCTCTTAAGGAGTCTTTTTACAATAAGATGGCTGAAGGCCACAGACTAATACGAAATCTTGCGGAAGCATCGAAGATAAGTTGAGTCCATCCAACTCCACAGCAAACATTGAGTGCATGACAACGATCTAATCGCACCTTATTCTTCGTCAGTAAACTCTACAACATGAGACATTGCAGCCGTGTAGGTCATCACATTGAATATGCTGGCAAGAACACATTGTAGCAAGTAATGATGAACAAATGTCTACAAGTATATGCATATTTGGCTGGTGGAGGCTGTAAGGTTAGATTTTGCATAAAGCTATTTTTTTCCTACAACAAAGGAATACATTTTATTTACTACTCAATTGTATTTAAGCAATATTGAGAATGGTTCCTCCATCAACCCAACAAGTTAATTAAATAGAGTGTTGAGATCAGTGCATAATTCAAATTCCAAGATACTCAAGATGTCCATAACTGGGGACACGGTTACTCATGAATAGTGTGTACACTCTGCAGAGGTTTGTGCACTTTTCCTAACAAGACTCGATCGGCTCCATTTGATTTCTCGCACTACATGGTGTTTGAGAAACGGATGACCGAGACACAGTCTTTCAGAAGCATTTACTCACTACTAGGAAAAGGGCTATAGATGATATGGCCACTAATGGCGCACCAGACATGTGGTGCGCCATTACTATATACTAATGACGCACCATGTGTTGGTGCGCCATTAGTGTCCAAATACTAATGGCGCACCAGACCTTCGGTGCGCCATTAGTAACAATTTATTTTTATTTTACCAGACATACTAATGGCGCACCGTGGCACAGTGCGCCATTAATAGTTTAACTAGTAATGGCGCTCGTCCAACTCAGTGCGCCAGTACTAATTTATTTTTTGCAAAACTACTAATGGCGCACCACTCACTAATGCGCCATTAGTAACCAGTGTTACTAATGGCGCATTAGTGAGTGGTGCGCCATTAGTAAACTGGGACCAGCTAGATATTTTGGACAGCCACACCTACACACTCACTTTGCCCACTTCATTCTCTCCACCTCATCCTCCAAGCTTGTGTCGGCTGCCTCCTCCTCCTCACCTCATTTGCACCATAGATTCATCAAAATTAAGTGGTTAAATTACCTTTTTTGATAGGTAAGTAAGGGTGGAAAGCTATCTTTATGTTGTAGATCATTTTTTCTCCCTCGAGCTCCACAACCGTGCACATGCACTTTTTATGGCCTAGCTAGATCTATGTATGTTTGTGGTGTTGCATATATGTTTGTGTTTGCAGGTACCGGTATTTGAAATGCGATAGTTGCCAATATTTTGCCGAAATGTTGATTCATTTCTGTTTTGGCGAGAATTTTGGCACTATGCATTCTTTTTGGTCCTATTTTTAGGGAAAGACATGCCAAATTTTTTCTTGGTTCTAAAATATCGTTTTGCTCTACCCCGTAGGCGACCATGTTCCGCACGATGACCGAAGGCATCGTGAATAGTTTTTTGAGCTCCGCGAAGGCCGAGATGCTTCAAAAGAACGAGACGGAGATAAGATGTCCGTGTCGAAGATGCAAGTTGAAGAGCCTTATTGTGGACCCGGATTCCGGGCAGGTGCGGGACCACCTGATCTTGCGTGGTTTCATGGATGGCTATCGGTGGCAAGGTGATGAAGATGACTATGAAGTCGTCCATGGCCGGGCAAGAAATGAGGAAGGGCAGCAAGACAACCACCGCGGCGAGGGCGGGCGAGAAGACGAAGAATCTCCAGGACATGATCACGACGGTGATGCTGTACACAGTCATCATGTAGAAGATGCCGGACATGATGATGAGGAAGATCAAGACGAAGGGCATGATCATGATCTAGATGAAGATGCCGGAGCTGACGACGATGGAGGCTGAGTGCAGGACCCTCATATTCAAGAGCTGCTTCTCAAGCAGACGGATAACGCAAGAGCTGACGCCCGATAGAAAGCCAAGTTGTATCAATTGGAGATAGACGTGGTTACTCCATTTTATGAAGAATGCAGACCCGAGGATACTCGCCTGAAAGTAACGCTCATGGCTCTGGAGATGAAGGTAAAACACAAAATGATCGACGCATGCTTCAACGAGAACATGTCATTCTGGCACGAACGTCTTCCCAAGGGGAACAAGTGCCCGACCAGTTTCGAGGAGGCGAATAAAATAATGTGTCCTCTGGATTTACCGCATGTGAAATACCATGTGTGCATGAACAATTGCATCATTTATTGGGACGAGCACGCGGAGTCTACCATATGTCCAGTGTGCGGCGTCACTCGATACAAGAAGCGGAAGAAAGCTCCTCGAAAAGTGGTGTGGTACTTTCCGATCACTCCTCATCTGCAGTGGTATTTCGCGGACCCTAAGGTAGTAAAACTCCTGCATTGGCACGCGGATAGGGAGGAGAAGAAGCGAGAAGATGACGGAAATGATCCGGAGATAAATAAAAAAGACAAGATGCTGAGTCACCCTAAGGATGCGAGCCAGTGGCAAGCATTGAACTTCGAAGACCTAGAATTTGGGAACGATCCAAGGAACATCGTGCTGGGCACGAGCACCGATGGAGTCAATCCGTTTGGCAGCCAGAGAAGCACACATAGCACCTGGCCTGTGTTTGTGTGCATGTACAACCTTCCCCCTGGTTGTGCATGAAGAGGAACTACATTCACATGAGTATGCTAATTGAAGGGCCGAAACAACCAGGGAACGGCATCAATCTGTATCTGGGGCTGCTGAAAGAGGAGCTAGACACGCTGTGGAAAACGCCAGCCAATACATGGGACGCCGCAGAGAAAGAATATTTCCCTATGAGAGCCGCACTGCTCACGACGGTGCATGACTATCTCGGTTACGGATATGTCGCGGGGCAGGTGGTCCACGGATTTTCTGGATGCGTCAGGTGCATGGATGACACAACGTATCGCCAGCTAGATAGAGATCCCAGGTCTTCGAAAACCGTTTTCATGGGACATCGAAGGTGGCTTCGCGAAGATGACCCGTGGAGGAAACGCAAGGATCTGTTCGATGGTGAAACCGAACCCCGAAGACGCCCGCATACAAGGAGCGGCGAGGAAATAGACGAGCTGTTGAAAAATTGGAAAGATTGCCCACTGCCAGGAAAGAAGCAAAAGGCACCAGAGCCGGGAAAGAAGCGAAAGACGCCAGAGCCGCTGCTGAAGGTATGGAAAACGAGGTATGTTTTCTGGGATTTGCCGTACTGGAAGATCCACCGTGTGCCTCACAGCCTTGATGTCATGCATATCACGAAGAACGTGTGCAAGAGTCTGCTTGGTACCCTGCTCAACCTGCCAGAGAGGACCAAAGATGGGCCGAAAGCAAGGGCAGACTTGAAAGCAATGGGCATCAGGCAGGAGCTTCACGCTAATGATGATGATGATGATGATGAGGCGAAGCAGGACACGGAAAGTCGTCGCAAAGGGAAAAAGGCCAAGAAGACCGGAAATGACTACCCTCCCACGTACTTCACTCTAAGTCAGGAGGAGATCGAGCAGTTTTTCACATGCCTCGTAGGAGTATAACTTTCTTAAGGTTACGCGGGGAAGATAAGCAGATACCTAGACCCAGCGAAGCAGAAGTTCAGCGGGATGAAGTCTCACGACTGTCATGTGCCGATCACACAGATACTTCCATTTGCAATCCATGGGATCATGGACGCGCACGTCCGTGAAACGCTATTTGGCCTATGCAACTTTTTCGACGTCATCTCTCGGAAGTCGGTTGGCGTGAGGCAACTCAGAAGGCTACAGGAAGAGATCGTGGTGATACTATGCGAGCTTGAGATGTACTTCTTGCCCGCATTCTTTGACGTTATGGTGCATTTGCTGGTCCATATCATGGAGGATATCATCCAACTCGGGCCGGCGTTCCTGTACAGCATGATGCCGTTCGAAAGGATGAATGGTGTCATCAAAGGATACGTTTGCAACATGTCACGTCCAGAGGGAAGCATAGCCAGGGGCTTTCTGACCGAAGAGTGCATCTCCTACTGCACGAATTATCTAGGCATCGAGAACCCCGTTGGTCTGCCCATAAACAGGCACCTCGGCAGGCTCGCTGGATGGGGTCACCGCGAGGGTCGCCGCAAAATGCATGTCGACTTCGAGGGTCGACTCGCCGACTTTGAAAGAGCAAACCTAGTCGTGCTACAACACATAGACGTGGTCGATCCTTGGGTGGTAGAGCACAAAACCTTTATTGAGAAGACGTACAATGACCGAGGCCAACAGAGGATGGACGGAGATATAATCAAAGAGCACAACTCATGTTTCACGCATTGGTTCAAGCAGAAGCTTCTGTCATACACTTTACATGAGGATTCTTCCGCGGAAGAACAACTCATATTCGCCTTGTCACAGGGCGCCGAGCCCAAGCTGATGACCTATGAGGCGTACGATATCAACGGCTACACATTCTACACCGAGCATAGGGACATGAAGAGCGATGGTTATCAGAACTCCGGGGTAACGATGGAATCCTACACCGGTAACGACAAGGACATATACTACGGAAGGATCGAGGAGATCTAAGAGCTGAGCTACGCTGGAGAGAAGGTCCCGATGTTCTGTGTTAGATGGGCCAAGAGCGTCCTAAAAGAGGACCGGTATTTCACCACCATGGTTATACCCGAAGCCAAATGCAAGACCGCGGGCGCAAACGTTACCGCGAAAAATGATCCATGGCTACTGGCTTCCCAAGTGGACCAATGCTTCTTCATTACCGACCCGTCAAAGCCTAGTCGTGTTATCATGAGGAGAGGCAAAAGGAAGATCATCGGAATGAATGGAGTCGCCAATGAGCACGACTTCGACAAGTACGGTGACCCGAAGATGGAACATGACGACGACGATGAAGTAGCAGCATACACCACAAGAAGAAGCAAGACCACACTACCTAAAGGACGTCCGTTCCACAGAAGAACTCCATTTGCGAAAAAGAAGGGCAAGAAGAAGCAGGACCACCCTACCTAATGAATATTTTTTGAACTGATGAATATTTTGTAATTTCATGGGCACTTTTTAATTTCATGAATATTTTAAAATTTCATGGGCACTTTTTGAATTCATGAATATTTTTTCAAATTTGATGATATTTTTTCATATTCATAAATGTTTTACCAATTCACAAATGAATGCAACTAAAAATCCAAAAAAAAGACTAGTTGCACTTGGTTATATGTTACTCCCAGAAGCATATAAAGTTTGTCAAATTTGGAGCTATGGATATTTAGTTATGATTTAAACAAGTTTGAACATATTTAAACACAAATAAATATCAAACAACATTTTAAATGTTGTTAACATGGCAACAAACTGCATATTATTTTTCTACATGAAATTTTGAGCATCTAGCATATGCGACATGTTATATTTGGATGCATGGATAAAAAGATATGAGCAAAGAAAAAAATGGTTAGAAACAAAAATTGGGGAGCCTGGGACTCGAACCCAGGCCCTCCTGGTGTGTGCGCTGCGTGCTGACCAGTCGGGCTAGTGTATGTTCTCTCATGTAGATGGGGTTTGGTGGAAGATAACCTGTGGGCTCGAACAGGAAAAAAAATACTAATGGCGCACCACGAGGAGGTGTGCCATTGCTATAGATGTACTTATGGCGCACCAGGGGGAGGTGCGCCATTAGTATTCTTCCCCCATCCATACACTTAGTCCCTCCCTCATCCCTCCCTGTCTCGCCAGACACTTCGTCCCCCCCTCCACACTACGCCGCTCCCTCCCTCGTCCCTCCCTCCACCGCGTCGCCGCCGCTGCACCGCAGCCGCCCACGCACCCCTGCCGCCTCCCTCTCCCCATCCTCCCCTTCCTCCCCCTCGAGCGCCTCCTCCCG
>LR738709.1:606154174-606218687 GCA_902687465.1 Secale cereale | reverse complement strand
CCTTCCTCGCCTCCCTCGAAACCCTAGAAACCCGCCGGAGATTTGGAGCCTCGGGGCGCCAGAGACTTGGAGCCTCGGAACCACCCCACGTCCACCATGAGAGGAGGCCCCACGTCCACCAGGAGAGGAGGCCCTCCACCTCCCCGCCGTCTATCCCCGCCTCCCCCAAGCTCGCCGTCTCCGCCCTCCATCGTCTTCGCTCCGGCCAGCACCTCATCGTGGTCAGGTAACCATCCCCCCCTACCCCCGCCGGAGATTCGGGTGGAAAACTTTAGGACTAGAAACGGTGACAATGGCAGTCAGTGTTACAATTTTGCTTGATGGGTTCTTCGGGTTTGGTATGTAACTCCTTGAAGCATTCAGGGAAACATATTTCCATATCTAATCACTTATTATGAAATGCATCAGTTATGTTCCTCATATTCAGCGTTGACTGAAGCTGGTCGCCCACTGAACTGTTTAATTGCATCCTGGTGTGAGAAACTGCCATGGTGGTTTCTGTTCCATGGGTCTAATTGCATTTTTGACTGAAGCATGAATTTTATTTTCGTTCCAGTAAATTAATTTGCCATTGAAATCTAGTACAGTCTTTTCATGAGCTCAAGTATCACTTGCCAATGCAAATTCAACAAAACAAATTTTCTATTGAAGGTGTCGACTTAAGGAATTAGTTCAGAAGAAAAGAAATGTTGACTGTAGGAGTGTTTGTTCTTGGATAGTAGTTTTCTTCAGTAATCTGTTGTTAGGCAAATATGTTACTGCATGCTTTTGCTGGTCTTTTTTGGGGAACCATATTGCTAGTGGCGATTCTTAATCGATTAAGGCTTCCCTATGCGTTCCATTCACCCTCACATGCTTGTCTGTCATCGTGGTCAGATCACCTCAATGGCATGAATGCCACTTCGCTGCTGTCATTCAGACTCTGTGAGTCAACTCCTTTGTCAATGTTGATTTCCTTGGACACAATAGGGATTTCTGTTTGCGACGTAGTGTCGAGTCCGTTCACCATCATCTATGAGTGTAGACTGTAGAAGCAAGGAAATCTCGGGGAAATCTTGCTATAGCTTGTAGTGCTGCCAAAATGAAATATTGTTTTAGTTGTAGCATACTGGTATTTTGCTTCCTCCACATCTTCTGATTGGCTAAAAAACAACAACATGCAGAATTGCCTGTGCAGGGATGATCTGAACAGAAATGAAACAAAAATGTACAAACATGATAGGCATAGGTGCATGGCATTGCCGCATTGGCACCTAAGAGATGTCCATGAGCAATGCTCTAAGTAGCTAGTGTCATTAAGTGGGGAGTAGCTGATGGCCCTCTCACATGATACTCTACACCAAACTCACCTCACCACCCATGCATGTCCTCACACCCCGGCAAGTGACCAGTACTAGTCGACAACACATCAGGCCAAAAGTGTGGTCTAGCATAGTAGTAGTCTCTACTCTCTTGTCTACACCAGGACAGTCAGGTCTAGTAACTGACAACAACAACATGATTGATTCTGACTCCAGTATTCCATCCACCGTTCTTGCAGCAATTTCTTTTCCCTTTCTAGCTACTAGGAGGTGTGCAAAAACTGCATGGAAGAAAAAGTTGCAGGAGATCTTGAGATTTTCTGTCAATTTTTTTATTTGTATGCTTGTCTAGATACTGGATAGGGTTCACTTACAAGGCAGAGCAAGCAGTCCTGAGTGCCAGTTGGCCATAGTGGGATTTGTGGTATGGTGCAAGTGAGTACTGAGTAGAGGACACTGGTGTTTTTGCTTAGGATCTCCTCACTGTAAATGGGATATGTGGTCCACAAAATCATGGCAGTGCAGACTTTTTGTACCAAAAAAAGTTGCTTAATTCAACTACCCTGATTTCCTAATTCAAGAAAGCAATATGCCATTTACATCTGATCAATTGCTGCATAAATTCATTTTACCTTGCTGACATTTTTCTTTACTGTGAAAACCAAATAGTAGTAGCATTTAAGAGAGTAAGCACCATCACTTAACTGTTATTTTACTGGTTTTACAAGAATGAGGATTATTAACATAAGTTTTGCAGCAAGTTTTTTGTGCTTTACATAACGCCACCTATGAAGTAAAAAGTAGCGCAGTTGTGATTTTATTGTTTTCTCAAGGAATGCAGTTGTGATTTTTGACTGGTAGAATCATTAAGTAGCCAACAGAATTTATCTCATAGTTCTCTTGGGCAACCCTTTGAAGGTTTTTCAGCTTCGATTTATGCAGCAGTCATTAAGTATCCAAGTTGTTGTTAGTCTCAACAGAATTTACCTTGCTGTTACACTTGTACAGTTGTACTTGCATCTAAAAGATTTTTTGCCACTTATATCCTAGTTGTCTCCTGAAGATTTGTACTATACTACATCCTCATTGTTGAAAACCTCACCATGCGTTCACCTTATGCTCCTTCGACATGCATTTTCTTTACTTAAATGCACATTGCACCTCCTTTGTCTTAATGATTTTCTATCCAATGATATCGGATTGTTTCATGATGTAACTGCGAAAGCAAATGATATCTGTTGATTTCTGAAAGTTGTGTACTGGATTTTAAGAAGCGAGTGTATGATGAGGAGCAAACTGTAGATCATTTAAGAGTACTAGAAGCTGTCGTTTGATTACGTTTGGCAAAGCTCTATTTTATACTTGTATATTACTGCTTCTTAGTAATGCTCTTTGAAACCCAGTATGTTTCTTAGTAATGCTCTATATGTTTCTTTATGAAGCTTCAGTACCACACAATATATGCTTTTGCAAGCTATACACAACTATTTGAAATGATATGCTCAAGCCTATGCAAACTGGAATTTGAATAGTCTAAAGTGGAGTTGAAAGCCCAATGCACTCCATCCAGATTTTTGTTGGGTTTTGTCTCCGACCATCGTGTCGTGATGATTTTGCAAGTACCCCGAGAGGCCCTTGAGTTTGCTGGAATGTCGTTTAACTTCCGTTCCGGCAAATTCGGGTACTCCATATGTCCTATTTTCAGCAAAGGTCATGCTGAAATTTTTCGTGAATTTTAGCATGACTTTGCTAAAAATAGGACATATGGGGTACTTGTGACTAATGCATGGGCCGGGGTATCTTAGTACTTAATTAAGTAGGATCAACTGCCCCTTTATTCTTGCAGCATTAAACCATAGGCGGCAATAGAGCCAAGTGATTAAGCCCAACTTAGAATTCTCCTTCCCAGCTTAGATTTTAGGATGCCTCGGTGTCGACAAACCATAAATTATAAAACCTTGGCTTTTAGGGTGCCTCGGTGTTGATAAAAAACGAAATGATGAAAGCTTAGGCTTTTAGGGTGCCTCGGCGTCGGAAAACCCTAAATGATAAAAGCTTATCTTTTAGGATGCCTCGGTGTCGACAAACCCTAAATGATGAGACCATGATCTTGTTCCTTGACAATAACCAACTTTTTGACCAAACTTTTTTCCTATTTAGAGAGAAAAATGGCCCACAATGATGAGGCCGGCGGTTTGGGCGGCAAGGCATCCTGGGAGCTGTCCCAGGAGATGGAGGAACAACCTCACTTCTATGAGGACGCTGCGAAAGACACCGATCCTGACACCACTGATGGTGCCGCCGAGGATGACCCCACTGATGGTGCCGTCGGGGATGACACTACTGATGGTGCTGCCGAGGATGCCACCACTGATGATGGCGGCGCACGCACAGATGGCAGCCAACCGAAGAGGCAATGGAAGGACCGGCACCCGACCGTGCTCCGCACCGTCAAGGAGGAATTTACTGAAGTGGACTCTGACGGGAATCCAGCGGCGTCCAAACAAATAGTCAAGGGGTACTTAGTTTAGCTCGGGTGCATTCTCCGGAGCACCGTCTCGATCAACACCGAGAACCTAAGGCATAAGGACCGACGGAATTTGCGCAACCTCCTCTTCACGAAGCTGCACGAACGATACAAGTTCCCCGCTGAATTTGAAAACACAAGCCTCACAGGGAATAAAGTGAACAATGCCGCCCTCACGAGGATGAGCATGGCCCTGTCTACTTGGAGAAGCTCGGTGAAGAGAATGATTGACAAAGGTTTTAGTTATGAGAAGATCAAGGAGAAAAAACCCTTCGATCACCGAAGATGACTACAAGGAGTTCAAGATCAAGTGCGAGAGCACCGCAACCTCCGAATCAAGTCAGTGGTGGAAAGAAATGCGACAGTTGAACTTAGGGGAACACACACTCGGTCCCGGCGGTTACAGAGTGGCGGAGCCTATATGGGACAAGGAGGACGCGGAGCGTGCCGAGCAAGGCCTACCGCCCCTCTTCGATAAATACGATGACAAGCAAACCAGGAACTTTGTCAGGGCCTGGTACAAGGAGGACCCGGTAACAAAGGATCTCACCACGGATCCGAAGACCAGGGCCCTTGAGGTTGTTCTGGTAAGGAATACACCCCCGCATAATTAGCTCCATATGGTTGCATTCTAAATAATGAAGCCAAATTTCGAAATGGTTCACATTCCTTCCGCAGGCGACTGAAAGCAGTAGCGCGGGGTCGACTCAGAACACCCCTGGGGACACCACTCTAAATAGGGCGTTGAATGTAATGAAAAAAGGATAAGCTCAGCAAGCCGTCATCAGCTGGTCGTGTGGCCGGCAAAGGCTTGTCCACAAAATGGTCGTCATACTATAACGCTGGTGGGCGAAAGGAGAAAAAGACCAGCTCGGAAAAGCCATGTGTGCGAGGTTCAAGAACTCAAGGCACAAGTGGCGCGGATTCCAGAGATTGTCCAAGAGCAAGTGCAACAACAACTGGGATCGACGCTCACCGGCATTATGCCTACCTTGATTCAGGGGCTGACGACGTGGATTGCGGGCGGCCAACAGGGGCCGCCCCCGATTCCCAGCTTCACGGCCAGCAACTCGCAGAACATGCAAGCAGGGCCATTGGTGTCTCCGGCGGAGGCGGCATTGGTGTCTCCGACGCCGGCACGAGCATTGGAGCATAATGCACCCGGGTGTACGCCGGCCGGCACCTCTGCAGCCAGCGGCCCCTCCGTCAATTGCACGCCCGCCGTTTGCGGTGCCTCGACATTAGCTGAGCTCGACGCCATCATCACGGTAACTAATTAAGCCTCTCGGCCGAAGAATTCATCTCATTGCCTTTGACTGGGCGTCCCTGACGCCCTACATGTTTTCGCAGGGCGCCACCGACGTTCCGTGCACTCTCCTGCACTTCGTGAACGACGAGTTGGTCAATGTCGCCAAGGGCAGAATTGTTCAACTGGGCAACCCCATGTTCCACGGTAATCTGATGCCACCCACCATGTATAGGGTTCAACTTGTTCGGGTGCTGCCAGGTTGCGATGAGTTGTTACCTCCGATTCGACCCGCCGGGGCCGACAAAGATGATGTGATGACCCTCAGCGCCTGCCTAAGCTGGCCCCTGCTTTGGACGAAGAGCCAGATTCGTTTGGCGGCGGGGGACACCACCCCAAAGACAACACCGCCAGTCTTGCCGGCGCCAAGCCATGGCAAGACCGCCGCAACGCTGCCGGACATCCCTATGGCACATGATCCGAACATGCATATCGCATAGGATCCGGACGATGACGACGACAACGACGACGGTACATTTGCCAACGTCGATAAGTACTTTGCCGATCATGGGTACGATGGCGAATTCATGGGGCCTCCTTCTCAAGAACCCAACCCTACAAAAGACGATCGCGATCTAGCTGGTACCGCGGAGAAACCAAGTTGCAACAGCTGCCGTCTAGCGTTCAGTTCTCAGGAGACGCCTCCAGCTGCCGACTTCACCAAGCCTCAGATAGCCGAGGTGCGAAATATTATCAGCCCCAACACACTCAAGAAGGCGGTCTGTGAGCAGAACTCGGTCCCATTACAGGAGAAGAAGAAGGGACGAAAAAGAAAGAGTAACAAGGGTGTGAGCTAGCCGGCACCGAGTACGATCCGTGCTCAGGACGGGCCACCTTCACCTAAGGATATAATGAGGAGGGTGCATGTGGCGGGTAGGCCGATGCTACCGACTAATATGCTCAATGCTGCAACCGGTGCTATGCGGAGTCTGCATGACAGTGTTCTTTCTTTGGAGAAGTGGCGTCTCAGAGAGAAGGATGTGGCAAACCCAGTTTTCGTGGCCAAGGTGCCAGAGGGCAAGGGCTTTGTGGATAACTCCATCAGGGATACGATCGTCCTATGCTTTCATGACATCTTCGCTATGTTTAACCTTCATCCGCTGCACTACACCTTTGTTCGGCTATTTTCGCTGAGTATGGAGATGCCGATCATTAGAGACAAGACCCCGGACATCGTGATTGTCGACCCCTTCTACATGCGTGCCAAGATCTTGGGCAGCGCTGGGGACCGGCAAGTCACGAGTTCTTACCTCGAAGGCGTCATTCTGGCAAACCGAGATAAGGATAACTTCCTCGTGCCTTACTTTCTCGAGTAAGTCGTCCCCTCAACCGCCCTGTAACATATGATTTCTTAGATTTCGATCGTTTTTTTAACATTCCGTGTTTTGTGCAGTGACAAACATTGCACACTCATCCTCCTAAGCCCGAAATATTCCATGGCCACGTATTTCTACTCGGACAGTCAGTCGAAGGAAGACTACACAAATGTCAAGAAAGTTCTTCATGATGTTCTCTCCGGCTACGCCAAATCTGGAGGCACCTTCACCAGGCCAGTTCGTAAGTACGACAAGCACGTGTTCGCCCACAATACGACGTTCTGCTGCGTCAAGCAGCCGCCTGGGGGTCAGAAGGGTGCCTACTACGCCATCCATCACATGCGGGCGATCGTACGGGACCATCATCACCTTCTGCTACCAGATAAACTCAAAGATTGGGCCGCGAGCTTGTCGGCAATCCAGGGCGCGGACATCAGACAAGAATTCTTTCGCATCTAGTCGGAGTTTGCGAAAATCATCCATCAAGATGTCCTTCGTACCTCGGGGCAGTTCAACCTCAGAAATCAACCGTCCAATAGTAACATAGACACAATGCTACAAATGCAGGCTGACAACGCCCGCGATTTCATGACTCCCATGATAGACGGCGGCTTCATCCATGCGCCGGTCCCTTGAGTCGAGTCAAAATTAGTGATGCTATGTCTAGTTCTGACACATCGATTGGCTCATGTTGTAATTAAACTTTAATGAACTTGTATGTATATTTGGTTTGGACAGTCGCTCAACTAAGATGTAATCGATGCTATTAATGTCTTGCTTTTCTCTTCCGATTCTTTTGTTGCATACTTATATATTGCTTATGTATTGTCTGTGAATTGGTACTAACGTTTCGTTTGGCTAGTGCATAGCGATGCCGTCGTATGTCGTGTACACGGGTAAGGTTCCCGGAGTCTACGCCGACTGGGAGGAGTGTTAGAGACAGGTTCACCATTTGAGCGGAAACAGTTACAAAGGGTACACCACTAGGGCGGAGGCGGAATCTAGATACGCGCGCTATTTAGCGGGAGAGAGGAGGGAGCATTGGAGGAACTGGATGAAGATGAGTTTCATCGCGATGATGCTCATCATGATGACCGCATCTCTCTTCTATGTGATGGTAGTTTAGATGATCGATATCGACTTGTAATGTGAAGACAAACTCGCTACTCGCGGTCTCGAGACTTGTAATATAATGTTCTATCTTTGTTCGGTCTTTTGAATTCGGAGACTAATATGATGAATTGTATTCGGAGACTAATACGATGAATTGTATTCGGAGACTAACCTTCTATTGTATTCGATGAATCTGGTGTTGTTGTGTGGTTTTGTCTAAATTCTGTCCAATAATATATTTTGTATCCTGTGAAAATATCAGAAAAGAAAAAATCCCTATTATTCATACTAGTGGCGCAGCACTCAAGACACTAATGGCGCACTGTTCCAATGAAACTAATGGCGCATCACCTACCAGTGCGCCATTAGTATGCCAAAGCACATGGGTACATATGGCCCCCTGGGAGGCATACTAATGGCGCATTGTGGGCTATACTAATGGCGCACCAGGGGTGCGTCATTAGTATTTAATTCTAATGGCGTGGTGCTAGTGGCACACCACTAGTGCGCCATTAGTAGGAAAAAGTGGTGCGCCACTAGCATGCCTTTTCCTAGTAGTGACTCTTTACCCTGGATGAACAATTACACCTACTTTCCCCTACATCTGCTAGTTCACTGATGTCTACACACGCTTCTACTCTTGTAGACTATGTTGGGCCTCCAAGCGCAGAGGTTTATAGGACAGCAGCAATTTCCCTCAAGTGGATGACCTAAGGTTTATCGAACCCAGGGAAGTAGAGGTTGAAGATGGTCTCTCTCAAGCAACCCTGCAACTAAGATACAAGAAGTCTCTTGTGTCCCCAACACACCTAATACAACTAGGAGTTGTATAGGTGCACTAGTTCGGCGAAGAGATGGTAAAATATGGATGATAGGAGTGGCAAAGCAAAGTAATATAAATCTGTAATAAAAACTGCAGCAAGCAAACAAGTGGTAAACGTAAGCACAAATGGTATTGCAATGGTGGAAACAAGGCCTAGTGATCATACTTTCACTAGAGGCAACTCCCAACAACATTAACATAATGGAATCACATGATATTTCCCATAAAACATGCAATGGAGACGCACCCGGAGGTCATTCCTCTGTGGTCAAGAGAGGACGAGAATTATGTAGGGCTACAAAAGCACACCTCAAAGTTCGTAGTTCTCTATCTAAGGATTTCCCAATGTCACCGCGGCCATCCAAAGAGAGTCCCACAATCACCACAACATATCTAAATGATAGTCAAAGACAAGCACCAAGAGACTCTCAATCTTCAATCAACACACAAGAGAGGAAATCACTCATGAAAATATTTTTCTAATCCATGTCCAATAGACCGCTGTCACCTTGGTCTCGGGGATTATACTAGATAAAGACAAGTGAGTACATCAATCAAATACATAGAGGAAGGGGAAATATCATGGGATCACCCTAGATTAACATAGCCTATGATCACAACGAAGATCACATCATGGGAGAGAGAGATAACCACATAGCTACACGTACGAGCCCTCGGCCCCGGAGAAGACTACTCACACATTGACATGGTGAGGAGGAGGTTGATGATGGTGTTGATGGAGAGGTGCAGCCCCGCGAGGAAGCGGCGGCCGGCGGCGGCCACGGAGGCGGCGGCGGCGAGGAGGAGACGGCGGCGGCCCTAGGGGGCGGCGGCGGCCCTTGGGGGCGGCGGCGGCCCTAGGGGCAGCGGCTCCTTGGCCCTCCTTCTTCCTTGTGGATGGTGCTGCAATGGTGCTGGTCCTCTCCTCCAAGACGACGGCTCGGGAGGAGGAAAATTCGTGGCCCTTGGTGACCTAGGTTTTCTCTCTTTATATAGACTATCGGATTCCCGTCATCAGATTTTGGGCCTCAGTAAAACGGGCTTAACTCGGCCGTCCGGACTCGGATTTGGACGAATTTTATATCCAGAAGCATCGCCTCGAAATTCCCCACAACGTTCGCAACTAGACTTTTTCCGTTTGACGTCGTCTTCGGGACGGAACGTGACCATCTTTAAAAAACGTTCTCAGACAGATTTCAGGAAAGTCAGAGTCCTACTCCAATACGACTCCTTTTGCGTTTTTGTCAATTTCCAAGTAATTCCTACACAATAAAGTGTAAAACAAGAACATTGTGCACTTTTGCAACCATTAGTAGGTTAGTCCAAATATGATCAAAAGTGTATGGAAGTGCATAAATATCATAGCAATATCACACAAAAAGGGCATGGAGTAAGCAGAAATTATAGATACGTTTTGGACGTATCAACATCCCCAAACTTAATTCCTGCTCGTCCTCGAGTAGGTAAATGATAACAAGCATAATTTCTGTGGTGACATGCTATTAACCATATAAGAACTTTTCACAGTCACATGACAAGTGCTTACTGAGACAATGAATCTGTAGTAATTAAGTTGCCTCATGAGAAAATCACAAAGAACTGAAAGTTTTACAATATGATACTGAAACACTCAATAGATTTGTAGTGAGCATGGTGTGCAAATATGACAAAGTGATATCTCGCTTGCCCCCTTTAGTGAAGCAAAACATAAATGCAGGGGCACCTCCAAGGTTTAAGTGACGACTAGATACAATGATTTCAGAATAAACGATATCATAATCATGCAAAAGACAATGCTACTTTGGGACAATGCACATTACACTCAGAATGACAATCATGCTCTCAATAGTTGGTGCTTTAAAGAAGGTGGAGACTCTCGAACCGTGGCTTTTGTTGGCAAGGTTGAAAACCCGTGGTCGGAAACAAAAACAAAACATGTACCAGAGCTCTTGGTTTTAAAAACAGAGGTAATAATTATTTTTTTAGATTATGCATATTTCGTCAACGAATGCTAGCAGATAACTCAATTACTTCTCGAGCTGGACAAGTTTCGAGGAACGGCTCCCGAATGAGGACGATCACATCCTCTTAATCTCCTTTGTTTATCACTGCCAAAGTTTTCTGATTTCTCATGAACAATGCGTAAAGGAGGGTTTGTTTGTTGTATAATTTTTTAATGAGCCGGGCGCACTCTATGCCAATTCCTTCTCGTATTATGGGTTAGCACATTAGACATGCAATCCCGGGGTGAAGCTTGTCCAACTTAAAAAGATCATGAATTAACTACTACTTCCTCATGAGCTAAAACAGAGGCACAAAAAAGAAATGCTTTTTTTTGAATAATTTCGAGATGGTACATGAAAGTCTTCGTTAGGAATGGCAGGTAAATACCATGTATAGGAAGGTATGGTGGACTCATATGGCATAACTGGTTTAAAGGATTTTGGATGCACAAGCAGTCAGTCCGCTTAGTACAGGCGAAGGTTAGCAAAAGACTGGGAGCGACCAACTAAGAGAGCAATGACGGTCATAATCATGCAGAGCGACAAAGCAACATTGAATCAGGCATGGAAGTTATATCGCTACTCAAAAATTAAAGATCATCAAGGCTTGATAGACTTTCTTTACAGTCTTAAATATGCGTGAGCATATGCCAAGTCAATCAAAATAAATTCTTGGAGGAAGATATCACTAAACCATACCACATCATAGGCAAACAAATCATGTTGGTACTCCAATAACACATTGAGAACCCCCCCAGCTATTTGAGACTAACCATAAGAAAGCATGAACTACTAAGCACCATTATGCACATAGCATTTTTATCATAGACATATCAACCAGTGCAACAGAAGCCAACTCTCTTAACAAGATAAGCATGATAAATAAAGAGAGTTCCAGCGACCAACTAAACAAAAGCTCTTTAAAAAGATAAGCATGAAAACTAAGAGCTGAACATGATAGTAGCTATTCAAAGACAAAGAACACACACAGCAAAGATATACATGAAAATTCTATGTTATGTTCTAGGTTGAAGTGGAGCGGGTCTCTCTCCCACACAAAGAAAGCTGGGTTACAACTCGTTATGAATAGCAAGCAAAGCTAAAGAAAACTAAAAAGGAAACTAAAAGCAAGACGCTCCAAGCATAGCACATAACACATGAAGTGATAAAAATATAGTGGAACGAAAGACGAACTGATAATTGTTGATGGAGAAGGGGATGCACAGGGCATCCCCAAGCTTAGACGCTTGAGTCTTCTTGAATATGTCTTGGGGGTGCACGGGGGCATCCCCAAGCTTGAGCGTTTGACACTCCTGAATCTTTTTATCATCTTCCCTCGCACACTTGAAAACTCCCTTCATACATAACTCATCATAATCTGATTAGCGAGGTTAGTACCCATAATAAAATAATTTTTCTTTGCTGGAAATAAGGATATTCTTGAAGGTCTACTGTTTCTCAAGATTGCTAAAAGGTTTTTGCAAAGAAAAAGCAAGCTCAAGGTTTGCAAAATAAAGGAAAGGCAAAACAGGACAGAATCTGTGAAAAACAGACCAGCAGGTAGTAAATGATTTTTTCGGGGCACTTCTGCAACTCAAATAAAAAAACTCAGAACAGACGCCCGAAAGCCAATTGTATAGAGCACGCAGTCGAAAAAATTCAGACCAAAAAGATGATCTGGTGATTTTATACGAATTTTTCTGTCCAAGGACAGAATCTGTTTCCTGGACAGCACGTCACAACTTTTGAACTTTCTTGCAATCAGAGGCTACACTTGTCACAAAGCTGAAAAGTAAAGATACAATGATGATGCTACTGTAGTAACAACATCAAGACACAACAAAAGCAAAATAATTTTTTTTTCATTGTGGGCTGCCTCCCAAAAGCGCTTTCTTTTATGCCTTTAAGCTAGGCATAAGACTTTAATGATGCTCTTGTAGAAATAAGAGTTGAAGAACAAAAGAGAGCATCAAGAAGCAAATACCAAACACATTTAAGCCTAACATGCTTCCTATGCATAGGAATATTGCAATAGAATAATTCATTGAAGCACAAAGCAATAAGCATAGGAAGACAAAACAAGTGCAGCTTCAAAACCTTCAACATAAAGAGTGGGAACTTAATATTATTGAAATATCTATAAGCATATGTTCCCTTCTCATAATAATTTTCAGTGGGATCACGAATAAACTCAACAATATAAGCATCACATAAAGCATTGTTACCATGATCCACATGCAAAAAGGTAATCTTACTCTCCACATAAGCATAATCTTTCTCATTGGTAATAGTGGGAGTAGAACTATCATAAACCACTTGAACACTATAGATTAATTGTGTAGTAGGAGGGTGGTGTTCAACAAGGGAGTAATTCCCTCCATGATCATGACAAGTTTCATAAGGATGATTTCTCCTTATGTCATAGGTACCTTTATAATCACTATAGGTTGGAGTTATAACATCATCATGGTAGAGAAGAGCATTATCATTGCTAGCAACTATATTTGTAAATATGTTGTCTTTATTCTTACTAGCAAAAGAATTATCAATTATCACATCACTAGTGGGTAAAGGATTTGCAATCCTATCATCCCCAAGCTTAGAGCTTCCCATATCATCACTTTCAGAGTTGGTACCAAAAAGATTTTCAAGATCATAAGTAGCATTATCATCATTTTCCCAATCACAATAAGTAACATGCATATCATAATCAAAATCATCTTCAATAGTACCTACGGACGTATCATCAAGATGATAATTAAGGCAATAAACTTCACCTTCTTCTTTAAACTTACAACCGTTAGGATAAAAGTTGATGGGAGGAATATGCTCAGGCCAGGTTGATACCCATTCTTCTTCTTTCTTGCTCCTCTTCCTCCTCCTCTTCTTTTTCTTCTTCTTAACCTTAGGAGGGAGTGGTTGGAGATGAAGCTTCTCCACATATCCTGGTGTATCATTAGAAACAATAGGGGAAACTTGGGAGAAACTCTCCCATTTATTAGCAAAAATATAAGAGACATTTTTATACTTTGGTAAAGTTCCCTCCTTTCTAATCTTACTTATGTAATCATTTTCATGGCAATTAACAACACAATAGAGATGGCAATTTTGCAAAGTGTTTTTTATTCCTATGGCATTAACATCTAGCCAAGAAGTCTTTTCTGATAACTCTTCACACATCAAAAATAACATAAGCTCATCATAAAGATCAGAGGTGATCATGTTATCACACAACCGGTTAACAGTTATGTTTTGAAAGTTCATGCATTGAAAATTAAAGTGACCCTCTATACGGCAAAGTTCACAAGTAAAAGGATAAAGGTCACATAATTCTCTAGCAATTTCATTTAAATCTCTGACCCAAGTGATTGTTCTTTCATGCTTATGTTGCTTACAATACTTCTCTTCTTCAATCATAGGCCTTTCACAAGGTCTATCCACTCCACAAAAATTAACATGCTTATATAAAACTTCATTTTTAGGAATTGGATCATGCATGTTGCAATCATCATGAACAATTTCATTTTCTTTGCAAGTCTCTTTAAAAGGTTTATGATACTTGATCCAATACTCCTTAGGCATATTAAGATGTGAAGCAAAAGATTTGAGGAAATCAACAAGGAGTTGAGAATCAAGTCCAAACTTAGCACTAAACTTATTAAAACTTGTAGTTTCAACAAAGGACTTAATGCAATCATACTCATAAATTATACCTGACTCTTTACCTTTGTCGATCTCCCAATCTTTAGTGTTGCGTTGAATTCTTTCAAGGAGTTCCCATTTAGCATCAGTCTTTTCGTTTGTCAAAGAACCCATAGAGGAAGCATCGAGCAAATCTTTATCCTGTCGAGAGAGCCTCGCATAGAAATTAGTAATAATCATATCTTTGGGGAGCCCATGGTTAGGACTTTTTAGCATTAACGTTTTCAGTCTCCCCCAAGCTTGAGCTATGCTTTCTCCGTCATGAGGATAAAAATTATAAACATAATTCCTATTCTCATAAACTTCATGAAGAGGATAAAACTTGGAGTAAAAGAGAGACTGGATCTCTTCCCACTCCAGCAGGTGAGAGTCATTTAGTAGCCTATACCATTCTGAAGCTTTATCTATAAGTGATACGGTGAACAATTTCCTCATGACAAACTCCCTTGATACACCTGCAAGCTTAAATAATGAACATAATTGTGACAGATATAGCAAGTGTTCACCGGGATGTCTGTCTCCTGCATAACGATTAGCCAAAACATAATCGATAATACCAGCTGGTATTTTATAGGGCACAATTTCAGTAGGGGGAGGAGCAACCACCACAGGTGTGGGGCGTCTTCCCGCAAGCAACGATCCAATAGCACGGTTTTCCATAAACATAACTAGTGAAACTAAAAACAAGAAACGAAAAGATTTAATTGCAAGATCTAAAGATATACCTTCAAGCGCTCACCTCCCCGGCAACGGCGCCAGAAATAGCTTGATGTCTACACACGCTTCTACTCTTGTAGACTATGTTGGGCCTCCAAGCGCAGAGGTTTGTAGGACAGCAGCAATTTCCCTCAAGTGGATGACCTAAGGTTTATCGAACTCAGGGAAGTAGAGGTTGAAGATGGTCTCTCTCAAGCAACCCTGCAACTAAGATACAAGAAGTCTCTTGTGTCCCCAACACACCTAATACAACTAGGAGTTGTATAGGTGCACTAGTTCGGCGAACAGATGGTAAAATATGGATGATATGAGTGGCAAAGCAAAGTAATATAAATCTGTAATAAAAAGTGCAGCAAGCAAACAAGTGGTAAATGTGAGCACAAATGGTATTGCAATGCTGGAAACAAGGCATAGGGATCATACTTTCACTAGAGGCAACTCCCAACAACATTAACATAATGGAATTACATGATATTTCCCATAAAACATGCAATGGAGACGCACCCGGAGGTCATTCCTTTGTGGTCAAGAGAGGACGAGAATTATGTAGGGCTACAAAAGCACACCTCAAAGATCGTAGTTCTCAATCTAAGGATTTCACAATGTCATCGTGGCCATCCAAAGAGAGTCCCACAATCACCACAACATATCTAAAGGATAGTCAAAGACAAGCACCAAGAGACTCTCAATCTTCAATCAACACACAAGAGAGGAAATCACTCATGAAAATATTTTTCTAATCCATGTCCAATAGACCGCTGTCACCTTGGTCTCGGGGATTATACTAGATAAAGACAAGTGAGTACATCAATCCAATACATAGAGGAAGGGGAAATATCATGGGATCACCCTAGATTAACATAGCCTATGATCACAACGAAGATCACATCATGGGAGAGAGAGATAACCACATAGCTACACGTACGAGCCCTCGGCCCCGGAGAAGACTACTCACACATGGACATGGTGAGGAGGAGGTTGATGATGGTGTTGATGGAGAGGTGCAGCCCCGCGAGGAGGCGGCGGCGAGGAGGAGACGGCGGCGGCCCTAGGGGGCGGCGGCGGCCCTAGGGGCAGCGGCTCCTTGGCCCCCCTTCTTCCTTGTGGATGGTGATGCAGTGGTGCTGGTCCTCCCCTCCAAGACTGCGGCTCGGGAGGAGGAAAATCCGTGGCCCTTGGTGACCTAAGTTTTCTCTCTTTATATAGACTCTCGGATTCCCGTCATCAGATTTTGGGCCTCAGTTAAACGGGCTTAACTCGGCCGTCCGGACTCCGATTTGGACGAATTTTATATCCAGAAGCATCGCCTCGAAATTCCCCACAACTTTGGCAACTAGACTTTTTCCTTTTGACGTAGTCTTCGGGCCGGAACGTGACCATCTTCAAAAAACGTTCTCAGACAGATTTCAGGAAAGTCAGAGTCCTACTCCAATACGACTCCTTTTGCGTTTTTGTCAATTTCCAAGTAATTCCTACACAATAAAGTGTAAAATAAGAACATTGTGCACTTTTGCAACCATTAGTAGGTTAGTCCAAATATGATCAAAAGTGTATGGAAGTGCATAAATATCATAGCAATATCACACAAAAAGGGCATGAAGCAAGCAGAAATTATAGATACGTTTTGGACGTATCATTCACCACTGAAAGAGCTCACACAACATACTCAACTATGCCAGAGCCCATAATGGCATGTGGCTGCACAAGGATGTTTCTAGGCATGAATGATATATGATCCCTTTGAGCCTGGGTGGCATTCCATAGGATAATCACACTGGTCCTCCAGGATTTCCTAGGACAACACTGGATTCTCTAGGTGCCCTGCAACCAATCCACCCAGTGGTGTATTAAAGTTACCACCTTAAACATTCCCTTAGTTGTTATTACACTCACAACTCTCATGAAATCTCACATACCAATCTATGCCTACAAGCACGGCTAAGCAAGAAGTAACAAAGCGTATATTCCCTTGGGTTGATCTCAAGTCATTGGGTTCCTACCTCATGAACTACTAAGCAATACCACATGTGATCAAGTCCTACTCATGCAATCTTTGAGGATACAACTAATGAAATAAAAACTGGGTATTGGAAAGTATGATCAAAGTATGAACTTGCCTTCCTGACGATCGTTGAAACCTAGTGACTCGTAGTATCACGCCTCGCACTCTGGAAATTCTATCGCAATCAAACAATATCATACATAAGCATTCATGCAACAGAATCGAAGAACAGATCTCGAAAGAACTCGAAAACAAGCAAATGGCTCTTCTAACAGAAAACAATTTTTAATAGTACCAAAATTAATTGAATTTGGCCTTATCAGAAAGTTTAGGTCAAGAGCTTCGATTTGCAAAAAGAATCAACTCAAACGGAGTTACGAAACTCAAGTTACAATCAAAAGAAGCTCAAACACAAATCTGTTTGAATTCAAAATTTAAAACTTTCAAAATTGGCATTGGTTTCATATAATTCCAACGAACGAGTAAAAAGTAACAATCGTTTGAAAACCAAGGGCTAATCTATGAAAACTTTAATTACGGATAGGTCCCTGACGAAAAACAAGAGAAAAAGAAAGAAAATCTAAATTGCGAACGTTCATTTTTTGAAACTAAACAACGGACGTTCGCTGTTTAAATAAACCCTAAAAAATCGAATCTAGGTTTTCAAAAAATACGATATAGGGTTTAAAAAACAAAAATAAAAGCCGAAAAAACCGGGCGGTTTACCTAACGGGTCAGGTGGCGGGCAGCGGGCGACGGGGCTCCGGCGGCGGGGTGGGCTGCGAGGGGGGGTGGCTGGCCTTATAAAGGCCTAGGGCCGACCCGTTGCCTTGGGCGAGAGGAAAGGAGGAGGGGAGTCCGGCTCGGACACGCCCGGGCGAGGCGCGCGTGGGCCGGCGGCTGGGCTTTGGCCCAGTCGGCCTGGTCCGATTTTTTTAAAATTCGCAGAACGATGAAACAATCGAAATAAATTACAAAAAAAATCCTAAAAATTTCAAAAACAATTTTCTTCGTTCCCACCTAATATTTGGGACAAAGTGAACATTTTTGTGAAATAAAAATGCCTAAAAATAAAATAACTTTTTAATGCAATTTTTTAAAATAATAAATTGTAAATAAAAATCCAATAAAACTATTTTTACTAAAAATTCAAATTCCAAAAATTTTATTCTGTTTTTGAATAAGTCATATTATCTTCTCTCATTTATTTTAAAATATTGAAAATGATAATTGGCAAAAATAATATTTGATCCAACCTCATCGATAAAATAATAAAATAGTGGGTCCTCTTTGGGAAAACTTCCAACTCTCTCACTTGGGTCCTTGAGTTGCTTAAAGTATTTGGATCAACTTTCAAATAAACTCAATTTCAAAATGCTCAAATGATGAATTCATATGAATGATCTTTGTTAACATCCAAATTGAAAATTGGGATGTTATAGCCGGAAGAGGGTTTCAGATTGGATCTTGTGGTTCTAGAACTTGCGGCGGCTGGAACAAAATTTCGTCGACTCCCCTAGGGTTTTTGGAGTATGGGGGTATTTATATAGCAAAGAGGCGATGCGGGAGGCCACCGAGGTGGGCACAAGCCACCTGGGCGCGCCAGGGGGCCCAGGTGCACCCTGGTGGGTTGTGCTCCCCTCGGAGCCCCCCTCTGGTACTTCTTTGGCCCATCCTGTGTCTTCTGGCCCAAAAATATTCTCCAAAAAGTTTCGGTGCGTTTGGACTCCGTTTGGTATTGATTTTCTGCGATGTAAAAACCAAGCAAAAAACAACAACTAAGACTGGGTACTATGTCAATAGGTTAGTCCCAAAAAATGATATAAAGTTGCTATAAAATGATTGTAAAACATCCAATAATGATAATATAATAGCATGGAACAATAAAAAATTATAGATAAGTTGGAGACATATCAGCATCCCCAAGCTTAATTCCTGCTCGTCCTCGAGTAGGTAACCGATAAAAACAGAATTTTTATGTGGAATGTTGCCTAACATGTTCATCACATATTCTTTTCTTTGTAGCATGGACATTTGGACTTTTATATGGTTCAAAGCAATAGTCTAGTTTTGACATGAAGACATTAATACTCAAGCATACCAACAAGCAACCATGTCTTTCAAAATCAATACTAAAGCAAGTTATCGCTAGCCCATCATGCTCAATCATTGATCCATTCATGAAACACACTCGAATATTAGCTACAACCAATGCTCAAGTACGATCATAGCGCCCCTTAGCTGGTGCTTTATAAGAGAAGATGGAGACTCAAATAAAAATTGTATAAAGTAAATATATAGAAAGTCCCTTCGCAGTGGGGAGTAGGGATTTGTAGCGGTGCCAGATCTCAAAGCTTAAATTGAGAGATAATTTTTTTGAGAGGCATACTTTTCTCGTCAACAAAAACGACTTAGAGTTCCCCAATACTTTCCATGCCAGATACATCGTAGGCGGTTCCCAAACAGAAAATAAAGTTTATTCCTTTTTCCACCATTCTTTCACAATCCATGGCTAATCGTATCCACGGGTGCCCTCCATACCAACGCTTTCCAAGGAATTTATTATTTGACAACATAAAGTAAATTTCCTTTTCATTTCAGGACTGGGAATCCCTATTACCGCCGCACTCTTGTGCAATGAGAAGTGAATAAACACTCATCTTGAGAATAACACATCTAGAATGGAAAAATATCGGCCACCCCTCACTGCCTCCTGCGCGGTTCGGGCACGCAAAAGAGAAGTGTATTTCAAATTTTAGAGATGGCGCATACAAATTTTCTTAGAACGGCAAGGGAATACCACATATAGGTAGGTATGGTGGACTCATACGGCAAAACTGGTTTAAAGGATTTTGGATGCACAAGTAGTATTCCTACTTAGTACAAGTGGAGGCTAGCAAATAGATTGAGAAGCAGCCAACCAAGAAACAAAAAATCACATAAGCAAGCATTGAGCATAACTAACACTGAATAACGTACCACAAGTAGGACGTAATTTCATTGCATCCGCTACAAAAAAAGACACATCCGTGACATTTTGGCCCGAACGAATTTTTTCCTGTCATGCTTATGACACTTCTATGACGATAACCGTGACAAAAACCATATCATCATTGATGTGGTGGGCTCCTACTTCTATGAAAATAATGATGATAGAAAATGGGCTTTTTGTCCTGGGCGGGCCGGGGACGCACCTTCATGACATTCTTTAGGCCGCCCATGACAGAAAAAATCATGGTAGAAGCGAGGGCAGGGAAAATTTCAGGGAGTTCTCGGTTATGGTGGGTGGTCGGGGCGGAGCAATGCACGGAGGTTTGCGTGTTTCTCTCATACACGTCGCGTGTATGTGCGAGGTGTTGGGCTCTAACTGAACCCGAGAAAGGCGTTCGCTCCTGAACTCGAGCGATTGCACTAGCTACGTTACTGAACCCGAGCGATCGATCCTTTCGCTGCTAACTGAACCCGACCGACTCCTTCGCTACCGCTACTAACTGAACCCGATCGATCGCTTCTGCTGCTTACTGAAGCCAATCGAACTTGCTGCCTCTTATTGAACAGTGAATGTGGGGTTGGTTGAATGAGTCGAGACTTACGTGGTTGGGGTTGGATGAACAGTTCCCGATGGGGGCTGGATGAACAGGACCCCGTGGTAGTAGGTCGTTGCGGTTGCCACTGGATGAACAGGACCCCGAGACGAGGCATTGGGGGTGGATGAACAGGACCCCGTGGAGGGATGGATGAACAGTAGTCGGTGGAGGGCTGGTTGGATGAACATGACCCCGTGGAGGGCTGGTTGAACAATAGCTGGTGGAGGGCTGGTTAGATGAACAGGACCCCGTGGAGGGCTGGTTGAACAGTAGCCGGTGGAGGGCTGGTTGAATAGTAGCTGGTCGAGGCAAAGGAAGACGCGGTGGATGAACAGTGCAGGTGGGGGCTGGAGGAAGTCGACAGTGGGTGAACAGTAGCCCGTGGAGTCCCGTTTTGCGGTACGCCACACCCCTCCCGATGAATAGAACCCCCGTTTCGATCGTAGCACTCCAACACAAGTCCGTTTCCTTCATTTTGCGGTACGCCAGACCCCTCCCAATGAACAGGATCCCGTTTCGACCGTAGCAGGTCAAGCAGAAGGCCGTTTTCTCCATTTTGCGGTACACCAAACCCTTCCCGATGAACAGGACCCCGTTTCGACCGTACGCGTTCCAGCAGAAGGTCGTTTCCCTTTGTTTTGCGGTACGCTACACCAGGTATCGGTTGTTCCGTCCAGGCCGGTTGCCCGATGAACACGATGATGTTTCTCCGTTTCGACCCCGCTGGTTGGCTGCCGATGAACATGACGCCGTTGCTGCCGTCCACTGCCTCTTCATGTACACCACCCCTGGCCGTACGTATGCGCGAGTACGCGTTCGAGACTCTGTGTGTATGTACGTACGTAGCCTTATTTTTTGCCATGTGGTTGTACATATGTGTACACGGTTTTGAAGGGACTGCCTGAACTGCTACGTCGCGGGCTCTACTACTACATGTGTCGCTGCTTGCTCGGCCACGGTTCATGTTGCAGAGAGACCGATAAACCAGCATGTACGTACACATTCGCAACCAGAATGACAACGCTATGTATGCTTCGACCGGGTGGGTCTCGGCTGGCAAGGAGGATAAGGAGGCACTTCCTTGCGTGCGAAGTTATTGATGGTGGCTCCGAGCTGTTAGGGGGGCATTCATTTTTTTACGCGCCTAATATGGAGACACTTTCCTTGCGTCCGAAGATATAGCTGGTGGGTCCCAGCTGTCAGGGGGAAAACATTTTTTTCACAGAATACAGCTAAGCCAAAATACAGAGCCCTTCCGGTAGCTCCCTACTATTAGGTGGAGGAATCATTATTTTGCGCGTAATAAGGAGGCACTTCCTTGCTGCGGCCATCGACCCGCTGTCCGCCTCTCCACGTATAGTCCTCTTCCAATGTAAGTCGTTCCTTGACCACGTTGACCATGCTGCACCGAGAGCACCAAGGCGGTGGACGACAGCGAGGCCTAGGAAGGGAATGACCCGAAGACGGGGAAGACTCGGTAGTTGTTTCCCATGCGGAGGGGCGTACGAGGGTTTACTGGTTCGGCTGCAGTGTGAGGCTTCCGTCGCCAGAGAATAAAAGCAGGTCTGGATGAGTACAGGGATGGCCAGGCTAGGTATGGGAGTACGATGGGGCGGTAAGGCATGCGCGACAGCAGAGCCGGCCACAGGAGGCAGGAGGAAGCGGCACGAGCGACGCTGGTTTGGGCGGTTGGAGCAAGAAGACCACAGATTGAAGAAGCACTACGGTCGTTGGATGGACATCGTACGGTCTCTGGAGCTAGAATCATTCATTATTGACTAACTTGACAAAGCCCTCCGTCCGCGTCAACTTAGTAGGCCCGCAAGTCAGCCTCCAACTATGGTGGGTCCCAGATAGCAGGGACATTATTCATTTTTTTTGTGTAATAAGGAGGCAGTTCCTTGCGTGCGAAGATATAGCTGGTGGGTCCGAGCTATCGGTGGGACGAACGTTTTTTGGCAAAATACAGAGGCCCTTCTGGTGGGTCCCTGCTGTCAGGTGAAGGAATCATTATTTTGCATGTAATAAAGAGGCACTTCCTTGTGTGTGGCCATGGACCCAGCTGTCAGCCTCTCCACGTACAGTCCTCTTTCGATGGATGTCGTTCGTTGACCACGTTGACCACGCCTCGCCGAGAGCACCCAGGCGGTGGACGATGCCGAGGCCTAGGAAGGGAATGACCCGGAGCCAGGGAAGACTCGGCAGTTGTTGCCCACGCGATTGGGAATACGAGGGTTTACTGGTTCGGCTGCCGTCGCCGAAAAATAATAGGAGGTGTGGGTGAGTAGAGGAATGTCCTGCTAGCTAGCGATGGAGTAGGATGGGGCGGTGCGGCCTACGCGACAGCACAACCGCCCACGGGAGGAGGGAGCAGGCATTCCCGCCGGTGTTGGTTTCAGCAGTTGGAGCAGGAAGAGCAGAGATTGAAAAAGCACGTCGGTTTTTAGATGGACATCCAACAGTCACTTCTCTCGGGTGATGACTAAGTTGACACGGCATTCGTGCGCGTCAACCTTTTTTTACGAAAGCGTACTCGTCAACCTATAGTAGGCGCACAAGTCCGCCTCAAATCTGTGGAAAACAACATACATCCCATCTGCATTATTTCTAATAATTTACAGTCCATTTGCTATTTCTTAAGAATTTTTTTGGAGCCCATATTCTTTTTGTTAGCATTACATCCCATATTGTGGCTACGTTTAAAAAATTGTACGAAATTTTGCATATTTCGGTGCGGTCCGAACTGTTTTTAATCCTGAAATTTTGTGTCATGTTCAAACTAATTTAAAAATAATAATTTTATATCAATTTAAAATCCAACATGATTTTCCCCGCAAAAAAACAATTAAATTCGAAATATCAAAAAAATTAAAAACGATATTTGAAACCAATTGTCGGTTTGCTGTGTTTATAAATTTACATCCCATTTCTTACTGCATCATTTTCGCGGCAAGCTAATACATCGCTCTCGTCTTGAAAAATTTGCAACCCAGCAGGGCTGAGAAAGCAAGTAGTCCTCCATTGGCTATTTCTTAAAAAAGTAGAACTGGGCTAGACATTTTCAGGAATAAGAAAACACAACTGGGCTCATCATGTGGTAAACATAAAATAAAACCCTGGCTAGACGGGCCATAGCCCACGCACAACCCCTTACCCTGATCCGTTTTTAAAACTAGTATAAATTATAATCGCTTGTTCCTCAAAAAAATTAAATAACAACTGCGCGACCCGCATGGTCCTTGGTGTTAGCCGCTCGTTGTGTAATTCTCTCGTTAATCAGTACGTTGACAATGGCATGGGCCCCAGATGTCCAACCATCAGGAGGAACCATTTTTGGGGCTTGTAATAACGAGGCACTTGCTTGCGTATTGCCATGAGCATGGTAGGTCCCTACTGTCATCCTATCCCCGTATAGTCGTCTCCTTGTTCCTCTCGGTTGTTGACGACATTGACAATGCCAGACGGCAGCGCACCGTGCACGGCGAGCGAACCAAGGCGGAGGATGACGACGAGGCCTCAGACAGAATGAACAGGAGCCGTGGAAGATGCGCCAGTCTAGTTGTAGGCAGAGGGGAGTATGGGGGTTGACTAGTAATTAAGTTGACACCACCTTGGATAGGCTTTTTCCTCATGGGTCCCCAATGTCAGAATCCAGATCTGGCACGGTCATGCAGCCTTTCTTATGAAAATTTACAGCCCATTTGGTGTGCTAGTTCAAAATAAGTTTGTGGGTGCTGGTGGGGGCTAATCACTTGGGTTATGTAATGCACAGTGAGCTCAAGCAGTCGGAGCGAGTGATGTTATTTCCCTTGGTTGGGATTTTTTACAATATTTCACTCTTAATTAAACAAATGACAAGCCATTTGCCTTGTTTTAAACAAAATATGACAGTCATAGCCGAGTTGAAAAGGTCGACAACATCTAACTCCAGCTTACAAACTATACAAAAGAACGAGGGTTAATTGTTCACCAGGTTTAGAATAAACCCTGATTCAAAATGACAACAACATCTAACTCCAGCACTTTTTTCGGCAGTCACAGTCAAATGGATCGGTCAGGTCCATAGAATGAACATCCTGGGTCGTAAAATTTACTGGATTATGACCACAAGATGTTGTAAATAGAAGCTGTGTACGTTCGAAAGCCCTTTTGTCCACTTGAAATTCCTTTTTGCTCGTCTACATACACATCCGTCCAAACCATGCCGCTGATAAACTTAAGCGTGATGGACAATAGTAACCTCGCATTCAGCAGGAAGAATGTGACGAATCTAGTGTTTGCATGGTTGGCTAAATATTGTTCCAGCATTATTGTCTTCAATCGAATGTCATGATAAATGAAAAAATCTCGGTGCTTACGAATCCACCGATTGGTTATAACTTTCTTACCCTGTCCTGTTGCCTAAATAGACATGAAGATTGAAAATAGTTAAGGTCTAAAAAAGAGTGTCGAAATAGCAATAGCTGAACGGTTAATTCTAGTACACTATATGCGGGCTTCCAATGTGCGTGAAATTATCACCTTTACATACAAATTCTCCAGGCATGGAAAGCATTGCGACAAGCCAATAATCTTGTTCAGATCAAAACTATTCATTTGGATATATAAGATCCTGACAGAATCTAGCAAAATTGATAGGCTATCCATGGAGAAACTCTTCATTGAGCATAGAACATAATATTAGTACAAAATGTGTACTCCAAGATGATATAGAACTTATGCGTAGTAATTTAAAATGCAGCTTATGTTTACAAGTGTAGATGATAATATACAGTACCTGAAGAACTGTGGAGCCAAACACCATCTTGAAATGAGCACAGAGATCATGTATTACACCCAAGGTCTACAGTTTAGGTGCAGAGACAAAAGTTATTTGCGATAGCGAATAACTAGAATCAAGGATCAACCTTTGAAGTGGAGGGGCATCTTCGATGATGAGCAACCTTTCGTCAAAAGAAATTCCAATTCTTACAAGGTTAGGCGACTTTATTTGGAGACAACCGATTCTTACTATGAAAACAAGCACCAAGCACTCCAGGGTAGGGCAACTGGAGTGGATGATGTTGTGCAATGAGGCCTCCAATATACGAACCTGCACAAGTGAAAGTTTCTTGAGAAATGGGAGTCGAGGGTTTAGTACCAGATTATCTGGTAGGTAGCACGATGCAAAGGTGGCGGTGTGGAGAGAGGAGGAAAACCGCGAGATGGACATCGATGTTGAGGGCACAAGTACATGGCGTTTGGTATCTGGTAGGTAATTTCCTGGGGAATAGTAGAACCCAAGCAACTGTAGTTCTATGAATTTAGGGGATTCCAGCTAGGCGTCCACTGTGCAGGGCATGCTATGCTTGCTCAGGTAGCATGACGGGATGCAGAGGCTTTGGACGGAGCCCTGGTGGGAGGAGATGATGGCTCTGGGGAGTTCAAAATCATTAAAGAGAGATAGCTAACGATAGTCGAGATTAAGGGGCACGGTGCGCCATAGAGGGCGCCAGCGAGTTGAGAGGAGTTGGGTGCGGCAGCAATCATTGGTGGGGAGAAGCGAGATGATCTCCCCAAGGATGGCGTCCGGGAGATCGCCGATGCAGTTCGCCGAAGATTCTACGGGTTCCTGGGATCCGGTGCGGGCGGGCTTACCGCTTCTCCCCGCGCTGCCGGGTGCAGGATCGGCAACAGGCATCGCCGCTGGTGGGAGCCGCATTTTCTTGGTGCTGTGGTCAACCAACTCCATTTTCCTCGAGGGCGTCGCATCGAGCTCATGGATTTGAGCAGAGTAACGAATGACGAGCCTAGTTGTAGTGGGAGTGAAGAAGAAGGGGAGCTGGGGTTTTCTATAGTAGTGAGGAAGAAGGGGAACTGGGGTTTTTCTGTAGGAGTGAGGCGAGGAATTTGGGGGTACGAGTGGAGCTAGCTGACGTGAGGTGGGTGGGAGTGAGGAGGAAGAAGAGCACCCATGTTTTTTTGGGCGGTGTGCTGGGTAGCGCCTCTCATTAAGTAAATATATGGGCTTTTCAATTGATTTTATTATTTACTACGATGGATGGGTTGTTTTGTCTTGGACCCGGAGAAACAATTACTACTAGTACAATAGAGACACTCTACAGCTACCCAGAAAAACAATTATTACTAGTAAAATGGATACACTACCGCTTCTGGCTCCTCTGAGGTCATCGAAATGTTTCCCTCCACTGAATGCTGTTTTACTTTGGTTCACCGACATGCGGGCCATGCAGCGCGCGTGCCCAAATGCCATCCACCAAATTAGAAGGTGGTATGCAGGCGAAGAGTCACCCCGGTCATAGCGCGGCAGTAACGAGCCGTCATATCACAAAACCCCACCTCCCCACAGTCTAAGTTTCACGGACGAAGCAACCATCATTTCACTCTTCGCCGAATCCCCTTCTCCCACACCATGTTCAAGAAAGCCAACACTCGCATCTGCCATTATTCTTCTCTCCCAACGAAGGGAAGGTAAGCAGATCTGTGATGCTGGTACATTTTCTTTCTGAAAAAAGAACTTTTGCAAAGCAGTAACCGATCCTCACTCTTTTTTATTCCATTGTTATTGCGATTGTGTTTTCCTTTCAGTCGTGTCCTAGTATTCGTCAGTTTCATGATGGACCAAGAAGAACCAGGCAAAGATTTGCCGATGTTGGAGCAGACATGGGAGGCTGATCTCCATGAGACAGAGAGCTCCAAGAAGATGGAGGCCACCACCGAGCCGACCCCAGATACGCTCACGACAAATACTGAGATTGTCAACGCCCCGTTTAATGTTACAGCCCCCGTGGCCCGGCAGGACTAGTTTTCCCCCTTCGAGGATGTGCCCCCCCCCTGCTGAGCTGCCCAAGGTGATTTTCTTCTTTGCCGATATCGATTGTATTTTTCATCTAAGTATGTGGTGTTAAATAATGCAAAATTTTATTAGCTTCGATGCCATCCTACCTTCCCTGTCATGCACACTTTTGACTCTACATAGTGGTTTAAATAACTTGTGTTTCTTATATTGGAAAGTAATTCATAATTTCTTTCTGTTTCCATTAGAGCCCTGATGCAGACAAGGATTGTGTGGTTGTACATGTCACTCGCTATGAGGTAGATGACCTAAATATATGCACTGGGAAAACAAACTTCTTAGGCTGTTGGATCCTGGAAGCCATTTGCACTTATACCAAAGTTGAGATGTATTCCAGCCTCACTGTTGTTAGGCGTGTTGTCCAGGGTTTACTGAAGTACAAGAAGTTCAAAGCTACTCCTTCGTTTGTGAGGCATACTGTTCTTGTCAAGCTTAAGCAGGAAGATGACATGGCATGCCTCCACAACCAAGTTTACGAGTGGCAAGTCCACAAGGTTATCTTCAGGAAGGTTCACGGGGTTGAGCTGCTACCGAACGTCCTCGATGATGTTCATGGCAAGGTCCGTCTTGTGTCCATCCCAAATTAGATCGAGGCATGAAATAGTTGCCCCAGCTAGTGTTTAAAAGTAGTTTGGATTGTGTCTAATTATCCAAACACCTTGCCTATTATTGAGCCCTCTGGGCTACTACTCTGTTTGAATCCGTCTATGGGAACTACTGCTACTTTTGTGTGCACGTGAATCAAGAGAGAACCATCCTAATTGTTGCCGAAACAGATGAGTCCTCACTAGTTTTTTCATGTAATATGGCATGGTAAGACATAAGTTGTCACGTTTTATTGGTTTATCATACGATCAGTGTGTTTGATGAAATTGAGTACTTGTTCGAGAACTGTGCTGTCTAACATATAAGCAACTACGATATCTTGTTGCAGTGGTTCATGCAGTTAACTGAGGCCACAATGTAAATTGCAAACGTTCACACGGTAGTCCAACGTTCATGTGGAACATTCACATTAAACTCAGCTTCATAAAATACTTGAAAAGCAGAAGTTGAGCAATTTTATACATCTCAATGATTCATAGAACATAATAAACATTTACTAGTTCACATCAAAAGACAAAGTTGTTAGAAGGTTTATAAATCAGAATAAAATCAAGCAAGGCTTCTCTGAGCAAAGGGCCCCCCTAGGCAGGCTTTAAATTCCTGGAGTTCACTCTGGTTTTTCTTGTTGCCACCATCCATGGTTAGGTTCTCTCATTCCAGAATAACCAATTATAATTGTGTTCTCAGCTGGAATGCTGAACTAAACCATGTAGTGTACTGACCATCTGAACTTTTTGTGTAGTTCCACTAAATTTAAGCAACACTATTTGCAGAAATAAGCCTACCACAATGCCTCTTGTCCGCGCACCTGTCCCAAAAACCTCTGCACAGTCGTGCTAGCTAGTCCTCTGTCCATCCTTGATCTGGGAGAAAGTGCATTCCCGACTAGGATGCAGTTGTTTTCGCTTGTCCATGCACTGCAATCAGGAAGTAAACGTACGAATCAGCTTATTTTATATTGCGTTGGTCATTCTACCTAGTTACTATCATTGTAGGAATACCTCGAAGACGGGAGGTTAGAGGACGATAGCGAGGAATAGCCATCTCATTTTGTGCAGTTCTACTAAAACTAAGGTGTGTACTTTTGATTGCACAAATAGAAATGATATGGAGACAGACATCCCTGTTTGCGCAAATATGAAATATGGTTATTTAAGCAGTGACAGTTATTTGCAGTGGCATATGATTAACAACAACATCTATTGTGTTATACTATTAGCACTACATTGACAATATGAAAAAGTGCCATTAATTAAGAAGTAGCATCACATCACATCAACACTGCCACTATATTAACATGCAGAACAATATCTTTAATATTACTATCATCAGAGAGTAGCACACGGTCAGTAAATGTGCAATCAAATTTGTGCAGTTCCACTGGGATGAAGCAATGTTAGCGGCGTGAGATTTAATTGTAACCGCAAAAACACAATTCATGGGAAATAAAGCAAGACCGAAGCACTTCATATAATGGTGGTGTCATTGCTTCAATTTATCGACGGCACTAGACTAATAGCAGCATTACTTAATAGTGACATTAGGTGGCATTGCTTCATGCTTCATGTGAGTTTACATTAACGGTGGCGATATGGGCGCAGGGACAGCAGGGGCTGCAATCCAAATAGGGCTCCAAACTTGGTCAACGACCACGTGGTGAGGCAGATGTGGTTGCCGAGAGCGGCAAACATTCCGGCAACATATCTGCATTTGTCCCATTTTTTATCTCCTCGGCGACATTTTTCTATGTGAGAACAAGAAATCTAGAACTGCTCGTTCTCATTTGCATTGTCCCCCCAACACCCCTCACTTTATTTCCTTCTTCGACCAAGAGACAGGTCCACTTCCCCAAACCATTCGCCATCCACCCCGCTTTCTTCACCTTTTCAATCAAGAGACTTGTTGGGTATCTACTACTTTCCCCCGTTTCCTCTTAGAACCAAGTCCTAGATTCATGCTACAGTTTTCCCACTTTCTTCCTTGTTTGAACCAACTCTTAGATCCGACTTTGTGAACTAGCTTTAACTCTAATAATAGTAAAAGTCTAGGTGGCTTTGGAACAGCCGACGAAAGTAGAAAAAGATCCACACGCAGCCATGTAGGGAGCTGGGGAAGTAAAGCAAGGCCGGTTTCGAACGAAGATATACCTTAGGGTCTTCGGGAGGTGGCAAATATAGCATCGGTAGAGAGAGAAGAGAGGCATACTCGGGTGGTGAAGGAGTCGTCGTCGAAGGAGGAACCGCTGGAGAGGTCATTGAAGAAGACCATGGCGACCCCAGCGGTAGGATGCGAGACGGCGAGAGCGAGGAAGCGACTATATCTTAGGAAGGAAGGAAGGAGGAAACATGGGAAATGTGAATTGTGGTCGGGGAGAAAAGGGGGGCGGGGGTACATATTTCGGCGGTAGACCAAAAATTTCGAAATGTAGAGGGAAACTTTGCACGTGGTGCCGCCAGACACCATTCACTTTGAACGATTGTGTGCATCGCAAACGATTCTTCTACTTTACACGCATGGGATGAGTTTGATAATTCCAATTTAGGTGGAAATTTACCCGGGGTTCTGTCCTCATCCACGTCATTGCATTATATAACATCGCTTGCTAATTTGGTTACACAAAAGAGCGTAGAGAACATAGACCACACTTACTGAATTGAGCAATTTTATGTTCAAAAAATGAATCGAGCTATTTTAGTAATTAAACAGAGCCAGTTGACCTAAATATTGCTCTAACAAAAGACCAGCATTAAAAACAAAGCCTAAGTATGCATAACTTTAACAAAGCCGCCGCCGCGCCGTCCTATGCATTGCTGGTGTGAGATGAGACGTCGATGACTTGTCCTGGCAACACGTCGCCGTTGGTGGACTCCGTGTCCCCCCTGCTGAAGTCGACCGCGTCCTCGTCCTCGTCCTCAAAGCCGCCCTCGAGGTTATAATACTCGTAGTAGTGGCTGCGCAGAGCTCGCGTTGGTACTCCACCACCAATTCCTTGATAGACAGACTCTTCTCTACCTCGACCTCATCCATTCGCAAATCCTCCTCGCAGCGCTCCTCGATCTCCTCCGCCTCCTGCATCTCCATCTCCCACTCGGCGATCTCGTGAGGAAGCAGGTGCTCCATGGCCACCGCCGCCTTTTCGGACGTGGGTTGCATGCTGGATTCCGAGGTGGCCTGGAATATCTTAGCGTGTGCGTCCTCGATCTTGGCGTGGATGGCCTCGACCCAGGCCAGGGTAACATCGGCGGCACAAACGGCAGCTCTAGCTCTCTCGGTGTTTGTAGCCGCCGTCGCAGCAGCAGCCATCTCGGCTGTCGTAGACGCCCTCTCGATGGATGTGGCCGTGCTCAATGCGGATGCGGCGGCACTCTCAGCGTAGGCGGTCGCACTCTCTGTGCAGGCGGCGACGCTCGGGGAGGACGCGACCATCGTACGAGCCTTCACGAAGCGTTTCCACGGTGACATCTTTGCAAGAAGGGGTTGCGGGAATGGGGATCGGGATTCATGGATTCGGGGGTTGCCGGCACTGGAGCAGACAAGCCGGCAAAGCTTAAGGAGGAAGACTTAGATAGACCTAAGACTTTTCATTGCAAACGGTTCCTACAAAAAACTATGTGTGATGTTGTTTATATTTTTTATTAGCTATGAATGACGAATTTGGAGTAAAGTGGCAGCGGATGGTGTTTTAAATGTACGAGAAAATTTGTAGTACTAATACAACTGTCATGTCAATTTTTGGAAAATTTCAGGGGTCATTTAACCTTTTAAGACATTTAAGTGATTTTCTAGCCATTTAATGACTGTAATTCATATTTGAACTACATGTACATACAACAGCTGACCATAACCCGGGTCGTAGCCCGAGAGAGAGAAGAGAGGTCACAATACCGCACCTTGGCCGCAATACCGCAGGGAGGAAGAAGGGGTCGGAGGTCGTCCCTAGTCGGCGTTGTCTCGGAGAGAACGACACGTCCGCCGATTTGGACGCGTGGGCAGCTGTTGGTCTCCTCCCTCGCCACTGACGACTGCGTGAACGATGCACCTACACCCATGCCCCGGCCGAGGCGGTCCGGCCGGATTTGTGACCAGCGGTGAGCAGAGAGAGAGTGTGGCCACCTATGTCTTGCTTAGATCTGGAGAGCATGAGAGAGTGAAAGAGAGGAACCCTCGTAAAGCAAGCGTCGAGGCTCCTGCTTATATGTATAGTGGAGTGATTTTGTTGTAGCAACCGTTATTAAATTGAATACACATGAACCACTATTTTCATTTAAAGTTCAAGTAAAAATAAAACTCGATCAATAACGTGCCACCGCTTCCAAGCCGCACTATCAAATCACCGCGTCCAGGATGCACTATGTACTATATCATTCATGTGCAGTCCCCGACCCTCCATCAAGTAGAAAACTAGACTAGTCAAAATGAGGATGCCTCTTTGTAAACAAATGCGATCCTAGCTTAAAAAATAAAATGCGCTCCTACGTGTACCCACGAGTGGGTGTGAGAGAATTAGTGCGTGCGTGCACCGCTTCTCTTCATGAGAGTACAATATATTACGCGTAAAGAACATTCGCCACAAGAGTACAAGTATAAGTGTGTGACGTGTGAGTTAAAATAAAAGGTGTGAAAGAACATGTTGTGCCCCCATGTTTGGTTTTGGTAATAGATGACAATCTCTATGGACTAATGGTTGCCTTGAGTTATATTTGAAGGGTTTGTCCATAGGCTTTTCTTGAAGTCTATGTGTTGGTTTCAAGGAGTTTATGAGATGTCCAAAGTGCTTTTCAAGGAATTATCCAAAAATTGGTCATGTGAGAGTTGAGCTTATTGCAAGCATGTGTTGAAGAAGAAGATTGTGTGAACATTCAAGTTTACCTTCAAGACATCATCCTAATGAAGAGAGTTTGAAAGATTCAAGGTTGTTCAAGACTAAATATAGAGAGTGATTCAATTTGATCAACACACAAAACGCACAAGTTGTACAGAGAGGGACCAAGTGATCCCATGGTATGGTAAGCATTGTCGATTACGCTTTGTGTACTAACCCATGGTCTATGTAAAAATTCTGTGTGGGGTTAGGTATGTTTCCATGGTTATGCGTCAAGAGGATGATCTCATACAACCCATGGAGGATGACATCAAGTGGTGATCGTCATCAAGTTTGCAGTGTGCAGGTTCAAGTGGAGTAACACGAAGAGTGGCTCACCCATAATGGAGCATGGGGAGAAATTAAGCTTGAAACTTGCCATCCACTGTGGTGTCAATGGAATTGTGAACATGTGCCGAAGAGTGGCTCACCCATAGTGGAGTATGGGGGAGCAATCAACTAGTCTTCATTGAGCCAACACAATCAAGAAAGGAGGTCCAACTTGACGAAGTCAAGATCGTCATCATCTAGCTCAACTGGACTATGTGGAAGGTAAAGGTTTTCACTTGATAGGTTTTCTATTTTACCGGTCGCGTAGTGGTAGTTGGGAGACCGGGTTGTAGGATTGATTGTCGTACTATCAAGGGGGGCTCTCTAGTGAGTAGCTTGATCGTATCATTCGTCGAGAGCTCAAACCATTGCATCCTTGCATCCTATCTCTTCGTTCTTTTTTGGTTCTTCTCCTTGTAAGATTTGGATCTTATGGTTATCTTCATGACAAGCTCGAGTTCATCCAAAACCGATTTCATATGCTTCTTCTTTTGTGTTTTTGGTGTTGGTGTTTTTCCCGGTCTTAATTGAGAAAGGGTTTTCACCATTTTATTTTGGGTATTTTATCAATTTCTATTTCTTGATATTTCTATCAAGATTGTGTTTGCTCTTCTCCTTAGCTTTCCAACAAACTTGATTTCATCAAATTCGGAGCTCGTATGCGAAAGTTATGGTTGTTTTGTTCTTACCTGTTTTACATAGAGAGGTTGTAACGCACCATAGAGAGATTGTACCGGTTGACCGGTACAACCGGTGTTTGGAGCGGTTGTACCGCTTCAAAATTGGTCTGAAGGTTGTACCGGCCATGTAACACCAGACTAGTTTCTGTTTTGGAGCGGTTCATGGGCGGTTGTTGACTGGTTGTACCGGTTAGTTCATTTTAACCGGTACTACCGGTTCCTCAGGCTGTTGTAGCGCTTAGTTTTTTTCCTAAAGGTTGGTTTTTCCTCTGCTTTGACCGGTTGTACCGGTTCGTGCACCGGTTGTACCGGTCCTACTGTTTTGTGCACATAACAGGCAGATTCGCGGGGACCTATAAAAGGGGGTCGTCTTCCCCATTGGAACTAATCTCTTGAGCTCGCGTTCTTCCCCCATTGTTGACCTTCTTCGAGCTTGCTATCTCTCAATCCCTCCATGGATTCTTGCTAGTTTTGGGGGGAAAAGAGACACGAGATCTAGATACACGTTTCCACCAATCACTTTCTCCTCTATGTGAGGGGAACCCTTTGGATCTAGATCTTGGAGTTCTTCGTGTTCTCTTCTTCGTTCTTCCTCTCATTTTCCTCCCTAGCATTTGTTGCTTTGGTGGGATTTGGGAGAAAAGGACTTGGGCACTCCGTGTGCCCTTGCCATTGCATTTGGTGCATCGGTTTGAGTTCTCTACGGTGATACGTGGAAGTGAAGTTGAGAAGCTTATTACTCTTGGGTGCTTGGTGCCCTTGAGCTTGTTCCTCTTGGTGCTTGGACGCCCTAGACGGTTGAGATCACCTCGGAGCCATATTCCATTGCGGTGAAGCTTCGTGGTGTCATTAGGGGCCTCCAATTAAGTTGTGGAGATAGCCCCAACCTTTGTGGTGTTCGGAGCTCAATCATTGTGGTGTAAAGCTCCAGGTAAGCGTCGTGGTCTCCAACTAGGTTGTGGAGATCGCCCCGAGCAATTTGTACGGGTTCGGTGACAGCCCCCAATGGTTGCCATTTGTACGGGTTTGGTGGCCGCCCTCAAGGGGTCCTGTCGTGGACTTGGCACGGCAGATGTCCGGTTCAGAGGACTTGGGTGTGGAGCCATCGCGCGGGTTAGCTTGAAACGGTTAAAGCACACACAGAACACAGAGGGTTTATACTAGTTCGGCCCCTTCAATGAAGGTAAAAGCCTACGTCTAGTTTGGTTTGGTATTGCTTGGGCGTCGATGAACAGGGAGCGGATTGCTTGCCTGTGTCTCGACGGGTTGTTGCCTGTCCAAAAAACCTTATTTCTATGATTTCACAAATTTTGGTCGTCATGATCATTGGTTTTTTAACCAAGTCCATTGACGCGAGACTGGACAGCTACAAGGTAGACCATATTTCTACAAAGTTAAAAGTCTGGGTCATGAACACCAGTGAGAGTCAAACCGGCGTTCATCGTAACCCGGATCGGCCTTCATGATGAGCCGACAAAGAGCCAAATAAGTCATCAGCACTTACACCTCGGAGTGTTCCTGCCGGATTAAGGTTTACAGATACACTTAATCACAGGACACTTTGAACATTGTCTTATGCAGAAAACAGGTTGGCAGTACATGATCAGTTATAATGACCGGTGTTTATTAAACCGGCCTGGCTTTCAACTATAAGTCGCCAGTATGAGATAAGATAATGACCGATGTTTATTAAACCAGCCTGGCTTTCGACTATCAGTCGCCAGTATGAGATAAAATAATGACCGGTGTTTATTAACCCGGCCTGGTTGTGATCAAATATCACTGGAACCGGTTTTCAAACCGGATTATATTATTCAAGTTTTTAATTAGCCTACAAGGCTGGATTTTTATTATGGTTATCAATAACCAATATTATGATTGAGGTTTTTAAAGTCGCTTCAGCGCAATGGATATCATATTGTCAATGGTATGATTTATTCTACAATTGAAGGAATAGTCCCAGGTTGCTGCAGGGTTACAACCCGGCACTTGGGGGCTATATTATACAAATTGAGATTACATCTAATATACAAGTCTCATGTCGCTGCAAGCATGCACCATGACACTTGGGGGCTAATGCAAAGTCATTTTTTTGCTCACCTTTTGAAGACCCGACTCATTACATTATAATGAGCCGGCCCTTGGGGGCTACCAATTGCTCCTGTCAACGATTCAAGGTACACAAGTATTAATCCATTATATTGAAGGGTCCACTGCTCAGTTGGTAAAGCACAAAGGCTCTTAACCTTGTGGACATGGGTTCAATCCCCATGACGCGAGTTATATTATATAATGTTATTTCCAACGAAGTATACACAAAGTCCCTGCTCATCATTACATAATGAACTGGCCCTTGGGGGCTACAGGTTGCTGTTCAAGTTTACATGATCATATTTACAAAGTCCCTGCTCATTATTGCATAATGACCCGACACTTGGGGGCTACATAATATGGAATATTCAGTTTTTACTAGTGACTAGGAGGAACAATCTGGATTTATTAAAGGTTGCAAGATTTATATTGAAACAAGTCTTAAGCTATCACTATGTTGTCCTCTTAAGACTTGGGGGCTACAGGTAATATGCATATAAAGGAGGAACATCTTCAAATTCTCAGTTTTGGGCAAATCGGGAAGATTAATTGTGTGACCCGGCGTTGGCAACAATCATAACCCGGCATCTATAAACAGTCATAACCCGAAATTATCAGTTTTTATAACATGGCAATGGTGGTAATCATAAACCGGCATCCTCAAGCCGGCTGGATATCAGTTGAATATTTCAAAGACCAATATTTTTTGTCAAATCAGATCGTTGAAGGCCGATTCAAATGGATTCTAGATTTACAATATTTTCTTATGCAAGCAAATTGATTATGAAGCTGGTCTATTGACCCGGAGTTTTCAGAAGAAGTGCCTGGAATTTTTGCATTGGTAGTGTTTGAACATATCTGCTAAGGAGATTTGCTATGAGATCATGGATACATATCAAGGAGGAAATGACAAGGATTTAAGGATGATCAGGTGCCGGTTCAGGAAAATACTTTAACCCGGAGCACAACCTATCAAATTTGTTTGTGTTGTATATGCAGGAAGGATCAAGTTTACCATGGATAAATCCAAGCTAAAGTGGGGGCTAATGTTGGGGATATACCCCGCGGTATGAACCGGCCGAAAATATGACTCGGCCAGGACTTGGCGGTTTACTTGAGACACGGTTTACATTTGGTGATTCACTAGCGGTCCGTCCTAACTAGACGGTTTACAAGCAACCTGCCGAAATAATATCACTCACTGGTAACCCGGCTGGCAGATCACGGATGACAAGGCCCAAGGCCCAGAAGGCCGGTTCACGTTATGGTGGGCCGGTTTATGAAGAAAGCACAAGGAATATTCTCTTAGAAAGGAAGCAAGACTAGGACTCCTTGTAATAAAGCAATCCTAATCCTACTAGGACTAGTCATGTAACCCGCCCCTTCAACATATATAAGGAGGGGCAGGGCTCCCCAAAAAGGGACAAGTTCTCACAAGTTAGAGGCGACATATTCTTTAGGGCTAGACACAACTAAACGGTCGCCGGTTTACCGACGACTCCACGAGGATCATAATGAGACCTAGCCTCAAACAGCATGTAGGGCTATTACCGAATGATGTTCCCGGGGCCCGAAGCTGTCTAAATCCTTGTCTTGCATTGCATCTCTCGATCCCGCTCAACCCTTCAAGCTACTACATAGATGCGCGGCCTCACGACTAAGTCCTTACCCTAGGACATCTGCAGTGACAATTCCACGACAAGACTCGAGTTCATGCTTCTCTTTTTGAGAAATCTAGTGAGAAGAAAATGAAGAGTAGACGTTGCTACTTATGTCGTGAGAAAGGTCATGCCGCTTCTTCATGCACTAGTGGTAACTTATCCAACCCAATTATTATTGATGATATCTATTCTCTTGGGAAGGATAAGGTTGGCAATGTGTTTGCCAAGTTTGTTGGTACTCAAAGTGGTGTCAAGCAAAGAACCATTTGGGTTGCCAAGCCTATTCTGACTAACCTCTTAGGACCCAACTTGGTTGGGGACCAACTAGCTCAAAATTGATCAATAGGTGTGTGACGCCCGAGACCGACGTCCCAGAAGATTCCAGAAGATTCCCGAAGTTCCAGATGTTCCGGGTTGCCCGTGTGGTTCTTTTGTGCTTGTGTTATTTATTTTTTGCATCGCATCATGTCATCATGCCATCATGTCATTTTATTTTTTGCACCTAAATAAATCGTGTGGACCTTCGGTCCATTTAAATCGAGGGAAGGTGACTTCTCTTTATAACATATAAAAGTCTCTCAATATTTAGGGAGCTATATATTAATTATTCCATTGCTTCGGAATCACCATAACACACTTGCATTTTCCCCATGTCTATTTCACTTCGAGCTTCTCCTTCCAAACCTTGCCAATATTTTTCTTTCCGTTGTTTCGAGGCTCCTCCAAAATTCCGGACTTTTTTTGGACACTTCTTTATCTCGTCTTCGTTCAAACCTATTTGAATTAAATTCAAATATGTTTGAATTATTTTCCGAACTGGCTTTTTGTATTTTTCTCTGGTCGTGCTTATTTTTTTTATGAGCCCGAGAAAAATATAAGTCCAGGTGCTAATTTTTTTTCCCAACTCCCCTCCTCTTTTCTTTCTTCTCTTTTATTCTTTCTGCTAAGAAATAAAACAGGCCGCAGCCCACCAACTTCTCCCTCTTGGGCCCTCCTCTTCCCAGCAAGTCGGCCCAATCTGGCCATCGACCGAACCCTAACCCGACCGAGCCAGCGCTCGCTCGACCCTCTTCTCCCTCACCCCGCCGCCGCTTCTCCCGATCCCCTGTCTCGCTCTCCCCCTCGCAGCCTACACCAGTCCCCTCGAGCGCTCTTTCCTCCCCCCGATTCCCTCAGCCACTGCCGCCATCCCTCGCTCCCAGCGTCCGTCGCTCCTCCAGTGCGGCCACGAGCCCGAGCGCCCCGAGCAGCTCTTCTCGTCGCTTCTCTGCCGATTCGAGCCGCGGCCGGCGCCCTCCTCTGGCCTCCTCCCCGAGCGCCTGGCCAGGCCCAGGAGCCCTGGCCTCCCGCGCCCCCATCATCGTACCATGCAACGCGAGCCGGCCGAGCCGACCGCGCCCTCGTCCTCCCTCTGCAGCCCCGAGCGTCCAGCTGGCCTCCTCGCCCTCGCCCCAGGACGAAGCCCGGCCGGCCAGCACGGCTCCCTCCGCCGCGCCCGAGGCCTGCAGTGCAGCCTCGCCGTCGGCCTTCCTCCGCCCCATCGCCCTCGCGCACGAGGCCCCGCGGCCCCTCCTCCTCCTCACGCGTTCAGCGCCTCCTCTCAAGCCGCCTCTGCCTCGGGAGCATCCCGGCTCCCTCGTCCGTGCAGCGCCGGCCGCCCCGTATCTGCATCGTCAAGGTCGCGGCCATGAGCAGCTCCGAGCGAAGGCCCGGGCCTTTTCAGCTTCGTCGCCGAGGCGTAGCTTCTTCCTTGTTTTGGTTGTTTTGCTGCTGATTTTGTTTTGTCAAGCACCCATGTAACAGCAAACATTACCTATTTTTGGACCCGTACATCTACGAGCTCCATGTACGACTACGTGAACGAGTACCACGACGCCGTCGAACGCCAAGTACCTCTACGTGTCTGACAAGTACATCTACGAACGAGTTCGTCTACCGTCGCGTGTACCACTACCGTCGCCCGGAAAAGACGGATGCGCCAAGTACATCTACGAACGAGTTCGTCTACCGTCGCCGTGTACCCCTACCGTCGCCGAAGACCCGTGAACAACTACTTCCTCTTCGGCCGTGTACCACTACTTCCTCTACGAGTTGCGAGAACGACTACCTCCACTACTTCCCCTACGTTCCTCGACGAACTCGAACCGTCCCGAAACGAGTGTTTCGAAGGTATAACTCGAGACGATGACCCTTGTGATGATTGTTGTGTGTTGTATGAAATGTCTCCCTTGTGTGTGCTCGTGCCCGTTCCGACCTTTTGTTGAGCTCATCGGTTGCCTCGTCGCCGACTCGTGGGAACCCGGTAACGGGATCGTCCCACCTCTTTCATCTCGTTTGACTCGCTCACGCCACCATCTTTCTTTTGCACCGGACTCTGAACGAGTACGGGAACCGAGATGTTGCCATGCTTCATTTTCGGATCGTTGTCGTGGCACCCTTTCTTCCACCACGATGACGATGCTTCTTATCTTCTTCTTGTTAACTTTTAATAAAACTTGCATAAACTTGCTCATGTCATCCGCATCATTTAACAACATTATATATGTGTGAATTGTTGTTGCTTATAATTATTAAACATGCTCATGGGGATTTTCCGGACATGTTGTTATTTTCCGGCCTCATTTAAAATGTCTTAATAGTTAGTTTACTTATGCTTCACCTCTTGCCATGTTAAAAACTTTTAACCTTGTCTTGTAAATAAACGAGAGTCAATTAAATAATTAATGTGGTGTTTCGTCAATATGCAACTCGTTGCATATTGAGCTCCACTTAACTTGTAGTATTTGTTTGTGCACTTGCCATGCCATGCATTTTTAAACCGGACATGCATCATACTTGTTTGTGCATCTTATGCCATGTTTATGCTTGTGTGTTTACCGTGTTGTTTTCTTCTTTCCGGTTGCTTCTCTTGTTAGCTTCGGTTTCGTTTCGGAGTTGTGAGGATTCTCTCGTCTGTGTTGCTCCGTCTTCTTCACGGATCCGTTCTTCTCCCTTGTGGAATCCCAGGCAAGATGATCATACCCTTGGATACCTTTACTACCATTGCCATGCTTAGTTGTCTCGATGCTATCGTTACATGTCGCGATACCCATCTTTTATGTCAGCCTCTCCTTGTTGCCATGAAACCTCTAACTTTGACACCTTCCTAGCAAAACCACTGTTTGGCTATGTTACCCGCTTGCTCAGCCTCGCTTGCTCAGTCCTTCTTATAGCGTTGTTAGTTGCAGGTGAAGATGAAGTCCGTTCCAGGTGGGAACTTGTTGTTGGATATATCACAATATCTATAATTATTAATAACACACCTATACACTGGGCATGGGTGGAAGGCTTGGCCTTTTGCTCGGTGTTTTGTTCCACTCATGCCACCTTAGGCGCCGATAAACCGGCATTATGTTCCTTGATTTTTGCGTTCCTAACACGATGGGTGTAATGGGGACCCCTTGACAGTTCGACTTTGAATAAAACTCCTCCAGCAAGGCCCAACATTGGTTTTAATTTGCCTCATAATAACAACTTAATTAATTAATTAAATTTGCATAGGGAGTTAGCGCTACCCGAGGATTCTTAATTCTACATAGCAGGGGGGGCCAGTGCTGATGGTGTTGGTCCCAAACTAGAGCCACTTGCGGATACCACCCAGTTCGCTGGGGTCTTCGGTATCTGTACGTACTGCTCATCCGGACGTGGCCTGAGACGAGATACGCGCGGCTACTATCAGGGTGTCGGCACGCCGGGAGGTCTTGCTGGACTTGTTTTACCATTGTCGAAATGACTTGTGCTACAGGGATTCCGAGCCTCATCGGATTTTCCCTAAGATAAGGAGTGATGATATTATATTTATCACTTCAGCTAATCGTGAGAGCTTGTGATGGGCTAAGTTGGAACACCCCTGCAGGGTTATGAACTTTCGAAAGCCGTGCCCGCGGTTATGTGGCAGATTGGAATTTGTTAATGTCCGGTTGTAGAAAACTTGACAGATGATCCGAAGTAAAACACACAACTGTGTGAGTAACCGTGACTGTCTCTTTTCTCTTTGAGAAGAGAACACGGTGGGGTTATGTTTGAACGTATGTAGTTAGGATCTTTAGCGATCACCTCTTTTGCGACCGTTTGCGTAGCTTCTCATCTTATTCTGGTACTCGTAAGTTAGCCACCATATTATGCTTAGTCGCTGCTGCAGCCTCACCACTTTACCTCTTCCTACCCATAAAGCTTTGCTAGTCTTGTTACCCATGGTTATGGGATTGCTGAGTCCTCGTGGCTCACAGTTACTACAACACCAGATGCAGGTTCAGCCGAGTATGAAGCAGAAGCTGGTTCAAGTTCTTCACCAGGAGCTCGATGAAGAGTTTGTCCGTGTGCTTGTGTCGTTTCGACGATCAGTAGTGGTTTCTACTAGGATTCGATCCTGACCTGTGGCTTTATGTTGTTTTGGTATCTTTCTTTTGGTTCTTCACCCGTAGTCGGGTTGTGATGTTTTGAATGATGTTTTGCTTATGTAATGTATTGTGTGAAGTGGCGAGTGTAAGCCAACTATCTCCTTTTGCATTTTAATCCCTCTTTTACATGAGTTGTGCAAAGATACCAAACTTGAGATCGTTCTAGGATGGGCTTATACCTTTAAGTCGTGCCTCGACACGTAGGAGGTATAGTCCCATCCTGGGCATTACAAGGTGTTTTGGAGGGCATTGGAGACTTGGTTACATTATGAAGAATTAAGGGGTCTTCATCATTCATATTGTCTCAAGCCAAGTCATTCGGATTATCAAGTTTCTATCTTATATCCAATGTTCCTCCTTGCGGTAACTCGTGCTTAAATTTTTTACATTGAAAGTTACTTGCCACCTTAGCATGTTGTGGTTTTGCACCTTGCATGTGCGTGTATATGGTGTGCTTCCAATTTGCTTATCTTGAGAAATCAAGTATGTGTATGTTGGTTTGCACATCATGTATGTGTGTGTAGTGGTTTGAGCCTTTGTGCATCTTGTTTGTATCTTAGTTGGCTCTTGTGAGAGATTAATGGAACATCCCATTTTGGGGGAATGATGTGATTTGTGCACCACACAATCCTATAAATGTGTGTAAATGAGGAATATCATCTAGTTTTGATATTACATGATTATCTAGTCACTATGTGGTATATCTTCTCATGAGAAATTCCAATTATAGATTTTCCATTAATTATCTCTTGTAGGTTCCTCTTATTGCCTCTTGTTTAAGTTTTATTTGGTATCACATTATGGGGGACTAATGTGCTATGTGCATATTACTAGCCTAGAAAATGTATTGGTGTTTCTAACTCTTTGGTCCCAATGAGTTTGGGTACCATTTTGTTTGTGTGGTTGTTCTAGGAACAATTGGAGATGCGTTGGATGCTCAGCTCATTCAAAAGGAAGGTGGTGTCACCATGTGCTTATTGGAGTCAAGCTAGGATGATCAATGAACTACTATCTACCTTCAATTGGTATCTACTACATCCTTCCAATGGTATCTTGGTAACAAGTATCATCGTCTACTTCATGCACAAATTTCTTGCATCAACCTTGTGTAGGTTGTATCATGGCATGTAATTCATTCTTTCTTGTGCTACTTGTTTCCTTTCTCAAAGCATCCCAACAATGATCTCTTGTTGCTAGTAGTGATGTCTTTGATGTTCGTGTGGTCGGAATTCGTTTGTATAGAACAAGACCATATCTAGCCATGTGCTATGCTTTCAAGCAAATATCTTATTGGTATATTTATTACTTCCTTGTGGATATCCTTTTCTTTCCGTTTTGTAATTATTTCGTGTGTACATCCTTCTTGTGGATTGACATCATCATGATTTTCATCTACCTAGAATCTTATACACTTGAGAGAAATTACATATCTAGTAGATATCCTTTTCTTTCACGTCCACCTTGTCTTTCTTGTATTATTTCTTTGGTGGCTCCCTGAAGGTGTGTGTCTTGAGTGCGGATCTAATATCGTTGCATCTTGATGCACTCTTTTGTGGTGAAGATCATTTCGCTCATGCTTGTCTTGACAAAGCTTGCCATTTAATTGGTATCCCTCGTCTTGATGAGGCTTTCATTTTCTATCTTCACCATGGGTTGTCACAAGCTTGGTTAATATTTCTCTTTTTAGTGAGCTTGTGAATCCATTTCCTAGGTGTGTGTGGGAAGGACATGTCATGCACCTTGTATCTCAACTATTAAAGATTATGTTGATGCTTAATGCTCATCCTTATATTAGTCTTCTCAAGTGCTTTGACATGACTCACACACATATTTTTGGTTGAGCCTATTTCCAAGTTGCATCTTTTATATGTTGCTCAACCATTTTTTTGTTGCAAGTGCTAGGCGTTGTTTCCTTCATGATCACTTGCACTTGGTGTAAGTTTCTATTTATTTTGGGGAAGTGATGATCCTATTTTGTGCACTTGGCATCCTAATGAAAATATTCTAAGGAGTGCACAAATTATGGGGAGCTTCACGAGTGTCTTTAGAACACTCCGTTGATATGTCGTGAGGTTCTATTGATCATGGGGGAGCGATGATCCTATTTTGTGCTCGTTGTATCCAAATACAAAACTAAATTGTGCAAAAATCATGGGGAGCTTTTCTAGTTTCTCTAGAACACTCCTTTGCTCATATCATAATATCTTTTATTCATGTGGCATGTAGGATCATTGGTCTAGTTGGTTCAATTGGTATCTTTTGATAGCTTGCTTCAATTGGTATCCTTTGGTTACTTGATTGCGTGTCTCTCCCTTTGTTATGCCTTTGTGGCATATCTTTCTTTTGCAATCTTTGAGCCTCAGTATAATTTGTGTTCCTCCAAGTATTTACCATTGGATATGTGTATTGCATTCCACTATCTAGTTGAGAAATACACAATTTATGGAGGAACATAATTTATATTGGCCTTCTAAGATTTTCACCCATTTTGGCAATCGATGCCAATGGGGGAGAAGTTTTAGAGAGTTTTGCGGAGAAGTTTAGAGAGTCATCTAGTCATCTCATCTTGCTTTGGTTTTGTTCCTAAGCTTTTGCATCTCATGCGCATACATTATTGTTGCATGGTATGGTGATGCATAATTCCTTATATAAACTCTCTTGAAAGTGATTGTCATCAATTACCAAAATGGGGGAGATTGAAAGAACATGCGGTGCCCTCATGTTTGGTTTTCGTAATTGATGAAAATATATATGGACTAATGATTGCCTTGAGTTATATTTGAAGGATTTGTCCATAGGCTTTTCTTGGAGTACATTTGTAGAGTTTGTGATGACCAACGTGCTATTAAGGAATTATCCAAAGATTGGTCTTATGAGTGTTGAGCTTATTGCAAGCATGTCTTGAAGAAGAAGAGTGTGTGATCATTCATGTTTACCTTCAAGACATCATCCAAATGAAGAGAGTTGGAAAGATTCAAGGTTGATCAAGACTAAGTACACAGAGTGTTTCAAGTTGATCAACACACAAAGCGTAGAAGATGTACCGAGAGGGATCAAGCGATCCCATGGTACGGTAAGCATTGTCAATTACGTTTGTACTAACCCATGGTCTTTGTGAGAGTTCTATGTGGGGTTAGGTTATCTTCCATGGGCTTGCGTCAAGAGGAAGATCACATACAACCCATGGAGGATGACATCAAATCAAGGTTGTGGTGTGCAAGTTCAAGGGATGCATCATGAGGAGATCAAGTTCTTGAAGCTTGCCGTCCATTGTGGTGACACCGGACTTGTGAAGATATGCCGAAGAGTGGCTCACCCATAGTGGAGTATGGGGGAGCAATCTACTAGTCTTCATCGAGCCAATGCAATCAAGAAAGGTGGTCCAACTTGAGGAAGTCAAGATCGTCTACATCTAGCTCAAGTGGAGTTTGTGCAAGGCAAAGGTTTGCCCTTGATAGGTTCTCTATTTTACCGGTCTCATGGTGGTAGTTTGGAGACCGGGTTATAGGATCGATTACCGTACTATCAAGGGGGCTCTAAAGTGAGCAGCTTGATCATATCATTCGTAGAGAGTTCAACCCATTGCATGCTTGCATCATATTTCTTGGTTCTTTTTTGGTTTTCTTCTTGTGATATTTGGAGCTTATGGTCATCTTCTTGACAAGCTTGAGTTCATCGAAAACGGAGTTCACATGCTTCTTCTATTGCGTTTTCGGTGTTGGAGGTTTTACCGGTCTCTTTCGAGGAAGGGTTCTCACCTTATTCTTATGGGAATTTTCTCATTTGCTTCTTATTGTTATTTCTATCAAGATTGTGTTAGGCCATGTCGTTAGCTTTCCAACAAACTTGGTTTCGTTGAATTCGGAGTCTGTTTGCAAAAGTTATGTCAGTTTTGGTGTCCCCAGAAGGGCTGCAACGGTACTACCACAAATTGGAGCGGTACTACCGCTTCGGGGGGATGTAATTTTTTACTTCCGTGGCTACTTCCGCTCCAGACCAAAAAATCGTCACAAGTCCAGCGGTAGTAGGCGCGGATGTAATTTTTTAGTACCGCTCGCAAGCAGTAGTACCGCTACCCTTAGCAGTAGTACCGCTACCCCTAGCGGTAGTACCATGAGGTCAAGCGGTACTACCGCTCCGGCGGTTCTTCTAGCCTTTTTGCCTCCTCGCTGTTGTGTTTCAAAGGGCTACTACCGCCCTAGCGGTGGTACCGATCCATGGAGCGGTAGTACCGCTCGGTGCGGGCTGTGAGCATAACGGTTGGATTTTTCCCCACCTATAAAAGAGGGCCTTCTTCCCCAATGAACCCAATCCTTTGAGCTCGTGTTCTTCCCCCATTGTTGACCTTCTTCGAGCTTGCAATCTCTCCATCCCTCCATGGATTCTTGCTAGTTTTGGGGGGAAAAGAGAGAGGAGATCTAGATCCACATTTCCACCAATCACTTTCTCCTCTAGGTGAGGGGAACCCCTTGGATCTAGATCTTGGAGTTCTTGGTGTTCTCCTTGTTCTTCCACTCTTTTCCCTCCCTAGCATTAGTTGCTTTGGTGGGATTTGAGAGAGAAGGACTTGGGCACTCCGTGTGCCCTTGCCATTGCATTTGGTGCATCGGTTTGAGTTCTCCACGGTGATACGTGGAAGTTACTAGTTGAGAAGCTTATTACTCTTGGGTGCTTGGTACCCTTGAGCTTGTTCCTCTTGGGTGCTTGGGCGCCCTAGACGGTTGTGGTCACCTCGGAGCCATATTCCATTGTGGTGAAGCTTCGTGGTGTCGTTGGGGAGATAGCCCCAACCTTTATGGTGTTCGGAGCTCAATCATTGTGGTGTAAAGCTCTGGGCAAGCGTCGGGGTCTCCAATTAGGTTGTGGAGATTGCCCCGAGCAATTTGACGGGTTCCGGTGACCGCCCCCAAGGGTTGCCAAAGTGTACGGGTTCGGTGACCACCCCCAAGGGTTGCCATTTGTACGGGTTCGGTGACCGCACTCAAGGGTCCCTTAGTGGAATCACGGCATCTTGCATTGTGCGAGGGCGTGAGGAGATTACGGTGGCCCTAGTGGCTTCTTGGGGAGCATTGTGCCTCCAAACCGCTCCAAACGGAGATTAGCATCCGCAAGGGTGTGAACTTTGAGATACATCGTCGTCTCTGCGTGCCTTTGTTATCTCTTACCCGAGCCCTTTACTTATGCACTATACTTTGTGATAGCCATATTGTTTCTTATCATATATCCTGCTATCACCTAGTTGTTTATCTTGCTTAGCATAAGTTGTTGGTGCACATAGGTGAGCCTAGTTGTTGTAGGTTTTTTGCTTGACAAATTAGCCGCTAGGTTTATTCCGCATTTGTTTAAGCCTAAACCGTAATTATTTTAAAGCGCCTATTCACCCCCCCCCCTCTAGGCGACATCCATGATATTTCACATGGAACAATCAAAAATTATAGATACGTTGGAGATGTATCAGAGGTGGAGAGTAGCCGCGGCGGTACTGCCGCGCATAAGCCCAAGCGGTACTACCACGACTTCTCAGCGGTACTACCGCTTAGAGCGTATAGTCGGTACTACTGCCCTGGCTACGGTACTACCGCGCCCACAAATAGAAGTGGATATCCCTAAGGAAATGAGAGAAGGTGAGGGTGCAAAAATAGAGTGTACGTGATGATTCCACCCTGGCCTTTCCAATGCGAACCCCCCCCCCCTTGATAGTACGGTGTCTCCTACGAATCAAGTCCACCAAAACACAAGCCTAGCATGACAACATGTCTTGAGCTGATAACTCGGAGGGTAGATAATCGTCTCGTGCCTCTGGATTCATACCTGAAATACTTGGCATGCACGATTAGTCCGCAAACGCATTGTCATCAATCACCAAAACCGGAAAGGAAGGGACATGCCCTTTCAATATCCCCCTTTTTGGTGGATTGATGACAACACGGGATTTGCACATAATATAATGACAAACGAGGGGTAAGCAAACCCCACGGACTACAAAATATAGACGAGCTCCCCCTAGATGTGTGCATATAAAAGAGTTGCTTGTGGAATGCAAAGCACACACTCGAGATCAATGCTCCCCCTATATTTTATAATCCGATACCATCTAGTCAAAGAGGAGACATAAGCGGGTAACATAGTAGGTGCAAAAGGATAGAACATGAATTAATCATCACCTACTAATGTACTTGACATAATTAAGATAGCATAGGTCTCACACAAGGAAAAGTAACTGAGTCTCACGAACACAAACCAAACCAAAAAGAAAAAACACCTAAAACACACGAGACCATAGAGACACTCGCAATACGCAAATCACCTCTCCCCCTTTGGCATCGAGACACCGAAAAGGGGCAGAGAAGGGAACACAACGTCATCACACCGCTGCAGAGTCATCTGCACCTCCGTCATCGGCTGGGGCTGCTCGGGGTCAGAGTCAGTCCAGTGGCAGTGCTGTCGAACCCAGTTGTCCTCATCGGTGAACCGTCCCTAAGTACCGCTAGCAACTATGGCACCAAGCTGATGCATGACCTCCTTGTGACGAGTCCTGGACTTCTTCTCAGAAACATGGGCCATGTACTGACCGTGAGACTCCATGCAGAACAGCTTCTTCATCTTCTTTTTAAGCTTCTTTGCCCAAGAGGGCTCAGCCCCAGATGGCATATACTCATCATCATCATCATCCTGGCCGGTCTCTGCCCCAGAATCATCAGCACCAGCCAAGATGTCAGGCTGAGTGACCGGAGTGTTCTAGAGATCCTTCCTCCTAAGCCTCTTGACCTCGTGAGAGACCAACTCGCCAGTCTGTAGTGCGTATCCATCGTAGGTGTGCTCCCAAGACTTCTCAATGAGGAGCATGATATATGGAGCATAGATGAGACACTTATGCTCGGAGATGGCAGACAATAGTTCAGACCACATGACATGAGAGATATCCAATGTTTCTCCAGTGTTCCGTTCCTTCTGATGCTGGCAGAAAAGAAGCATATCCACAAGGTAAGAGTGGACCATATCATGGTTCCCAATGCGAGGAAAGAGTGTCTCCCTAAAGATGTGGTGAAGGATATCCATAAACACAGGCAGCTCATACGTCTCCTTTAGAGTCTCAGGGTTGACCTTCTTAGTGTTGTATGGCCACATATTCTGCTTATGAGTGGAGGTAGCATTGTGATGAGGTCGAAAGCCGACCGAACTCTCTAGCCCAAGATCTTCAACACCAAGAAGTTCCATGAATGCTTCCCACTTAACCGCCAGACGCCTGCCATTAGTCATCCACATCAAAGTCCTTTCTACATTGGTGCCAAGATGAACAGTGGCATAAAACTGAGCCACCAGATCAACATCAAAGTCCTTGTTGAATGTTATGATGTTGACAATGTTCAGCTGGTTACACATCTCCAGGGATTCTTCGAAGTAAGCCATGTCCTTCTCCAAATGAGCAATATCAATTGAGCACACATCGACAAATAGATTCTTTTTGGCCTTGATCACATCAAAGTAAGTTGCATACTGAAACCGATTCGAGAACGGCCGTTGACAAGGGCGGGCTCTTGCTCATGTTCATAGGGATTGCACCGACGCCGCTCCCAGAACTCCTTGTTTGACATCTTAGTGATAGTCTTGGCCTTCTTAGCTGGCTTCTTCGCAGTACTCTTGGACGGCAGTTGTGACTGAGACGGAGGTGCAGTGGACGACGGAGCCCCTATAGAACCACTTGCAGACCTGCCTGCTGCCTCCGAGGCGCGATAGCGCTTTGAACTGGTGCGCCCGGGGTTGATGCGACGAGCAGGGTGTTCTGTTGGGCCGCTGCCTGAAGACAAACACACACACAAGAGACACAGAGAACGAACAAGCATAAGACACGAGACAAAGAGCAAAACAGAATCAAAGTTTGGTAGGAATATGATGGAGGATGGCCTCTCCGCGGTAGTACCGCTTAGGACAGCCGGTAGTACCGCTCGCAGCGGTAGTACCGCATACGGGAATCGGTAGTACCGCTCCAGGCGGAGGAACAACAGTTCCCAACACACCATGTCAGATCCGGTACTACCGGAGAGGCTAAAATCAAAAATAGTCCTATCAAAGTTCAATCCTAGCAGTATAGAGGAGTTCACCATCCTACTCAAGCCTTGATTTGGCCAAAAATCAAGGAATGTATGCCCATTGCCCCTAAGAACCTAGATATGAAAACTAGAGGCAATAAGAAGGAAACGGGGGGCAATACCGGCATCCATGGCTTGATGAAAGGGTGGGGATCGATCCCACCGAAGGAAAAGGTGAACCACGAACCGGAGAAGTCACCCCACCGGCGACCTCGTCGTAGGTTCTTCGTTGGAGAAGAGAACGAGAGACGGAGGTGAATGGGTGTGGGAAAGGAAAAACTCCCCGGCCCCAACTTAACTCCGCAGCCTCGCGCTCCAGCGGTAGTACCGCTTCGAGCGGGCGGTAGTACCGCTTAGGTTAATATGTGGTAGTACCGTGCGCTCCAGCGGTAGTACCGCCCAACTCAGAAAAAGTGTCTCCTAAACTGACATTTTGCTCCCAAGAGCCTCCCAGCGAGAAAATCCACAGCTACGAGAAGAAAAACACGAGATAACGGAGGAAACAACACAAACACAACTGTGACACCCCAAGACCGACGCTCCAGAAGACTTCTAGCTATTCCGGGTTTCGCCGTGTGTTTCATTTTGCTTGCTTCATTTTATTTGTGCTTGCATCATATCATCATGCCATCATGTCATTAATTTTTTCAACTCAACTAAATAAATCGTATGGATCTTCGATCCATTAAAATCGAGGGATATTCGCAATGGTGATTGCTGTTTAAAACATATCCTCCCAATATTAGGGAGCTATTATAAATATTCCATTGATGTGGAATTACCTTTGACACACTTGCAAATAATTCCCCATGCCTTTGTCAACTCGCTTCTTGAGCTCAAACTTTGTCCATAAATTCTTTCGTCGTTTTCCCGAGCTCCACCAAAATTCTCAACATTTTTGGACCTACCAAACACCCACTTCTTTCCCCCACTCATTTGAATTAATGAGTTTGGGTCAAGGTTGCCCAACACCCTTCCAACCATTTTCGTTAAATCATCCATATTTTCCTAATCTCTAGGAAAATATCTCACTAGTCCATACTCCTTCTCTAACCTCTTCTTTCTCTCTCTTTTCTTTCTTCTTTTTCTGTAAAAGGGAAAAGAGAGAACCCAGCCAACCCTCTACCAGGCCGGCCCTTCTACACCTATTTGGCCCAAGGCCCACCTAAGCACTGTTAACCCTAGCTCGAACGACCCCTACTCCTCTCGATCACCCGCTCCCTCTCGTTCCCACCAGCGCCGCCACCCCATCGCTCTCTCGATCCCCTCCTGTCTCTCGCCCAATTCCCATCTCCCTCTCTCTCTCTGTGTCATCTCAGCCCCCGCGCCTCCTCCCTCCGGTGGTGTAGCGACCACGATCCGAAGGGACCGAAGTCTCTGTGTTTCCGTGTCATCCCTAGATCGGTAATGCTGACACACACAGTACTTGAAGGATTTATAACAGAGTGGCAATCACACACTTATTACATCGAGTGTCTCCAAAGAGAACTTATTACAAAAGTCTATGGCTTAAGGCCATCTAACAAAATAACAGCAAAAGGCTTGGAAGATAAGTGAGTCCCTCAATTCCAACGGCATAGCTGAGTGCATGACAAATGACCTAGAACGTCTTACTCCTCGTCTGAAAAGTCTGCAACGTAACATGTTGCAGCCTGAAATGGGTCAGCACATGGAATATGCTGGCAAGATAACACAGTAGAATGCAAGTTACAGAATAAAGGCTAACACTATATGCATATTTGGCTGGTGGATGGCTCTAGGTTAAAGTTTTTGCGTAAAGCCAATTTTTTCCTACAACAAAGGAATAAATTTATTTTTAACTATCATGGTTGTTGAAACATCATTGAGAAGGTACCTCCAACTCAATCCCAATTAAAGTAATCATTAATCGAACAAATTAATTTTAGAGTGATGAGATCAACCAATAATTCAAGTACCAGATACTCAAGTTTGTCCATTACCGGGGACACGGCTAATCATGATCAGTTTGTACACTCTGCAGAGGTTTGTGCACTTTTCCCCACAAGACTCGATCTCCTCCGTTGGATTTCTCGCACTGCATGGTGTTTGAGAAACGGATAACCGAGACACAGTATTTCAGAAGAATTTACTCTTTACCCCGGGTGGACCGGTACACCTACTTTCCCCTACATCTGCTAGTCCACCACTAAAAGAGCTCACACAACTTACTCATACTATGCCAGAGCCCATAATGGCATTGTGGCTGCACACGGAAGTTTCTAGCGTGAATAGTTTTATGATCCCTTTGAGCCTGGGTGGCATTCCATAGGACAATCACACGGAACCCCGGGATTTATTAGACAACACTGGATTCTCCAGGTGCCCTGCAACCAATCCACCCAGATGTGTGTTCAAGTAGCCACCTTAAGTTGAACCATTAATTAGCAACTCACATCTGTCATGGATTTCACTCAAACCCAAACCACGTCTACGAGCATAGCATGGCAACCTAAGCATAACGTTGAATGTAACTCACAAGGGTTTGAAAATAATGCAGGTAATAGGTTCTACCTCAATCTACTTCCCAGTCCCACAAGTTAAGAGATCCTACTCATGCAATGTGTGAGGGTTTGATCTAATGCATAAAAACTGGGTAATAAAGGGGTATGATCAAAGTGTTACTTGCCTTGCTGATGATTCGCAAAACCTAGAGACTCGTAGTAGCACGCTTCACAGTCCGGGTATTCTATCGCAAGCAAACAATAGCATACATAAGCAATCAAGCAAAGATGCACAAACAAAACTCCAAACAAGAAGATCTAACCAGAAAGTTCAACTTAAGAACTCCGGTTTGCAAAAAGAATCAAATCAAACGGGGCAATGAAAATCAAACTGCAAAAGAAACAAGATCTGGTTACTAGATTGATCTAGGGTCAAATTTTACAGTAACAAAACCTTGTTCAAGTTGGTTAAACGAAAAGAGGGCATCGAGACAAAGATCTGGGATTTTCAATCACCTGATTCCGACTCTCGAGCTAAAAGAAAAACGAAAAACAAAATCAGGGCAGAAATCACGATCGAAATAATCGCGGATAAATACCCCGAAAAAGAAAACTGACGAACAGGCTAACGAACGAACGTTCGCTCTCTGTAACTAACGGGCGGACAATGTTCGTTAAAGCGAACGTACGGACGAGCGTGCGCAAAGTAACTAAACCGAAAAAATGAACCGATCTAAAAAAACAGATCTAGGATTTCTAAAAAAACGATCGGTTTTAAAAAAACGACGGCAGCTACCTCGTTGAACAAGACGGCGGCGGCGGCGGTCTCCGGCGGCTCCGGCGGCGGGGAGGCGAGGCGGGCGGCGGCGCAAGGCGGCGGCGGGGCTAGGGTTCCGGCGCGGGGTGAGGCTGGGCTGGAGCGGCTGCGGCGGCTGGGCCTCGGCTTATAAAGGCCCTAGGCTAGGGGAGTCCTAGCCGGTTACGGCCCAAAGTCGGTAAGCCCTTTCTTTTAAAACGAGTCCTGACGCACGAAAACTAACGAAAGAAATACTAAACGGACTCCAAAAATTCCGAAATAAATTTTCACCGTCCTCTAATAATTTTTAGGACAAAGTGAACATTTTTTCCGGACCTAAATGCAAATTTTGAAAAACGCGTATTTTTCCTATGCGAATAAAATCACAAATAAATCCGAATAAAAACCAAAAGTAATTTTAACATTTTTCCTCCAATATTTCTGTTATTTTGGAGAAGTCATATTATCTCCACTCATATATTTTATTTAGAATATTTTTAGGAGAGAAAAATAATTAAAACCAACGTGATCCTCGTACCGGTATTTGAGTAAACTCAAATACAAAAACGGTAGAATTCCCAACTCTTTTCGTAGGTCATTGAGTTGCTTAGAATTTTCGAGGATCGCCACACACAAAATGCAACGAAATATGCAATGCAGTATGATCTATGTATAACATTCCAAATTGAAAATTTGGGATGTTACAAACCTACCCCCCTTAGAATGAATCTCGCCCTCGAGATTCGGCTTGGCTAGAGAACAGGTGTGGGTGGTCCTTGCGTAGATCATCTTCTCATTCCCAGGTGGCTTCTTCCTCGGTGTGGTGACTCCACTGAACTTTGCAAAACTTGATAACCTTACCGCGGGTGACTCTACTCGAAAATTCAAGAATCTCGACAGGTTTCTCCTCGTAGGTCACATCATTATCCAACTGAATTGCCTCTAGAGGTACTGTGTCTCTTAGCGGGATATCGGCCATCTCCGCATGGCACTTCTTAAGCTTAGAAACGTGAAACACATCGTGCACTCCTGTCAATCCTTGGGGTAACTCCAACTTATAGGAAACCTCTCCCATGCGTTCCAAAACACAGTAAGATCCCACAAATCTCGGGGCTAGCTTTCGCGTAACTCCGAAATGTTTAACTCCTCGCAGAGGCGATACTCTCAGGTACGCTCTGTCTCCAATTTCATAGGCTACTTCCTTGCGCTTCGAGTCTGCATAACTCTTCTGCCTGGACTAAGCTACCTTCAGTCTGTCTCGAATCAGTTTAACCTTCTCTTCAGACTCTTTGATCAAGTCTGGTCCAAATAACTGACGGTCTCCAACTTCATCCCACATTAACGGCGTTCGCATCTCCTCCCGTACAATGCTTCAAATGGTGCCATCTTCAAACTGGCCTGGTAACTGTTGTTGTACGAGAACTCAGCGTAGGGCAAATTGTCATCCCAACTAGATCCATAATCTAGCGCACAAGCTCTCAACATGTCCTCCAGAATCTGATTGACTCTCTTAGTCTGTCCATCTGTCTATGGGTGAAAAGATGTACTAAATTCCAGCCTTGTTCCCAAAGTTTGGTGTAGCTGATTTCAAAACTTTGAGGTGAACTGTGTTCCTCTATCTGATACAATGGTCCTCGGAACTCCGTGTAGACATACAATCCTGGTCATGTATATCTTGGCCAACTTTGCACTGGTATACGTGGTTTTCACGGGGATAAAGTGGGCTACCTTGGTCAAACCATCCACTACTACCCAGATTAAGTCATATCCTAATTTGGTCCTGGGTAATCCGGTGATAAAATCCATGCCAAGCTTATCCCACTTCCATTCGGGTATTGGCATAGGTTGTAGTAATCCTGCTGGCTTCTGATGCTCCGCCTTCACTCTTTGACATACATCACATACGGCTACATACTCGGCAATATCCTTCTTAATTCCCGTCCACCAAAAATGTTCCTTCAAGTCCAAATACATCTTAGTGTTTCTGGGGTGTATCAAGTATGGCTAATCATGTGCTTCTTGTAGTATCAACTTCCTGATCTCCGGGTCGTTGGGCACATAGATTCGATCCTTAAACCACAAGGTGTCGTGTTCGTCCTCACGAAATCCCTTGGCTTTTCCTTCAATCATCCTTTCCTTTATCTCGGCGATCTCTTTGTCCTCCTTCTGGGCTTCGCGTATCTTTCCCAGCAATGTTGACTGAACCTCCAATGTTGCGACAAAACCTCTACGAACTATCTCCAAATGAAGCTCCCTGAGATGTTCTGCTAACTCCTGTGGCAATCCCCATTTTACTAGGGTATTTGCATAACTCTTTCGGCTCAAAGCGTCTGCCATGACGTTGGCCTTTCCTGGGTGATAGTGTAGTGTCATATCATAATCCTTTATAAGCTCCAACCATCTCCTTTGTCTGAGGTTCAGCTCCTTCTGAGTGAAAATGTACTTCAAACTCTTGTGATCCGTGTACACATCACAACGATTTCCAATAAGGAAATGTCTCCAGGTTTTCAGCGCGTGCACCACAGTTGCTAACTCCAAATCGTGTGTCACATAATTCAACTCGTGCGGTCGCAGTTGACGAGATGCATAAGAAACAACTCTTCCATCATGCATGAGTACTCCTCCAAGTCCTAAGCGTGAAGCGTCGCAGTCCACTTGGAAATCCTTGTGTATATCTGGCAAGATCAGCACTGGGGCTGTCGTCTATCGTTTCTTCAACTCCTGGAAACTTTCTTCGCACTCTACGGTCCAATGGAACTTTGTATCCTTCTTTACCAATGTTGTCATAGGCTTTGCAATCTTGGAGAATTTTTCTACGAATCTCCGGCAATATCCCGCGAGTCCAAGAAAACTGCGGATCTCTCCAACTGAAGTGGGTGCCAACCATTCAGTGAGTGCCTGCACTTTGACGGGGTCCACTACTATACCTTCTCCTGATATAACATGCCCTAAGAATCCAACTTCCTTCAGCCAAAACTCGCATTTGCTAAACTTGTCATACAACTGATGTTCTCTGAGCTTCTCCAGTACCAAACGTAAATGCTCTGCATGTTCCTCTTCGTTCTTCGAGTACACCAAGATATCATCAATGAATACCATGACAAACTTATCCAGAAACTCCATGAATACCTTATTCATCATACTCATGAAATAGGCAAGGGCGTTAGTCAATCCAAATGACATAACCGTATACTCATATAGCCCATACCTTGTGGTGAAGGTTGTCTTAGGTATATCCTTCTCTCGGATCTTCAACTGGTGGTATCCAGATCATAGATCTATCTTGGAGAATACTTTTGCTCCCTGGAGTTGGTCGAACAGATCATTGATCATCGGCAGCGGGTACTTATTCTTAATAGTCACTTCATTCAGTGCTCGATAATCAACGACCATTCTTGAAGATCCATCCTTCTTCTCGACCAAAAGCACTGGGGCTCCCCAAGGTGATGAACTCTGGCGGATAAATCCTTTCTCCAATAACTCCTTAATCTGCTTCTTGATCTCCTCCAGATCATTCGCTGGCATCCAATATGGTCTCTTCGATATAGGTCTGGTTCCAGGCAATAGTTCAATCAAAAACTCAATATCCCTATCCGGTGGCATGCCAGGTAGCTCCTCTGGAAAAACATCCGGATAATCCTTTACTACAAGCACTTCCTTCTGAACAACTCCCGTGAGAGAATGTACTTGTGTCCTTGTTGGCGAATGCCTAGATACATACTTGATCCTTTTTCCCTCCGGGTGGTAAGCAAAATAGACTTACTGGCACAATCGATGTTTCCTCCATACATCGATAGCCAATCCATACCTAGTATCACATCCAATCCTTGTGACTCCAAAACTATCAGGTCTGAGGGGAAAACATGACTTCCTATGACCAATGGCATCTGAAAACATCCTTGATGTGCCATATACTCCACTCCTGGAGAGCATACTAACATGGGGGTCTTAAGGACTCGGGTGGCCAACTTATGTCTATTTACGAATCCCCTTGAAATGTATGAATGCGATGCACCAGTATCGAAAAGAACTACTGCGATAAATGACTTAACCAAAAACTTACCAACAACATCATCTGGTTGCTCTTCAACCTCCTCCACAGTCATGTGGTTCACTTGTCCTTTGTTGAACGAGTTGGGCTTCTTCCCGGCGCTTCCATTGTCGTTCCCATTCTTAGCTTCAGGGCACTCCGTGGCATAGTGTCCATTCTTCCCGCACTTGAAACAGGTAACGTGGCGCAAATCCCTCTTGGCGGGTGTGGATGGAGTAGAGCGGTTCTGATTATTAGTTGCTCCATGCCCATTCCCATTCTTGGAGCCATTGTGGTTGTGAGAACTTCCTCCAGTGTGGGTGTGGCTTCCATGGTTATGGGTGTATCCTCCCGAATTTGGAGTGAATCGGGCTTCTGTTGGGCTCCAGAATTATTCCTTCCTTGTCCATACTTCCTCTTGCGGCTCTCAATCTGTTGCTGCTTCCCTTCAATCATAAGAGCCTTATCTACCAACTCCTGGTAGTTGTTGAAGGTTGCCACCATCAACTGTACGCACATCTCATCATTTAGCCCTTCCATAAACCTCTCCTGCTTAGCGGCATCTGTGGCCACATCATCTGGGGCATAACGAGATAGGGTACTAAACTCATCTACATACTGAGCCATAGTACGATTTCCTTGGCGCAAATTGTGAAACTCCCGCTTCTTCATGCTCATGGCTCCAGTTGAGACGTGGGCAGTGCGAAAAGCTTGCTGAAACTCATCCCAAGTGACATTGGCTATAGGGAAAGTGGCTGTGTAATTCTCCCACCATGCTGTTGCTGGTCCAGACAACTGATGTGCGGCAAATCGCACCTTCTCAGCATCCGTGCAATTGGCGGTGGTCAAATCCCTTCCAATCTTGCGTAGCCAGTCATCAGCAACTATTGGTTCAATGCTGCTAGCAAACACCGGTGGTTGCAACCTTAAGAAACGTGTCAGGTTGTCCACTGGTGATGGTGGTGGAGGGTTGTTGTTGTTGTTGTTCTGAGTGTTCTGGACAAGAAGTTGCATCAAAGTGTTCTGCTGCTGGATCAACTGGGTGAGCTCAGGGGGAAACTCAAATCCGGGCTCACGTCTTGGAGGCATCTGATGGGTGTAGAGCGAAGAGATTAGAAAAGAAATGAGGTCTAAGGGGAAAATCACTACCCATATGCACATGAGACAAACACAATCATATCACACCAATCAATTTCAAACAAGGGCTTACAAAGATCTAACTAACGTTACAAAAGTGCTCTAAATTCTACTTTGTGGGGGAAAACTACTAGTCATAGGGTGGTCATCTAGAGATTTTGATCGGCGGAAGATTCCATGATGTCTGCTCCAGCTTCATCTTCGTAGTCTTCGTCATCACTATCATCGGGGTCTGAATCCGTGTCGTTGATGATGATGTAGTCCTCAGAATGAATCTCCTTGGGTTCTTCTTCCTCTTCTTCTCCTCCTGGTGCTGGATCTCCCATGAATACTCCTAACTTCCTTGTCAAATCATCATTCTTCTCCACAAGTATCATCATCTCCTCCTCATATCCGTCACTAGTAGACTTGATTTCCTCTTCTAGCTCCAAGTTCCTGGTTAGTGCCTTCTTCAAATCTATCATCCCTGCGCACATCTGGTGCTCCTGTCGAAGAATGTGTTGGTTTAACTCATGGATGAACGCTGGAATGGACCTATCATTCCGGGTGCTGATCATGTCCCAACGCTCATCTCGGCGTCCACAAATCTGGTAGATAGTGTCCTTTAGCTCCTGCTTGTAGACTTCTCCGATCCTTCCCATAGTGATGTGGGCTGCCATACTCTTGCCTAGGCTCCAGGTTGGTGCATCAAAAGAAAACTCTATTGGCTCAGTGGATGGTGTGAATGTTCTCCTGGGAATTTGAACTTGAATGCTCCATTGCTCCTCTTCTGGTAAAGTGGCGGTGTAGGTCCCGGTAAAGCTTGGTATTCCTATGTTCAGGTACCTAGTGACTTTCTTCAAGTGTCGTCCAAAAGGTGTGTCTTCATCTGGTTGAGTGAACTTGTTCCTTGGGTCCACCATCCTAAAGAAGTAGAAAATGCAGAGGAGTCGGAAATGAGTAGAGAAGAGTGACCTAGGGTTTATCTTAGTGGTCATGTCCTACATTCAGCGTGTGCTCTGTTACCATATTGTAGCGACCATGACCCGAAGGGACCGAAGTCTTTGTGTTTCCGTGTCATCCCTGGATCGGTATTGCTGACACACACAGTACTTGAAGGATTTATAACAGAGTGGCAATCACACACTTATTACATCGAGTGTCTCCAAAGATAACTTATTACAAAAGTCTATGGCTTAAGGCCATCTAACAAAATAACAGCGGAAGGCTTGGAAGATAAGTGAGTCCATCAACTCCAACGGCATAGCTGAGTGCATGACAAACGACCTAGAACGTCTTACTCCTCGTCTGAAAAGTCTGCAACGTAACATGTTGTAGCCCGAAACGGGTCAGCACATGGAATATGCTGGCAAGATAACACAGTAGAATGCAAGTAACAGAATAAAGGCTAACACTATATGCATATTTAGCTGGTGGATGGCTCTAGGTTAAAGTTTTTTGCGTAAAGCCAATTTTTCCTACAACAAAGGAATAAATTTATTTTTAACTATCATGGTTGTTGAAACATCATTGAGAAGGTACCTCCAACTCAATCCCAATTAAAGTAATCATTAACCCAATAAACTAATTTTAGAGTGATGAGATCAACCAATAATTCAAGTACCAGATACTCAAGTTTGTCCATAACCGGGGACACGGCTAATCATGATCAGTTTGTACACTCTGCAGAGGTTTGTGCACTTTTCCCCACAAGACTCGATCTCCTCCGTTGGATTTCTCGCACTGCATGGTGTTTGAGAAACGGATGACCGAGACATAGTCTTTCAGAAGCATTTACTCTTTACCCCGGGTGGACCGGTACACCTACTTTCCCCTACATCTGCTAGTCCGCCACTGAAAGAGCTCACACAACTTACTCATACTATGCCAGAGCCGATAATGGCATTGTGGCTGCACACGGAAGTTTCTAGCATGAATAGTTTTATGATCCCTTTGAGCCTCGGTGGCATTCCATAGGACAATCACACGGAACCCCGGGATTTCCTAGGACAACACTGGATTCTCCAGGTGCCCTGCAACCAATCCACCCAGATGTGTATTCAAGTAGCCACCTTAAGTTGAACCATTAATTAGCAACTCACATCTGTCGTGGATTTCACTCAAACCCAAACCACGTCTACGAGCATAGCATGGCAACCTAAGCATAACGTAGAATGTAACTCCCAAGGGTTTGAAAATAATGCAGGTAATAGGTTCTACCTCAATCTACTTCCCAGTCCCACAAGTTAAGAGATCCTACTCATGCAATGTGTGAGGGTTTGATCTAATGCATAAAAACTGGGTAATAAAGGGGTATGATCAAAGTGTTACTTGCCTTGCTGATGATTCGCAAAACCTAGAGACTCGTAGTAGCACGCTTCACAGTCCGGGTATTCTATCGCAAGCAAACAATAGCATACATAAGCAATCAAGCAAAGATGCACAAAAAAACTCCAAACAAGAAGATCTAACCAGAAAGTTCAACTTAAGAACTCCGGTTTCAAAAAGAATCAAATCAAACGGGGCAACGAAACTCAAACTGCGAAAGAAACAAGATCCGGTTACTAGATTGATCTAGGGTCAAATTTTACAGTAACAAAACCTTGTTCAAGTTGGTTAAACAGAAAGAGGGCGTCGAGACGAAGATCTGGGATTTTGAATCACCTGATTCCGACTCTCGAGCTAAAAGAAAAACGAAAAACAAAATCAGGGCAGAAATCACGATCGAAATAATCGCGGATAAATACCCCGAAAAATAAAACTGATGAACAGGCTAACGAACGAATGTTCGTTGTATGTAACTAACGGGCGGACAATGTTCGTTAAAATGAACGTACGGACGAGCGTCCGCAAAGTAACTAAACCGAAAAAAACGAACCGATCTAAAAAAACAGATCTAGGGGTTCTAAAAAAACCGATCGGTTTTAAAAAAACGACGGTGGCTACCTCGTTGAACAAGACGGCGGCGGCGGCGGTCTCTGGTGGCTCCGGCAGCGGGGAGGCGAGGCGGGCGGTGGCTGCGGCGGCAGCGCAAGGCGGCGGCGGCGGCGCAAGGCGGCGGCGGCGGCGCAAGGCGGCGGCGGGGCTAGGGTTCCGGCGCGGGGCGAGGCTGGGCTAGAGCGGCTGCGGCGGCTGGGCCTCGGCTTATAAAGGCCCCGGGCTAGGGGAGTCCTAGCCGGTTACGGCCCAAAGTCGGTAAGCCCTTTTTTTTAAACGAGTCCTGATGCACGAAAACTAACGAAAGAAATACTAAACGGACTCCAAAAATTCCGAAATAAATTTTCACCGTCCTCTAATAATATTTAGAACAAAGTGAACATTTTTTCCGGACCTAAATGCAAATTTTGAAAAACACATATTTTTCCTATGCGAATAAAATCACAAATAAATCCGAATAAAAACCAAAAGTGATTTTAACATTTTTCCTCCAATATTTCTGTTATTTTGGAGAAGTCATATTATCTCCACTCATATATTTTATTTAGAAATATTTTTAGGTGAGAAAAATAATTAAAATCAACGTGATCCTCGTACCGGTATTCGAGTAAACTCAAATACAAAAACGGTAGAATTCCCAACTCTCTCTGTAGGTCCTTGAGTTGCTTAGAATTTTCGAGGATCGCCACACACAAAATGCAACGAAATATGCAATGCAGTATGATCTATGTATAACCTTCCAAATTGAAATTTTGGGATGTTACAGGTGGCCTCGACGCCCATCGCCGCCGTCGCACCTCGGCATCCCGCCACCGCGTTGTCTCCATCCTCCTCTGCCGCCCGACCTCGCGCGCTGCTGTACTCGACCTCCAGGAGCCACGCCCCGCCGCCGTCGACGACCACCAGGGAGGTCCTCGCCGCAACGCCGCCGCCAAGCTACTCCGCCCCAACGGCCTCGCCAGCTCGCCGGCCTCCTGACCTCCTCCATCGTCGAGCCCCGGTCGTCCTCCTTCCCCGACCTCTCCTCCTCCGCGCCGCTCCAGCCAGCTCTGCCCCTGCTTCGCCTTCAGCAGCACCGCGACCGCCCCTCCTGCTCGAGCTCCTGCAGTCCCGCGCGACCTCGTCCCTGCTCCGCCTCGCCGGCCCTTCTCTGCATCGCCATCCTCTACGGAGGACGCTGCCCAGCTGCTTGGAGCCCGAGCAAGCCGCGCCTCTCTGCGCCTCCTCGCGGACGCCGACAAGCGACGACGACCGCGCCTTCCAGCCTCCCTGCTCCCTGCTCCGGCCGCTGCATCACGCCTAGGCCGACCCTACTCCACCGGCATCTTCCCGCCTTGCTGTTGACGCTAAGATCGACTACACGACCTGCTATAGTCAAGACCGTAGGACCACCCAGACGACTACCACACCAGAACGTCAAGTACCGTTGCCGAAGACACGTGTACGACTACTACATGAACGAGTACCACGATGATAACCCACAAGTTTAGGGGATCAGTTGTAGCCTCTTTTGATAATTAAGAATGTGGAACCCAACGAGGAGCTAAAGGCAGAACAAATATTCCCTCAAGTTCTATTGACCACCGATACAACTCTACGCACGCTTGACGTTTACTTTACCTAGAACAAGTATGAAACTAGAAGTAGTTTGTAGTTTTTGTGGGATAGGTTTATAATAATATAAAGAACACATAAATAAAAGTAGGGGTTGTTAAGATAAAGAAGCAATAAAGTTAGTGATAGCGAGTGTGGAAAAGTGGTGGTAGGAGTTGCGAAATTGCCCCTAAGCAATTGACTACATTACTAGACCGATAGCAAGTTTTATGTGGGAGAGGCCACTGCTAGCATGTCATCCCTTACTTGGAATTCTATGCACTTATGATTGGAACTATTAGCAATCATCCGCAACTGATGGGCCTCTAACCCCTCGTTGGTTACCCCAAGTGGAAGGTGTAAGATGCAGTGTTGTGGAAGTTTTTCCCTTAGCAAAGATGCCAAGGATCGAATCCCCAGAGACTCCTAGGTTCAACAAGTAGGTGTCAACTGCTAACGGCGCCAGATATTAGCAATCAACGTGGACCTGCACACAGATACAAATAACTTTGCTCCCAACGAGTACAGAGAGGTTGTCAATCCCTCCGACCTTGTAGTTCACAAAGGATTAAACGCAAGTGATAGTAGTGATAGATAATGTTTGCAATAGTAAGTAAAAGCGAAAAGTAAATAGCGGATGTGATCAATGAAGGTAATATGGACCGGAGTCTCATGATGTTCACTAGTGATGTCTCTCTCCCAAAAGACGATAAAACAGCTATGTGAGGTAAACGAATTACAGCTGGGCAATTGACAGGACCACGAACGCGAACCAATGCTGACTACATTGCAAGAAAGGTTGAGGTTCAAAGCATGGGCGGTACGCCAAAGTAAGTAGACCGAAATCCATCAATATCTACTACTAATCATCCACCTTGAGATATCTATCCAGAACATATCGCTGGTATTAAGTTGCGAGCCCCACCCATAGTGTAAACTCAATGCAACAGACAACTGCATTAAAAGAACTTTGCGTAAAGTAAACAATCCTTGCACCCGCGGGCACAAGCACCGTTGTTTTCCCCCTTGTGGCAACAGCACATCCCCTAGACTCATGTTTCTGTCACTCAAGCTAGTCATCGAGGTGCATGAACCCACAATCAAGCATAACGTTCCCTCTTGGAGTCACTACCTATTACTTGGCCAAAGCAATAAATAACAACGGAGAACATGCAAGAATTACTTACGAACATAAATATAAAAGAGGTAGATCAAATATATTACTCAAGCACAATCTGAACATAATCTCATAATCCATCGGATCCCAGCAAACTCATCATAGCAACAGCATAAGGATTACATATGTGCCTCGATCATGTAGGGCAGCTCACGAGGACTAATTAGTGAAGCACAAGAACGGGAGGAGAACATCACATAGCTACTGGTCATGGACTCATGGTCCAAGGGAGACTACTCACAACTCATCCGGGAGGCGTCCATGGTGGTGGAGAGGCTCCGGATGATGATCCTCCCCTCCGGCAGGGTGCCGGGAAGAGTTCTCCTGGTGCTCCAGATCTTGGAAGCGGCGGCGGCGGCGGAACAGAGATGAGATCGCGAAAAAGAGTTCC
>LR738709.1:606120156-606154016 GCA_902687465.1 Secale cereale | reverse complement strand
GGCTGTCCTTCGGGCGCAAGGTAGGTTCTGGAACGCTGATTTTTTATATAATTTTTCTGGATTTTTCCTGGCAGTTCTCGTAATGTGAAAACCTGAAATACAAAAACAGCCGAAAACAGAAACTGGCACTGGGGTGCACTGGATTAGTAGGTTAGTCCAAATATGATCAAAAGTGTATGGAAGTGTATAAATATCATAGCAATATCACCCAAAAGTGGCATGGAGCAAGCAGAAATTATAGATACGTTTTGGACGTATCAACATCCCCAAGCTTAATTCCTGCTCGTCCTCGAGTAGGTAAATGATAACAAGAATAATTTCTGTGGTGACATGCTATTAACCATATAGGACTTTTTCATAGTCATATGACAAAAGCTTACTGAGACAATGATTCTATAGTAATTAAGTTGCGTCATGAGAAAATCACATATGACTGAAAGTTTTACAACATGACATTGAAACATCAAAAAGATTTGCAATGAACATGATGTGCAAATATGATAAAGTGATATCTAGCTTGCCCCCTTTGGTGAAGCAAAACATAAATGCAGGGGCACCTTCAAGGTTTAAGTGATGACTAGATACAATGATTTCAAAATAAACGATATCACAATCATGCAAAAGACAATGCTACTTTGGGACAATGCACATTACACTTAGAATGACAATCATGCTCTCAGTAGTTGGTGCTTGAAGAAAGAAGGTGGAGACTCAAAAAAGTAAAAGAATGGTTATGTGCTAGAGCTTTTTATTTTGAAATCATAGAAGCAATTTTGTCAACGGTAGTAGTACTTCATATGTGTCATGCATAAGACATCCTATAAGTTGCAAGCCTCATGCATCGAATACCAATAGTGCTCGCACCTTGTCCTAATTAGTTCGGATTTCCATGGATTGTCATTGCATTACATATGTTTCAACTAAGTGTCACAAAGGGGTACCTCTATGCCACCTGTACAAAGGTCCAAGGAGATAAATCGCATTTGATTTCTCGTTTTTGATAGATCTCAACTTGAGGACATCCATACCGGGACAACATAGAAAATAGATGATGGACTCCTCTTTAATGCATAAGCATATTCTCATAAGAGATTGAGGATTAATGTCCAAGCTAAAACTTCCACCATGATACATGGCTTTGGTTGGCGGCCCAATGTTCTTCTCTAACAATATGCATACTCATTCAACCCATGGCAAATCACCCTTACTTCAGACAAGACGAACATGCATAGCAACTCACATGATATTCAACAAAAGTGTGACAGTTGATGGCGTCCCCAGAAACATGGTTACCGCTCAGCAAGCAACTTATAAGAAGCAAGATACATAAGCAACATATTCTTTACCACAATAGTTTTTAAGCTACTTTCCCATGAGCTATGTATTGCAAAGTTAGTTCGCTTAGTACAGGTGGAGGTTAGCAAAAGACTGGGAGCGACCAACTAAGAGAGCAATGACGGTCATAATCATGCAGAGCGACAAAGCAATATTGAATCAGGCATGGTAGTTATATCGCTACTCAGAAATAAAAGATCATCAAGGCTTGACAGACTTTCTTTACAGTCTTAAATATGCGTGAGCATACGCCAAGTCAATCAAAATAAATTCTCGAAGGAAGATATTACTGAACCATACCACATCATAGGCAAACAAATCATGTTGGTACTCCAATAACACATTGGGAACCCCCCAGCTATTTGAGATTAACCATAAGAAAATCTGAACTACTAAGCGCCATCATGCAAGTAGCATCTTTATCATAGACATATTAACCAATGCAACGGAAGCAAACTCTCTTAATAAGGTGGGCATGATAATTAAAGAGAGTTCAAGCAACCAACTAAACAAAAGCTCTTTGAAAAGATAAGCATGAATACTAAGAGCTGAACATGATAGTAGCTATTAAAAGACAAAGAACACACACAGCAAAGATAGACATGAAAATTCTATGTTATGTTCTAGGTAGAAGTGGAGCGTGTTTGTCGGGGGAAACTGTCCGCCACGAACACCTATGGGACCGGAGCCCCTTGTCTGTGCGGTACGAGGGCGGAGGGAGCACGAAGAGCAGATCGAGGCAGACGCGCGGGCAGTTTTACCCAGGTTCGGGCCGCACGGATGCGTAAAACCCTACTCCTGCTTGGTTGTGTATTGAGTTGAGCGCTCGGGAGCTTGAAGAAGCAGCTACACCGTGCGTGAAAGTAATCTAGGTTTCGAACCCCCTCCACGTTGTGCATGGGCCTCCTTTTATAGTGCAAGGGGTCACCGACAGGTGTCAACGTAGGAGAAAGGGGTAAAAATGTAAAAGAGGTGGTAGTTGTAACAGTGCGGGAACAGTGGAGCTACAGTACAGAACAGTGGTCTATACCTACTTTAACAGTGGGGGACAAGGGCATTTAATGCCCGTCGCCGTCGACCCCAAAAGCTCCCGCCGTTGCGTCTCCGTCTGCCACGGCGATGGATCCACTGCCGTGGAGTGCCACCGTGTCCCCCAGGCTGCACAGCCATCCGCCACGCGTCCCTGGAGCGGCCCCAGGGCGACGCGTGGGCCGATGAGCTGGAGCGCGGGCACACAGCGCACCTCCCCCGACAAGCACCTTGCCGGGGATCTCGACCTTGCCGGGCCCGGAAGCTTGCCGCTCCCCGAGCCCTTGCCGGGTCTTCTAAGATAAAATCTTCTATTCGTCCTGACAAGCTCCTCTTGCCAGGGCCTCGTGCTAGTTAAGCAATCTCGAGCCTGGGACGGCCTTCCCGGCAAGCTCCTCTTGCCGGGGTCTTGGTCTTCTGTCTTGTATACTTTGTTTTTGAATGGCTAGATAAGGGGCAGGAAGGTCTCCGGCAAGCGCGTGGTGAACCCTGCCGCGGGGAGCGGCCGCTGCCCGTGCACAAGTTGGGGTACTAGGGTCCCCCTACCTTAGTACACCGACAGGAGCCCCCGGGCCTGGGCCACACACGGTGCCGAGCGCTGTTGGGCCAGGCCCAAAACAGTGCACGGGCACCCGCGGCCCGCGGCGCGCCGAATCCACTTCCATATCCGCCGCACCCCACGGCAACGGCACGCGTCGATTGCGGCGCCGTGGGATGGGACGTGCCCACGATTTCTTTAATGGGAAGGGCGAAACGCCCCCCACTCTCCCATAAAAGCAGAGAGAGCGGCGCGGTTCCCCTCCCTGCGCACTCATTGCCATCGTCTTCTTCCTTAGATTCCTCTGCGCTTTGCCTCTACTCCTCCGCCACCACCAAGCTCTTCGTCCCCTTCCTTCCACCGCGTCCGCCATGGCCCCAAAGACCGACAAGGCGAAGTCGGAGAAGTCCAAGCGGGAGAAGTTAGATCAGGCGGCGAAGCTCGCCGCGTACCGGAAGGAGCACATTGTCTTCGCGCCGAAGCTCGGCGTGCGGGAGCTTTGGAACAAATATTATTTGTTCTGGGCCAAGGAGACCCCAGCGCACCCCCGCACGCGCGTCTACCCGGCCGTCGCCAAGGACCACTACCCCGGCGGGTATTACTTTTTCGCAGCCTTCTTCCACTGCGGTCTGTGCCCTCCCTTCTCAAACTTTTTCTGCGATATCATGAGTACTTATGGCCTCCACCTCCTCGACTTCACTCCCAACGCCATCCTCACCATGTCCGTTTTCGCACACACGTGCGAAAACTTCGTAGGAATCCAGCCCAACGTAGCTCTCTTTAGGCACTTTTTCATCCCCAGAGTAGAGGCCGACGCCCCCCTCTCCGGAGGAATCTCTTGGGTGTTTAGGCTGAATAAGAAATCAGCCTACTTGCCGGGGGAGCTCCGCGGCAAGTGGGAAGAGTGGCGCGCGGAGTGGTGCTGGGTCGTCGAGGAGCGGCCGCAACACTTCACCGCGCCGCGCACATCGCCCATCGTGCGCGGCAGGGATTGGAGTAATTTCGATTCCGACGATTCCAAGCTGGATATCGCTCTCGTCAGAATCCTTCGTCTTCGGATGGCGCCGCTGTCTGTCGCTGAAGTGGGCGCGGACTTTCTTCGTCGCCGGATCGCTCCCCTCCAAGACCGGAAAAGGCCGGCGTGGCAATACGGCGGCCCGGCAGACATCATGAGGCTGCGCCCCGGCCTCAATTTTAACTTCACAACACTCGAGCTGCGGGGTATGGTCAGGGAACTTTTCAAGTTCGACCCGGCACACCCCGAGTACTTCCGCGCTCCCCGGGGAGTGGTGCCGCTCTGCGCCAGCAGCGCCCGGGATCGCCTTGTCGCTATGATGCCCGCGTGCGACTCTCATGGATTGGAGCGCACGTGGATTGCGCCCAAGCCTATCGACGTCCTCGAGTTCTACGACAACCTTGTGGAGGTGTTGGAGAAGACGGACGATCTCAAGCTGCACACGCGGGCCACCACCGACCAAGAGATCGCTTACATGGCTTCTCGCGCTGAAGAAGTCGCCGCAGCCGCGGCGGCGGGAAACTTTGGATACACACCCGCGGAGGCGGAAGCCGCGGATGCCTCCAGCCAGGCGGATAAGGAGGAGATTCGCAAGCTATTAGAGCTCCCTCCCGACGCGCTCGCCGGGGTCCCCTCGCTGAGGCACTCCGGGATCAATGGGATCGCGACGGAGGCCGCGGCAATGGAGGGCACAGCCGGAGGAAGCAGGGGTGCCGCGAGGAGCGAAGGCGTCGGACGAAGCGGGGCCACCAAGGGGAAGGGGCCCGCAGTGCAAGGCGCTGGGGCCAGCGAACTGGCCGAGGGAGAGGAGGGGGAGGAGGAAGACACCGGCGGATCCACCGAGCTCTACGCCGACGACCTCTCCTCGTCGGAGAGCTCCCCGCCCCCGGCGAGCCCGAAGCAGTCCCCATTGAAGCGTCTCCGCAAGGCGGCGACGGGGGAGCAGGCGCGAGCGCCCCGGCAACAGCCAGCTCGCCGGGCAGCTCCCCGGCCGAGCCAAGCCGTGCCAAGGGCGACCGGCGTGCCGGCCACGGCAGAGGCCCCGCGCGCGCGGACCACGACGGAGGCGTCCCGCAGGCCGGCACCGAGCCGGCAAGGATCTTCTCGGAGCGGAGCAGCTGCTCCGCCCACTTCTCGGGCGCCGGCAACCACAGGGGCTGGGCCCGCGCAGCCCCCAGCCCCGGTGGCTCCGAAACGCGCGAGGGAATCTTCATCCTCCGCTCCTCGCGCTAACGCGCCCACCGTGGAGTTTGACTTCTCCGCGCTGAGCGAGGACGACGAGGAGGACCAAGAGTAAGGACCCGAGACCTTACTCCTTCTTGATTTTTATATCTCGATTGTTGCTGACGCTTGACTTTGCTTGTTGCTTGTGATTGCAGGACCTTGGAGCAGCGCGCGAAGAGGGTCAGGGTGCCCACAGTTGAGGTCGTAGAAGACCCATCCGTCGCGGAAGCAGGGATCGCGCCGGAGCCGAGCTTGCCGGACCCGAGTGCCGCTCCGGGGAGCAGCCCCCAGCGCAGCCCCCAGCGTAAGTTAGAGGTTTACTGTTTTTGCTCGTCGGGGCGCGCTTAGGGCTTTGATCTCTCTCTTTTTTTTTTTTTTGAATGTCTTGGTTCTTCTATCTTCTCTTGTGCAGAGGTGGAGCCGCAGCGGGAAGAGCGCCCGGAGACCGTCACCGAGGAGCTGCAGGCCCCGCCGTCCCCGGCAAGGCAAAACTCTCCGGCAAGGGAGAGCGCTCCGCCAAGGGCGGGTACTCCGCCAAGGCAGAGTACCCCGCCAAGGGCGAGCAGCCCGGCGAGGACGGCCACTCCGCCAAGGCCGAGCTCCCCGGCAAGGGAGCCCGCCGCAGAGGACGTCCGCCAAGGTACGTTATGTACTTGGTTTTCTTGACTTTGCTTCTTTTTGGATCTTTGCTTGATTTTGAACTTCTTTTTCTTCTTCTCCTAGATCTTCCTCCTCCTCCTCCCGCGCCGATGGAGACCGAGGTCATCAATATCGAGGATGAGGAGGGCGCGCAGGGCGGCGGCGATGACGTTCCCGTCGTCGTGGAGATGGCCGAGGCCACCGAGGAGGCGACCGAGGCCACCGAGCCGGCCGCGCAGGAGGCCACTCCGGCCGCTGACACCGCGACCGGGGAGGGGGACGGCGACCGCACCGCCGACCCGGAGGTGGCGGGAGCACCGGATGCTACACCGGCCGCCGGCCCCTCCACCGGCGAGAAGCAGGCGTACTATCTTCGTGCCCCCAATGGCGTCTTTATCCAAGTGCCTTGGGGGTCTTCATCAAGAGCTCCCGCGGAGGGCGAGGCGTTTGACGGAGAAGTCCTCGCCTCCGCGGGTCTGACAGTCGTCGAGGCGCCCGGTGAAGGAGATGGGCCCGAGGAGGAGAAGCTTCTCCACCAACTCCTGGCCCTTTACCGGGCCAGGCAGGCGAAGCTTGCCTCCCGGGAAGCCCTTGCTGCCCAGGCCGCCGCCGAAATGGAGAAGCGTGCGGCGGAGCTCAGCGCTGCCCACAAGGCGGGCCTCCGCGAGGTGGCGGAGGAGCGCGAGCGTCTCGCCGGTGAATATCAAGAGTGGCTTTTGGAGAAAGCCGAGGCTGAAGAACAGCAACGGCTCGCCGGGGTGGAGATGTCCCGGCGAGAAGGAGAGCTCGCGCAGCGGAAGGTGGATCTCGACTCCCATGAGGAGGACCTTGCCGCTCGCGAGGCTGCCCTTGGCGGGGAGCTGAAGGAGGCGAAAGCCGCTGCTGCTGCCGCGGAAGACGCCAAGAAGGAGCTTGCCGCCAAGGTTGAACAACTGGAGAAGGCGGTGAAGGCGAGCGCCGAGAAGGTTGCCGCGCTCAACCTGGAGCGCGAGAAGGATGCTCACACCAACTCAGAGCTCCAGGTGAGTTTGTCCCAGAGGGGTGACGAGCTGAAGGCCGCCAAGGATTCCATTGAAGACTTGGAGCTGAAGGTCACCACCCTGAAGGAATCGCTTGATGCTGCCCGGGCCCAGGAGACCAAGCTGAAGGATGAGCTCCGCAAGGAGCGAACCTTGATGGAGAGCGTTAACAAGGCCTCCGAGCTCTTCCGGCAGACTATCGAGGTGTGGACCGAAGAGCTGGTTTCTTCTGCGTCCAACATTGACCAGGAGTTGCTTGCTTTGAAGGTCGAGCATCTTATCTACTCGCCGGATCCAGATCTCCCGCACAGCGCCAAGCTCAGCCTCTTCTTCAGAGGCGTCGCTCCGGCCCTTGCAGGTCTCCGGAACCGCATCCCCGCGCAGCTGGCCGAGGAGTCGCGCCGTCTCTGCGCAGGAACTCTGGAGCGGGTCTTGACGAAGATCGTGTTCCGCAACCCGGGGATCAACCTCACGAACGTTCTTCGCAGCTTGCCGGCGGATGCAAACACGGAGGCCCTAAAGGAGCAGGTCGGCCATATCATCGCCAAGGTGGCAAAGCTTGGCAGGAAGGAGGGCGACCGCGTAGACTAGGGCCCCATTTATCTTTATCTTTTTGTTGCTGCACGTTATGTTATGAACTCATTAGTCCATTGCGACAAGTTATCCTTGTAAGATATTTGCTTTATTTCAATCAATCAGTGCAATGTTATCTTCCTTGTTCCAATCTTTGACTTTGTATGTTTTTCACCCTACGCTCCCGGGAAGCTTGCCGGCAAGGGGCCCTTGCCGCGAGCGCTGAGCGCTGGACCCTGAGCAGCCTGCTGGCCAAGGTCCTCGTCGGCAAGCAACCTCGCCGCAGCAAGTCGCAACGCGCTTAGCTTGCTGAGTGTACTCGGAAACGAGGCAAGGGCGCGACACTTGTCGCAGCTCACTTAAATCGTTGAGTGGACTCGAAAACAAGATAAGGGTGCGGCAAGCTACGGGTAGGTTCCTCCGCGCACAGGTTTTCCATACAAAGTGTGATCGTTCAAGGAAGACAACCAAAATTTAAAATTTGAACTGGTCAAATTCTAACAACTTATCTTTCATATGCTGCTTGCTCATGTTGTTTGCTTTCCGGTAAGGCTCTTCTTACTTGAACGGCGCTTAGTTCCTCCTCCATCTCCTTCCCCCCCGGCAAACTTGTGCGCGAGGAACGTTCCTTCTGCTTAAGAGAAAAGGAAAAGGAGAGGGAAACAAGCATATTGCCTTTCGGCGTAATAGTGCTTACCGAATGTCTAAGTGTTGCATCAAATGCCAAATAAAACATGCAAATAGCAAAGAGAAGCATGCGAAAGGCAATCGATGCGAAAACACGAAATCTTTACTGATGCACGGGGTCTGCGCCCGGCTTTGTACAAAGGGTTACATGCAACAGCGGCAAGGCTTGTACAAAAGTTGGTAGCCGGAACGGATCACGGCAACCGCGCCTTAGGGGTGAAACTTGCGAAGATGCTCTATGTTCCAGGAGTTGCTCACCGGTAAGCCTTCTTCGGTCTCGAGGCGGACAGCGCCGGGCCTCGTAACTTGTCTCACCCGATAAGGGCCTTCCCACTTCGGCGTCAACTTGTTGGAATTCTTGGCGGACTGAACACGCCGAAGAACAAGGTCGCCTTCCTCGAGACTCCTGGCCTTGACTTTGCGGCTATGGTAGCGGCGCAAAGCTTGCTGGTATCGAGCAGCTCGTACAGCAGCCTGGAGACGTCCCTCCTCAAGGAGCAATGCGTCATCTTGCCGCAGTTGCTCTTGCTCGAGCTCATCATAAGCGAGCACTCGAGGAGATCCGTATACGAGTTCCGTGGGGAGAACTGCTTCTGCTCCATAGACTAGAGCAAAAGGTGTCTGCCCGGTGGCTCGATTTGGTGTCGTTCTGATTGACCAAAGAGCCGCCGGGAGCTCCTCTATCCAATTCTTTCCGCACTTGCGCAGCCTGTCAAAGGTTCTTGTCTTGAGTCCGCGCAGCACTTCAGCATTTGCCCTCTCCGCTTGGCCGTTGCTCCTCGGGTGAGCAACAGAAGCGAAACAGACCTTGGTGCCAAGGTCTTGGACGTACTGCATGAAGGTGCGACTAGTGAATTGCGTACCGTTGTCGGTGATGATCCTGTTAGGGATCCCGAAACGGCAAGCAATCGACCTGAAGAACCTGACTGCTGACTGTGCTGTCACCTTTCTCACTGGCTCCACTTCTGGCCACTTTGTGAACTTGTCGATTGCAACGTACAAGTACTCAAAGCCCCCGACAGCGCGAGGGAAAGGGCCGAGGATATCGAGCCCCCAGACCGAGAAGGGCCAGGACAAAGGGATTGTTTGGAGAGCTTGAGCTGGCTGATGAACTTGCTTTGCATGGAACTGGCACGCTTCACACTTGGTTACTAGTGCAGTTGCATCTTGGAGGGCTTCTTGCCAAAAGAACCCTTGCCGGAAAGCTTTCCCGGCAAGTGCCCTTGCGCCAATGTGGTGGCCGCATATGCCTCCGTGTATTTCTGCCAACAGCTTCTGTCCATCTTCCCTGGAGATGCACTTCAACCTGACACCATTGAGTCTTCTTCTGTACAGCTCGTTATCCACAAACTGATACATACTTGACTGCCTGGTTATCTTCTCTATCTCTTGAGGGTCGTCGGGAAGTTCTCCAGTTTGCAGAAAACGGACGATCTGCTGTGCCCATGCCGGAGCCCGGGGCTCGACGGCAAGGACTAAAGGCTCGAGGGCCGCTGCGGGAACCCCAGCTTCTACGGCAAAGACCTCTGGTCCTGTCGGAGCTGACGGTCCCCCGGCAAGCTCGCCGGGGCGAGGCTTGTCGGGAACACTTGCTTCAACTGCACAAGCCCGAAGGCTTGCAGGAGCAAACTGTTCCTCAGCGTTGTCGTTGATCTTGGGAACTTTGGCGGCGGGTTCAGGAAGATCCGCCGGCAAATAGTTGCCGGAGACCAACTTTCTCTTCTTGGATTGCCCAATTGATGGTGTAACTGATGGTTGAGTCAGCTTGAGCAAAAAGGTCCCTGGTTCCACAGGTAACTTCATCGCAGCACACTTTGAAAGGCCATCTGCAATTTCATTTTGAGCTCTCGGGATGTGCTCCATTTGCAGACCTTCAAAGTGTTCTTCAAGCTTCCTCACTTCATCTACATATGCTTCCATCAAAGGGCTCTGGTAGCTCTTGTTGACTTGTCGGACCACCAACTGAGAATCGCCCCGCACAATCAGCTTCCTGATCCCAAGTTCGGCCGCAATCCTGAGGCCGGCAAGCAAGCCTTCATATTCTGTGGTGTTGTTTGTCGCCTGCTCCCTGGGAAAGTGCATCTGGATAACATATTTGAGGTGTTCTCCGGTGGGCGCGATGAGTACCACGCCAGCACCGGCGCCTTGCAATGAGAAGGCACCATCAAAATACATTACCCATTCACTTGTAGCTTCTTGTACGGGTACACTTGTTTCTGGAACTTCCTCGTCGGGCGTTGGGGTCCATTCAGCAATGAATTCTGCCAAAGCTCGGCTCTGTATGGTTGAAGTACTTTCAAACTTGAGTCCGAAGCTTGACAGTTCCAGTGCCCACTCGACGATCCTGCCTGTTGCCTCTGGATTGTGCAATATCCTCTTCAATGGAAAGCGAGTGACCACCGTTATCTCATGGGCTTGGAAGTAGTGGCGCAGCTTTCTTGAAGCCATGAGGAGGCCGAAAAGCAATTTTTGCACACCAGAGTACCTTGATCTAGCTCCCTGGAGAAGGGAACTTACAAAATACACTGGGCGCTGCACCATCTTCTTCCGCACCTCTCCTTGTCCCTGCGCAGAGTCTTCCTTATCGGGGCCAGAGCTTGTCGGGACAGCCCCCTGCTTGTCGCTAGATTCGCTTGCCGGTGACGCTGATTCCTCGTCGGACTCCCTCTCCGCTACTAACGCAGCACTAACCACCTGGTTGGTCGCCGCTAAGTATAGCAACAACTTTTCCCGTGGTTTAGGTGCGACAAGTATAGGAGTGGAGGACAGGTACCGTTTCAAATCCTGCAACGCCGCCTCCGCTTCCGGAGTCCACTTCATGGGACCTGCCTTCTTCAAGATTTTGAAGAAAGGTAGGGCGCGTTCTGCGGATTTTGAAATGAACCTACTGAGGGCAGCAACGCAACCTGCAAGCCTTCTGACATCTTTGACGCGCTTTGGAGCTTCTATCTGCTCGATGGCTTTGATCTTGTCGGGGTTGGCTTCAATCCCCCTCTGTGATACAAAGAACCCGAGAAGCTTGCCGGAGGGAACTCCAAAGACGCACTTCTCGGGGTTCAGCTTGAGTTGTATCCTGCGCAGGTTCTGAAACGTTTCTTCTAAGTCTTGAATCAGTGTTTCTTTGCTCTTGCTCTTCACCACGATGTCATCCATGTAGGCTTCTACATTCCTGTGGATCTGTGGCTCAAAAGCAGTGTACACTACCCTTGCAAAAGTTGAGCCTGCATTTTTCAGTCCAAATGGCATGCGGATAAAGCAATAGGTGCCACATGGAGTGATAAATGCAGTCTTCTCTTCATCTTCCTTAGCCATGAAAATCTGGTGATAGCCTGAGTATGCATCAAGAAAACAGAGTAGCTCACATCCGGCAGTGGAGTCAACGATCTGGTCAATGCGCGGCAATGGGAAGGGATCCTTGGGACATGCTTTATTGACATCAGTGAAGTCTATACACAGTCTCCACTTCCCGTTGGCCTTGCGCACGACGACTGGGTTTGCCAACCACGTCGGATGGATCACACCTCTAACTAGGCCTGCTGCCTCTAGTTTCTTGATCTCCTCGTTGATGAACTCTTGGCGCTCCACGGCTTGCTTCCTCACTTTTTGCTTAATGGGCCGCGCATGAGGGCAGACAGCAAGCTTGTGCTCAATCACCTTCCTGGGAACACCGGGGATGTCAGATGGTTGCCAAGCAAACACATCGACATTCGCCCGCAGGAAGGCGACGAGCGCGCTTTCCTATTTGCTGTCAAGGGTGGCACTGATGGTGAAGGTACCACCAGTGCCATCCTCCTTTGCGGACACTTTCTTGGTTGCCGGAGGAGCAGCCATTCCTTTCTTGCTCTTGCCGGTGGAGCTCGATGGAACGTCCTCGACGGCGGCGCAGCACTCCGAAGAGGTGCGGTTGCCGGAGTGGGTCCCAGAGCACTTGCCGGACTTGGTCTTCGTCTTCTTCCCCCCGGGAGCTTCAGCGGCAAGAGTATCCTTCTCGGCCGCAGCTGCCGCATCCCGGTAAATCTTGTCGGCGCAAATAAGCGCATCTTTCTTGTCGCTCTGGACAGTGATGACGCTTATCGGCCCCGGCATCTTCAGCACGTTGTAGGCATAGTGGGAAGCTGCCATGAACTTGGCGAGGGCGGGACGGCCGAGTATCCCATTGTAGGGCAATGGAATATCGGCAACGTCAAAGGTGATGCGCTCAGTCCTGAAGTTGAGCTCCCCGCCAAAGGTCACCGGCAGAGTAATCTTTCCCTTGGGCTTACTCCTTCCCGGGTTGATTCCTTGGAATGAACCGGTCTCTTCGAGCTCGCCGTCCTGAATCTGGAGTTTCTTGATCACAGCAGAGGAGATCAAGTTCAGCCCGGCCCCGCCGTCAACCAACATTTTGGTGACCTTGAGGTTGCGGATGGTGGGGGAAACCAGCATCGGCAAGCACCCGACCGCCGTGGTGCGGTCAGGGTGATCCTCGAGGTCAAAAATGATGGGCGTGCTGGACCATTTGAGGAGCCTGCGCGACTCCACGGGCGGCTCCGCTGCATTCACCTCACGCACCCACTGTTTCAGCTGGCGGTGGGAGGTGTGCAGAGAGGCGCCACCGTCGACGCACAGGACCTCCGTGGCCTTCTGGAACTCCTGCTCGCTGTTCTCGTCGTCCTCCATGTCTTCATCGTTGTCGCGGCCCCGGGGAGGTCGATCTCCTTGCCGCTGCTTAGCCTTGCCGCGGCGTCCTCCCCGGCCATTGAATGGCCGCTTCTTGCTGGGCTCTTCCCCGCCACCTTGGGCCTTCTCCTTGTCGCGCCTCTCGTACTCAGCCTTTTGCTGCTCGACGAGGTACTCGACGCGCTTGCAGTTGGAGAGGTCGTGACCCTTGGTGCGGTGAATCTTACAGTATTGCTTGTCGGAGCTACCCGGCTTGTCGGCCGCCGCCGCAGGGGCAGGCTCCTTGCCGGAGCCGCCAGCCTGCGCTTGCTTGGCGGGGGCCTCCTTGCCGGACTTCTCGACGGCAAGCACTTCCTTCTTGCCCTTCTTCCTGTTGTTCCGCCGCCGGCTCTTCTTTGCCGGGGCGGCGTCGTCGCTGTCGCTTCCCCCTGCGCCAGCATCCTCCCCGGGGAGTTTCCTCCCCTCTTCTGCACGGGCGCACTTGTCGGCAAGAGCGTAGAGCTCGCTGACGTCCCTGATCTTGGTCATCGCCATCTCCTCACGCATGCGGCGGTTACGCACGTTCTGATGGAACGCGCTGATAACCGCAGCAGGGTGAACGTCCGGGATGTTGTGCTGTACCCGGCTGAAACGTTGGATATACTTGCGCAGGGGTTCGCCTTCCTTCTGGGCCAAAATGTGGAGATCGCTCTCCTGGCCATGGGGTTTGTGGCCGCCGGTGAAGGCGCCAACAAACTGATGGCAGAGGTCGGCCCAAGAAGAGATAGAGTTTTCCGGCAAGTGCATGAGCCACGAACGGACGTTCGGCTTCAGCACGAGCGGGAAGTAGTTGGCTAGGATCTTCTCGTCGCGCCCCCCGGCAGCTTGCACTGCTATGGTGTAGACGCTGAGAAACTCCGAGGGGTGCGTCTTGCCGTCGTACTTCTCCGGTACGTCGGGCTTAAAGTTCTTCATGCTGGGCCACTGGACGCGCCGCAGCTCGCGGGTGAACGCAGGGCAGCCTGCCGCGTACGGCAAGTCGCCTGGTTCACCGGGCGCGGGTGCGTCGACAGCGTTCCCAGCTCTCTTGTCGGATTGTCGCCGAGCTTCTCGGCGGCGCTCGATCGTGGTCCGAGCGTCTTCATCTCGCCGGTCGTCGAGGACCTGGCGCTGGTCCCGACGGGCCCGCGGGTCCGACGAGGCTGTGGAGAAGCTCGCCGGTACAACTCTGTCCAAAGATGTCAGATCAGTGTTGCGGCCGCTCCTCGACGACCCAGCACCACTCCGCACGCCACTCTTCCCACTTGCCGCGGAGCTCCCCCGGCAAGTAGGCGGGTTTCTTATTCAGCCTGAACACCCAAGAGATTCCTCCGGAGAGGGGGGCGTCGGCCTCTACTCTGGGGATGAAAAAGTGCCTAAAGAGAGCTACGTTGGGCTGGATTCCTACGAAGTTTTCGCACATGTGTGCGAAAACGGACATGGTGAGGATGGCGTTGGGAGTGAAGTCGAGGAGGTGGAGGCCATAAGTATTCATGATATCGCAGAAAAAGTTTGAGAAGGGAGGGCACAGACCGCAGTGGAAGAAGGCTGCGAAAAAGTAATACCCGCCGGGGTAGTGATCCTTGGCGACGGCCGGGTAGACGCGTGTGCGGGGGTGCGCTGGGGTCTCCTTGGCCCAGAACCAATAATATTTGCTCCAAAGCTCCCGCACGCCGAGCTTCGGCGCAAAGACGATGTGCTCCTTCCGGAACGCGACGAGCTTCGCCGCCTGATCTGACTTCTCCCGCTTGGACTTCTCCGCCTTCGCCTTGTCGGTCTTTGGGGCCATGGCGGACGCGGTGGAAGGAAGGGGGCGAAGAGCTTGGTGGTGGCGGAGGAGTAGAGGCAAAGAGCAGAGGAATCTGAGGAAGAAGACGATGGTAATGAGTGCGCAGGGAGGGGAACCGCGCCGCTCTCTCTGCTTTTATGGGGGAGTGGGGGGGCGTTTCGCCCTTCCCATTAAAGAAATCGTAGGCACGTCCCATCCCACGGCGCCGCAATCGACGCGTGCCGTTACCGTGGGGTGCGGCGGATAGGGAAGTGGATTCGGCGCGCCGCGGGCCGCGGGTGCCCGTGCACTGTTTTGGGCCTGGCCCAACAGCGCTCGGCACCGTGTGTGGCCCAGGCCCGGGGGCTCCTGTCGGTGTACTAAGGTAGGGGTACCTCAGTACCCCAACTTGTGCACGGGCAGTTGCAGCTTCCCGCGGCAAGGTTTACTGCTGGCTCGCCGGAGACCTTCCTGCTCCTTATCTAACCATTCAAAGACAAAGTATACAAGACAGAAGACCAAGACCCCGGCAAGAGGAGCTTGCCGGGAAGGCCGTTCCAGGCTCAAGATTGCTTAACTAGCACGAGGCCCTGGCAAGAGGAGCTTGTCAGGACGAACAGAAGACTTTATCCTAGAAGACCCAGCAAGGGCTCGGGGAGCGGCAAGCTTCCGGGCCCGGCAAGGTCGAGATCCCCGGCAAGGTGCTTGCCGGGGGAGGTGCCCGGCAAGGTGCTTGCCGGGGGAGGTGCGCTGTGTGCCCGCGCTCCAGCTCATCAGCCCACGCGTCGCCCTGGGGCCACTCCAGGGACGCGTGGCGGATGGCTGTGCAGCCTGGGGGACACGGTGGCACTCCACGGCAGTGGATCCATCGCCGTGGCAGACGGAGACGCAACGGCGGGAGCTTTTGGGGTCGACGGCGACGGGCATTAAATGCCCTTGTCCCCCACTGTTAGAGTAGGTATAGGCCACTGTTCTGCACTGTAGCTCCACTGTTCCCGCACTGTTCCAACTACCACCTCTTTTACATTTTTACCCGCGCCAAAGATGTCGGGGGAAACTGTCCACCACGAACACCTATGGGACCGGAGCCCCTTGTCTGTGCGGTACGAGGGCGGAGGGAGCACAAAGAGCAGATCGAAGCACACACGCGGGCAGTTTTACCCAGGTTCGGGCCGCACGGATGCGTAAAACCCTACTCCTGCCTTAGGTTGTATTGAGTTTGGGCGCTCGGAGCTTGAAGAAGCAGCTACACGAGCGTGAGAATGATCTAGGTTTCGAACCCCCTCCACGTTGTGCATGGGCCTCCTTTTATAGTGCAAGGGGTCACCGACAGATGTCAACGTAGGAGAAAGGGGTAAAAATGTAAAAGAGGTGGTAGTTGGAACAGTGCGGGAACAGTGGAGCTACAGTGCAGAACAGTGGCCTATACCTACTCTAACAGTGGGGGACAAGGGCATTTAATGCCCGTCGCCGTCGACCCCAAAAGCTCCCGCCGTTGCGTCTCCGTCTGCCACGGCGATGGATCCACTGCCGTGGAGTGCCACCGTGTCCCCCAGGCTGCACAGCCATCCGCCACGCGTCCCTGGAGTGGCCCCAGGGCGACGCGTGGGCTGATGAGCTGGAGCGCGGGCACACAGCGCACCTCCCCCGGCAAGCACCTTGCCGGGCACCTCCCCCGGCAAGCACCTTGCCGGGGATCTCGACCTTGCCGGGCCCGGAAGCTTGCCGCTCCCCGAGCCCTTGCTGGGTCTTCTAGGATAAAGTCTTCTGTTCGTCCTGACAAGCTCCTCTTGCCAGGGCCTCGTGCTAGTTAAGCAATCTTGAGCCTGGAACGGCCTTCCCGGCAAGCTCCTCTTGCCGGGGTCTTGGTCTTCTGTCTTGTATACTTTGTCTTTGAATGGTTAGATAAGGAGCAGGAAGGTCTCCGGCGAGCCAGCAGTAAACCTTGCCGCGGGAAGCTGCAACTGCCCGTGCACAAGTTGGGGTACTGAGGTACCCCTACCTTAGTACACCGACAGGAGCCCCCGGGCCTGGGCCACACACGGTGCCGAGCGCTGTTGGGCCAGGCCCAAAACAGTGCACGGGCACCCGCGGCCCGCGGCGCGCCGAATCCACTTCCCTATCCGCCGCATCCCACGGTAACGGCACGCGTCGATTGCGGCGCCGTGGGATGGGACGTGCCCACGATTTCTTTAATGGGAAGGGCGAAACGCCCCCCCACTCCCCCATAAAAGCAGAGAGAGCGGCGCGGTTCCCCTCCCTGCGCACTCATTACCATCGTCTTCTTCCTCAGATTCCTCTGCTCTTTGCCTCTACTCCTCCGCCACCACCAAGCTCTTCGCCCCCTCCCTTCCACCGCGTCCGCCATGGCCCCAAAGACCGACAAGGCGAAGGCGGAGAAGTCCAAGCGGGAGAAGTCAGATCAGGCGGCGAAGCTCGTCGCGTTCCGGAAGGAGCACATCGTCTTTGCGCCGAAGCTCGGCGTGCGGGAGCTTTGGAGCAAATATTATTGGTTCTGGGCCAAGGAGACCCCAGCGCACCCCCGCACGCGCGTCTACCCGGCCGTCGCCAAGGATCACTACCCCGGCGGGTATTACTTTTTCGCAGCCTTCTTCCACTGCGGTCTGTGCCCTCCCTTCTCAAACTTTTTCTGCGATATCATGAATACTTATGGCCTCCACCTCCTCGACTTCACTCCCAACGCCATCCTCACCATGTCCGTTTTCGCACACATGTGCGAAAACTTCGTAGGAATCCAGCCCAACGTAGCTCTCTTTAGGCACTTTTTCATCCCTAGAGCAGAGGCCGACGCCCCCCTCTCCGGAGGAATCTCTTGGGTGTTTAGGCTGAATAAGAAATTAGCCTACTTGCCGGGGGAGCTCCGCGGCAAGTGGGAAGAGTGGCGCGCGGAGTGGTGCTGGGTCGTCGAGGAGCGGCCGCAACACTTCACCGCGCCGCGCACATCGCCCATCGTGCGCGGCAGGGATTGGAGTAATTTCGATTCCGACGATTCCAAGCTGGATATCGCTCTCGTCAGAATCCTTCGTCTTCGGATGGCTCCGCTGTCTGTCGCTGAAGTGGGCGCGGACTTTCTTCGTCGCCGGATCGCCCCCCTCCAAGACCGGAAAAGGCCGGCGTGGCAATACGGCGGCCCGGCAGACATCATGAGGCTGCGCCCCGGCCTCAATTTTAACTTCACAACACTCGAGCTGCGGGGTATGGTCAGGGAACTTTTCAAGTTCGACCCGGCACACCCCGAGTACTTCCGCGCTCCCCGGGGAGTGGTGCCGCTCTGCGCCAGCAGCGCCCGGGATCGCCTTGTCGCTATGATGCCCGCGTGCGACTCTCATGGATTGGAGCGCACGTGGATTGCGCCCAAGCCTATCGACGTCCTCGAGTTCTACGACAACCTTGCGGAGGTGTTGGAGAAGACGGACGATCTCAAGCTGCACACGCGGGCCACCACCGACCAAGAGATTGCTTACATGGCTTCTCGCGCTGAAGAAGTCGCCGCAGCCGCGGCGGCGGGAAACTTTGGATACACACCCGCGGAGGCGGAAGCCGCGGATGCCTCCAGCCAGGCGGATAAGGAGGAGATTCGCAGGCTGCTAGAGCTCCCTCCCGACGCGCTCGCCGGGGTCCCCTCGCTGAGGCACTCCGGGATCAATGGGATCGCGACGGAGGCCGCAGCAATGGAGGGCACAGCCGGAGGAAGCATGGGTGCCGCGAGGAGCGAAGGCGCCGGACGAAGCGGGGCCACCAAGGGGAAGGGGCCCGCAGTGCAAGGCGCTGGGGCCAGCGAACTGGCCGAGGGAGTGGAGGGGGAGGAGGAAGACACCGGCGGATCCACCGAGCTCTACGCCGACGACCTCTCCTCGTCGGAGAGCTCCCCGCCCCCGGCGAGCCCGAAGCAGTCCCCATTGAAGCGTCTCCGCAAGGCGGCGACGGGGGAGCAGGCGCGAGCGCCCCGGCAACAGCCAGCTCGCCGGGCAGCTCCCCGGCCGAGCCAAGCCGTGCCAAAGGCGACCGGCGTGCCGGCCACGGCAGAGGCCCCGCGCGCGCGGACCACGACAGAGGCGTCCCGCAGGCCGGCACCGAGCCGGCAAGGATCTTCTCGGAGCGGAGCAGCTGCTCCGCCCACTTCTCGGGCGCCGGCCACCACAGGGGCTGGGCCTACGCAGCCCCCAGCCCCGGTGGCTCCGAAACGCGCGAGGGAATCTTCATCCTCCGCTCCTCGCGCCGACGCGCCCACCGTGGAGTTTGACTTCTCCGCGCTGAGCGAGGACGACGAGGAGGACCAAGAGTAAGGACCCGAGACCTTACTCCTTCTTGATTTTCATATCTCGATTGTTGCTGACGCTTGACTTTGCTTGTTGCTTGTGATTGCAGGACCTTGGAGCAGCGCGCGAAGAGGGTCAGGGTGCCCACAGTTGAGGTCGTAGAAGACCCATCCGTCGCGGAAGCAGGGATCGCACCGGAGCCGAGCTTGCCGGACCCGAGTGCCGCTCCGGGGAGCAGCCCCCAGCGCAGCCCCCAGCGTAAGTTAGAGGTTTACTGTTTTTGCTCGTCGGGGCGCGCTTAGGGCTTTGATCTCTCTTTTTTTTTGAATGTCTTGGTTCTTCTATCTTCTCTTGTGCAGAGGTGGAGCCGCAGCGGGAAGAGCGCCCGGAGACCGTCACCGAGGAGCCGCAGGCCCCGCCGTCCCCGGCAAGGCAAAACTCTCCGGCAAGGGAGAGCGCTCCGCCAAGGGCGGGTACTCCGCCAAAGCAGAGTACCCCGCCAAGGGCGAGCAGCCCGGCGAGGACGGCCACTCCGCCAAGGCCGAGCTCCCCGGCAAGGGAGCCCGCCGCAGAGGACGTCCGCCAAGGTACGTTCTGTACTTGGTTTTCTTGACTTCGCTTCTTTTTGGATCTTTGCTTGATTTTAAACTTCTTTTTCTTCTTCTCCTAGATCTTCCTCCTCCTCCTCCCGCGCCGATGGAGACCGAGGTCATCAATATCGAGGATGAGGAGGGCGCGCAGGGCGGCGGCGATGACGTTCCCGTCGTCGTGGAGATGGCCGAGGCCACCGAGGAGGCGACCGAGGCCACCGAGCCGGCCGCGCAGGAGGCCACTCCGGCCGCTGACGCCGCGACCGGGGAGGGGGACGGCGACCGCACCGCCGCCCCGGAGGTGGCGGGAGCACCGGATGCTACACCGGCCGCCGGCCCCTCCACCGGCGAGAAGCAGGCGTACTATCTTCGTGCCCCCAATGGCGTCTTTATCCAAGTGCCTTGGGGGTCTTCATCAAGAGCTCCCGCGGAGGGCGAGGCGTTTGACGGAGAAGTCCTCGCCTCCGCGGGTCTGACAGTCGTCGAGGCGCCCGGCGAAGGAGATGGGCCCGAGGAGGAGAAGCTTCTCCACCAACTCCTGGCCCTTTACCGGGCCAGGCAGGCGAAGCTTGCCTCCCGGGAAGCCCTTGCTGCCCAGGCCGCCGCCGAAATGGAGAAGCGTGCGGCGGAGCTCAGCGCTGCCCACAAGGCGGGCCTCCGCGAGGTGGCGGAGGAGCGCGAGCGTCTCGCCGGTGAATATCAAGAGTGGCTTTTGGAGAAAGCCAAGGCTGAAGAACAGCAACGGCTCGCCGGGGTGGAGATGTCCCGGCGAGAAGGAGAGCTCGCGCAGCGGAAGGTGGATCTCGACTCCCATGAGGAGGACCTTGCCGCTCGCGAGGCTGCCCTTGGCGGGGAGCTGAAGGAGGCGAAAGCCGCTGCTGCTGCCGCGGAAGACGCCAAGAAGGAGCTTGCCGCCAAGGTTGAACAACTGGAGAAGGCGGTGAAGGTGAGCGCCGAGAAGGTTGCCGCGCTCATCCTGGAGCGCGAGAAGGATGCTCACACCAACTCAGAGCTCCAGGTGAGTTTGTCCCAGAGGGGTGACGAGCTGAAGGCCGCCAAGGATTCCATTGAAGACTTGGAGCTGAAGGTCACCACCCTGAAGGAATCGCTTGATGCTGCCCGGGCCCAGGAGGCAAAGCTGAAGGATGAGCTCCGCAAGGAGCGAACCTTGATGGAGAGCGTTAACAAGGCCTCCGAGCTCTTCCGGCAGACTATCGAGGTGTGGACCGAAGAGCTGGTTTCTTCTGCGTCCAACATTGACCAGGAGTTGCTTGCTTTGAAGGTCGAGCATCTTATCTATTCGCCGGATCCAGATCTCCCGCACAGCGCCAAGCTCAGCCTCTTCTTCAGAGGCGTCGCTCCGGCCCTTGCAGGTCTCCGGAACCGCATCCCCGCGCAGCTGGCCGAGGAGTCGCGCCGTCTCTGCGCAGGAACTCTGGAGCGGGTCTTGACGAAGATCGTGTTCCGCAACCCGGGGATCAACCTCACGAACGTTCTTCGCAGCTTGCCGGCGGATGCAAACACGGAGGCCCTGAAGGAGCAGGTCGGCCATATCATCGCCAAGGTGGCAAAGCTTGGCAGGAAGGAGGGCGACCGCGTAGACTAGGGCCCCATTTATCTTTATCTTTTTGTTGCTGCACGTTATGTTATGAACTCATTAGTCCATTGCGACAAGTTATCCTTGTAAGATATTTGCTTTACTTCAATCAATCAGTGCAATGTTATCTTCCTTGTTCCAATCTTTGACTTTGTATGTTTTTCACCCTACGCTCCCGGGGAGCTTGCCGGAAAGGGGCCCTTGCCGCGAGCGCTGAGTGCTGGACTCTGAGCGGCCTGCTGGCCAAGGTCCTCGCCGGCAAGCAACCCTGCCGCAGCAGGTCGCAACGCGCTTAGCTTGCTGAGTGTACTCGGAAACGAGGCAAGGGCGCGACACTTGTCGCAGCTCACTTAAATCGTTGAGTGGACTCGAAAACAAGATAAGGGTGCGGCAAGCTACGGGTAGGTTCCTCCGCGCACAGGTTTTCCATACAAAGTGTGATCGTTCAAGGAAGACAACCAAAATTTAAAATTTGAACTGGTCAAATTCTAACAACTTATCTTTCATATGCTGCTTGCTCATGTTGTCCGCTTTCCGGTAAGGCTCTTCTTACTTGAACGGCACTTAGTTCCTCCTCCATCTCCTTCCCCCCCAGCAAACTTGTGCGCGAGGAACGTTCCTTCTGCTTAAGAGAAAAAGGAAAAGGAGAGGGAAACAAGCATATTGTCTTTCGGCGTAATAGCGCTTACCGAATGTCTAAGTGTTGCATCAAATGCCAAATAAAACATGCAAATAGCAAAGAGAAGCATGCGAAAGGCAATCGATGCGAAAACACGAAATCTTTACTGATGCACGGGGTCTGCGCCCGGCTTTGTACAAAGGGTTACATGCAACAGCGGCAAGGCTTGTACAAAAGGTGGTTGCCGGAGCGGATCACGGCAACCGCGCCTTAGGGGTGAAACTTGCGAAGATGCTCTATGTTCCAGGAGTTGCTCACCGGTAAGCCTTCTTCGGTCTCGAGGCGGACAGCGCCGGGCCTCGTAACTTGTCTCACCCGATAAGGGCCTTCCCACTTCGGCGTCAACTTGTTGGAATTCTTGGCGGACTGAACACGCCGAAGAACAAGGTCGCCTTCCTCGAGACTCCTGGCCTTGACTTTGCGGCTATGATAGCGGCGCAAAGCTTGCTGGTATCGAGCAGCTCGTACAGCAGCCTGGAGACGTCCCTCCTCAAGGAGCAATGCGTCATCTTGCCGCAGTTGCTCTTGCTCGAGCTCATCATAAGCGAGCACTCGAGGAGAACCGTATACGAGTTCCGTGGGGATAACTGCTTCTGCCCCGTAGACTAGGGCAAAGGGTGTCTGTCCGGTGGCTCGACTTGGTGTCGTTCTGATTGACCAAAGAGCCGCCGGGAGCTCCTCTATCCAATTCTTTCCGCACTTGCGCAGCCTGTCAAAAGTCCTTGTCTTGAGTCCGCGCAGCACTTCAGCATTTGCCCTCTCCGCTTGACCGTTGCTCCTCGGGTGAGCAACAGAAGCGAAACAGACCTTGGCGCCAAGGTCTTGGACGTACTGCATGAAGGTGCGACTAGTGAACTGCGTACCGTTGTCGGTGATGATCCTGTTAGGGATCCCGAAACGGCAAACAATCGACCTGAAGAACCTGACTGCTGACTGTGCTGTCACCTTTCTCACTGGCTCCACTTCTGGCCACTTTGTGAACTTGTCGATTGCAACGTACAAGTACTCAAAGCCCCCGACAGCGCGAGGGAAAGGGCCGAGGATATCGAGCCCCCAGACCGAGAAGGGCCATGACAAAGGGATTGTGCACGGGCAGTTGCAGCTTCCCGCGGCAAGGTTTACTGCTGGCTCGCCGGAGACCTTCCTGCTCCTTATCTAACCATTCAAAGACAAAGTATACAAGACAGAAGACCAAGACCCCGGCAAGAGGAGCTTGCCGGGAAGGCCGTCCCAGGCTCAAGATTGCTTAACTAGCACGAGGCCCTGGCAAGAGGAGCTTGTCAGGACGAATAGAAGATTTTATCTTAGAAGACCCGGCAAGGGCTCGGGGAGCGGCAAGCTTCCGGGCCCGGCAAGGTCGAGATCCCCGGCAAGGTGCTTGCCGGGGGAGGTGCGCTGTGTGCCCGCGCTCCAGCTCATCGGCCCACGCGTCGCCCTGGGGCCACTCCAGGGACGCGTGGCGGATGGCTGTGCAGCCTGGGGGACACGGTGGCACTCCACGGCAGTGGATCCATCGCCGTGGCAGATGGAGACGCAACGGCGGGAGCTTTTGGGGTCGACGGCGACGGGCATTAAATGCCCTTGTCCCCCACTGTTAAAGTAGGTATAGACCACTGTTCTGTACTGTAGCTCCACTGTTCCCGCACTATTACAACTACCACCTCTTTTACATTTTTACCCCTTTCTCCTACGTTGACACCTGTCGGTGACCCCTTGCACTATAAAAGGAGGCCCATGCACAACGTGGAGGGGGTTCGAAACCTAGATTACTCTCACACACGGTGTAGCTGCTTCTTCAAGCTCCCGAGCGTTCAACTCAATACACAACCAAGCAGGAGTAGGGTTTTACGCATCCGTGCGGCCCGAACCTGGGTAAAACTGCCCGCGCGTCTGCCTCGATCTGCTCTTTGTGCTCCCTCCGCCCTCGTACCGCATAGACAAGGGGCTCCGGTCCCATAGGTGTTCGTGGCGGACAGTTTCCCCCGACATCTTTGGCGCGCCAGGTAGGGGGCGTCGAGGTTGTGCGAACCTGATCCGGCGTTCGCGCGGGCGCAATCTTCATTAACATCTCCAGCTTCATCAACAACTTCATCAGCGACAACTCCATGGCCCCGAAGAAGAAGCCCTCGGAGGTCGGAGGCCCGTCCGCGTCTCACCCGCCGCCACCAGAGCCAACGGTGGGCGGGGGAGACGCCGTCGGAAGGGTGGTTGCCGGCGAGGACACTCACGGTGCCACCAGATCCAAGAACAAGACGGACGACCGGACTTCGGTCTCCGTGGACGCGCCGCGTCCATCACAGCACACAACGACCCCGCAGCGCCATACCACGGGAGGTGGTATCCGCTTGCTGGGACAAGGCCATACTGGAGGTTCGCGGGACGCCCCGGACCCCCGTCCGGGCACAAGCAAAGCGAAGGCGCCGGCACGGGACCCCGCTCCTTCTAACGTCGTTAGAAGTCCGAGCGTATCCCGCTCCTCGCACCGCTCGCCCGCGTTCCCCACTACTCCGGCAGAAGCGCTCGCAAGGGCGCAGCTGCTCCTCGATTTTCCTCCAGCGGCCGACAAGGCCGAGGAGTGGAGGGCCACTATCCGGAGCCTGATAGACTTCGCTAACAACGACTCTCCGCAGCAGCCGTCGGCCTCACGGCCGCGGCAGGCCGAGAAGACGAAGGCTATCGGCGACAAGACCGCCGGGGGTGCGACAAGCGTGCACTCCCCGCCGCAGAAGCAGAAGACGCCGCCCCGCCGGAACAACCCCGACGACGGCTCCACAGCCTCGTCGGACCCGCGGGCCCGTCGGGACCAGCGCCAGGTCCTCGACGACCGGCGAGATGAAGACGCTCGGACCACGATCGAGCGCCGCCGAGAAGCTCGGCGACAATCCGACAAGAGAGCTGGGAACACTGTCGACGCACCCGCGCCCGGTGAACCAGGCGACTTGCCGTACGCGGCAGGCTGCCCTGCGTTCACCCGCGAGCTGCGGCGCGTCCAGTGGCCCAGCATGAAGAACTTTAAGCCCGACGTACCGGAGAAGTACGACGGCAAGACGCACCCCTCGGAGTTTCTCAGCGTCTACACTATCGCAGTGCAAGCTGCCGGGGGGCGCGACGAGAAAATCCTAGCCAACTACTTCCCGCTCGTGCTGAAGCCGAACGTCCGTTCGTGGCTCATGCACTTGCCGGAAGGCTCTATCTCTTCTTGGGCCGACCTCTGCCATCAGTTTGTTGGCGCCTTCACCGGCGGCCACAAACCCCATGGCCAGGAGAGCGATCTCCATATCTTGGCCCAGAAGGAAGGCGAGCCCCTGCGCAAATATATCCAACGCTTCAGCCGGGTACAGCACAACATCCCCGACGTTCACCCTGCTGCGGTTATCAGCGCGTTCCATCAGAACGTGCGTAACCGCCGCATGCGTGAGGAGATGGCGATGACCAAGATCAGGGACGTCAGCGAGCTCTACGCTCTTGCCGACAAGTGCGCCCGTGCAGAAGAGGGGAGGAAACTCCCCGGGGAGGATGCTGGCGCAGGGGGAAGCGACAGCGACGACGCCGCCCCGGCAAAGAAGAGCCGGCGGCGGAACAACAGGAAAAAGGGCAAGAAGGAAGTGCTTGCCGTCGAGAAGTCCGGCAAGGAGGCCCCCGCCAAGCAAGCGCAGGCTGGCGGCTCCGGCAAGGAGCCTGCCCCTGCGGCGGCGGCCGACAAGCCGGGTAGCTCCGACAAGCAATACTGTAAGATTCACCGCACCAAGGGTCACGACCTCTCCAACTGTAAGCGCGTCGAGTACCTCGTCGAGCAGCAAAAGGCTGAGTACGAGAGGCGCGACAAGGAGAAGGCCCAAGGTGGCGGGGAAGAGCCCAGCAAGAAGCGGCCATTCAATGGCCGGGGAGGACGCCGCGGCAAGGCCAAGCAGCGGCAAGGAGATCGACCTCCCCGGGGCCGCGACAACGACGAAGACGACGATGAAGACATGGAGGACGACGAGAACAGCGAGCAGGAGTTCCAGAAGGCCACGGAAGTCCTGTGCGTCGACGGTGGCGCCTCCCTGCACACCTCCCACCGCCAGCCTTCTGACATCCTTGACGCGCTTCGGGGCTTCTATCTGCTCGATGGCTTTGATCTTGTCGGGATTGGCTTCAATCCCCCTTTGTGATACAAAGAACCCGAGAAGCTTGCCGGAGGGAACTCCAAAGACGCACTTCTCGGGGTTCAGCTTGAGCTGTATCCTGCGCAGGTTCTGAAACGTTTCTTCTAAGTCTTGAATCAGTGTTTCTTTGCTCTTGCTCTTCACCACGATGTCATCCATGTAGGCTTCTACATTCCTGTGGATCTGTGGCTCAAAAGCAGTGTACACTACCCTTGCAAAAGTGGAGCCTGCATTTTTCAGTCCAAATGGCATGCGGATAAAGCAATATGTGCCACATGGAGTGATAAATGCAGTCTTCTCTTCATCTTCCTTAGCCATGAAAATCTGGTGATAGCCTGAGTATGCATCAAGAAAACAGAGTAGCTCACATCCGGCAGTGGAGGCAACGATCTGGTCAATGCGCGGCAAAGGGAAGGGATCCTTGGGACATGCTTTATTGACATCAGTGAAGTCTATACACAGTCTCCACTTCCCGTTGGCTTTGCGCACGACGACTGGGTTTGCCAACCACGTCGGATGGATCACACCTCTAACTAGGCCTGCTGCCTCTAGTTTCTTGATCTCCTCGTTGATGAACTCTTGGCGCTCCACGGCTTGCTTCCTTACTTTTTGCTTGATGGGCCGCGCATGAGGGCAGACAGCCAGCTTGTGCTCAATCACCTTCCTGGGAACACCGGGGATGTCAGATGGTTGCCAAGCAAACACATCGACATTCGCCCGCAGGAAGGCGACGAGCGCGCTTTCCTATTTGCTGTCAAGGGTGGCGCTGATGGTGAAGGTACCACCAGTGCCATCCTCCCTTGCGGACACCTTCTTGGTTGCCGGAGGAGCAGCCATTCCTTTCTTGCTCTTGCCGGTGGAGCTCGATGGAACGTCCTCGACGGCAGCGCAGCACTCCGAAGAGGTGCGGTTGCCGGAGTGTGTCCCAGAGCACTTGCCAGACTTGGTCTTCGTCTTCTTCCCCCCGGGAGCTTCAGCGGCAAGAGTATCCTTCTCGGCCGCAGCTGCCGCATCCCGGTAAATCTTGTCGGCGCAAATAAGCGCATCTTTCTTGTCGCTGTGGACAGTGATGACGCTTATCGGCCCCGGCATCTTCAGCACGTTGTAGGCATAGTGGGAAGCTGCCATGAACTTGGCGAGGGCGGGACGGCCGAGTATCCCATTGTAGGGCAATGGAATATCAGCAACGTCAAAGGTGATGCGCTCAGTCCTGAAGTTGAGCTCCCCGCCAAAGGTCACCGGCAGAGTAATCTTTCCCTTGGGCTTGCTCCTTCCCGGGTTGATTCCTTGGAATGAACCGGTCTCTTCGAGCTCGCCGTCTTGAATCTGGAGTTTCTTGATCACAGCAGAGGAGATCAAGTTCAGCCCGGCCCCGCCGTCAACCAACGTCTTGGTGACCTTGAGGTTGCGGATGGTGGGGGAAACCAGCATCGGCAAGCACCCGACCGCCGTGGTGCGGTCAGGGTGATCCTCAAGGTCAAAAATGATGGGCGTGCTGGACCATTTGAGGAGCCTGCGCGACTCCACGGGCGGCTCCGCTGCATTCACCTCACGCACCCACTGTTTCAGCTGGCGGTGGGAGGTGTGCAGAGAGGCGCCACCGTCGACGCACAGGACCTCCGTGGCCTTCTGGAACTCCTGCTCGCTGTTCTCGTCGTCCTCCATGTCTTCATCGTCGTCTTCGTCGTTGTCGCGGCCCCGGGGAGGTCGATCTCCTTGCCGCTGCTTAGCCTTGCCGCGGCGTCCTCCCCGGCCATTGAATGGCCGCTTCTTGCTGGGCTCTTCCCCGCCACCTTGGGCCTTCTCCTTGTCGCGCCTCTCGTACTCAGCTTTTTGCTGCTCGACGAGGTACTCGACGCGCTTGCAGTTGGAGAGGTCGTGACCCTTGGTGCGGTGAATCTTACAGTATTGCTTGTCGGAGCTACCCGGCTTGTCGGCCGCCGCCGCAGGGGCAGGCTCCTTGCCGGAGCCGCCAGCCTGCGCTTGCTTGGCGGGGGCCTCCTTGCCGGACTTCTCGACGGCAAGCACTTCCTTCTTGCCCTTCTTCCTGTTGTTCCGCCGCCGGCTCTTCTTTGCCGGGGCGGCGTCGTCGCTGTCGCTTCCCCCTGCGCCAGCATCCTCCCCGGGGAGTTTCCTCCCCTCTTCTGCACGGGCGCACTTGTCGGCAAGAGCGTAGAGCTCGCTGACGTCCCTGATCTTGGTCATCGCCATCTCCTCACGCATGCGGCGGTTACGCACGTTCTGATGGAACGCACTGATAACCGCAGCAGGGTGAACGTCGGGGATGTTGTGCTGTACCCGGCTGAAGCGTTGGATATACTTGCGCAGGGGTTCGCCTTCCTTCTGGGACAAAATGTGGAGATCGCTCTCCTGACCATGGGGTTTGTGGCCGCCGGTGAAGGCGCCAACAAACTGATGGCAGAGGTCGGCCCAAGAAGAGATAGAGCCTTCCGGCAAGTGCATGAGCCACGAACGGACGTTCGGCTTCAGCACGAGCGGGAAGTAGTTGGCTAGGATCTTCTCGTCGCGCCCCCCGGCAGCTTGCACTGCTATAGTGTAGACGCTGAGAAACTCCGAGGGGTGCGTCTTGCCGTCGTACTTCTCCGGTACGTCGGGCTTAAAGTTCTTCATGCTGGGCCACTGGACGCGCCGCAGCTCGCGGGTGAACGCAGGGCAGCCTGCCGCGTACGGCAAGTCGCCTGGTTCACCGGGCGCGGGTGCGTCGACAGTGTTCCCAGCTCTCTTGTCGGATTGTCGCCGAGCTTCTCGGCGGCGCTCGATCGTGGTCCGAGCGTCTTCATCTCGCCGGTCGTCGAGGACCTGGCGCTGGTCCCGACGGGCCCGCGGGTTCGACGAGGCTGTGGAGCCGTCGTCGGGATTGTTCCGGCGGGGCGGCGTCTTCTGCTTCCGCGGCGGGGAGTGCACGCTTGTCGCACCCCCGGCAGTCTTGTCGCCGATAGCCTTCGTCTTCTCAGCCTGCCGCGGCCGTGAGGCCGACGGCTGCTGCGGAGAGTCGTTGTTGGCGAAGTCTATCAGGCTCCGGATAGTGGCCCTCCATTCCTCGGCCTTGTCGGCCGCTGGAGGAAAATCGAGGAGCAGCTGCGCCCTTGCGAGCGCTTCTGCCGGAGTAGTGGGGAACGCGGGCGAGCGGTGCGAGGAGCGGGATACGCTCGGACTTCTAACGACGTTAGAAGGAGCGGGGTCCCGTGCCGGCGCCTTCGCTTTGCTTGTGCCCGGACGGGGGTCCGGGGCGTCCCGCGAACCTCCAGTATGGCCTTGTCCCAGCAAGCGGATACCACCTCCCGTGGTATGGCGCTGCGGGGTCGTTGTGTGCTGTGATGGACGCGGCGCGTCTACGGAGACCGAAGTCCGGTCGTCCGTCTTGTTCTTGGATCTGGTGGCGCCGTGAGTGTCCTCGCCGGCAACCACCCTTCCGACGGCGTCTCCCCCGCCCACCGTTGGCTCTGGTGGCGGCGGATGAGACGCAGACGGGCCCCCGACCTCCGAAGGCTTCTTCTTCGGGGCCATGGAGTTGTCGCTGATGAAGTTGTTGATGAAGCTTGGAGAGGTTGATGGAGAATGCGCCCGCGCGAACGCCGGATCAGGTTCGCACAACCTCGACGCCCCCTACCTGGCGCGCCAAAGATGTCGGGGGAAACTGTCCGCCACGAACACCTATGGGACCGGAGCCCCTTGTCTGTGCGGTACGAGGGCGGAGGGAGCACGAAGAGCAGATCGAGGCAGACGCGCGGGCAGTTTTACCCAGGTTCGGGCCGCACGGATGCGTAAAACCCTACTCCTGCTTGGTTGTGTATTGAGTTGAGCGCTCGGGAGCTTGAAGAAGCAGCTACACCGTGCGTGAAAGTAATCTAGGTTTCGAACCCCCTCCACGTTGTGCATGGGCCTCCTTTTATAGTGCAAGGGGTCACCGACAGGTGTCAACGTAGGAGAAAGGGGTAAAAATGTAAAAGAGGTGGTAGTTGTAACAGTGCGGGAACAGTGGAGCTACAGTACAGAACAGTGGTCTATACCTACTTTAACAGTGGGGGACAAGGGCATTTAATGCCCGTCGCCGTCGACCCCAAAAGCTCCCGCCGTTGCGTCTCCGTCTGCCACGGCGATGGATCCACTGCCGTGGAGTGCCACCGTGTCCCCCAGGCTGCACAGCCATCCGCCACGCGTCCCTGGAGCGGCCCCAGGGCGACGCGTGGGCCGATGAGCTGGAGCGCGGGCACACAGCGCACCTCCCCCGACAAGCACCTTGCCGGGGATCTCGACCTTGCCGGGCCCGGAAGCTTGCCGCTCCCCGAGCCCTTGCCGGGTCTTCTAAGATAAAATCTTCTATTCGTCCTGACAAGCTCCTCTTGCCAGGGCCTCGTGCTAGTTAAGCAATCTCGAGCCTGGGACGGCCTTCCCGGCAAGCTCCTCTTGCCGGGGTCTTGGTCTTCTGTCTTGTATACTTTGTTTTTGAATGGCTAGATAAGGGGCAGGAAGGTCTCCGGCAAGCGCGTGGTGAACCCTGCCGCGGGGAGCGGCCGCTGCCCGTGCACAAGTTGGGGTACTAGGGTACCCCTACCTTAGTACACCGACAGTGTTTCTCTCCCACATAAAGAACGCTGAGTTCCGACTCGTTATGAAAAACTAAAAAGAAAACTAAAAGCAAGACGCTCCAAGCATAGCACATAACACATGAAGTGATAAAAATATAGCGGAACGAAAGACGAACTGATAATGTTGATGGAGAAGGGGATGCACGGGGGCATCCCCAAGCTTGAGCTCTTGACACTCCTGAATCTTTTTACCATCTTCCCTCGCACACTTGAAAACTCCCTTCATACATAACTCATCATAATCTGATTAGCGAGGTTAGTACCCTTAATAAAATAATTGCACCTTGCTGGAAATAAAGATATTCTTGAAGGTCTACTGTTTCTCAAGATTGCCAAAAGGTTTTTGCAAAGAAAAAGCAAGCTCTTGGTTTGCAAAATGAAGGAAAGGCAAAACAGGACAGAATCTGTGAAAAACAGAACAGCAGGTAGTAAATTATTTGTTCGGGGTACTTCTGCAACTCAAATCAAAAAACTCAGAACAGACGCACGAAAGAAAATTATATAGAGAACGCTGTCGAAAAAATTCAGACCAAAAAGATGATCTGGTGATTTTATACGAATTTTTTTATCCAAGGACAGAATCTGTTTCCTGGACAACACCTCACAACTTTTGAACTTTCTAGCAATCAGAGGCTATACCTGGCACAAATATGAAAAGCAAAGATACAATGATGATGCTACAGTAGTAAACAACATCAAGACACAATAAAAGCAAAATATAAAAATTTATTCATGTGGGCTGCCTCCCAAAAGCGCTTTCTTTTATGCCTTTAAGCTAGGCATAATGCATATAGATCAAGTTTTATCAAGGGTAAAAGAATAGCTAGCCCGTACAACGGACTCAAAAGGTAACTTGATCTTATTTCGAGGGAAGTGTTCCATCCCTTTCTTGAGAGGAAACTGAAATTTTGTATTACCCTCTTTCATGTCAATGATAGCACCAACGGTGCGTAAAAAGGGACGTCCCAAAATAATTGGACATGAAGGATCACATTCAATATCCATAATAGTGAAATCAACGGGAACATAATTATCACTGACAACGATAAGAACATCGTTGATCCTCCCCAAAGGTTTCTTTATGGAAGAATCAACGAGACGAACACCAAAAGAACAAGAATCATAAGGTTTCAATTTAAGCATATCATATAGTCTTTTGGGCATAACAGAGGTACTAGCTACGATATCACATAAAGCATAGCAAGAGAAGTCATTCAATTTAATTTTTATCATAGGATCCCAACCATCTTCTAGCTTTCTTGGTATGGAGGCTTCTACTCTAAGTTTCTCCTCCCTAGCTTTGATGAGAGCATTAGTGATATGCTCTGTGAAGGCAAGGTTAAGCGTGCTAGTGCAGGGATCTCTAGACATCTTGTGAAGGAAATCAATAACTTCGGTAAGAGTGCAATTATCAAAATCAAGGTCCCTAGAATCAAGTAAAGTGGTAGTGGTGTCCTTTAGGTTCACTTGTTTGGTAGTTTCTATAGTCATAGCATCACCATTAATAGGTCTAATGGGACCAGGAGTACATTGGGTGCTAAGAGTTTGGATATCCTCAACAACTTGGATAGTAGCAACAGTGTGGAGGGTAGGAAGGATCTTAATTCTATCTTCTTCCTCCCTTAGGGATGCAACCACTTCGGGAATAGCTGCCATTTGGTTTATCAAAGTGGCTTGTGTGTGGGACATATTGGAAACTTGGGTCTCAGTGATAGTGAGTCTAGTATGGAGGTTAGAAATCTCAATATTTATGTTCTCTAATCGTCTACTAATGTCTTGCAAGATAGCAGTATGCTCGTTTAATTGCCTCGAGAAGGTTTTGTTCTGTTCATATTGGGTGTGCATGTAATTCTTAGTGGCCTTCTCTATTTCTAGCAGTTTCTCATAGCCAGGCAAATCTCTATCTTTTTGGATGGAGTTCTTGGTGCTAGGATAAGCATTGTTGTTCCCATAGGAATTAGAGGGGAACGGTCTAGGATTACTACCAAAGTTACTCCTATAAGCATTGTTGTTAAAATTGTTTCTAGAGATAAAATTCACATCTACTTGTTCTTGAGCAATCAAAGAATTTAAAGGAACATCACGAGGATCAACAGAAGATTGCTTCGAAAGTAGAGACATGATCAAGTCAACTTTTTCATTAAGGGAGGAAATCTCCTCGACAGAGTTTACCTTCCTACCTGTTGGAGCGCGTTCGGTGTGCCATTGGGAATAGTTGGTCATCATCTCATCGAGAAGCTTTGTGGCAGCACCAAGTGTAGTTGACATAAAAGTTCCTCCCGCGGCCGAATCTAACAAGTTCCGCGAGGTAAAGTTCAAGCCTGCATAAAAAGTTTGGATAACCATCCAAGTAGTCAAACCGTGAGTAGGGCAGTTCTTGATAAGAGATTTCATACGTTCCCAAGCTTGGGCAACGTGTTCATTATCCAATTGTTTAAAATTCATTATGTTACTTCTAAGTTGGATAATTTTAGCAGGTGGATAGTATTTTCTGATAAAAGCATATTTGCACTTGTCCCAAGAATCTATGCTATTTCTAGGCAAAGACTGAAACCAAATTTTAGCTCCACCTCTCAAGGAGAAAGGAAAAAGCTTAAGCTTAACAATATTACCATCTATTTCTTGGTACTTTTGCATATCACAAAGTTGTTTAAGTGTAAAGCAGCATCATCTCCAGCACCGGAGAATTGTTCTCTCATGACTAGGTTCAGTAAAGCAGGTTTAATTTCATATGAAGGTGCTGAAGTGGCAGGTGTAGTGATAGGTGTGCTGATAAAGTCATCATTGTTGTGACTAGTGAAGTCACACAACTTGGTGTTCTCGGTGGAACCCATAGTAGCAAGCAAGCAAGATAACTATTTTTGTGATTTTTGATGAAAGGTACTAAAGCAAAAACTGAAAGGTAAACTAACAAGACTAAAAAGCAAAGGTAAAAGATAGCATGCAACTCCCCTATCCTGAAGAGTGGAGTCCCCGGCAACGGCGCCAGAAAAACTCCTTGATGGGCCTCTAACCCCTCGTTGGTTACCCCAAGTGGAAGGTGTAAGATGCAGTGTTGTGGAAGTTTTTCCCTTAGCAAAGATGCCAAGGATCGAATCCCCAGAGACTCCTAGGTTCAACAAGTAGGTGTCAACTGCTAACGGCGCCAGATATTAGCAATCAACGTGGACCTGCACACAGATACAAATAACTTTGCTCCCAACGAGTACAGAGAGGTTGTCAATCCCTCCGGCCTTGTAGTTCACAAAGGATTAAACGCAAGTGATAGTAGTGATAGATAATGTTTGCAATAGTAAGTAAAAGCGAAAAGTAAATAGCGGATGTGATCAATGATGGTAATATGGACCGGAGTATCATGATGTTCACTAGTGATGTCTCTCTCCCAAAAGACGATAAAACAGCTATGTGAGGTAAACGAATTATAGCTGGGCAATTGACAGGACCACGAACGCAAA
>LR738709.1:606025843-606120047 GCA_902687465.1 Secale cereale | reverse complement strand
GCTGTCCTTCGGGCGCAAGGTAGGTTCTGGAACGCTGATTTTTTATATAATTTTTCTGGATTTTTCCTGGCAGTTCTCGTAATGTGAAAACCTGAAATACAAAAACAGCCGAAAACAGAAACTGGCACTGGGGTGCACTGGATTAGTAGGTTAGTCCAAATATGATCAAAAGTGTATGGAAGTGTATAAATATCATAGCAATATCACCCAAAAGTGGCATGGAGCAAGCAGAAATTATAGATACGTTTTGGACGTATCAGCAACTACTAACATTCATTAAGGTAAAACCCAACCATAGCATTAAGATATATTGGTCCCCCTTCAATCCCGTATGCATCAATTTCTATGCTAGGTTGAAGCTTCTGTCACTCTTGCCCTCCAATACGTAGTCCTATCAACATACAACTAACCCTATGGTGTGATCCATGCGCGCGCTCATATGATGGGCACCAAAGGACAGCAACATAACCACAAGCAATTTAAATCAATCATAGCAATTCACCAATCATCGATAGGACTACGATAATCTACTCAGACATCATAGGATGGCAACACATCATTGGATAATAATATAAAGCATAAAGCACCATGTTCAAGTAGAAGGTACAGCGGGTTGCGGGAGAGTGGACCGCTGTAGATAGATGGGGGAAAGTGATGGAGATGTTGGTAAAGATGACGAAGGTGTTGGTGTAGATCGCCGTCACACGGTGATGGCCCCGGTGGCACTCGGGTGCCACCGGAAGCGAGGGGGAGAGAGCCCCCCTCCTTCTTCTTCTTCCTTGACCTTCTCCCTAGGTGGGAGAAGTGTTTCCGCTCTGGTCCATGGCCTCCATGGCGGCGGAGGGGCGAGAGCCCCTCCGAGATTGGATCTGTCTCTCTTTGTTTCTGCGTTCCCACATTCTGGCCCTTCACCATTTCTTAAATTCCTGGAGATCCCTAACTCCGATTGGGCTGATTTTTTGACACGATTTTATCCGGATATTAGCTTTCTTGTGGCGAAAGAAGGGCATCAACCGCCTTATGGTGTGGCCACGAGGGCCCAGGGCGCGCCCTGGCCAGGGGGGCGTGCCCCCTGCCTCGTGGCCCACTCGGGCATCGTCTGGTGTTGGTTCTGCTTCCCAAAATTCACATATATTCCCAAAAAAATATCCATCCTTTTTATTCCGTTTGAACTCCGTTTGATATGGATATTCTGCGAAACAAAAAACATGCAACAAACAGGAACTGGCACTGGGCACTGGATCAATATATTAGTCCCAAAAAATTGTATAAGAAGTTGCCAAAATATATGAAAGTTGTAGAATATTGGCATGGAACGATCAAAAATTATAGATACGACGGAGACGTATCAGCATCTCCAAGCTTAATTCCTGCTCGTCCTCGAGTAGGTAAATGATAAAAAAGATAATTTTTGATGTGGAATGCTACCTAGCATAATCTTGATCATGTGATCTAATCATGGCATGAATATTAAGACACGAGAGATTCAAAGCAATAGTCTATCATTTGACATTAAGACAATAATACTTCAAGCATACTAATAAAGCAATCATGTCTCTTCAAAATAACATGGCCAAAGAAAGTTATCCCTACAAAATCATATGGTCTGGCTATGCTCCATCTTCACCACACAAAGTATTTAAATCATGCACAACCCCGGTTTTAGCCAAGCAATTGTTTCATACTTTAGTATTCTCAAACTTTTTCAACTTTCACGCAATACATGAGCGTGAGCCATGGACATAGCACTATGGGTTGAATAGAAAGTGGTGATAGACAAAAGGTGGGAGAAAGTCTCACATCAACTAGGCAAATCAATGGACTATGGAGATGTCCGTCGATCGATATCAATGTGAGTGAGTAGGGATTGCCATGTAACGGATGCACTAGAGCTATAAGTGTATGAAAGCTCAAAAAGAAAACTAGTGGGTGTGCATTAACTTGCTTGCTCATGAAGACCTAGGGCATTTGAGGAAGCCCGTCGTTGGAATATACAAGCCAAGTTCTATAATGAAAATTCCCACTAGTATATGGAAGTGACAAAACAAGAGACTCTCTATTATGAAGATCATGGTGCTACTTTGAAGCACAAGTGTGGAAAAGGATAGTAGCATTGTCCCTTCTCTCATTTTTTTGGTTTTTTTTGTTTTTTTTAGGGGCTTTCTCTCTCTCTTTTTTTAGCCCCTCTCTATTTTTTTAGGCCATCTTTTTTTTATTTGGCCTTTCCTCACATGGGACAATGCTCTAATAATGAAGATCATCACACTTTTATTTAATTACAACTCAAAGATTACAACTCGAAGCTATAACAAAATATGACTCTATGTGAATGCCTCCGGCGGTGTACCGGGATGTGCAATGATCTAGCGTAGCAATGACATCAAAAAACGGACAAGCCATGGAAACATCATGCTAGCTATCTTACGATCATGCAAGGCAATATGACAATGATGGTGCGTGTCATAATAAACGGAACGGTGGGGTTACATGGCAATATATCTCGGAATGGCTAGGGAAATGCCATAATAGGTAGGTATGGTGGCTGTTTTGAGGAAGGTATATGGTGTCTGTATGGTACCGGCGAAAGTTGTCCGGTACAAGAGAGGCTAGCAATGGTGGAAGGGTGAGAGTGCATATAATCCATGGACTCAACATTAGTCATAAAGAACTCACATACTTATTGCAAAAAATTATTAGCCATCGAAACCAAGTACTACACGCATGCTCCTAGGGGGGAGGTTGGTAGGAGTTAACCATCGCGCGCCCCTGACCTCCACCCAAAGGATGACACTCAATAAATAAATCATGCTCCAACTTCGTGTCGGTGTACTAAAGTAGGGGTACCTTAGTATCCCGACTTGTGCACGGGCAGTAGCAGCGTCCCGTGGCAGGGCTTGCCACGCGCTCGCCAAGGCCCACTTTGATTCCTTTGAAGCCATTCAAGAACAAAGTATTCAAGTCAGTGAAACAAGACCCCGGCAAGAGGAGCTTGCCGGGAAGGCCGTTCCAGGCTCAAAATCACCCCTTTAGCACAAGACCCTGGCAAGAGGAGCTTGCCAGGAAGGCCAAAGCATGGCATTTCAGAAGACTTGCCGTGGCACATCGCGCGCCCCGGGAAAGCCCGGAGAGCGACAAGCTTCCGGGCGCGGCAAGGTAGCGACCGCGGCAAGGCGCTTGCCGCGGCAAGCTTTCACTGTGTGCCTGCGCTCCAGCTCATCTGGCCACGCATCGCCCTGGGGCCTTTCCAGGGGCACGTGGCGGATGGCTGTGCAGCCTGGGGTACACGGTGGCAAGCCACGATGACGAGGCTATCGTCGTGGCGAACGGAGACGCCCGGACGGATGCTTTTTGCACTGTTTGGAGCGACGGCGACGGGCATTCAATGCCCTTGTCCCCCACCGTCAGGGTTAGGTACAAAACATTGTACATACACTGTTACAACTACCACCATTTTTACGCTTTTACCCTCACCTACGTTGCCACCTGTCGGTGACCCCTTTGACCTATAAAAGGAGGCCCATGCACAACGTAGAGGGGGGTTCCGATTCCTGATCACTCTCACGCTCGGTGTAGCTAGTTTCAAGCACTGTAGATCTTCTTGCTCCCGAGCCAAGAACTCAATAACAAAACCAAGGCAGGAGTAGGGTTTTACGCATCCGTGCGGCCCGAACCTGGGTAAACTGCCCGCGTGCTCGCCTCGATCTGCTCTCCGTGCTCCCTCCGCTCCCTTGCCGTACCGAAAAGGGGCTCCGGTCCCATAGGTGTTCGTGGGCGATCAGTTTCCCCGACATCTTTGGCGCGCCAGGTAGGGGGCGTCGAGGTTGTGCGAACCTGATCCGGCGTTCACGCGGGCGCAATCTTCAGCAACTTCACCAACTTCGTAAACTTCATCGACATGCCGCCGAAGAAGAAAGCTTCGGAGGTAGGAGGCCCGTCTGCATCGATCCCGCCGCCACCAGAACCAACGGTTGGTGGGGTAGACACTGGCGGAAGGACGGACGCCGGCGAGGAAACTCACGGCGCCGCCAAGTCCAAGGACAAGACGGACGACCGAGCGCACTCCAAGACCTCGGTGTCCGTACACGCGCCGCGCCCCTCTCAGGAGGTGCCGGAACGGCAGCGGCGTGGTACACAGGGTACCATCCGCTTGCTGCGCCAAGGACAAGTTGGCGGGTCGCGGGACGCTCAAGGCCAACGCGCTGGCACGAGCAAGGCGTGGTCGCCGGGGCGAGAACCTGCTCCTTCTAACGCGGTTAGAAGTCCGAGCATATCTCGCTCCTCGCACCGCTCGCCACCGCTCCCCTCCACTCCAGCAGAAGCTCTAGCTAGAGCTCAGCTACTCCTCGACTTCCCTCCAGCGGCAGACAAGGCCGAAGACTGGAGGGCTACCATCCAAAGCCTCATCGCCTTCGCCAACAACGACACGCCGCAGCAGCCGGCAACGTCACGGCCGCGGCAAGTCAGCCAGGCGCGGGCTGATGGAGACAAGACCGCCGGGGGTGCAACTACCGTGCACTCCCCGCCGCGGAGACCGAAATCGCCGACTCACCGGATCAACATCGACGACGACTCCACGGCGTCGTCGGATCCACGAGCTCGCCGCGATCAACGCCAAGTCCTCAACGACAGGCGACAAGAAGACGCTCGAACTCGCATCGAGCGTCGAAGAGAAGCGCGACGACAGTCTGACCAACATGCTGGGACCGCTGTTGACATGCGCGCGCCCGGAGAACCGGGCGACTTGCCGTACGCGGCAGGTTGCCCTGCGTTCACTCGTGAGCTGCGGCAAGTCCAGTGGCCCAGCATGAAGAACTTCAAGCCCGACGTACCCAAGAAGTACGACGGCAAAACCCATCCCTCATAGTTCCTTAGCATCTACACCATTGCGGTGCAGGCTGCCGGGGGACGGGATGAGAAGATACTAGCGAACTACTTTCGGCTTGTGCTCAAGCCAAATGTCAGATCTTGGCTCAAGCACTTGCCGGAGAACTCCATCTCTTCTTGGGCCGACCTGTGCCACCAGTTTGTCGGCGCCTTCACGGGCGGCCACAAGCCCCACGGCCAGGAAAGTGATCTCCACATACTTGCCCAGAAGGAAGGAGAGTCCCTGCGGAAATACATCCAGAGATTCAGCCGCGTTCAGCACAACATCCCGGACGTCCACCCTGCCGCGGTTATTAGCGCGTTCCATCAGAACGTGCGTAACCGCCGGATGAGGGAGGAAATGGCGATGTGCAAGATATGAGACGTCAGCGAGCTCTATGCCCTGGCGTACAAGTGCGCACGCGCTGAAGAGGGGAGGAGACTCCCCGGAGAGGATGTTGGAGCAGGAGGAACGGACAGTGAGGATGCCGCCCCGGCAAGGAAAAACCGGCGGCGGAACAATAAGAAGAAGAAGAACAAGGAAGTACTGGCCGTCGAGCAGTCCGGCAAGGAGGCCGGCGCCAAGAAAGCTCAGGCTGGTGGCTCCGGCAAGGAAGCTGCCACTGTAGCCGCCGCCGACAAGCAGGACGGCTCCGACAAGCAGTACTGTAAGATCCACCGCACCAAGGGCCACGATCTCCAGAACTGCAAAAGGGTCGAGTACCTCGTCGAGCAGCAGAAAGCTGAGTACGAGCGACGCGACAAGGAGAAGGCCCAGGGAGGCGGAGGAGAGTCCGGCAAGAAGCGGCCATTCAATGGCCGGGGAGGACGCCGCGGCAAGGCCAAGCAGCGGCAAGGAGATAGACCTCCCCGCGGCCGCGACAAGGACGAAGACGAAGACGACGACGAGGACATGGACGACGGAGACAACAGCGAGCAGGAGTTCCAGAAGGCCACAAAAGTTCTGTGCGTCGATGGAGGTGCCTCTCTGCATACTTCCCACCGCCAACTCAAACAATGGGTGCGGGAAGTTAACGCAGCAGAACCACCCGTCGAGTCGCGCAAGCTACTGAAGTGGTCCAACACGCCCATCATCTTCGACATTGAGGATCACCCTGACCGCACAACTGCAGTCGCGTGTTTGCCGATGTTGGTTTCACCAACTATCCGCAACCTCAAGGTTACTAAGATGTTGGTTGACGGCGGGGCCGGCCTAAACCTGATCTCTTCTGCTGTAATCCGGAAGCTACAGATCCCCGACAGCGAGCTCGAGGAAACCGGAACTTTCCAAGGAATTAACCCGGGAAGGAGCAAGCCGAAGGGGAAGATCACACTGCCAGTAACCTTTGGCGGAGAGCTAAACTTCAGGACTGAGAGGTTCACCTTCGACGTTGCCGATATCCCATTGCCATACAATGGGATACTCGGACGTCCGGCGCTTGCCAAGTTCATGGCAGCCTCTCACTACGCCTACAACATGCTCAAGATGCCTGGCCCGATAAGCGTCATCTCTGTCCCCGGCGACAAGAAGGACGCGCTTATCTGCGCCGACAAGATCTACCGGGATGCAGCGGCCGCAGCAAATAGCAAGACACTTGCCGCTGAAGCTCCCGGGGGGAAGAACAAGACAAAGTCTGGCAAGAGCTCTGGGGCCCACTCCGGCAAACGCACCTCTTCGGAGTGCTGCGCTGCCGTCGAGGACGCACCATCGAGCTCCACCAGCAAGTGCAAGAAGGGAATGGCAGCTCCACCTGCAACCAAGAAGGTGTCCGCCAAGGAGGACGGCACTGGTGGTACTTTCACCATCAGTGCCACGCTCGATCCTAAATAGGAAAGCGCGCTCGTTGCTTTCCTGCGGGCGAATGTCGACGTGTTTGCATGGCAACCGTATGACATCCCCGGCGTTCCCAGGAAAGTAATTGAGCACAAGCTTGCCGTTTCTCCTCACGCGCGGCCCGTCAAGCAGAAGGTCAGGAAGCAAGCGGTGGAGCGCCAAGAGTTTATCGCTGAGGAAATCAAGAAGTTGGAAGCAGCAGGCCTTGTTAGAGGTGTTCTTCATCCCACGTGGCTGGCCAACCCTGTTGTCGTACGCAAAGCAAACGGGAAGTGGAGGCTTTGTATAGACTTCACGGATGTGAATAAAGCTTGTCCCAAGGATCCATTTCCCTTGCCGCGTATTGACCAGATCATTGACTCCACGGCTGGATGTGAGTTGCTTTCGTTTCTTGATGCATACTCGGGGTACCACCAGATATTCATGGCTGAAGAGGATGAAGAGAAGACCGCATTCATTACTCCATGTGGCACCTATTGCTTCATACGCATGCCCTTTGGATTGAAGAATGCGGGTTCAACATTTGCAAGGGTAGTCCACACTGCTTTTGAGCCACAGATACACAGGAATGTAGAAGCTTACATGGATGATATAGTGGTCAAAAGCAAGGACAAGGACACCCTGATTCAAGACCTGGATGAAACTTTTGCAAATCTGCGCAAGATACAACTCAAGCTTAACCCCGAGAAGTGCGTGTTCGGAGTCCCCTCCGGCAAGCTTCTTGGGTTCTTTGTGTCCCAGAGGGGGATTGAAGCCAATCCCGACAAGATCAAAGCCATCGAGCAGATCGAAGCTCCGAAGCGCGTCAAGGATGTACGAAGGCTTGCCGGCTGCGTGGCTGCTCTCAGTAGGTTCATTTCTAAGTCTGCAGAGCGCGCCCTGCCATTTTTCAAAATCTTGAAAAAGGTAGGTCCAATGAAATGGACTCCGGAAGCGGAGGCAGCGCTGCAAGACTTGAAAGGGTACCTGTCTTCCACCCCGATACTTGTCGCACCTAAGCCGCAAGAGAAGTTGCTGCTATACCTAGCAGCAACCAATCAAGTGGTTAGTGCTGCGTTAGTAGCGGAAAGGGAGGCAGAGCCCACAGCCCCGTCAAGCACATCCAGCGACAAGCAGGGGGCTTCCCCGACAAGCTCCGGCCCCGACAAGGATGAGTCTGCGCAGACGCAAGGAGAAGTGCGAAAGAAGATGGTGCAGCGCCCAGTCTACTTTGTCAGCTCCCTCTTGCAGGGGGCTAGGTCAAGGTACTCTGGGGTGCAGAAGCTGCTTTTCGGCCTCCTCATGGCCTCAAGAAAGCTGCGCCACTACTTCCAAGCACATGAGATAACAGTGGTCACTCGCTTTCCGCTGAAGAGGATATTGCAAAATCCAGAAGCAACAGGCAGGATTGTCGAGTGGGCACTGGAGCTATCAAGCTTTGGTCTCAAGTTTGAAAGTACTTCAACTATCCAGAGCAGAGCCTTGGCAGAGTTTATAGCAGAATGGACACCAACACCAGATGAAGAGGTTCCAGAGACAAACATCCCCGTCAAAGAAGCGAGCAAAGAATGGATAATGTACTTCGATGGTGCCTTCTCGCTGCAAGGCGCCGGCGCTGGCGTGCTGCTTGTCGCGCCCACCGGCGAGCACCTCAAGTACGTCGTCCAGATGCACTTTCCCAAGGAGCAAGCAACAAACAATACTGCAGAGTATGAAGGTTTGCTTGCCGGCCTCAGAATAGCAGCAGAACTTGGGATCAAGAAGCTGATTGTGCGGGGAGATTCGCAGTTGGTTGTCCGACAAGTGAACAAGAGCTACCAGAACCCATTGATGGAAGCTTACGTCGACGAAGTGAGAAAGCTTGAAGAGCACTTTGAAGGCATACAAATGGAGCACATTCCAAGAGCTCAAAATGACGTCGCAGACGGCCTATCAAAGTGTGCTGCACTAAAGCTACCTGTGGAACCAGGGATCTTCGTGCTCAAGCTAACTCAACAATCCGTTACACCATCAGTTGGGCAAAGCAAGAAGAGAAAGTTGGTCTCCGGCGACTACTTGCCGGCGGATCTTCCTGAAGCTGCCGCCAAGGTCCCCAAGATCAACGACCGAATTGCTGAGGAACAGTCTGCTCCTGCGGACCCTAGGGTTCGTACAGTTGAAGCAGGCATTCCCGACAAGTCTTGCCCCGGCAAGCTTGCCGGGGAACGTCCAGCTCCAGCCGAGCCGCGGGTTCTTGCCGTAGAAGCTGACATTCCCGCAGCAGCACTGATGCCTTTAGTCCTTGTTGTTGAGCCTCAGGCTCCAGCATGGGCACAGCAAATTGTCCGTTTTCTTCAAACTGGAGAACTTCCCGAAGAGCCAGAAGAGATAGAGAGAATAACCAGGCAGTCAAGTATGTACCAGTTCGTCGGCAATGAACTATACAGAAGAAGACTCAATGGTGTCAGATTGAAGTGCATTTCCCGGGAAGATGGACAGAAGCTGTTGGCAGAGATACATGGAGGCATATGTGGCCACCACATTGGCGCAAGAGCACTTGCCGGGAAGGCGTTCCGGCAAGGTTTCTTTTGGCCAGAAGCCCTCCAAGATGCAACTGCACAAGTAACCAAGTGTTAAACGTGCCAGTTCCACGCCAAGCAAATACATCAGCCAGCTCAAGCTCTCCAGAAGATCCCTTTGTCCTGGCCCTTTTCGGTCTGGGGGCTCGACATCCTCGGCCCCTTTCCCCGCGCAGTCGGGGGCTTTGAGTACTTGTACGTCGCTATCGACAAGTTCACAAAGTGGCCGGAAGTGGAACCAGTGAGAAAGGTGACCGCACAGTCAGCAGTCAAGTTCTTCAGGTCAATTGTTTGCCGTTTCGGAGTCCCTAACAGGATCATCACCGACAACGGCACGCAGTTCACAAGTCGCACCTTCATGCAGTACGTCCAAGACCTTGGCGCCAAGGTCTGCTTCGCTTCCGTTGCTCACCCGAGGAGCAATGGTCAAGCGGAGAGGGCAAACACTGAAGTGTTGCGCGGACTCAAGACAAGAACTTTCGACAAGCTGCGCAAGTGCGGAAGGAACTGGATTGAGGAGTTGCCGGCGGCTCTTTGGTCAATCAGGACGACACCAAATCAAGCCACCGGACAGACACCCTTTGCTCTTGTCTATGGAGCAGAAGCAGTTCTCCCCACGGAACTTGTATAAGGATCTCCTCGAGTGCTCGCTTACGACGAGCTCGAGCAAGAGCAGCTGCGGCAAGATGATGCACTGCTCCTCGAGGAGAACCGTCTTCAAGCTGCTGTACGAGCTGCTCGATACCAGCAAGCTTTGCGCCGCTACCATAGCCGCAAAGTTAGAGCCAGAAGTCTCGAGGAAGGCGACCTTGTTCTTCGGCGTGTTCAATCCGCCAAGAATTCCAACAAGTTGACGCCGAAGTGGGAAGGCCCTTATCGGGTGAGACAAGTCACAAGGCCCGGCGCTGTCCGCCTTGAGACCAAAGAGGGCTTACCAGTGAGCAACTCCTGGAACATTGAGCACCTTCACAAGTTTCACCCATAAGGCGCGGTTGCCGTGATCCACTCCGGCAACCACCTTTTGTACAAGTCTTGCCGCTGTTGCATGTAAACCTTTGTACAAAGCCGGGCGCAGACCCCGTGCATAAATAAAACTTTTGTGCCTTGCACGACTTGTCGTTTCATGCCTTTTCATTTTTTTTCTTGCATGTGTTATCTGACACTTTGTGCAGCACACACCCCCGGTAAGCAATAATGGGCCGTAAAGCCCCATGCCTACGTTTCCCCTCTTTTTCTTTCTTTTCTCAAGCTAAATAAGGATTCCTCGCGCACAAGTTTGCCGGGGGGAAGGAGACAGTGGTATGGACCAAGTGCCGTTCAAGAAAGCCTTGCCTTGACGGGAAGCAAACCGCACACAAAAGCTAAGTTGCCAAAGTTTGAGCTTTCAAATTTTTAAATTTTAAAGTTACCTTCCTTGAACGACCACACTTTGTATGGAAAACCTGTGCGCGGAGGAACCTACCCGTAGCTAGCCGCGCCCTTACTTTGTTTCGAGCACGCTCAACGGCTTAAGTGAGCTGCGACAAGTGTCGCGCCCTTACTTCATTTTTGAGTTCGCTCAACAACCTAAGTGTGCTGCGACTAGCTGTGGCAAGGTTTCTTGCCGGTGGAGGCATTGCCAGCAGGCTGCTGAAGTCCCGCACTCAGCGCTCGCGGCAAGGGTCCCTTTACCGGCAAGTTCCCTAAAAGCGTAGGGTAAAAGCATATAAAGTAAAGGAGTCGAGCAAAGGAAATAACACTGCATTAACTACTCAAAATAAAGTTATATTACAAGATGACTTGTCGCTGTTCTAAATAAACTACTGTCCATAACTTGATTGACAGCGACAAGGGAAGCAGAAAGAAAACAGCCTAGTCTACACGGTCGCCGTCAACTCTCCTGATCTTGCCCACCTTGGCCACGATGGGGGCGACAAGAGCCTTCAGCGCTTCCTGGTCGGCGTCGGGCGGCAAGGTCCGAAGGACGTTCTCAAGGTTGATCCCGGGGTTGCGGTAGACTATCTTCGTCAACACCCTCTCCACAACTACCGTGCAAAGCCTGCGCGCCTCGTTCGCCAGCTGTGTCGGGATCCTCTCCCGGAGCTGCTCGAGGGCCGGCGCTATTCCCCTGAAGAATAAGCTCAGCTTGGCGCTGTGAGGGAGGTTCGCGTCGGGGGAGTACCCGAGGTGCTCCGTCCCCAGCGCTGCCATCTCCCTGTCGATGTCAGCGGCGGCGGCGACGAGCTCCTCGGTCCACTGCTCCACCGTCTGCCTGAAGTTGTTCTGCGTGAGGGCGGCACTGTCCAACAGTGCCCTCTCAGCCCGGAGATCCTCCTTCAGCTTCGTCTCCCTGTTCCTGGCGCCATCAAGTGATTCAGTGAGGGTGGACAGCTTCAATTCCAAGTCCGCGATGGAATCCTTGGTGATGGCGAGCTCCTTGCCCTTGTCGGAGAGACGGACCTGCAGCTCCGAGTGGCTGTGGGCGTCTTTCTCCCTCTCCAGTGTGAGCGCGGCAACCTTCTCCTCGCTCGTCTTCAAGTTGAGCTCCAACTGTGCCACCCTTGCCTCCAAGTCTCTCTTGGCGGTCTCTGCAGCTGCAGCGGCATCCCTCGCTTCCTGCAGAGCCCCGCCAAGGGACTGCTCGCGCGCGGTAAGGTCGTCCTCATGGCTATCGAGGTCGACCTTCCGCTGCCTCAGCTCACCTTCCCGCCGAGACAGATCTTCGGTGGCAAGCCGTTGCTGCTCCTCTGCCTCGGCCTTCTCGGGGATGAACGCCTGGTGCGCCTCGGCGAGCTCCTCCCGCTCCTCCGCCAAGGCCCGGAGGGCCGTCTGGTTGGCGGCGCGGAGCTCCTCGGCGCGTTTCTCCAAATCAACGCCTGCCTTGGCAGCCAGAGCCTCTCGGGACTCCAGCTTGGCCTGCCTGGTGCGGTACAGGGCCAGGAGCTTCCGCAGGAGCTGCTCCTCCTCGGGCTCGCTGCTGCTGTCAGGCGCGTCAACAAGCCTCAGCCCGGCGGAGGCCAGGACTTCTCCATCGAAGACCTCTCCCTCCGCGGGCGCCCTCGACGTAAAAGCCCACGGGACTTGGATGAAGACCCCGTTGGCGGCCTCCAGATAGACGCCCGGCTCGGTCGCGGCAGCAGAAGGGTCGGCAGTCGGCGCAGCGTCCGGCGCTCCTGCGGCCTCAGGGCCGTCAGTGCGGTCGCCGGTCCCCTCCTCAGCTGCCGCGTCAGTGGCCGCGGCGGTCTCATCGACGGTGGCCCCCATCTCCATCGGTTCCGGGGCGAACGAGTCTGAGGACAAGAAAAGAAGAAGAAAGAAAGAAGAATTGTCAAGCAAATATCCAAAAAGGAAAATTCAAGAGAAGAAAAGCACAAGGGTTACCTGCGCGAGCCTCTTCTTTGACGGGGTTCCTCGCCGGGGGGTCCTCCCTCGGCGGCGTGGTGGTAGCCCCCGCCGGCGGAGGGCCGCTGACGCCTTCCCTTGGCGGGGTACTCGCCCTTGGCGGGGTACTCGCCCTTGGCGGGGTACTCGCCCTTGGCGGGGTACTCGCCCTTGGCGGAGTGCTCGCCCTTGGCGGGGTATTCTCCCTCGCCGGGGAGCTCCTCCTTGGCGGGGAGGCTAAGACGAGCGGCTCTTCGGGAGTAGTCTCTTGACGCTCCTTGTCCGTGTACTAAGGTAGGGGTACCTCAGTACCCCAACTTGTGCACGGGCAGTAGCAGCTTCCCGCGGCAGGGCCTACCACGTGCTTGCCGGAGACCTTTCTGATCCATATGAAGCCATTCAAAAACAAAGTATACAAGACAGAAGATCAAGACCCCGGCAAGTGGAGCTTGCCGGGAAGGCCGTCCCAGGCTCGAGATTTCCTCATTTACTCAAGACCCTGGCAAGAGGAGCTTGCCATGAAGACCAGAAGACTGCATCTCAGAAGACACGCCTCGGCGCACTCTGCGCCCCGGCAGGGCCCGGGGAGCGGCAAGCTCCAGGGCCCGACAAGGTCAAGGCCCCGGCAAGGTGCTTGCCGGGGAGAGTTACACTGTGTGCCCACGCTCCAGCTCATCAAACCACGCGTCGCCCTGGGGCCATCCCAGGGATGCGTGGCGAATGGCTGTGCAGCCTGGGGGGCACGGTGGCACTTCACGGTGACGAGGCTGTCGCCGTGGCAAACGGAGACGCAAGGGCGGGCGCTTTTGGGGTCGACGGCGACGAGCATTTAATGCTCTTGTCCCCCACTGTCAAAGTAGGTGATGACCACTGTTCATGCACTGTTCGTCCACTGTTCCCGCGCTGTTACAACTACCACCAAAGTTACATTTTTACCCCTTCTCCTACGTTGACACCTGTCGGTGACCCCTTGAGCTATAAAAGGAGGCCCATGCACAATGTAGAAAAGGTTCGGAACCTAGATCGCTCATCTGCTCGGTGTAGCTAGTTCTTCAAGCTCCCGAGCTCCCCAACTCAATTCAAACCAAGCAGGAGTAGGGTTTTACGCGTTCATCGCGGCCCGAACCTGGGTAAACTGCCTGCGTGAGCTCTACGATCTGCTCTTTGTGCTCCCTCCGCTCCCTTACCGTACGAACAAAGGGGCTCCGGCCCCATAGGTGCTCGTGGTGGACAGTTTCCCCCGACATCTTTGGCGCGCCAGGTAGGGGGCGTCGAGGTTGTGCGAACCTGATCCGGCGTTCACGCGGGCGCATTCTTCATCAACCTCTCCAGCCACATCCACTTCATCAGCAACAACAGCATGGCCCCGAAGAAGAAGGCTTCGGAGGTCGGAGGCCCGTCTGCGTCTGTTCCACCGCCACCAGAACCAACGGTGGGTGGAGGAGACGCCGTCGGAAGGGTGGTCGCCGGCGAGGAAACTCGTGGCACCACCAATTCCAAGGACAAGACAGACGACCGAGCCTCGGTCTCCGTGGACGCGCCACGTCCATCTCAGCAAACGACGACCCAGCAGCGCCGTGGTACAGGAGGTACCATCCGCTTGCTGGGGCAAGGGCAAGCCGGAGGTTCGCGGGATGCTCCGGACAACCGTCCGGGCACGAGCAAGGTGCGGTCTCCGGGGCGGGAAGCTGCTCCTTCTAACCCCGTTAGGAGTCCGAGCATATCCCGCTCCTCGCACCGCTCGCCCCCGCTCCCCTCCTCTCCAGCAGAAGCGCTCGCAAGAGCGCAACTGCTCCTCGACTTCCCTCCAGCGGCAGACAAGGCCGAAGACTGGAGGGCAACCATCCAGAGCCTGATCGCCTTCGCCAATAACGACACGCCGCAGCAGCCGGCGACCTCGCGGCCACGGCAAGTCGAGAAGACGAAGGCCGACGGCGACAAGACCGCCGGGGGTGCAACCACCATGCACTCCCCGCCGCGGAAGCAGAAGACGCCGCCCCGCAGGATCAACGTCGACGACGACTCCACGGCGTCGTCGGATCCGCGGGCTCGCCGGGACCAACGCCAAGTCCTCGACGACCGGCGACAAGAAGACGCTCGAACGACGATCGAGCGCCGCCGAGAAGCCCGGCGACAATCGGATCAGCGAGCTGGGACCGCTGTTGACACACACGCGCCCGGTGAGCCAGGCGACTTGCCGTACGCGGCAGGTTGCCCTGTGTTTACCCGTGAGCTGCGGCGTGTCTAGTGGCCCAGCATGAAGAACTTCAAGCCCGACGTACCAGAGAAGTACGACGGCAAGATGCACCCCTCGGAATTCCTCAGCATTTACACCATCGCGGTGCAGGCTGCCGGGGGGCGCGATGAGAAGATACTGGCGAACTACTTCCCGCTGGTGCTTAAGCCGAACGTTCGTTCTTGGCTTATGCACTTGCCGGAAGGCTCCATTTCTTCTTGGGCGGATCTTTGCCACCAGTTTGTTGGCGCCTTCACGGGCGGCCACAAACCCCACGGCCAGGAGAGTGATCTCCACATCTTGGCCCAGAAGGAAGGAGAACCTCTGCGCAAGTACATCCAGCGCTTCAGCCGTGTGCAGCACAACATCCCCGACGTCCAACCTGCTGCGGTTATCAGTGCGTTTCACCAGAACGTACGTAACCGCCGCATGCGTGAGGAGATGGCCATGACCAAGATACGGGATGTCAGCGAGCTTTATGCTCTAGCTGATAAGTGCGCGCGCGCCGAGGAAGGGAGGAGACTCCCCGGAGAGGATGCTGGCGCAGGGGGAAGCGACAGCGACGATGCCGCCCCGGCAAAGAAGAGCCGGCGGCGGAACAATAGGAGAAAGAACAAGAAGGAAGTGCTTGCCGTCGAGAAGTCCGGCAAGGAGGCTCCCGCCAAGCAAGCATAGGCTGGCGGCTCCGGCAAGGAGCCTGCCCCTGTGGCGGCAGCCGACAAGCAGGACGGCTCCGACAAGCAATACTGCAAGATCCACCGCACCAAGGGCCACGACCTCTCCAACTGCAAACGTGTCGAATACCTCGTCGAGCAGCAGAAAGCTGAGTACGAGCGGCGCGACAAGGAGAAGGCCCAAGGTGGCGGAGGAGAGCCAAGCAAGAAGCGGCCATTCAATGGCCGGGGAGGACGCCGCGGCAAGGCCAAGCAGCGGCAAGGTGATAGGCCTCCCTGGGGCCGCGATAAGGACGAAGAGGACGACGACGATGACATGGAGGAAGAAGATAACAGCGAGCAGGAGTTCCAGAAGGCCACGGAAGTCCTGTGCGTCGACGGCGGCACCTCTCTGCATACTTCCCACCGCCAACTCAAGCAGTGGGTGCGGGAAGTAAATGCAGCAGAGCCGCCCGTGGAGTCGCGCAGGCTCCTCAAATGGTCCAGCACGCCCATCATTTTTGATCTTGAGGATCACCCTGACCGCACCACTGCGGTCGGGTGCTTGCCGATGTTGGTCCCACCCACCATCCGCAACCTCAAGGTCACCAAAATGTTGGTTGACGGCGGGGCCGGGCTGAACTTGATCTCCTCAGCTGTGATCAAGAAACTCCAAATCCCAGACAGCGAGCTCGAAGAGACCGGTTCGTTCCAAGGAATAAACCCGAGGAGGAGCAAGCCCAAGGGGAAGATCACTCTGCAAGTGACCTTTGGCGGGGAGCTGAACTTCAGGACGGAGAAGATAACCTTCGATGTTGCCGATATCCCATTGCCATACAATGGGATACTTGGATGTCCTGCCCTCGCCAAGTTCATGGCAGCTTCCCACTACGCCTACAATGTACTCAAGATGCCGGGGCCGATAAGCGTCATCTCTGTCCATGGCGACAAGAAGGACGCGCTTATCTGCGCCGACAAGATCTACCGGGATGCAGCAGCCGCGGCGGAGAGTAGCCCACTTGCCGCTGAAGCTCCCGGGGGGAAGAAGGCCAAGACCAAGTCCGGCAAGTGCTCTGGGACCCACTCCGGCAACCGCACCTCTTCGGAGTGCTGCGCTGCCGTCAAGGACGTTCCATCAAGCTCCACCGGGAAGTGCAAGAAGGGGATGGCCGCTCCTCCGGCAACCAAGAAGGTGTCCGCTAAGGAGGACGGCACTGGTGGTACCTTCACCATCAGTGCCAGACTTGACAGCAAATAGGAAAGCGCGCTCGTTGCCTTCCTGCGGGCGAATGTCGATGTGTTTGCCTGGCAACCATCTGACATCCCCGGTGTTCCCAGGAAGGTAATTGAGCACAAGCTTGCTGTTTGTCCTCATGCGCGGCCCGTCAAGCAGAAGGTCAGAAAGCAAGCCGTGGAGCGCCAAGAATTCATTGCCGAAGAGATCAAGAAGCTAGAAGCAGCGGGCCTAGTTAGAGGCGTGATCCATCCGACGTGGTTAGCAAACCCAGTCGTCGTGCGTAAGGCCAACGGGAAGTGGAGACTGTGTATAGACTTCACCGATGTGAATAAAGCATGTCCCAAGGATCCATTTCCCTTGCCGCGCATCGACCAGATTGTTGACTCCACTGCTGGATGTGAGCTGCTCTCCTTCCTTGATGCATATTCAGGCTATCACCAGATTTTCATGGCCAAAGAAGATGAAGAGAAGACTGCATTCATCACTCCATGTGGCACATATTGCTTCATACGCATGCCATTTGGACTGAAGAATGCAGGCTCCACCTTTGCAAGGGTAGTACACACTGCTTTTGAGCCACAGATCCACAGAAATGTAGAGGCTTACATGGATGATATCGTGGTCAAGAGCAAGAGCAAGGATACACTGATCCAAGATTTAGAAGAGACATTTGAGAATCTGCGCAAGATCCAGCTTAAGTTGAACCTCGAGAAGTGCGTCTTTGGAGTCCCCTCCGGCAAGCTTCTCGGGTTCTTTGTGTCACAGAGGGGGATTGAAGCCAACCCCGACAAGATAAAAGCCATCGAGCAGATCGAAGCCCCGAAGCGCGTCAAGGATGTGAGGAGACTTGCAGGTTGTGTAGCCGCCCTCAGTAGGTTCATTTCAAAGTCTGCAGAACGCGCCCTTCCTTTCTTCAAAATCTTGAAGAAGGCAGGTCCTATGAAATGGACTCCGGAAGCGGAGGCAGCGCTGCAAGACTTGAAACGGTACCTATCCTCCACTCCAATACTTGTCGCACCTAAGCCACAAGAGAAGTTGCTGCTGTACTTGGCGGCAACCAATCAAGTGGTTAGTGCTGCGTTAGTAGCGGAGAGGGAGGCCGACGAGGAGTCTACACCACCGGCAAGCGAATCTAGCGACAAGCAGGGGGCTGCTCCGACAAGCTCTGGCCCCGACGAGGACAACTCTGCGCAGGAACAACGAGAAGTGCGGAAGAAGATGGTGCAGCACCCAGTGTATTTTGTAAGTTCCCTTTTACAAGGGGCTAGATCAAGATACTCTGGAGTACAAAAGTTGCTTTTCGGCCTCCTCATGGCCTCGAGAAAGCTGCGCCATTACTTCCAAGCACATGAGATAACAGTGGTCACTCGCTTTCCGCTGAAGAGGATATTGCATAATCCAGAAGCAACTGGCAGGATCGTCGAGTGGGCACTTGAGCTGTCAAGCTTTGGTCTCAAGTTTGAGAGTACCTCAACTATACAGAGCCGAGCTTTGGCAGAATTCATAGCTGAATGGACCCCAACGCCCGATGAGGAAGTTCCAGAAACAAGTGTACCCGTACAAGAAGCGACAAGTGAATGGGTAATGTACTTTGATGGTGCCTTCTCGCTGCAAGGCGCTGGAGCCGGTGTGGTACTCATAGCACCCACCGGAGAACACCTCAAGTATGTTATCCAGATGCACTTTCCCAGGGAACAAGCGACAAACAATACTGCTGAGTATGAAGGTCTGCTTGCTGGCCTTAGAATTGCAGCTGAACTTGGGATTAGGAAGCTAATTGTGCGGGGAGATTCTCAGTTGGTGGTCCGACAAGTCAACAAGAGTTACCAGAGCCCTTTGATGGAAGCTTATGTAGATGAAGTGAGAAAGCTTGAAGAGCACTTTGAAGGTCTGCAAATGGAGCACGTTCCAAGAGCTCAGAATGACATTGCAGATGGCCTTTCAAAGTGTGCTGCGATGAAGTTACCTGTGGAACCAGGGACCTTCTTGCTCAAGCTGACTCAGCCATCCGATACACCATCTGTTGGGCAGCACAAGAAGAGAAAGTTGGTTTCCGGCGACTACTTACCGGCAGATCTTCCCGAAGCCGCCGCCAAGGTACCCAAGATCAACGATCAGAACGCTGAGGAACAGTTTGCTCCTGCAGATCCTAGGGTATGTACAGTTGAAGCAATCGTTCCCGACAAGCCTCGCCCCGGCGAGCTTGCCGGGGAACCATCTGCTCCGGCAGAACCAGAGGTTCTTGCCGTGGAAGCTGGGGTTCCCGCAGCGGCCCTCATGCCTTTAGTCCTTGCCGTTGAGCCTCGGGCTCCGGCATGGGCGCAGCAGATCGTCCGTTTTCTGCAAACTGGAGAACTTCCCGACGACCCAGAAGAGATAGAGAAGATAACCAGACAGTCAAGTATGTACCAGTTCGTGGATAACGAGCTGTACAGAAGAAGACTCAATGGTGTCAGGTTGAAGTGCATTTCCAGAGAAGATGGACAGAAGCTGTTGGCAGAAATACATGGAGGCATATGTGGCCACCACATTGGCGCAAGGGCACTTGCCGGGAAGGCGTTCCGGCAAGGGTTTTTCTGGCCAGAAGCCCTCCAAGATGCAACTGCACAAGTAACCAAGTGTGAAGCGTGCCAGTTCCATGCCAAACAAATTCATCAGCCAGCTCAAGCTCTCCAGACGATCCCTTTGTCCTGGCCCTTCTCGGTCTGGGGGCTCGATATCCTCGGCCCCTTCCCTCGAGCTGTCGGGGGCTTTGAGTACTTGTACGTTGCAATCGACAAGTTCACAAAGTGGCCAGAAGTGGAACCAGTGAGAAAGGTGACAGCACAGTCAGCGGTCAGGTTCTTCAGGTCGATTGTTTGTCGTTTCGGGATCCCTAACAAGATCATCACCGACAACGGCACACAATTCACTAGTCGCACCTTCATGCAGTACGTCCAAGACCTTGGCGCCAAGGTCTGTTTCGCTTCTGTTGCTCACCCGAGGAGCAATGGTCAAGCGGAGAGGGCCAATGCTGAAGTGCTGCGCGGACTCAAGACAAGGACCTTTGACAGGCTGCGCAAGTGCGGAAGAAACTGGATAGAGGAGTTACCGGCGGCTCTTTGGTCAATCAGAACGACACCAAATCGAGCCACCGGACAGACACCCTTTGCTCTAGTCTATGGAGCAGAGGCAGTTCTCCCCACGGAACTCGTATACGGATCTCCTCGAGTACTCGCTTATGATGAGCTCGAGCAAGAGCAACTGCAACAAGATGACGCATTGCTCCTCGAGGAGGAACGTCTCCAGGCTGCTGTACGAGCTGCTCGATACCAGCAAGCCTTGCGTCGCTACCATAGCCGCAAGGTTAAAGCCAGGAGTCTCGAGGAAGGCGACCTTGTTCTTCGGCGTGTTCAGTCCGCCAAGAATTCCAACAAGTTGACGCCGAAGTGGGAAGGCCCTTATCGGGTGAGACAAGTCACAAGGCCCGGCGCTGTCCGCCTTGAGACCGAAGAAGGCTTACCGATGAGCAACTCCTGGAACATAGAGCATCTTCGCAAGTTTCACCCATAAGGCGCGGTTGCCGTGATCCGCTCCGGCAACCACCTTTTGTACAAGTCTTGCCGCTGTCGCATGTAATCCTTTGTACAAAGCCGGGCACAGATCCCGTGCATCAGTAAAGCTTTTGTGTTTTGCACTATTTGTCTTTTCCATGCTTTTCTTCGCTATTTGCATGCATCATTTGGCATCTTGTGCAACAAACGAACCCGGTAAGCATTAGCACGCCGAAAGGCCCAATACTTGTTTTCCCTCTTCTTTCTTTTTCCCTCTTAAGCAGAAGGAATGTTCCTCGCACACAAGTTTGCCGGGGGGGAAGGAGATGGAGGATGAACCAAGTGCTGTTCAAGAAAGAGAAGCCTTGTCGGGGAAGCAAGCAATATACAAAAGCTAAGTTACCAGAATTTGAGCAGTTCAAATTTTTAAATTTTGGTTATCTTCCTTGAACAGCCACACTCTGTATGGAAAACCTGTGCGCGGAGGAACCTACCCATGGCTAGCCGCACCCTTATCTTGTTTTCGAGTACGCTCAACGACTTAAGTGAGCTGCGACAAGTGTCGCGCCCTTTTTTCGTTTTCGAGTTCACTCAGCAAGCTAAGTGCGTTGCGACTAGCTGCGGCAAGGTTACTTGCCGGCAAGACCTTGGCCAGCAGGCTGCTCAGAGTCCAGCACTCAGCGCTCGTGGCAAGGGCCCCTTGCCGGCAAGTCCCCTAGAAGCGTAGGGTTAAAAGCATACAAAGTAAAGGGCCAAAGCAAGGGAGATAACATTGCAATGATTGCTCAAAATAAGATAATATATTACAAGGGATAACTTGTCGCAATCACTAACAGATTCGTGTCCATGGCGCACTTTGCAGTAACAAAGGAAATAAAAAGGAAGAGGCCTAATCTACGCGGTCGCCTTCAACCCTAGAGATCTTGTTCACCTTGGCGATAATGTGGGCGACCTGCGCCTTCAGCTCCTCCATATCCGCGTCGGCCGGCAAGCTGCGGAGAACGTTGGCGAGGTTTATGCCAGGATTGCGGTACACTATCTTCGTCAGGACGCGCTCCAAAGTTCCCGCGCAGAGCTGGCGTGACTCCTCGGCCAGTTGCGCGGGGAGCTTCTTCTGTAGACTTACGAGTGCCGGCGCGACCCCTCTGAAGAAGAGACTGAGCTTGGCGTTGTGGGGGAGATTTGGATCCGGAGAGTATATGAGATGCTCAACCCTCAGCGCCATCAGCTCCTTGTCGATGCTAGCTGCAGAAGCCACCAGATCTTCGGTCCATACTTCGACGGTCAGGCGGAAGTTCTCAGCTGAAGTGGCGGCGCTCTCCACCAGGCCTCGCTCCTTGCGGAGCTCGTCCTTCAGCTTGGTTTCGCGGTCCCGGACGGCGTCGAGCGAATCCTTCAGCATAGAGACTTTCAGCTCCAGATCTGCAATTGAGTCCTTGGCGGCCTTCAGCTCGTCGCCTTGCTTGGAGAGGCGTACCTGGAGTTCAGAATTGGTATGGGCGTCCTTCTCGCGCTCTATATTGAGCGCGGTGACCCTCTCCGTGCTCGCCCTCGGGAATTCCTCCAGCTGCGTCACCTTAGCCTCGAGGTCCTTCTTGGCGGTCTCCGCGGTGGCGGCGGCGGCCTTCGCTTCCTTCAGCTCTCCACCAAGGGCCTGCTCCCGGGCGGTGAGGTCTTCCTCGTGGGAGTCGAGGTCGACCTTCCGCTGGTTGAGCGCTCCTTCTCGCTGAGACAGCGCTTCTCCGGCGAGTCGGTGCTGCTCCTCGGCCTCGGCCTTCTCCAGGAGCCACTCTTGGTACTCCCCGGCAAGCCTCTCGCGCTCCTCCGCCACGTCGCGGAGGGCCGCTTGGTTGGCGGCGCGGAGCTCCGCCGCGCGTTTCTCCATATCAGCTGCGGCCTTGGCGGTGAGGGCCTCCCGAGACTCAAGTTTCGCCTGCCTGGCCCGGTAAAGGGCCAGGAGCCGGTGAAGCAATTTCTCCTCCTCGGGCTCGTCGCTCCCGCCGGGCGCCTCGACGATTTTCAGCCCCGCGGAGGCGAGAACCTCCCCATCGAAGGTCTCTCCCTCCTCGGGGGCTCGCGACGAGGATCCCCACGGCACTTGGATGAAGACGCCGTTGGGAGCCTCAAGGTAGAAGCCCGACTGCTCCTTTCCGGCGGAGGGGTCGGCGGCCGGTGCAGCGCCCGACGCTCCTGCCGCCTCCGGGCCGGCAGTGCGGTCGCCGTCCCCCTCCCCGGCCGCTGCGTCTGCGGTCGGGGCAGTCTCCTCCGCGGCAGGCTCGGCGGCTCCCGCCATGTCTTCAACGACAGGGGCGTTGCCGCCGTCGCCCTACGCGCCCTCCTCCTCGACGACGACCTCCGTCTCCATCTGCTCTGGGGGAGGAGGATCTAGAAGAAGAAGAAAAAGAAAAGGTTCAAGCAAATATCCAAAAAAGACAAGTCCAAGAAGACGAGGTTGCAAGACTTACCTTGGCGGACTTCGTCGACGACAGGCTCCCTCGCCGGGGAGCTCTCCCTTGGCGGGGTGGCCGCCCTCGCCGGGCTGCTTGCCCTTGGCGGGGTGCTCGCCCTTGGCGGAGTACCCGCCCTTGGCGGAGCGCTCTCCCTCGCCGGAGAGTTCGTCCTTGGCGGGGACGGCGGGGCCTGCGGCTCCTCGGGAGTGGTCTCCGGGCGCTCCTGTGGCTGCGGCTCCACCTCTGCACAAGACAATCAAGACCAAACAGAGCAACAAAATGTTAGTACAAACAAAATCCTCAAGCGCGCCCGACGAGCGGAAAGATCAAGCCCAGACTTACGCTGGGGGCTGCACTGGGGGCTGCTCCTCGGAACAGCGCTTGGGTCCGGCAAGCTCGTCGCCGGCGTGTCCCCTGTCGCCGCGACGGGCGAGTCGTCTTCGACCTCGACTACGGGAACCTTGGCCTTCTTCGCCGCTCGCTGGGCCAGGGTCCTGAAATCAAAGCAAGAAGCAAGATCAGAATCATCAACGAAAGAATCAAGACAGAGTTGAAGAAGCTACAGAATACAAGTCCTTACTCCTCTTCCTCGTCGTCGTCGCTGAGGGCGGAAAAATCAAACTCCACCTGAGGCGCGTCCACACGAGGTTCAGGAGGAGAAGGCTCCCTCGGGCGCTTGGCGGTCCCCGGGGCTGGGGGCTGCGAAGACCCGGCTCCTGTGGACGCCGAGGCCCGGGGAGCAGGCGGAGCAGCCGCTCCGCTCTGAGAAGACCCTCCTCCACTTGGCGCTGACGTACGGGGCGCCTCCGCCGTAGCCTGTGTGCGGGGCGCCTCCGCCGCGGTTGGTGCGCCGGGCGCTCCCGTCGCGGCTTGGCTCCCCCGGGTAGCTCGCGCCGCCCGGCGAGCTAGTTGTTGTCGGGGCGCCTGCGTCCTCGTCGCCGTGGGCGCCTTGCGGAGGCGCTTCAACGGAGATCGCCTGGGACTTGCCCGTGGCGGGGAGGTCTCCGAGGTCGAGGAGGCGTCGTCGTCGAGCCCCAGAGACCCACCGGAGTCCTCGCCGGCCCCGGCGTCCTCCTCCTCCTCCTCCTCCCCGGCAGGCTCGCTGGGCCCAGCGCCCTGTCCTGCGGCCATGTTCCCTCCGGCACCTCTGCTTCCTCCGGCAACATCGCCCCTCGCGGCGGCCTCGCTCACGATCCCGGGGATCCCAGCATACCTGAGAGAGGGGACCCCGGCGAGCTCGTCGGGCGGAAGCTTAAGCAGCCTGCGGATCTCCGCCTCCTCTGCTTGGCACGATGCTTCCGCAGCCTCTGCCTCTTCAACTGTAAACCCGAACTCTCCTGCCGCTGCGGCTGCGACGGCCTCTTCTACCCGGGAAGCAATATAAGCAATCTCCCGATCAGTGGTGGCCCGGGTGAGACCCCTGATCTCCTCCTTGTTCTTCGGCACCTCCACCAAGTTGTCGAAGAAGCTCATGATGGCATCTGGCTTGGGCGCTATCCATGTGGGGTCGACGCCATGCGAGTCACATGCGGGCATCATTGCGCGTAAGGGGTCTCGGGCCGTGCTGTTGCATAGGGGCACCACTCCTCGGGGAGCTCTAAACCACTCGGGGTGGGCCGGGTCGTGCTTAAAAAGTTCCCGGACCATCCCCTTCAGCTCCAGCGACGTGAAGTTGAAGTTCAGCCCTGGGCGCAGTCTCATGATGTCCGCCGCATTGCCGTACTCCCATGCTGGCCTTTTCCTCTCCTGTAAAGGGGCAATGCGGCGGCGGAGGAAGTCTGCCCCTACTTCTCCGATGGTCAACTTGGCTACCCGGAGACGAAGAATTCTGACAAGGGCGACGTTGAGCTTGATGTCGTCCGAGTCCAGCTCACTCCAGTCCCTGCCGCGCACTATAGCAGTTGTGCGCGGCACGGTGAAGGGCTGCGGCTCCTCCTCTACTATCCAGCACCAATCCGCGCGCCACTCCTCCCACTTCCCGCGGAGTTCCCCTTGCAGATAGGATTCCTTCTTGTTCAAGCGGAAGACCCAAGAGATACCCCCGGAGAGGGGAGCGCCGGCCTCTACTCTAGGCGTAAAGAAATGCCTAAAAAGCGCGACGTTTGGATAAATCCCTATGTAGTTTTCGCACAGATGTGCGAAAACCGCCATCGTGAGGATGGCGTTGGGGGTGAAGTCTAAAAGGTGGAGGTTGTAGGTGTTCATGATATCGCAGAAAAATTCAGAGAATGGAGGACAAAGGCCGCAGTGGAAGAAGACAGCGAAGAAGAAATACCCGCCGGGGTACAGATCCTTGGCGGCGGCGGGATAAACTCTGGTCCGAGGATGCGCCTTGGTCTTCTTGGCCCAGAACAGGTAGTACTTGTTCCAGAGCTCCCGCGCGCCGAGCCTTGGCGCGAAGACGACATTCCTCTTCCGCAGGAGAGCAAGCTTCGCCGCCTGCTCGGATTTCTCTTTCTTGGCCTTCTCCGCCTTCGCCTTCTCGGTCTTCGGGGCCATGGCGGAGGCGGCGAGGGAAGGGGGACGAGGAGTCCGGCGGCGCCGCAGATGCGAGAGACGGCGGAGGAGGTGTGGAGGCGGAGCGCAGAGGGGAATTTCTGGAGATGGAAGAAGCAATGAAGACGAAGTAAGGTAACGGCCCCTGCTTCCTCTGCTTTTAAGGGGGAAGTGGGGGACGCTCCGCATTTCCCATTAAAGAACGTGGCCACGTTCTCTCCCACGACGCCGCAATCGACGCGTGCCGTTACGGAGAGACGCGGCGGATGCGGAAGGGGATTTGGCGTGCCGCGGGTCGCGCGTGCCCGTGCACTGTTTTGGGCCTGGCCCAACAGCGCTCGGCACCGTGTGTGGCCCAGGCCCGGGGGCTCCTGTCGGTGTACTAAGGTAGGGGTACCTCAGTACCCCAACTTGTGCACGGGCAGTAGCAGCTTCCCGCAGCAGGGCCTACCACGTGCTTGCCGGAGACCTTTCTGATCCATATGAAGCCATTCAAAAACAAAGTATACAAGACAGAAGATCAAGACCCCGGCAAGTGGAGCTTGCCGGGAAGGCCGTCCCAGGCTCGAGATTTCCTCATTTACTCAAGACCCTGGCAAGAGGAGCTTGCCATGAAGACCAGAAGACTACATCTCAGAAGACACGCCTCGGCGCACTCTGCGCCCCGGCAAGGCCCGGGGAGCGGCAAGCTCCAGGGCCCGACAAGGTCAAGGCCCCGGCAAGGTGCTTGCCGGGGAGAGTTACACTGTGTGCCCACGCTCCAGCTCATCGAACCACGCGTCGCCCTGGGGCCATCCCAGGGACGCGTGGCGAATGGCTGTGCAGCCTGGGGGCACGGTGGCACTTCACGGTGACGAGGCTGTCGCCGTGGCAAACGGAGACGCAAGGGCGGGCGCTTTTGGGGTCGACGGCGACGGGCATTTAATGCTCTTGTCCCCCACTGTCAAAGTAGGTGATGACCACTGTTCATCACTGTTCGTCCACTGTTCCCGCGCTGTTACAACTACCACCAAAGTTACATTTTTACCCCTTCTCCTACGTTGACACCTGTCGGTGACCCCTTGAGCTATAAAAGGAGGCCCATGCACAACGTAGAAAAGGTTCGGAACCTAGATCGCTCATCTGCTCGGTGTAGCTAGTTCTTCAAGCTCCTGAGCTCCCCAACTCAATACAAACCAAGCAGGAGTAGGGTTTTACGCGTTCATCGCGGCCCGAACCTGGGTAAACTGCCTGCGTGAGCTCTACGATCTGCTCTTTGTGCTCCCTCCGCTCACTTACCATACGAACAAAGGGGCTCCGGCCCCATAGGTGCTCGTGGTGGACAGTTTCCCCCGACACTCCTGAGGCTGCGGCTCTGCTTCTGCACAAATCAGCAAACAAACAAGACATTAGCAAGGATAAGAAGCCCACGCGTGCCCGACAATTGAAGAAGTAAACAGAAGACTCACGCAGGGGGCTGCGCTGGGGGCTGCTCTGCGGAGCAGCAGGCTGGTCCGGCAAGTCTGTCGCGGGCGCATCCCCAGCCGCTGCGACGGGCTCGTCCTCAAGATCGACCACCGGGATCTTGGCCCTCTTCGCCATCCTTTGGGCCAGGGTCCTAGAAGACAGACATCAAACAAAATCAGACAAGGAAGATTCAAGGCAAGAACAGCAAATTGAAGAAAACAAGAGTTGCTTTACTTACTCTTCATCCTCCTCCTCGTCGGAACTGAGGACGGAGAAGTCGAAGTCCGCCTCGCGCGTCCCGGCGCGAGGAGCTGGAGGAGTAGGCTCCCTCGGGCGCTTGGCGGGCGGCGGAGCGGTGGTCTGAGAAGACCCCGCTCCGGTCGTCGCCAAGGCCCGAGGGGCGGAAGGAGCGGTGGAGCCCGTGCGGGAAGATCCTCCCCCAGCCGCCGCGGAGGCGCGAGGCGCCCCCTTGACGGCCTTGCTCATCGTGGTGGCGCGTGTTGAGCGACGTTGCGGCTGCTGGCCCGCCGGCTGCTTCACCGTGTCCGCAGCCTTGCGGAGACGCTTCTTCGGTTGAGGCGGAGGACTTGGTGGTGGCGGAGAACTCCCCGAGGATGAAGAGGAGTCGTTGAGGCCCAGAGACCCGCCTGAGTCTTCTGAAGAGTCGCCCGATTCGGCGTCTTGCTCGGCGGGCTCGCTCGACTCTGTGCCTTGCCCGGCAGCCTCGCTCGTCTCAGCGGGCTGCCCGGCAGGCTTTATCAATTTGAGGATCTCTTCCTCCTCGGCCCGACTCACCGCATCCGCTGCATCCGCCTCGTCCAAGGAGTACCCAAACTCGCCCGCGACATCGGCTACGGCTGCCTCCTCCATCCTGGTGGCGATATACGCCACCTCCCGGTCGGTGGTGTCGCGGGTGAGACCTTTCTTCTCATCGAGATTGATCGGCAGCTCCACCAAGTTGTCGAAGAAGGTTTGTGCGGCTTCGTCAGAAGGCGCCAGCCAAGTGGGGTCAACCCCGTGGGAGTCGCACAACGGCATCGCCGCGCGGATAGCACTAAGCGACGAATTGTTGCATAGTGGAACTACCCCCCGCGGCGAGGCGAACCACTCCGGGTGCTTGGCGTCATGCTTGAACAGCTCACGGAGCATCCCTTTGAGCTCCAAGACAGTGAAGTTATAGTTAAGGCCGGGGCGCAGCCTCATGCAGTCTGCCGCGTTGCCGAAATCCCAAGCAGGCCTCTTCCTCTCCTGCAAGGGAGCGATGCGCCGGCGAAGGAAATCCGCCCCGACCTCACCTACAGTAAGATTGGCTTGCCGGAGGCGAAGAATCCTAGTGAGGGCTATCTTCAGCTTCTCGTCCTCCGGGGCCAGATCGCTCCAGTCCTTGTCGCGCACTATTGCAGCACGGCGCGGGGAAGTAAACTGCTGGGGTCCATCCTCCATGATCCAGCACCAGTCGGCCCTCCACTCCTCCCACTTGCCGCGGAGCTCTCCAATCAAGTATGCCCCTTTCTTATTGAGCCTAAAGATCCAAGAAATCCCACCAGATAGAGGGGGCCCAGACTCTACCCGGGGCGTAAAAAAATGGCGGAAGAGGGCTACGTTGGGGGTGACTCCGACAAAGTTCTCGCACAGATGTGCGAAAACGGCCATGGTTAGGACTGCGTTCGGGGTGAAATCCAGAAGATGGAATCCATACGTGTTCATAACGTCGCAGAAGAACTCGGAGTATGGAGGGCAGAGTCCGCAATGGAAGAACAGGGCAAAGTAAGGATAACCTCCCGGGAACATATCGCAGGCTTCGGCGGGGAGAACCCTGGTGCGCGGATGAGCTTTCGTTTCCCTCGACCAGAAGAGGTAGAACTTGTCCTTCAGCTCCCTCGCGCCGAGCCTCGGCGGGAAGACCACCATCCTCTTCCGCATTGCTGCAAGCTTCGCCGCCCGTTCGGTCTTCGCAGCATTCGCCTTGTCGCCCTTCGGGGCCATGGCGGGGACGGCGAGGAGGGCCGGCGGTGCTGGGGAGGCTGGCGGCGGCGGAAGAAGGGTGGAGCTCAGCTCTCTTTCGACCTTTGGGGAGGAGGAGAGCGGCGGGGTTTTCTGGAGGTTGAAGACGCAATGAACGCAATGGGGGAAACTGCCCCTGTTTCCTCTGCTTTTAAGGGAGAGTGGGGGACGTTCCGCATTTTCCCATTAAAGATACAGGCCACGATCTCTCCCACGACGCCGCAATCGACGCGTGCCGTTAGGGAGGGATGCGGCGGATACGGAGTGGGATGCGGCGCGTCGTGGGCCGCGTGTGCCCGTGCACTGTTTTGGGCATGGCCCAACAGCGCTCGGCACCGTGTGTGGCCCAGGCCCGGGGGCTCCTGTCGGTGTACTAAAGTAGGGGTACCTTAGTATCCCGACTTGTGCACGGGCAGTAGCAGCGTCCCGTGGCAGGGCTTGCCACGCGCTCGCCAAGGCCCACTTTGATTCCTTTGAAGCCATTCAAGAACAAAGTATTCAAGTCAGTGAAACAAGACCCCGGCAAGAGGAGCTTGCCGAGAAGGCCGTTCCAGGCTCAAAATCACCCCTTTAGCACAAGACCCTGGCAAGAGGAGCTTGCCAGGAAGGCCAAAGCATGGCATTTCAGAAGACTTGCAGTGGCGCATCGCGCGCCCCGGCAAAGCCCGGAGAGCGACAAGCTTCCGGGCGCGGCAAGGTAGCGACCGCGGCAAGGCGCTTGCCGTGGCAAGCTTTCACTGTGTGCCTGCGCTCCAGCTCATCTGGCCACGCGTCGCCCTGGGGCCCTTCCAGGGGCACGTGGCGGATGGTTGTGCAGCCTGGGGTACACGGTGGCAAGCCATGATGACGAGGCTACCGTCGTGGCGAACGGAGACGCCCGGACGGACGCTTTTTGCACTGTTTGGAGCGACGGCGACGGGCATTCAATGCCCTTGTCCCCCACCGTCAGGGTTAGGTATAAAACACTGTACATACACTGTTACAACTACCACCATTTTTACGCTTTTACCCTCACCTACGTTGCCACCTGTCGGTGACCCCTTTGACCTATAAAAGGAGGCCCATGCAGAACGTAGAGGGGGGTTCCGATTCCAGATCACTCTCACGCTCGGTGTAGCTAGTTTCAAGCACTGTAGATCTTCTTGCTCCCGAGCCAAGAACTCAATAACAAAACCAAGGCAGGAGTAGGGTTTTACGCATCCGTGCGGCCCGAACCTGGGTAAACTGCCCGCGTGCTCGCCTCGATCTGCTCTCCGTGCTCCCTCCGCTCCCTTGCCGTACCGAAAAGGGGCTCCGGTCCCATAGGTGTTCGTGGGCGATCAGTTTCCCCGACACTTCGTCACATAACGGTTCACCATGCGTGCATGCTACGGGAATCACAAACCTCAACATAAGTATTTCTACAATCCACAACTACCCACTAGCATGACTCTAATATCACCATCTTTATATCGCAAAACTATTGCAAGGAATCAAACATATCATATTCAGCGATCTACAAGTTTATGTAGGATTTTATGACTAACCATGTGAATGACCAATTCCTGTCAACTCTCTAAATAGATATAAGTGAAGCAAGAGAGTTTTAATTCTTTATACAAAAGTTATGCCCACACTCTAACAATTATAAGTGAACCAAAAGAGCATTCTACAAATGGCGGTTTTCTATGTGAAGAGAAACAGGCAATCCAAACTCCAAATGATATAAGTGAAGCACATGAAGCATTCTATATAGCCATACTCAAAAGATATAAGTGAAGTGCAAAGAGCATTCTATAAATCAACCAATGACTATCTCATACCAGCATGGTGCATAAAAGAAAAGGTGAAAACTAAATGCAAAAGACGCACCAAGATCTGCACATACCACATGAATGAAACGAATCCTAAAACATACCGATACTTGTTGAAGAAAGAGGGGATGCCTTCCGGGGCATCCCCAAGCTTAGATGCTTGAGTCTCCTTGAATATTTACTTGGGATGCCTTGGTAATCCCCAAGCTTGAGCTCTTGCCTCTCCTTCTTCTCCTTACATCGAGACCTCCTCGATCTTCGAACACTTCATCCACACAAAACTTCAACAGAAAACTCGGTAAGATCTGTTAGTATAATAAAGCAAATCACTACTCTAAGTACTGTTGCAAACCAATTCATATTTTGTTTTTGCATTGTAGCTACTGTAATATAACTTTTCCATGGCTTAATCCACTGATAGAAATTGATAGTTTCATCAAAACAAGCAAACTATGCATCAAAAACAGAATCTGTCTAAAACAGAACAGTCTGTAATAATCTGAACATTCACCATACTTATGATACTTGAAAAATTCTGCCAAAATTAGAAAAAATAAACAATTTGTATAGAACAGTGCAAAAAGTTTCAGAACCATTTGACGTTCCAGCAAAAAAATTAAAATCGCGCACTATAGCCAAAGTTTCTGTCCTGCACCGCACAAACCAACAAGCATTGAAAACATCCTAAAGGCAAACCTTGGCACATTATTTTTATAATACAATGGAATTGTACAAGGGGATATTTATTTTTGTTGAAAAGTTTTTGTAATTATGATTCACAAAGTCTCCATGGGCATGAACAAAGCTCAAGGACGTCCCCCACTTTCACAATGCTCGTCTATATCACTTTCACTTTTCTTTTTGAAAAAGTTTTAGGTTCCCCTCTTTATTTTTTGGTTTTTAAACTTTATAAAAGCACGCAACAGAAATAAATGACTCTCTAAAACTTCCGGGTTGTCTCCCTGGCAGCGCTTTCTTTAAAGCCATTAAGCTAGGCATATAGTGCTCAAGTGATGGATCCACCCGGGTCCCAAGGTATATCAAAGCCAATTTTAATTAACAATAATTTGGCATTTAGTAGTGAGCACAAAGTGATATATATCATGCAACAACGAAGTCTAACTCTCTTCCTATGCATCGGCATGTCATAAAAGAACAATTCATGCACATCAAGTAAAGGCCAATGCATAGTATAAGCAGTTTCTTGCAATTTTATCGTGTTGGAAACATAGAGAGGCGGAGATGTAGTTCCTCTCTCATAATAATTGCAAGTAGGAGCAGCAAGCACATGCATATTATATTCATCAAAATCATCATGTGTAACGGAAAAAGGCAACCCATCAATATAATCCTTAATAAGTGCAAACTTCTCTGATATAGTGTAGTTTGGAGAATTCAAAAAGATAATAGGACTATCATGCGTGGGTGCAATAGCAACTATCTCATGTTTAACATAAGGAACTATAGCAAGTTCATCTCCATAAGCATAATTCATATTGGCATCTTGGCCACAAGTATAGCAAGCATCATCAAAAAGGGATATTTCAAAAGAATCAACGGGATCATAACAATCATCATAGCATTCATCATTCGGTAAGCACGAAGGGAAATTAAACAGTGTATGAGTTGAAGAGTTACTCTCATTAGAAGGTGGGCACGGGTAGCTAATCCGCTCTTCCTCCTTTTGTTCTTCGCTCTCCCCGTCATCTTTTTCATCCAATGAGCTCACAATGTCATTAATTTCTTCTTCCATAGACTTCTGCCAAATATTAGTCTCTTCTTGGACAGCGGAGGAGTCCACAATATATGGTTTAACATAGGCATTAGAAGCATAATTATCATAACAATATTTAAATATGGCAAAATTTTCAGATTTGTAAAGAGTAGCATCATACTTTTCAATCAAAGAAGCAATTTCATAAGCACCCTTAAAAGCAACAAATTCTTCAATTTGTTGAACATCATAGTAACTATAAACACCCTTAGCATACGAAGATACGATTCCATTATCACTAAACTCACATTGGTAGGGAAGGTGTTTCTTAGGGTCTTCAGAACAACAAGTAAAATCATAAATTTCACATAAATTCCAAGCATAGCATTGCAAACGATGAATTTGATCCAGTAAAAGTTTCCCTTTTTCAGATATGTGGTGTCGCACATAACAAGCATGCTCATCTAAAGATTTGCCCTCAACTAAGCTAGTTGGGGTTTCAGCACGAGCACATAGGGATCAAAGATGATCCAAGTAAAAAGCTTCAGGAGTGTGATAGATTTTGAGTGGTTCTTCAACCATTGGTTCAATAGGTACCACTATTTTTTTGGTATTTTGCGTTTCCTACCCATAACTAAAGATAGAAAACAACTTAGAACAGCAAATAAAATCTACTTACTGATAAAGCAAACAAGCAAACACGAGAATATTCACCCCACGCTATAACTCCCCGGCAACGACGCCAGAAAAAGTTCTTGATAACCCACAAGTGTAGGGGATCAGTTGTAGCCTCTTTCGATAAGTAAGAGTGTCGAACCCAACGAGGAGCTAAAGGCAGAACAAATATTCCCTCAAGTTCTATCGACCACCGATACAACTCTACGCACGCTTGACGTTTACTTTACCTAGAACAAGTATGAAACTAGAAGTAGTTTGTAGTTTTTGTGGGATAGGTTTACAAGAATATAAAGAACACGTAAATAAAAGTAGGGGCTGTTAAGATAAAGAAGCAATAAATTTAGTGATAGCGAGTGTGGAAAAGTGGTGGTAGGAGTTGCGAAATTGCCCCTAAGCAATTGACTATGTTACTAGACCGATAGCAAGTTTTATGTGGGAGAGGCCACTGCTAGCATGTCATCCCTTACTTGGAATTCTATGCACTTATGATTGGAACTATTAGCAAGCATCCGCAACTACTAACGTTCATTAAGGTAAAACCCAACCATAGCATTAAGATATATTGGTCCCCCTTCAATCCCGTATGTATCAATTTCTACGCTAGGTTGAAGCTTCTGTCACTCTTGCCCTCCAATACGTAGTCATATCAACATACAACTAACCCTATGGTGTGATCCATGCGCGCGCTCATATGATGGGCACCAAAGGACAGCAACATAACCACAAGCAATTTAAATCAATCATAGCAATTCACCAATCACCGATAGGACAACGATAATCTACTCAGACATCATAGGATGGCAACACATCATTGGATAATAATATGAAGCATAAAGCACCATGTTCAAGTAGAGGGTACAGCGGATTGCGGGAGAGTGGACCGCTGTAGATAGATGGGGGAAAGTGATGGAGATGTTGGTAAAGATGACGGAGGTGTTGGTGTAGATCGCCGTCACACGATGATGGCCCCGGTGGCAATCGGGTGCCACCGGAAGCGAGGGGGAGAGAGCCCCCCTCCTTCTTCTTCTTCCTTGACCTTCTCCCTAGGTGGGAGAAGGGTTTCCCCTCTGGTCCATGGCCTCCATGGCGGCGGAGGGGCGAGAGCCCCTTCGAGATTGGATATGTCTCTCTGTCTCTCCCTCTGTTTCTGCGTTCCCAAATTCTGGCCCTTAACCGTTTCTTAAATTCCCGGAGATCCCTAACTCCGATTGGGCTGATTTTTTGACACGATTTTTATCCGGATATTAGCTTTCTTGTGGCGAAAGAAGGGCATCAACCGCCTTACGGTGTGGCCACGAGGGCCCAGGGCACGCCCTGGCCAGGGGGCGCGCCCCCCTGCCTCGTGGCCCACTCGGGCATCGTCTGGTGTTGGTTTTGCTTCCCAAAATTCACATATATTCCCAAAAAATCTCCGTCCGTTTTTATTCTGTTTGGACTCCGTTTGATATGGATATTCTGCGAAACAAAAAACATGCAGCAAACAAGAACTGGCACTGGGCACTGGATCAATATGTTAGTCCCAAAAAATAGTATAAAAAGTTGCCAAAAGTATATGAAAGTTGTAGAATATTGGCATGGGACAATCAAAAATTATAGATACGACGGAGACGTATCACACGACGACCCTCGAAGACTTCGGATTCGTCAAGTTCGACTACGTCCGTGAACGACTACTTCCATGACGTCCACTACCCTCGTCGTGGGATTCGACAAGTTCAATGACGACCCCGAAGACATTGGATTCGTCAAGTCTCTCTCCAAGACGTGTACCACTACTTCCGACTACCGTTGCCGAAGAACGCGAGAACGACTACTTCCTCTTTGAAACGTGTACCTCTTCCGCGAACTCGAACCGCTTCGAAAATGCATGCTTCAAAGATATACCCGCCGATGCGATGGACGAATGCTTGCGATGTATGAGATGCACCCTTGTTTGCCTCGAGTCCAAATTGTCGGTGCACGTTACCCCTCTTTTGCCTTGTCGCCGACCCATGGGAACCCGGTACCCGGGAGCACCCCATCATCTTGCATGACACGCTCTCCATCCTTCTTTTGCACCGGTCTCTCAACGAGTTACCGGAATCGATATGTTGCCGTGGCGTCATTTCGGTTATCGCCGCCGTGGCCCCTTTCCTTCCACCACGGTGATGAGTTACTCCATATCATCTTCATGTAAACTTTTAACTAAAAATTGCATAAAACTTGCATTTGTCATCTGCATCATGATAACAACATTTAAATGGTTAAAATTGTTGTTTGCTAAAAATTGCTAAATGACATGGGGATTTCCGGAATTGTTGTTATTTCCGGCCTCATTTAAAATGCCTAGATAGCTAGTTTACTTATGCTTCACCTCTTGCCATGTTCAAAAAACATTTAATATTGTTGGGTACCTAACCGAGATCAAACTAAATATGTGAATGTGGTGTTTTGTCAATATGCAACTCGTTGCATATTGAGCTCCACTTAACTTGTAGTATTATTTGTGCACCTTGCCATGCCATGCATATTTAAACTGGACATGCATCATACTTGTTTGTGCATCATATGCCATGTTATGCTTGTGTTTACTATGTCGTTTGCTTCTTTCCGGTTTGCTTGTCTCGTTAGCTTCTGTTTCGTTCCGGAGTTGTGAGGATTCGTTCGACTTCGTCCGTTTGTCTACTTCATGGACTCGTACTTCTTCCTTGCGGGATCCCAGGCAAGATGACCGTTCCCCGATATCACCTCTATCTTTGCTTTGCTAGTTGTCTCGCTCTATAGTTATGCCACGATGCCCATTCTTGTCTTGTCAGCCTCCTATGTTGCCATGAAACACTCTAACCGCCTTCCTAGCAAACCGTTGATTGGCTAAGTACGCTTTTGCTCAGCCCCTCTTATAGCGTTGTTAGCTGCAGGTGAAGTTGAAGATTGCTCCATGTTTGGACTTGTTTATTGGGATAACACAATATATATCTTAAGTAATTAATACACATATATATTGGTAATGGGTGGAAGGCTCGGCCTTCTGCTTGGTGTTTTGTTCCACTCATGCCACCTTAGGACCCGATAAACCGGTGTTATGTTCCTTGATTTTGTGTTCCTAACACGGTTGGGGTTTATGGGCACCCTTGATAATTCGCATTGCTTAAAGCTTTTCCAGCAAGGCCCAACTTTGGTTTTACCATTTGCCTAACAACTAAAACTTGCATAGGGAGTAATTAACCCGAGTTCTTAATCAACAACCCGGGCCAGTGCTCCTCATGAGTGTTGGTCCAAACTGGGCAGACTGCACGGCCGCCTTGGGGAAACCCAAGGTATCTGGTTTTTACCTGTAGGATGACCCATCCGGTCGTGGCCTGAGACGAGATACGCGCGGCTACTATCAGGGTGTCGGCACGCCAGGAGGTCTTGCTGGATTAGTTTTACCTTTGTCGAAATATCTTGAGCGCGGGATTCCGAGAATACTCGGGTCTTTCCAATTTGGAGTTGCGACTCCGCGGATCATGAGCTTGTGATGGGCTAAGTTGGGACACCCCTGCAGGGTTATGAACTTTCGAAAGTCGTGCCCGTGGTTATGTGGCAGATGGGAATTTGTTAATATCTGGTTGTACAAACTTGACACCATATCCTTAAGAATACACTACCTGTGTGAGTAACCGTGGCGGTCTCTTTTCGAAGGTTTTTTTTTTTGGAAAGTGAACACAGTGGGGTTATGCATGACGTGAGTAGCTAGGATCACCTATTGAGCATCTTTGGTGACCGTTGGCACATATCCTCGTCTCGCTCTGACTATGTAAGCTAGTTGCTTAATGCTTGCTGCAGCCACTTTATTACCTCTCCACACCTAAAGGCTTTGTTCGTTTTGATACCCGGGAATGGCATTGCTGAGTCCTTGTGACTCACAGATTACAACACACACCAGATGCAGGTACAACAGAGTATGACACAGGAGATGGACAAGAACTTCACTGGGAGTTCGATGAAGAGCGTGGTCGTATGTATGTGACGTATCCGGACGATCAGTAGTGGTTCCTACTAGGGCCGATCAGGACTTGTGGTTGTGGTATCTTTTCTCGTTTGATTTCGTCCGTAGTCGGACCCTGTGTTATTTGGATGAATGTGTGCTATTGTATTAATTGTGTGACGTGGCGAGTGTAAGCCAACTATTTTACTCTTTCATCCCTGTTCTTTACATGAGTTGTGCAAAGATACCACGCTTGCGATCATTCCAGAATGCGCTTATGTCTCTAACTCGTGCCTCGACACGTAGGAGATATAGTCGCATCCTGGGCATTACAACAACCACGCACAGAAAGAGAAAAACAAGACAACAAACACACATCTCTCGAGAGAGATGGCGGTGGCCGAGGCCACCTATGTTTGAGTGAAGTGGTATGGCACCGCGAAAATTTTAACCTTGAGCCCATGACCACTACTCATCTTTGAAGCACATTTTGTACCAACAATAATGGTGAATGTGAAAGATTTGATCATTTGTGCATAACGGGGGAGAGAATGTTCATTGAGAGAGCAATGCTCCCCCTATATCCATGCCTACATCTAAACAAGATACCACGGTGTGAATGGGAGGTGTGCACAACTTCAGTCCACATTGCTCAAATCTATGATATTTAGCTCATGCCTTAACTCGCGAAATCTTGCTTCATCCAATGGCTTCGTGAAGATATTTGCAAGGTTATCATGAGTGTTGACATAATGAAGATCTATTTCTCCTCGTCGAATATTGTCCCGGATGAAGTGATACCGAATCTCAATATGCTTCGTCTTGAAGTGTTGCACCGGGTTGAGAGAAATCTTCATGGCACTTTCATTGTCACACCAAAGAGGCACTTTTTCACAAGTGACACCGTAATCCTTTGAAGTTTGCCTCGTCCATAAAAGTTGTGCACAACAACTGCTGTCCGCCACATACTCTACTTCAGTGGAAGAGAGATACACACAACTTTGCTTCTTGGAAGACCAACTTACCAAAGAGCAACCAAGGAATTGGCACCCTCCGGAAGTGGACTTCCTATCCACTTTGTCTCCCGCCCAATCCGAATCTGAGAAACCTACAAGGTTGAAGTTTGCTCATCTTGGGTACCATAAGCCAAAGTTTGGGGTATGAGCCAAATATCGAAAGAATCGCTTGACTGCCACAAAGTGACTTTCCTTAGGTGAGGCTAGAAACCGTGCACACATTCCCACACTCAACATGATATCCGGTCTAGATGCACAAAGGTAAAGTAAGGATCTAATCATAGAACGATATACCTTTTGATCCATCGCTTTACCATTGGGATCAATGTCAAGTTGGCACTTAGTAGGCATTGGAGTAGTAGCCGACTTAACATCACTTAGATTGAACCTCTTGAGCATGTCTTGAGTGTATTTGGCTTGTTTGATGAAGATTCCTTCTCTTCTTTGTTTGATCTCGAACCCAAGGAAGAACTTCAACTCTCCCATCATGGACATCTCAAATTGTGCGGTCAGGAGTGCGGCAAACTCATCATTGAAATCTTTGTTAGGTGAACCAAAGATAATATTGTTGGAAATATGCCCTAGAGGCAATAATAAAAGGATTATTATTATATTTCCTTGTTCATGATAATTGTCTGTCATTCATGCTTGAATTGTATTGTACAGAAACAGCGATACATGTGTGAATACATAGACCACAACACGTCCCTGGTAAGCCTCTAGTTACTAGCTCGTTGATCAACAGATGGTCACGGTTTCCTGACCATGGACATTGGATGTCATTGATTTCGGGATCACATCATTAGGAGAATGATGTGATGGACAAGACCCAATCCTAAGCCTGGCATAAGATCGTGTAGTTCATAATGCTTAAGCTTTTCCGGTGTCAAGTATCTGTTCCTTAGACCCATGAGGTTGTGCAACTCCCGGATACCGTAGGAATACTTTGGGTGTGCCAAACGTCACAACGTAACTGGGTGGCTATAAAGGTACGTAACGGGTATCTCCGAAAGTGTCTGTTGGGTTGGCACGAACCGAGACTGGGATTTGTCACTCCGTATGACGGAGAGGTATCTCTGGGCCCACTCGGTAAGACATCATCATAATGAGCTCAAAGTGACTAAGGAGTTAGTCACGGGATGATGGATTACGGAACGAGTAAAGAGACTTGCCATGACGATATTGAACAAGGTATCGGTATACCGACGATCGAATCTCGGGCAAGTACCGTACCGATAGACAAAAGGAATTACATACGGGATTAAGTGAATCCTTGACATCGTGGTTCATCCGATGAGATCATCGAGGAACACGTGGGAACCAACATGGGTATCCAGATCCCGTTGTTGGTTATTGACCGGAGAGTCGTCTCGGTCATGTCTGCGTGTCTCCCGAACCCGCAGGGTCTACACACTTAAGGTTCGGTGACGCTAGGGTTATAGAGATATATGCACACGGAAACCCGAATGTTTTTCAGAGTCCCGGATGAGATCCCGGACGTCACGAGGAGTTCCGGAATGGTCCGGAGGTAAAGAATGATATATAGGAAGTCCAGTTTCGGCCATCGGGAGAGTTCTGGGGGTCACCGGTAGTGTACCGGGACCACCGGAAGGGTCCCGGGGGTCCACCGGGTGGGGCCACCCATCCCGGAGGGCCCCGTGGGCCGTAGAGGGGGGGACCAGCCCCTAGTGGGCTGGTGCACCCCCCATGGGCCTCCCCCCATGCGCCTAGGGTTGAAACACTAGGGGTGGGGGCGCCCCCCTTTGGCTTGGGGGGCAAGATACTCCCCCTTGGCCGCCGCCCCCCTAGGAGATTGGATCTCCTAGGGCCGGCGCCCCCCTTGGCCCCCTATATATAGTGGGGGAGAGAGGGCAGCCGCACCTCAGCCCCTGGCGCCTCTCCTCCCCCCGTTACACCTCCTACTCCTCGTGCAGGGTCTCGGCGAAGCCCTGTAGTTTTTCCCATTGCATCCACCACCACGCCATCGTGTGCTGGATCTCCGTCAACCTCTCCTACCCTTGATGGATTAAGAAGGAGGAGACTTCAATGTACCGTACGTGTGTTGAACGCGGAGGTGCCGTTCGTTCGGTGCTGGGATCATCGGTGACGAGGATCACGACGAGTACGACTCCATCATCCACGTTCCTTCGAACGCTTCCGCACGCGATCTACAAAGGGTATGTAGATGCACTCCTTTATGCTCGTTGCTAGATGAACTCCTTAGATTGATCTTGGTGAAGCATAGAATTTTTTTGAATTCTGCTACGTTCCCCAACAGTGGCATCTGAGCTAGGTCTTTGCGTAGCATCTTGCACGAGTAGAACACAAACAAGTTGTGGGCGTTGATTTTGTTCAATTCTCTTGCCGTTACTAGTCCAATCTTGATTCGGCGGCATCGTGGGATGAAGCGACCCGGACCGACCTTACACGTACGCTTACGTGAGACTAGTTCCACCGACTGACATGCACTAGTTGCATAAGGTGGCTGGCGGGTGTCTGTCTCTCCCACTTTAGTCGGATCAGATTCGATGAAGAGGGTCCTTATGAAGGGTAAATAGAAATTGACATATCACATTGTGGTTTTGGCGTAGGTAAGAAACGTTCTTGCTAGAAACCTACAGAAGCCACGTAAAAACTTACAACAACAATTAGAGGACGTCTAACTTGTTCTTGCAGCATGTGCTATGTGATGTGATATGGCCAAGAAGATGTGATGAATGATATATGTGATGTATGAGATTGATCATGTTCTTGTAATAGGAAATCACGACTTGTATGTCGATGAAAATGACAACCGGCAGGAGCCATAGGAGTTGTCTTATTTATTGTATGACCTGCGTGTCACTGAATAACGCCATGTGATTACTTTGCTTTATTGCTAAACGTTAGCCATAGTGGTAGAAGTAATATTTGGCGAGACGACTTCATGAAGACACGATGATGGAGATCATGATGATGGAGATCATGGTGTCATGCCGGTGACAAAGATGATCATGGTGCCCCGAAGATGGAGATCAAAGGAGCAAAATGATATTGGCCATATCATGTCACTTTATTTGATTGCATGTGATGTTTATCATGTTTATGCATCTTGTTTACTTAGAACAACGGTAGTAAATAAGATGATCTCTCACTAAAAATCTCAAGAATTGTGTTCCCCCTAACTGTGCACCGCTGCTAAGGATCGTTGTTCCGAAGCAGCACGTGATGATCGGGTGTGATAGGCTCTAACGTTCGCATACAATGGGTGTAAGCCAGATTTACACACGCAATACACTTAGGGTTCACTTGACGAGCCTAGCATGTACAGACATGGCCTCGGAACACGGAAGACCGAAAGGTCGAACATGAGTCGTATAGAAGATATGATCAACATGAAGATGTTCACCGTTGATGACTAGTCCGTCTCACGTGATGATCGGACACGGGCTAGTCGATTTGGATCATGTATCACTTAGATGACTAGAGAGATGTCAATCTGAGTGGGAGTTCATTAAATTTGATTAGATGAACTTAATTGTCATGAACTTAGTCTAAAAATCTTTACAATATGTCTTGTAGATCAAATGGCCCACGCTCAAGTTGCCCTCAACTTCAACGCGTTCCTAGAGAAAACCAAGCTGAAAGACGATGGTAGCAACTATACGGATTGGGTCCGTAACCTGAGGATTATCCTCATAGCTGCCAAGAGATCATATGTCCTTGAAGCACCGCTAGGTGATGCACCCGTTCTCCCGGCGACCCAAGACGTTATGAACGCTTGGCAGTCGTGCTGTGATGATTACTCCCTGGTTCAGTGCGGCATGCTTTACAGCTTAGAGTCGGGGCTCCAAAAGCATTTTGAGCACCACGGAGCATATGAGATGTTCCAAGAGCTGAAATTGGTTTTCCAAGCTCATGCCCGAGTCGAGAGATATGACGTCTCCGACGCATTCTACAGTTGTAAGATGGAGGAAAATAGTTATGTCAGCGAGCACATACTTAAGTTGTCTGGGTTGCACAACCGCTTGTCTCAGTTGGGAATGAATCTCCCAGACAAAGCGGTCGTTGACAGAATCCTTCAGTCGCTCCCACCTAGCTACAAGAGCTTCGTGTTCAATTTTAATATGCAGGGGATGGAGAGGTCCATTCCCGAGGTGTATTCAATGTTGAAATCAGCAGAGGTGGATATCAAGAAAGAACATCAAGTGTTGATGGTCAATAAAACCACTAAGTTCAAGAAAGGCAAGGGTAAGAAGAACTTCAAGAAGGACGGCAAAGGAGTTGTCGCGCCCGGTAAGCCAGTTGACGGGAAGAAGCCAAAGAATGGACCCAAGCCTGAAACTGAGTGTTTTCATTGCAAGGGAACGGGTCACTGGAAGCGGAACTGCCCCAAATACTTAGCAGATAAGAAGGCCGGTAACGTCAAAGGTATATATGATACATGTTATTGATGTGTACCTTACCAGCGCTCATAGTAGCTCCTGGGTATTGATACCGGTGCAGTTGCTCACATTTGTAACTCAAAGCAGGAGCTGCGGAATAAGCGGAGACTGGCGAAGGACGAGGTGACGATGCGCATCGGGAATGGTTCCAAGGTCGATGTGATCGCCATCGGCACGCTGCCTCTACATCTACCCTCGGGATTAGTTTTAAACCTTAATAATTGTTATTTAGTACCAGCTTTGAGCATGAACAGTGTATCTGGATCTCGTTTGATACGAGATGGCTACTCATTTAAATCCGAGAATAATGGTTGTTCTATTTATATGAGAGATATGTTTTATGGTCATGCCCCGCTGGTCAATGGTTTATTTTTGATGAATCTCGAACGTGATGATACACATATTCATAGTGTGGATGCCAAAAGATGTAAAGTTGATAATAATAGTCCCACATACTTGTGGCATTGCCGCCTTGTTCATATTGGTGTCAAGCTTATGAAGAAGCTCCATGCAGATGGGCTTCTAGAGTCTCTTGATTATGAATCATTTGACACGTGCGAACCATGTCTTTTGGGCAAGATGACCAAGACTCCGTTCTCCGGAACAATGGAGCGAGCAACCAACTTATTGGAAATCATACATACCGATGTGTGCGGTCCAATGAGAGTTGAAGCTCGCGGAGGCTATCGTTATGTTCTCACCCTCACAGGTGACTTGAGTAGATATGGGTATGTCTACTTGATGAAGCACAAGTCTGAGACCTTTGAAAAGTTCAAGGAATTTCAGAATTAGGTTGAGAATCAACGTGACAGAAAAATAAAGTTCTTACGATCAGATTGTGGGGGTGAATATTTGAGTCATGAATTTGGCACGCACCTAAGGAACTGTGGAATTGTTTCACAATTGACACCGCCAGGAACACCTCAGCGTAATGGTGTGTCCGAACGTCGAAATCGTACTTTGTTGGACATGGTGTGATCTATGATGTCTCTCACCGACTTACCACTATCTTTTTGGGGATTTGCTTTAGAGACTGCCGCATTCACTTTAAATAGGGCTCCGTCAAAATCCGTTGAGACGACACCGTATGAACTTTGGTTTGGCAAGAAACCTAAGCTGTCGTTTCTGAAAGTTTGGGGTTGTGATGCTTATGTCAAGAAACTTCAACCTGAAAAGCTCGAACCCAAATCGGAAAAATGCGTCCTCATAGGATACCCAAAGGAAACAATTGGGTACACCTTCTACCTAAGATCTGAAGGCAAGACTTTGGTTGCCAAGAATGGATCCTTTCTGGAGAAAGAGTTTCTCTCGAAAGAATTAAGTGGGAGGAAAGTAGAACTTGATGAGGTGATAGTCACCCTTCCCGAACCGGAAAGTAGCGCAGCGCGGGAAATCGTTCCCGAGGTGCCTGCATCGATAAGGGAGGAGGTTAACGATGATGATCATGACGATGAAGATCAAGTAACTACTGAACTTCAAAGGTCCACAAGGACACGTTCCGCACCAGAGTGGTACGGCAACCCTGTCTTGGAAATCATGTTGTTAGACAACGGTGAACCTTCGAACTATGAAGAAGCGATGGCGGGCCCGGATTCCAATAAATGGCTTGGGGCCATGAAACCCGAGATAGAATCCATGTATGAAAACAAAGTATGGACTTTGGTGGACTTGCCCGACGATAGGCACGCCATAGAAAATAAATGGATATTCAAGAAGAAGACAGACACGGATGGTAATGTGACCATCTATAAGGCTCAACTTGTCGCCAAGGGTTATCGACAAGTTCAAGGGATTGACTATGACGAGACTTTCTCTCCCGTAGCGATGCTAAAGTCCGTCCGAATCATGTTAGCAATTGCCGCATTCTATGATTATGAGATATGGCAAATGGACGTCAAAACAGCAGTCCTTAATGGCTTCCTCAAGGAAGAGTTGTATATGATGCAGCCGGAAGGTTTTGTCGATCCAGAGAATGCTAACAAAGTATGCAAGCTCCAGCGCTCGATCTACGGGCTGGTGCAAGCATCTCGGAGTTGGAATATTCGCTTTAATGATGTGATCAAAGCGTTTGGCTTTATACAGACTTGGGGAGAAGCATGTATTTACAATAAAGTGAGTGGGAGCTCTGTAGCATTTCTCATATTATATGTGGATGACATACTGCTAATGGGAAATGATATAGAATTCTTGGAAAGCATAAAGGCCTACTTGAATAAGAGTTTTTCAATGAAGGACCTTGGACAAGCTGCTTATATATTAGGCATCAAGATCTATAGAGATAGATCGAGACGCCTCATTGGTCTTTCACAAAGCACATACCTTGACAAGATATTGAAGAAGTTCAATATGGATCAGTCCAAGAAGGGGTTCTTGCCTGTTTTACAAGGTATGAGATTGAGCACAGCTCAGTCCCCGACCACGGCAGAAGATAGAGAAAAGATGAGTGTCATCCCCTATGCATCAGCCATAGGTTCTATTATGTATGCCATGTTGTGTACCAGACCTGATGTGAACCTTGCCATAAGTTTGGTAGGGAGGTACCAAAGTGATCCCGGTATGGAACACTGGACAGTGGTCAAGAACATCCTGAAGTACCTGAAAAGGACTGAGGATATGTTTCTCGTTTATGGAGGTGACGAAGAGCTCGTCGTAGAGGGTTACGTCGATGCTAGCTTTGACACAGATCTGGATGACTCCAAGTCGCAAACCGGATACGTGTATATTTTGAATGGAGGAGCAGTCAGCTTGTGCAGTTGCAAGCAGAGCGTCGTGGCGCATTCTACATGTGAAGCGGAGTACATAGCTGCTTGCGAAGCAGCCCAAGGAGTCTAGATGAAGGAGTTCATCACCGACCTAGGAGTCATTCCAAGCGCGTCAAGCCCGATGACTCTCTTCTGTGACAACACTGGAGCTATTGCCATTGCCAAGGAGCCCAGGTTTCACAAGAAGACCAAGCACATCAAGCGCCGTTTCAACTCCATCCGGAATTATGTTCAAGATGGAGACATAGATATTTGTAAAGTGCATACGGATCTGAATGTCGCAGATCCGTTGACTAAACCTCTTCCACGGGCAAAACATGATCAACACCAGAACTCTATGGGTGTTCGATTCATCACAATGTAACTAGATTATTGACTCTAGTGCAAGTGGGAGACTGTTGGAAATATGCCCTAGAGGCAATAATAAAATGATTATTATTATATTTCCTTGTTCATGATAATTGTCTGTTATTCATGCTTGAATTGTATTGTACGGAAACAGCGATACATGTGTGAATACATAGACCACAACATGTCCCTGGTAAGCCTCTAGTTACTAGCTCATTGATCAACAGATGGTCACGGTTTCCTGACCATGGACATTGGTTGTCATTGATAACGGGATCACATCATTAGGAGAATGATGTGATGGACAAGACCCAATCCTGAGCCTGGCATAAGATCGTGTAGTTCGTAATGCTTAAGCTTTTCCAGTGCCAAGTATCTGTTCCTTAGACCATGAGGTTGTGCAACTCCCGGATACCGTAGGAATACTTTGGGTGTGCGAAACGTCACAACGTAACTGGGTGGCTATAAAGGTACGCAACTGGTATCTCCGAAAGTGTCTATTAGGTTAGCACGAACCGAGACTGGGATTTGTCACTCCGTATGACGGAGAGGTGTCTCTGGGCCCACTCGGTAAGACATCATCATCATGAACTCAAAGTGACTAAGGAGTTAGTCACGGGATGATGGATTACGGAACGAGTAAAGAGACTTGCCATGACGAGATTGAACAAGGTATCGGTATACCAACGATCGAATCTCGGGCAAGTACCATATCGATAGACAAAGGGAATTACATACGGGATTAAGTGAATCCTTGAAATCGTGGTTCATCCGATGAGATCATCGAGGAACACGTGGGAACCAACATGGGTATCCAGATCCCGTTGTTGGTTATTGACTGGAGAGTCTTCTCAGTCATGTCTGCGTGTCTCCCGAACCCGCAGGGTCTACACACTTAAGGTTCGGTGACGCTAGGGTTATAGAGATATATGCACACGGAAACCCGAATGTTGTTCGGAGTCCCGGATGAGATCCCGGATGTCACGAGGAGTTCCGGAATGGTCCGGAGGTAAAGAATGATATATAGGAATTCCAGTTTCGGCCATCGGGAGAGTTCCGGGGGTCACCGGTAGTGTACCGGGACCACCGGAAGGGTCCCGGGGGTCCACCGGGTGGGGCCACCCATCCCGGAGGGCCCCGTGGGCCGTAGGGGGGGACCAGCCCCTAGTGGGCTGGCGCACCCCCCATGGGCCTCCCCCCATGTGCCTAGGGTTGAAACCCTAGGGGTGGGGGCGCCCCCCTTTGGCTTGGGGGGCAAGATACCCCCCCTTGGCCGCCGCCTCCCTAGGAGATTGGATCTCCTAGGGCCGGCGCCCCCCTTGGCCCCCTATATATAGTGGGGGGTGAGAGGGCAGCCGCACCTCAGCCCCTGGCGCCTCTCCTCCCCCCGTTACACCTCCTACTCCTCCTGCAGGGTCTCGGCGAAGCCCTGTAGTTTTTCCCATTGCATCCACCACCACGCCATCGTGCTGCTGGATCTCCGTCAACCTCTCCTACCCTTGCTGGATCAAGAAGGAGGAGACGTTGTTGTACCGTACGTGTGTTGAACGCGGAGGTGCCGTCCGTTCGGCGCTGGGATCATCGGTGACGAGGATCACGACGAGTACGACTCCATCATCCACGTTCCTTCGAACGCTTCCACACACGATCTACAAAGGGTATGTAGATGCACTCCTTTATGCTCGTTGCTAGATGAACTCCTTAGATTGATCTTGGTGAAGCATAGAAATTTTTTGAATTCTGCTACGTTCCCCCAACAAATATCATCAACATATAGTTGGCATACAAACAACTCCCCTTTGACCTTCTTAGTAAAAAGAGTGGGGACAATTTTCCCAATTTCAAACCCACGATCTTGCAACAACTTTGTAAGATGCTCATACCACGCACGTGGGGCTTGTTTAAGGCCGTAGAGCGCCTTATCGAGTTGATACACGTGATTGGGGAACTTAGGATCCTCAAACCCCGGGGGTTGTTTGACATACACCAACTCATTAATAGGACCGTTAAGAAATGCACTTTTCACATCCATTTGTTGCAATTTAAAGTTATGATGAGAAGCATAGGCAAGTAACAAACGAATATATTCAAGGCGAGCGACGGGGGCAAAGGTTTCACCGTAGTCGATACCCTCGACTTGGGAGTAGCCTTGAGCCACCAAACGCGCCTCGTTGCGAATGACAATTCCGTGAGCATCTTGCTTGTTCTTAAAGATCCACTTGGTTCCAATGACATTATGGTTCTCCTTAGGTCTTGACACCAAATGCCACACTTTGTTGCGCTCGAAGTTATGGAGTTCTTCATGCATGGCATTAAGCCAATCGGGGTCTTCGAGCGCCTCATAGACCTTTTGAGGTTCAACACAAGAGACAAAAGCTTGATGAGCACAATAGTTTGCTAATTGTCTACGAGTGCTTACCCCCTTTGTGATGCTTCCAAGAATATTCTCCATATGATGCTCTCTAGAAGCGAGCCTGGAAGCAACTTTGGCAGCACGACGCTCCAATTGCTCTTCAAGAGATAATTGAGGAGCTATGAGTTGATCATCTTGAGCGTCGTCATGAGCTTGATCTTGATCTTGAGCTTGCTCTTGATCTTGAACATGCTCGGGAGAGGGAACTTGGCCTTGTGCATCACTTGGTGGCTCACCATCATCTTGTGGTTGATCTTGCACTTGGTCGTGTTTATCCTATTGAGGGCCTTCACTTTGTTCTTCGGAAGCATGTGGGTCTTGGGTTGGTGCTGGTTCCACTTGAGTGGAACATTGTCCTTCTCCTTCGGCCACAAGGAGTTCCTCAATGGGTAGGATATAACCAACACCCATTCTTCTTATGGCTTGGGAGGAATTTCATCACCTACATCACAAGTACCACTTTGCTCCACTTGGGAACCGTTATTCTCATCAAACTCTACGTTACACGTCTCCTCAATGAGTCCATTGGACTTGTTGAGGACACGGTGAGAGTTTGTAGCATAACCAACAAATATTCCCTCATGAGCTCTAGCTTCAAATTTAGACAAACGAGCACCTTTCTTGAGTATGAAACACTTACAACCGAACACCTGGAAGTACTTGAGATTGGGCTTGTTACCGGTAAGTATTTCATATGGAGTCTTGTTCAAGCCTTTGCGGAGATAGAGCCGATTGGATGCATGACAAGCGGTGTTGATGGCTTCGGCCCAAAAGTTGTACGAAGACTTGAACTCCACTGTCATGGTTCTAGCTGCGTCCATCAATGTCCGATTCTTTCTCTCCGCTACACCATTTTGTTGAGGGGTATAGGGTGCGGCATATTGATGCTTGATCCCCTTATCACTAAGAAACTCATCCAAGGTGTAGTTCTTGAACTCGGAGCAGTTGTCACTTCAAATCATCAAGATCTTTGCATCATGTTCACGTTGAGCTTCATTTGCAAAGTTGATGACGGGTTGTTGGGTCTCACTCTTCCTCTTGAAGAAGTATACCCAAGTGTATCTTGAATAATCATCTACAATCACCAAGCAATACTTTCTACCCCCAAGACTATCAAAGGATGGAGGCCCAAAGAGATCCATGTGAAGGAGCTCTAACGGTCTTTTTGATTAGATGATAGTCGTGGGAGGGTGAGACTTCTCATGTAACCTTCCTTCAATACAGGCACTGCAAGCACGATCTTTGGCAAAGCTAACATTTGTTAGTCCAAGGACGTGGTCCCCCTTGAGGAGACTTTGCAAAGATCTCATATTGACATGGGCTAGCCGGCGATGCCAAAGCCAACCCACATCAACTTTAGCCATTAGGCAAGTCGCGGACTTAGTGGGTTGCTCCGAGAAGTTAACCACATAGAGACCGTTTTCGACATGCCCAACATAAGCTACTTTAAGAGTCTTGCTCCACAAGAGGGCCACGGTATTAATATCAAAGAAAGTGGCAAAGCCCATGAGTGCAGGTTGACGAACAGAAAGTAAATTGTATGCAAGGGACTCAACAAGCATGACTTTCTCGATCGTGAGATCATGAGAAACAACAACCTTGCCAAGCCCCAATACCTTAGAAGATGAAGCATCACCCCATTTGACATTGGTGGCCATAGATAAACCTTGGTGCACGTCCACCACCAAGTCTTTGCTTCCGGTCATATGATTTGTGGCTCCACTATCGAGCAACCATGATCCCCCATCGGAAGCAAACTCCTACAAGAGATCAATGCTTGGATTTAGGTACCCATTTTGTAATGGGTCCTTTGAGGTTAGTAACAAGGGTCTTAGGAACCCAAATGGACCATTCAATTTACTCATAAGAAAAACCAACAAATTTTGCAAAAACATGTCGATCACTAGCACGGCATAGAACATAAGAAGGGTTAAAGTCGCCGACTTTGGTGGATGGTGTGGCAGTGTTTTTCTTGACTACACCACTCTTCACAATGTTCTTCTTGGAGCACCCTCTGCTTCTTTTACAAAGGTTTGCTTGATAGGAAGAGGTTGTTTGGTCTTTTCGTTCTTCTTCTTCTTGGGCTTGGGAGCAAACCCAATTCCTTCTTTCGCCACAACCTCCTTTTGATTGCTCAAAAGATCGTTGAGGTTCTTCTCACCTTGTATACAAGACACAAGGCCTTTCTCAAGTTGATTCTTCAACTTGGCATTCTCTTCAACAAGATGCGCATGCTCGCAACATGGGTTAGTAGCATTTGCATTATCAATTAAAACCATGCGAGGAAAGGTAGCTTTCTCCTTGGTTAGCGAAAATTTGAAGTTGATCATGAGACTCTTTGAGGCTAGTATGTACACTCTTCAAGACCTTGTGAGCCTTGTCAAGTGTAACAAACTCCTACTTGAGTCTAGCATGGTCAACCACAAGCTTTGCCTTCTCGGAATTGAGCACACGAGAGACAACTAGAGCATGATCAAGATCTTTCCTTAATTTAGCATGATCATCATTGTGTGACTCCTCAAGAGCCAAACGACGACCATGCTCTTCCTCAAGAGCATTAGAGAGATTCGAGATCTCATCGGCATAGTCTCGACTATGGCCCTCCATTTTGGAAATGGTCTCCTCGTGAGCATCGATCATGTCATTGGCTTCACCGAGTTGTTCCAAGAGAGCAACGAAGTGCTTCTTGGGTGTGCCCTTGAGTTTACTCATAAACAATTCAAATTCATCTTCCTCCTCCTCCGCCCCCTCACTCTCATCAATACAATCCGTCAATGAAGGACTAGAGGAGAGGGTAGAATTGATGTTGGGGGTTACCTTGTTAGTGGCCTTAGCCATGAGGCACTTGGCGATGATGTTCCCATTTGGTGAGTCGAAGAGGGATGATTGTGGAGTTGTTGCAATAGCAATGGTGGCCATAGTGACCATCTCATCATCTTGTTCATCATCATCATCCTCAACATATTCTTCTTGGGCCACCAAACCTCTCGGAGGAGTCTTCTTGTTGAAGTTGTTGTTGTTGGGATAGGACTTGGCCTTGTCCTTTCGAATAAGCTTGCCTCCATTGTCTTCTCTTTTCTCATATGGGCAATCCACAACAAAGTGACTCACATTGCCACAATTATAGCACGTCCTCACTCGTTTCTTGCCCTTGAGGCCACTTGAGTTGTTCTTGTTGAGGTTGGGCCTAGAGTTCTTCTTGTTGCCCCAAAATTTCCGAGACGCTAGAGCCATATGCTCATGATAAGCATATTTTGTGTCCTCGGGGCAACTCTCATCTTCATCCCCTTCATCCTCATCTTCCACACAAGCCTTGGCCTTCAAAGCAAGGTTGGGATTCTTTGATCGTTGAGCTCGCAACACCGCATTGTCGGCGGTCTTATCCAAGATCCTCATTGCAATGAACTCATCCAACACTTCACTTGAGGACAAAGTGTGGAAGTTTGGTCGTTGGCGGATGACGGATGACATGGCCTTGTGATAAGGCGTCATGGCCTTGAGAAACTTGCGCTTGATCCAATTGTCATCCGTGTCCTTGCTCCCATGATCTCGAAGTGAAACCGCAAGAGTGGTTAATCTCCGATAAAGTTCACGGGGATCTTCATCTTCGATCATGGCAAACTCACCGGCTTCATCTTGCACAACTTCATAGTTTGAGCGTTGAATGCTTGCGCTTCCCTTGTACAAGGAAACAACATGATCCCATGCTTCCTTGGCCACGGAGAAGGGTCGAAGATGTGCAATGTCTTCGGGAGGGATAGCTTCTTGAAGTATGCAAAGAACGGACTCGTTGAATTGATGATCCGCAGCTTCTCTTGGAGTTAAGTTGTAAGGATCATGCGGGTAGAAACCTTGCTCAACGATTCTCCAAAGATTAGTAGAACAATGATTTAAATGACGTTTAAAGCGAAACGTCCAAGTAGCAAAATCACAATTTCTCACAAACTTAGGAGGAGGACCAACCGAATTTAAATGTGGAGTAGGAACGGGTCCTCCATAATGTGTAGGAGGCGTGGAGTGGGCAAAGATCCCACTCCCATTCTTAGTCAGTGGGACTTGCTCACTACTAGCTTCTCCCTTGTCTGGAATAGCATCCGACATGTTGGTAGCGGGACGAACCACTTCCAACGGTGCGGTGGGTAATTTAAATCCCTCAAGAAATTCTTTGAACATGCCTTTGACCTCGGTTGCCCGTGAGTCTTTCAATGTGTTCATAGCCACATTGAACTCCTCACGAGATATCGAGGTTCCCCCATCGGACGTAGGCAAGGACGGAGTTCCACCGGAGTGTTCCTCCATCTCGACTATGTTGTCACCCATACTCTTTGGACGGTAAAGTCCTTAATAAATAGAAGAGGCTCTGATAAGGATCAATATGGTTGGCTAGAGGGGGGTGAATAGGCAACTAACAATTTTAGCTTTTCTTGACCAAATTAAACTTAGCAACAATATAAGTTGTCTAGATATGCAACTAGGTGAGCAACCTATAAGATGCAACAAAGATAAATAAGCAACCACGGACAAGATACTAACACACTAAAGCTTGCACAAGTAAAGGATAGAGATAACCAAAAGTGGAGCCGGTGAAAACGAGGATGTGTTACCGAAGTTCCTTCCCTTTGAGGGGAAGTATGTCTCCGTTGGAGCGGTGAGGAGGCACAATGCTCCCCAAGAAGCCACTAGGGCCACCGTATTCTCCTCACGCCCTCACGCAATGTGAGATGTCGTGATTCCACTATTGGTGCCCTTGAAGGCGGCGACCGAACCTTTACAAACAAGGTTGGGGCTCTCTCCATAACTGAATTGGAGGCTCCCAACGAAACCACAGAGCTTCACCACAATGGATATGGCTCCGAGGTGACCTCAACCGTCTAGGGTGCTCAAACACCCAAGAGTAACAAGATCTGCAAGGGATTAGTGGGGGGAATCGAATTTCTCTTGGTGGAAGTGTAGATCCGGGCCTTCTCAAGCAATCCCAAGAGAATCAACAAGTTTGATTGGCTAGGGAGAGAGATCGGGCGAAAATGAGCTTTTGGAGCAACAATGGAGCTTGGGGGAAAAGATGTAGGTTTTATACAGGAAGAAGAACCCTTTATATAGTGGAAGAGAAGAGTAAACTGTTACACTCTTCTCTGCACGCATAGAGCGGTACTACCGCTGGGCCGAGCGGTACTACCGCTGGTGCCAGCGGTACTACTGCGACCCCCAGTGGTACTACCGTCCTGTGTTAGGGACGAGACTCAAAGGATAGGAGCGGTAGTAGCCGCGGTGGTGGCAGCGGTACTACCGCTTATAAACGGTACTACCACTACTACTACTGTTGCTACTACCGTAGAATCCGACACGAGAAATACTCGTCCAGAATCGACGCGGAGGTGGAGAGAAGCTGCAGCGGTACTGTCGCGCATAAGCCCAAGCGGTACTACCGCGACTTCTCAGCGGTACTACCGCTTAGAGCGTATATGCGGTACTACCGCCCTGGCTACGGTACTACCACGCCCACAGATAGAAGTGGAGATCCCTAAGGAAATGAGAGAAGATGAGGGTGCGAAAATAGAGTGTACGTGATGATTCCACCCTCGTCTTTCCAATGCGGACCCCCCCCCCCCCTTGATAGTACGGTGTCTCCTGTGACTCAAGTCCACCAAAACACAAGCCTAGCACGACAACACGTCTTGAGCTAATAACTCGGAGGGTAGATAATCGTCTCATGCCTCTGGATTCATACCTGAAATACTTGGCACACACGATTAGTCCGCAAACGCATTGTCATCAATCACCGAAACCACAAAGAAAGGGACATGCCCTTTCACACTCAATCACATATTCCGGGATCATAGCAGTTATAGCGTGAAATATAAACTCTTAACTATGAACATGGAAATATGATAATACAATATTATTGCCTCTAGGGAACATTTCCAACAGTAAGATCTTTGGAGTGATTGTTCTCGCAAGTTGAGGGATGGTTATATGATTCAATTATGTTAGCACTATTGAGAGATTGCACTAGTGAAAGTATGAACCCTAGGCCTTGTTTTCAAGCATTGCAACACTGTTCTTACTCACTTTTGTTGCTTGCTACCTTGCTATTTTTATTTGTCCAGATTACAAAAACCTATATCTACTATCCATAATACACTTATATCACCATCTCTTCACCGAACTAGTGCACCTATACAATTTACCGTTGTATTGGGTGTGTTCAGGACACAAGATATTTCCTCTACTTGATTGCAGGGCTGGTTGAGAGAGACCATCTTCATCCTACACCTTCCACAGATTGATAAACCTTAGGTCATCCACTTGAGGGAAAATTGTTGTTGTCCTATAAAACTCTGCGCTTGGAGGCCCAACAGAGTCTACAATAATAAAAGTTGTGTAGAATACATCAAACCCAAACTACATTTATTAAGGAGAGGTTCATCATGGAGGGTGTGGTTCTCTTGCATGAGATGCAAACTAAGAAAATGAGTGGTGTGCTTCTCAAAACAGAATTTGAGAAAGCTTATGACAAGGTCAAGTGGCCCTTTCTGTACCAAATGATGCAAGCTAAATTAAAGGCTTTGTTGATGTTTGGTGTGACTGGGTGATGAAGTTGGTGAGAGGAGGCAGAGTTGCAGTCAAAGTCAATGATCACATTAGGCCATATTTCTCGACACACAAAGGGTGAGGCAGGGAGACCCACTGTCACATTTATTGTTTAATATCATTGCTAAAGGACTGGCAATCCTGGTTAAGAGAGCTCAAGAGCAAGGACTGATATCTGGGCTTATGCCACACTTGGTTAAGGATGGACTGGTTGTTTTGCGTATGCAGATGATAATATATTTCTTCTTGAGGATGATCTGGAGAGAGCTAGAATTTTTAAATTTGTGATGTATGTTTTTTAATACTTGTCTGAGTTGAAGATACATTTTTACAAGAGTGAAGTTTTGCTTGGGGGTGCAGAAGAAAAAAAAGCATACCTACATGGAGACCTTTACATGTAAAGAAGGGTCTCTTCCTTTGTTTTACTTGGGGCTCCCTGTGGATGATAGAAGATTGAGTAACACACAATGGGCCCCAACTGAGGGAAATTGAGAAAAGGATGTATGGCTGCATTGGGAACTTGTTATCAATTGGAGATAGGATCACTTCGGTGAATTCCTGTCTTAGTAGCATTCCATTGTACATGCTCTCCCTTTTGGAAGCATGAAAGGGAGTGTTGAAGACCATGGATGCTAGCAGAGCTAGGATGGTGTGGCAAGAAACACTAGAGAAGAAAATATACCACCTAGTTAACTGGTAGACTGTTTGTATGCCTAAAAGCTATGGGGATTTGGGCATTCTGGATGTTGAGGTCATGAATAAAATCCTTTTAATGAAGTGCCTATGGAATCTTGAGGATACTCAAGGGCTATGGCAGGAAATGCTGCAAAATAAATACATATCTGAGAGTACTTTGGCTTCTGTGAGAGATGGTGGCTCTCATTTTTGGCAAGGTTTGATGAAGGTCGGAGAGTTGCTTCTTAGCCTAACCGGGAGGGTGATACGTCTCCACCGTATCTAATTCTCCAAACACTTTTGCCCTTGTTCTGGACTCTAACTTGCATGATTTGAATGGAACTAACCCGGACTGACGCTGTTTTCAGCAGAACTCCCATGGTGTTGTTTTTGTGCAGAATAAAAAGTTCTCGGAATCGCCTGAAAATCAACGGAGAATTATTTCAGAAAATATAAAAAATATCTGCAAGAAGATACTCACCGGGGGGCCCATGGCGTGTCCTCGAGGGTGGGGGCGCGCCCCCCTGCCTCGAGGGGCCCCCAATGCTCCACCGACGTACCCCCCGGGTCCTATATCTTCCGTTTCGGGGAGGAAAAAATCAGAGAGAAAGAATTATCGCGTTTCACGAGACGGAGCCGCCGACAAGCCCTAATCTCTCTCGGGAGGGCTGATCTGGAGTCCGTTCGGGGCTCCGGAGAGTGGAGATCGTCGCCATCATCATCATCAACCTTCATCCATCACCAATTCCATGATGCTCACCGCCGTGTGTGAGTAATTCCATCGTAGGATTGCTGGACGGTGATGGGTTGGATGAGATCTATCATGTAATCGAGTTAGTTTTGTTAGGGTTTGATCCCTAGTATCCACTATGTTCTGAGATTAATGTTGATATGACTTTGCTATGCTTAATGCTTGTCACTAGGGCCCGAGTGGCATGATTTCAGATCTGAACCTATTATGTTTTCATGAATATATGTGTGTTCTTGATCCTATCTTGCAAGTCTATAGTCACCTACTATGTGTTATGATCCGGCAACCCCGAAGTGACAACAATCGGGACCACTCCCGGTGATGACCATAGTTTGAGGAGTTCATGTATTCACTATGTGTTAATGCTTTGGTCCGGTACTCTATTAAAAGGAGGCCTTAATATCCCTTAGTTTCCAATAGGACCCCGCTGCCACGGGAGGGTAGGACAAAAGATGTCATGCAAGTTCTTTTCCATAGGCACGTATGACTATATTCGGAATACATGCCTACATTGCATTGATGAACTGGAGCTAGTTCTGTGTCACCCTAGGTTATAACTTCTACATGATGAATTGCATCCGACATAATTTCCCATCACCGATCCAATGCCTACGAGCTTTACCTATATTGCTAGTCGCTTATTTACTTTTCCGTTGTTACTATCACAAAAACTACAAAAACACTATCTTTACTTTTATTGCTGCTACCGCCACTATCATATTACTTTGCTACTAAACTATCTTGTTGTAGATACTAAGTTTCCAGGTGTCGTTGAATTGACAAATCAGCTGCTAATACTTAAGAGTATTCTTTGGCTCCCCATGTGTCGAATCAACAAATTTGGGTTGAATACTTTACCCTCGAAAATTGTTGCGGTCCCCTACACTTGTGGGTTATCAAGACTATTTTCCGGTGCCGTTGCCGGGGAGCATAGCTCTATTCTTTAAGTCACTTGGGATTTATACCTGTTTATCACTATGAAGAATTTGAAGGACTCAAAAACCAAGATCTTACCCTCTACTACGAGGGGAGGTAAAGAACTGCCATCTAGCTTTGCACTTGATTCTCCTTTTGTTATGAGTAAACTTGCGACACCTACTCCTACTATTGAATATGATATGTCATATGTTCTTGATGATGCTACTTCTGCTATGTATGATGAAACTACCTCTATGTCTGATACTGTGCCACTAGGTGAATTTCTAGATGAACAAATTGCTAAGGTTAGGGAGAGTGCAAATGTTGATGATATTTATGAAAGTGATGATGAAACTACTTCCAATAGATATGAATTGCCTGTTGTGCCTGAGGGTTATGTTATGGATGAAGAAACTGCTAGAGACTTTCTTGCTTGCAATGATAGATATAATCTTAAGAAACTATTAGCTAAGCTGAAAGAAAAGTCCTTGAATGCTAGAATGAAACATGACCCTGCTTTTGCTACTTCACATATATGTGTCACTGATAAGGATTATGAATTCTCTGTTGATCCTGAGTTAATTACTTTGGTTGAATCTGATCCTTTCCATGGCTATGAGTCTAAAACTGTTGTGGCACATCTTACCAAGTTGAATGATATAGCCACCCTGTTTACTAATGATGAAAAGATTCATTACTACTATATCCTTAAGCTATTTCGTTCTCGTTAAAGGGTGATGCTAAGACTTGGTTTAATTCTCTTGATCCTCGTTGTGTGCGTAGTCCCTAGGATATGATGTATTACTTTTCTGGTAAATATTTTCCCGCTCATAAGAAACAAGCTGCCTTACGGGAAATATATAACTTTGCTCAAACTGAAGAAGAGAGTGTCCCACAAGCTTGGGGGAGGCTTCTCCAATTACTTAATGCTTTGCCTGATCATCCTCTTGAGATGCATGATATACTTCATGTCTTTTATAATGGACTAACCGATGCTTCCAGAGACCACCTAGATAGTTGTGCTGGTTGTGTTTTCAGGGAAAGAACAGTTGAACAAGCTGAATTACTATTGAATAATATGTTGGCCAATGAAAATAATTGGACACTTCCTGAACCAGCCCCTAAGCCAACTCCGAAGAAAAGAGGTGTTCTATTTCTCAGTCCTGGAGATATGCAAGAGGCAAAGAAATTTATGAAAGAAAAAGGTATTAAAGCCAAAGATGTTAAGAATTTACCGCCTATTTAAGAAATACATGGTCTTGATAACCCGACACAGGTAGTAAAGGTAAATTCTCTTTATAGATTTGATGAAGGTGATATTCCTGAGTATAAGTCTGCTAGCCAATGCTTAGATGAGTTTGACAATTTTATTGTGAAACAAGAAAACTTCAATGCTTATGTTGGTAGACAATTACAACACAAAGCCTATATGATTGAACGCTTGAGTGATTATCTTTCTAGTGCTAAAAGTGAACTGAAACTTATTAGTAAACATGCTTATATGGTCACCACTCAAGTAGAACAAGTACTTAAGGCTCAAAATGATTTGCTCAATGAATTAAATAGTAAGAATAATGATAATGCCATTAGAGTTGTAACTAGAGGTGGTAGAATGACTCAGGAACCTCTGTATCCTGAAGGCCACCCTAAGAGAATTGAGCAAGATTCTCAGAGAGCTAATTTAGATGCACCTAGTTCTTCTAATAAGAAGAAAAAGAAAAATGATAGAACCTTGCATGCTTCTAGTGAACCTGTAGCTCACCCACCTGAGAATCCCAATGATATATCTGTTTCTGATGATGAGACACAATCTGGCAATGAACATGAACCTAGTGATAATATTAATAATGATGTTCATGATGATGCTCAACCTAGCAATGATAATGATGTAGAGATTGAACCTGGTGCTGATCTTGATAACCCACAATCAAAGAATCAATGTTATGATAAGAGAGACTTTGTTGCTAGGAAGCACGGTATGGAAAGAGAACCATGGGTTAAGAAACCCATGCCTTTTCCTTCGAAACCATCCAAGAAAAAGGATGATGAGGATTTTGAGCGCTTCGCTGAAATGATTAGACCTATCTTTTTGCGTATGCATTTGACTGATGTGCTTAAAACAAATCCTTATGCCAAGTATATGAAAGACATTATTACCAACAAAAGAAAGATACCTGAAGTAGAAATCTCCACCATGCTTGCCAATTACACTTTTGAGGGTGGAATGCCTAAGAAATTAGGAGATCCAGGAGTACCGACTATACCTTGCTCCATTAAGAGAAACTATGTTAAAACTGCTTTGTGTGATCTTGGAGCCGGTGTTAGTGTTATGCCTCTCTCTTTATATCGTAGACTTGACCTCAGTAAATTGACACCTACTGAAATATCTTTGCAAATGGCTGATAAATCAACTGCTATACCTGTCGGTATTTGTGAGGATGTGCCTGTTGTAGTTGCAAATGTTACTATTCTAACGGACTTTGTTATACTTGATATTCCCGAGGATGATAGTATGTCTATTATTCTTGGAAGACCTTTTTTGAATACTGCAGGGGCTGTTATTGATTGCAACAAAGGCAATGTCACTTTTCATGTCAATGGTAATGAGCATACGGTACACTTTCCAAGGAAACAACCTCAGGTTCATAGTATCAATTATATTGGAAAAACTTCAACTATTACTATTGGAGGTTTTGAGTTTCCTCTTCCTACTATCAAGAAGGCATATGACATACTTATTGTTGGGGACATACATATCCCCATTGAGGTAACATAGTGTTATTCGAAAATTCTCCGGTTTCATGCTACTCGGAAAGAGTTTATTAACAAGACCTGATCAACCTTGTTAATGGATTCCTTTTGATAAACATGGGATAGGTGAATCTAGATAGCACAAACCTTCTGTACCCCCTTTTACTTTCTGTTAATTAGGTTAAATAAAACAAAAATAGCATTGTCTGTCTGTTTCCAGACTTATCCGTGCAATAAAAAATATCCCGAAAATAAAAGTTCTCCAAATGCCATGAAAATGAAATATGATTTTTTCTAGAATATTTAAGAAATTATGGCACTGAACACACAGCGAGGGGAGCCATCACGTGGCCTCGAGGGCACAGGGCGCGCCCCCCTTCACACGGCGCGCCCCGTGCCTCGAGGGCCCCACATGCCCCCCTCCACTTATCCTTTCACCCATGCTCTTCTTCTTCCTCCCAAAAAAATCCCCAACCAGCTCAAACCCGAGTTCTAGCTCATTTTGCTGCCATTTTCGATCTCCTTGCTCAAAGCACCATTCACCAAACTATTTGAGGAGATTGTTCCTTGGTATGGGACTACTCCATTAGTCGAATTAGTTTTTGTTCTAGTGCTTTATTTGTTGCAAATTTATGCTGCTATGGTGACCTTGTTCTTGAGCTAGCATGTCAAATTTTCTAGGTCCCAAGTAGTTCGAATGCATGATATAGCCTCTAGGCACTTATAAGAGTTGTTGCTATCAATCTTGTTGAGTTTGGTTAACTTTTATTGTGAGTTACTAAAAATTTCTGAAAATTTTAGAAAAATGTCTACGAGAAACTTCCAAGGTGGTCCTTCAAGGAAGCAAGAACCGAGGCTCGCGTTCCGTTAGCCGGACGATGAACCACCGAGGGATGCTGATGTGCGGCCTTGTGAATGGTCGTCAGATGAATTTATGGGTCAAGCGGGCATCAAAGATGAATTTTACGCATATGTGCGCAACGCTGACCTCGAGAACTTCATGCAAGATAAGTGTCCTTAATACCATGGCTTAACTGATAGCTTTGTGAGAAGGTTTAAATTTTCATCTTCACGTAATTCTCACACTGTCCTGTTTGATCTCTATGATAAATCTTATACCATGGACTTAGAGGATTTTAATGTTGCCTGCAAGCTCCCACAGTGGGGCAGTATGAGTGATCCTCGCAAATCTGAATTTAGAGAATTCCTAGCTAGTATTACAGTGGGGGAATCCAGGGACATTACACAAGCTACCACGGGGAGCATACATTTTCCTGCTATTCATTACTTTGCTCTCTTCATCGATAGATGCATAAACGGTAAAGATGAGGCTTGTCACATGTTTGTGCCTGATCTTAGTGTTATCAGGAGTGATGTACTAGGTGATAGGCAATATAATCTGGGAGCAATTGTTGCACGTAGACTACACCATAATGGTTTGCATGGAGATTTATTTGGTGGAATCTATGCTACTCGCATAGCCCGCTATCTTGGTGTGTCTGTGCACGCGTATGATGATCCCTTACCTCCTGCTTATTTAGACTGTCATGCTATGGCTAGTCACCGGTTTATAGAGTGGGATAATCAAACCCTCAAATATCGACTAATCTTTAACTGGCAGCATGCCATCCCTATTGTCCTTCCTGCCCCTACTTTGTTTAACTTTCAGGAAAAAGGAAGATACACTATAACTATGGAGGAGGCAAATGCCTATTATAACATGACGGAGGCAACCCGCCTTCGAGCTGCAGCTCAGCAGGCAGCATCTGATGCATCTCAGTACGACCCCAACTACAACTTTGGATATCCCTCAGGCCAATACTGGCCATAGACCAACTTAGGCCAAAAGCCTAAGCTTGGGGGAGTACATGTTTCTCACCGACTTATATTCATGTTCACACTTATTCTAGTTGTCGGTGCTCACACTCTTTCACTGTACCATCCATGCTTAGTTTAAATTTCTTTTTCTTAGTCTTTTTCTTGTGTGCTAGAAAAAACCAGAAAAACAAAAAATTATTAGTTATAGCTTCTAGCTAGTTTGCTTCCTTTGCTTGTAGTAGTAACTAAAAAATGAAAACCCAAAAAGATTTCCCGTTCTTCTTTTGCTTATTGGGAGCTTTCCCGTGTAAATAGTTTCTTTTTCTTTTCTTTAGGGGTTAAGAGTAGAAGACCACGATGAAATTGCTTAGTGGCTCTCATATGCTTTGTTGTTGATTTAACCTTGAGCCATATTACTTTGTCTTATCTCTTATATTAAATGCCTGCAGATTCCAGCTTAGTCCAATGCACGTGCACTATTATTTTTATCCACACCGTTCTGTCGTGCGAGTGAAAGGCAATAAGGATGATATATGATGAACTAATTGAGATGAGAAAAGTTGGTATGAACTCGACCTCTCTTGTTTTTGTAAATATGATGGCTCGTCGTTCTTGATTCAGCTTGTTATGAATGAAACATGCTTGCCATGACAATTAGAGATCATAGCTGCTTATGCCATGCTTAATTAGCCGAGAGTTTATAATGGTCTATCTTGCGTGCCAACATGACATTAAAATGGTTGTGATGTGGTATGATGGGTGGTATCTTCCTCTGAATGATATAAGTGACTTGACTTGGCACATGTTTACGCATGTAGTTGAAACAAATCAACATAGCCTTCACGATATTTATGTTCATGGTGATTTATATCCTACTCATGCTCGCATTCATTGTTGATTAATTTTAATGCATGTACATGACCGTTGTTGCTCTCTAGCTGGTCTCTTCCCAGTCTCTTTCTAGCCTTCACCTGTACTAAGCGAGAATATTACTTGTGCGTCCACTTCCATAAACCCCAAAGTTATTCCACATGAGTCCACCATACCTTCCTATATGCGGTATTTACCTGCCGTTCCAAGTAAATTTGTATGTGCCAAACTCCAAACCTTCAAATGAAATTCGGTTTTGTATGCTCGAACAGCTCATGTATCAACTAGGGTTGTCTATATCTTCCATGCTAGGTGGGGTATTCTCACGATGAGTGGACTCCGCTCATCATTCATGAGAAATGGCTGGTAACCGGGATGCCCAGTCCCATGCTCAAAATCATAATAATTAAACCAAACTCCCCCAGGGTTGTTGCTTGTTTGGACGGTAACCCGTGGATTCGGCTGGCCGTGGAGTGTGCTTGTTGGTGGTTGGGGGAGTATAAACTATACCATTCTGTTTGGGAACCGCCTATAATGTGCGTAGCATGGGATATCGAGATTCTTGGTTGTTATGTTGACAATGAAAGTATACCGCTCAAAATGTTATTCAATCCCTATTTAAAATCGAGCTTTGGCACCTCTACAAATCCATGCTTCCCTCTGCGAAGGGCCTATCTATTTACTTTTATGCAGAGTCATCATCCTCTTATCAAAAAGCACCAGTAGGAGAGCACCTCTGTCGTTGCATGTATTACTATTAATTTGCATTAAGTATGATCATGACTGGATCTCTTTTACCATGAATTACAATGTCTAGTCAGTCCTTGATCTTTAAAGGTGCTCTGCATTTATGTTTTGCGGTCTCAGAAAGGGCTAGCGAGATACCATCCTGTTATATCATATCATGATTGTTTTGAGAAGTGTTGTCATCCGAGGTTTATTATTATTGCTCGCTAGTTGATTATGCCATTGATGTGAGTAGTCTTGAAACCTGAAAGTTATTGTGAATGTGGTTAGTTCATGATCTTGTTGAAAATCGGAATGCTAGCTTACATATTTACAACAACAAGAGCAAACAGAGTTTGTCAAAGTTTTTCTTTATCACTTTCAGTTTATCAACTGAATTGCTTGAGGACAAGCAAAGGTTTAAGCTCGGGGCCGTTGATACGTCTCCAACGTATCTACTTTTCCAAACACTTTTGCCCTTGTTTTGGACTCTAACTTGCATGATTTGAATGGAACTAACCCGGACTAACGTTGTTTTCAGCAGAACTGCCATGGTGTTGTTTTTGTGCAGAATAAAAAGTTCTCATAAAAAGTTCTCGGAATCGCCTGAAAATCAATGGAGAATTATTTCTGAAAATATAAAAAATATCTGCAAGAAGATACTCACCGGGGGGCCCACGGCCTGTCCTCGAGGGTGGGGGGCGCGCCCCCCTTCCCAGGACGCGCCGCCCTGCCTCGAGGGCCCCCCGATGCTCCACCGACGTACCCCCAGCTCCTATATCTTCCGTTTCGAGGAGAAAAAACAGAGAGAAAGAATTATCGCGTTTCACGAGACGGAGCCGCCGCCAAGCCCTAATCTCTCTCGGGAGGGCTGATCTGGAGTCCGTTCGGGGCTCCGGAGAGTGGAGATCATCGCCATCGTCATCATCAACCTTCCTCCATCACCAATTCCATGATGCTCACCGCCGTGTGTGAGTAATTCCATCGTAGGATTGGTGGACGGTGATGGGTTGGATGGGATCTATCATGTAATCGAGTTAGTTTTGTTAGGGTTTGATCCCTAGTATCCACTATGTTCTGAGATTGATGTTGCTATGACTTTGCTATGCTTAATGCTTGTCACTAGGGCCCGAGTGCCATGATTTCAGATCTGAACCTATTATGTTTTCATGAATATATGTGTGTTCTTGATCCTATCTTGCAAGTCTATAGTCATCTACTATGTGTTATGATCTGGCAACCCCGAAGTGACAACAATCGGGACAACTCCTGGTGATGACCATAGTTTGAGGAGTTCATGTATTCACTATGTGTAAATGCTTTGGTCCGGTACTCTATTAAAAGGAGGCCTTAATATCCCTTAGTTTCCAATAGGACCCCGCTGCCACGGGAGGGTAGGATAAAAGATGCCACGCAAGTTCTTTTCCATAAGCACGTATGACTATATTCGGAATACATGCCTACATTGCATTGATGAACTGGAGCTAGTTCTGTGTCACCCTAGGTTATAACTTCTACATGATGAATTGCATCCGACATAATTTCCCATCACCGATCCAATACCTACAAGCTTTACCTATATTGCTAGTCGCTTATTTACTTTTTCGTTGCTACTATCACAAAAACTACAAAAACACTATCTTTACTTTTATTGCTGCTACCGCCACTATTATATTACTTTGCTACTAAAATATCTTGCTGCAGATACTAAGTTTCCAGGTGTGGTTGAATTGACAACTCAGCTGCTAATACTTAAGAGTATTCTTTGGCTCCCCTTGTGTCGAATCAACAAATTTGGGTTGAATATTTTACCCTCGATAACTGTTGCGATCCCCTACACTTGTGGGTTATCAGAGGGCAGTTGGAGATGGTGCCAAAACTCTATTTTGGAAAGATGTGTGGCCTGGGGATAAAAAGCTGGCAGAGATGTTCCCAAGGTTATACAACATTTCCTTTGATAAGATGATTACTGTGAAAAATGCCAAAAGTTTTTGGTGGGAGTTTCACTTTTAGAAGGACATTACATGGTGAATACTTGAGACAATGGGAGGAATTAACAAAGCTAGTGGATGCAGTGGAATGGAGTTATGAGAAAGACAAGATGCTACGGTTTTTGAATAACAAGAATAGGTTTGTGGTGAAAGGACTATATATGTTTCTCAAATCTTATGCCCTGGTGGGTTTTAGAGGGATTTGGAAACTGAAAGCTCCCCCCAAACTCAGAGTCTTCCTGTGGTTGCTTATTAAGAGAAGCATACTTATTAAGGAGAACTTGATCAAGATGGAGTGGATTGGGAATGAAGAGTGTTATTTATGTGTGTGCAAAGAAAACAGTGATCACCCGCTGTTCAAATGTGCTTTGGCCAAGTTTGCCTGGCAGGCGGTGGTGTGTGCCTTTGATCTAAAAACAACCCCTGATGGGGTTGGTGATTTAATGGGAGTCTGAACCCTAAGAAGTATATGAGGGTAGTCCTCATTGGGGGGGTACTATGTTTTGGGTCATATGGAAGACCAGAAATAGGGCGTGGTTTGATAAGATTTACCATGATGATCCTGCCTCTGTTGTATATAAACTATGCTTTTTTCCGAAGTCTTAGAGTACATTGCTGAAAACCTAGACAGAAGCACAACCGAGATGGGTGTGGCTCAGATCAGGGAGGTGTTGCGAGAGGTGTTCTCTAGGAAGCGTGGTTGGAATCTTATGAGGAGAATAATAGGAGTTGGATGATGGTGATCAGGCTGCATATACATGTCTCTGCCGCGTGCTTTAGCTTTTGCAATGGATGTTAATTTGGTCCTGTTGTGCTTGGGTGTTTTTGTCTGGACATGTTGTACTCCGCCTGTGTGTGGTAGCCCTTGCTTAGATGTTTTCTTCTTTATTTCCGGTCAGTGTACTTTTGCAGCTCGTGTGGTGGTTTCTTTAATGGAAATCGACGAGGGAGGCTCGTTGTGCCAAAAAAAGTTGATCTTCTATGTCCTTAACCTCGTGTCTATACCCAATTTGCATGGACTCCTCCTTGGATCACGCAACTACACATGAAGCTTCACCATCTGCAGTCGGATTGAACCAAAGACAGTTAGGCTCCACCTTTCCATGTCGATGGTGACCCTGCCTAGTTTGCTACACACCCCACCAAGACCCGCCTGGTCTTGGCCGGCTGATTGCCACACGCCAGCAACCCTGGCGTCATATAGTTCGTGGCGGGTCCATGCCTCCTCGGAACTTAATCCCCTCTTTCCGCTTTTATCTCATCGTAACCGGTGTCATCATATCACGAATAAGAAGGGCGGGTTGTTCAGATTCTGCCAAAAACGTGCTCGACACACGCCTCGGGAAGCATTTGCAGAAAGTCGTCATTACATGTGGCTCGGTCTAGTCTGACTTGAATGTTGCCCTCTGCATCTCTTTTAGCATCCCATGTAAAAATGGATATCCCGAAAAACCCAGGCCAACTAAGCTGCCATCGGCCAAGCAATCCCCAAAGCCCTCCATTTGCACAGAACTTCATGGGTTCCCTCCTTGGAACGCCCTGCTTGGAATAATACCTCATTAAAATCACCCGCACAAAGCCATGGAAGAGATAATCCTACTTTCTGAGATTGTCGTGGGTTTGTCACGGCAAATGTCCTAGCGAAAGGACTTAGTCGTGAGGCCATCGCTACGGGTTAGCTTAAAGGGGTTAAAGCGGACAAGGACGCAAGGGTTTATACTAGTTTGGCCCCTTCGATGAAGGTAAAAGCCTACGTCTAGTTTGGTGTGGTATTGCTAGGGTTTCGATGACCAGGGAGCGAATCCGCTTGCCTGTGTCCCGAGTTGTTGTTGTCTGTCCCTTGAACCGTCGCCAGGTCGTCCCTTTATATACACGAGGTGACGCCCAGTGCGGTTTACAGAGTCCCGAGGCCGGATCATAAATGTGTCCGGCTCGGTCTCTATCTTTACTATCTTACAACACAAGTTACACGCCGTATGGCGGTTTACAAATTATGGGCCCTAACACCTCTTGGGCTTTAAGTCTTCTGAAATAAAGCGTCATGTCCCATGTTCCGCTGGGCTTCAGTAGAAGTAATCTTGATAGGCATAAACCGGCCCCTCCTGGGCGGTTTATAACCAGTAGTAATATCCCTGACATTAGGCCCCAGATTGATTTGAACCTGTTCATGTCAATCTTCAATGCCTTGTAAAGATTTCACCTTCCGTGGCTTCAAATGCTTCATAAATCGTCGTGGCGTCATCTTCCTGGATCACATTAAACCGTCGTGACGTCATCTGCTCATTTAATACTTGTACCTGTTTTATTTTTATCCATTAAAAAACTCCGAAGATCGAGGCAACAGTATCGTCCCATATCCACTTTTCTGGCTCCTCGATTCCCACACCTGCCGTTTCATTTTTCGGCTTTATAAATAGGGCAGAGGGGCATCTCTTTTTTCCCCTTGCTCCTTTGCCTCTTCTTCTTCCTTGCGCCCGCTCGTGCTCAAGCTATGCCGCCGCCGTCGACCTTTGCCTCTTCATCAAGCTTGGCCGCTGCATCAACCTCGTCGGATCAGAGAACCGCCGGTGCGCCTCTGCACTTCTCGGTTCCGATAAGTCCTTTCCTTATCCCGTATATAGATATCATTAGGGTTTTCATGTGCAAGTTCATAGCTAGGGTGCTGTTCTTCGTAGTTCTTCGTAGTTTTTTCATCGTTGCCCAACAACTAGTGTAGATCTGATCCTCCTGCTTCACAGTCGTAGTAGTAACGTTGCTTCCTTAGGGCACCTTTTCTTCCCCAAAGTATTAGTTTAGACTGCGTTTGTCGGAGCCATTGCTGCATCCGTTGAATATAGTCCATGAATATTTCCAAATTTCTAACATGTTATAGATCCGTAACTTCATCACTGATTTTATGAAACTTGTTTTTCCATAACTTCATATCTGCATCTTTCGTACTCTCATCGGCGGTTTAGCTTTTTAGAAATACTATAAACCCGTAGACACCATTAGCCCCCTGCTTAAACCGCCGTTTGTAGATACCGTTGAAATATTGCCGGTTTAAGCTTGCTTAGATCATAAACCGGCCCTTCACTATATTTTCAGCTTTTCTCCTCGCAATGGCAAAACAAGCCAAGCAGTTTACCTTCTGCAACTGGGTCCAGTCCCAGATTACTGAGGAAGAGCTGCAGAACCGGGCTGAGATTGGCGCTTTAGGCCCAAAGAATGTCCTTCACTTGAGAGTCCCTAGACCGGAGTGTCCTCCAGAGCCCAAAGATGGAGAAGTCATTGTATTTCTTGATCATTTAGCCCGAGGATTCAGTCCTCCCGGGTCAAAGTTTCTTCCGTGATGTGCTAGCTCACTTTCAACTCCATCCTCAAGATATTGGGCCCAATTCTGTGTCCAACATCTGCAATTTCCAAGTATTTTGTGAAGCTTATCTTCAAGAAGAGCCGTAAGTTGAATTATTCAGGGATTTCTTCCATTTAAACCGTCGCGTGGAGTTTTCTGACGATCCAAACACTAAACTCGGTGGAATGTCCATTCAGAAGAGAAAAGACGTTAGTTTTCCTCACGCCAATCACCACAGCCATCCTAAAGAGTGGAATCAAACTTGGTTTTACTGTCTAGATACTTCTTCGGAAGATGAGAATCCTCTGCCGGGTTATTGTTCCCACCGGCTCTCTGAAAACCTTCCCTTTCCTCAACGGCTAAGTGCTCAAGAACGAGCAAAATATGCCCCTCAGCTCTCAAAGCTCAGAGCCTTCACCACAAATGGCTTAACAGGGATTGATTTCGTTCGTTGTTGGATTTCCTGGAGCATTCTTCCACTAAGCCGGTGCTCCGGTTTAATGTGTGAATATACCGGAGAACCCAAAGACCCTCTGCGCCATACTGAAGTTGTGCTAGCAGAGAACGAAATCAATGAGGCTGTTAAGAAGCTGCTGAATGAACCGGTAGAGGCCTGCAGCCAAACCGGACTGGCTCCCTTCTTCGAGCTCAACAAACCGCCATTGGTAAATCTTTCTTTATTTTGTCTGCTCTATTTCAATCCATCTTTAGTACTCTTCTTTGAATGACTTCATAATCTTCAATAGGGTAATGACCCGTTCTGGAAAAGGAAAGTCCAGGATAAACCGGCGAAGGTGCCTCGCCAGAAAACCAAGGCCGTTAAGAAAAACGTCACGAAGAAAACTACTGACGTATCTGAATCCAACCCTGAGGATGATGAACCGGCCTCAGAGTTATTACTTTACTCTCTTGGCTCTCTTTTCTTGCATCTTATTAACAATGATTGTACTCAGGGACACGCTAAAGGCAGCAAGGCACGTGATGTTGAGGTAATTACCCTTTCTTCCGGTTCAGAACCTCTGCCGACACTAAAAATTCGTCGAGCAAGTCGGAAAGTACAGTTTTCTCGCCCTTTTGCTTACTTGGACCCAAACTTTCTTTTGAAGAAACAGCAACATGAAGCTCGCCGCACCACGCGGCACAGTGGTCAAACCATTGAATCCACCGGTTTACCACATACACCAGCCCAGAAACGTCGCTCTGAGGTTTTATATACTTCAGATGCTCTTTATCCCAAAGCAGCTCATATTCGTCAGCCTCTTAATCCATCTGATTCAAATTATCAGGATACTCCTCGTTCGTCATCTGGCGAATCAACAGCTACGCAGATTCCTCCTCTTAAGACTGTTCATGGGTAAGTTTTTCATTTTGCTGTTTTAACCTCTTTCTTTTACTCCTCTGACTATTGTCACCTTTGTCTTTTGCAGTAAGCCCGAGCCTAGTAAAAAGGCTAAGCTGAATAAACCGGCGGGCGATGACGCAATTCCTGAACCAGCAAAGGATCCTGAACCTGCTGAAGAAGATGTTGACACCTTGCATGATGATCCTCCTCCCATGGATCATGAAGTCTTTGTCGGTCAAGGAAGTGCCCCAATGGGTCATGACACTAATCCGGCCAGTCCTGTCCGGACCAGCAATACTCCAGCTAGCCCTGCTAAACCTGCTGCCGCTTCAGCAGAGGATGTTCAAATCACTGGCTTCGGTTATACTGCTCCCAGTGAACCCGTTGCCTTATCCAAACATACTGCAAAAGATGAAGCCTCTAGCAAGGACAAAGGCAAATGGAATGTTGATTTGTCCAACTATGCTCAACTTAGTGCCCAAGATGCTCATTCCGGTTATCTGAACCGGCTGTACACAAGCCGTGATCATGAAGCCGGTTTAGTGAATCTGATGAAGGAACGCTATGAGGTAAACTTCTGCTTAACTTCTCTTAACTTTATTCCTGCGTAAATCTTGTAGCTTGTCTTTACTCCATCGTAGCCCCCAAGGGCCGGTTTACTCCTTTAGGATGAGCCGGGACTTCAGAATATCCATTATATAGTTTTTAATATGCGTAGTCCCCAAGGGCCGGTTTACTCCTTCTGGATGAACCGGGACTTTTTATTTTGTAACCCTTTCTGAACAATGACGCATTAGCCCCCAAGTGCCGAGTGTATAACTTGTTATGTGCTTGGGACTTTATTGAAAAAAAATGTCTGATAACTGCAAATACGCATTAGCCCCCAAGTGCCAAGTGTATAACTTGTTATGTGCTTGGGTCTTTCAATATGCTTCATCAATGTATAATATGTTCTTCTCTTGACAGGCTGATCTAAACCGGAAAGATTCTCAAGTGGCCGAGCTCCAAGATACTTTGAAGTTTCAACAAACCGCCGCTTCCAAAGTCAAAGATGAGCTGACCCTTACTTTAGCAAACATGGAAAAGTTGAAGAAGGACTTCCAGAAGGAACGGTCGGATTGGGATGCTGAAAGAGCCACCTTGGAAAAAAGGGCAACTGATGCAGAGGCTGCTCTCAATCCTGTGACAGAAGAACTGTCCGATTTAAAGCAGCAGATAAATGCCATGACTACTGATGTCTTTGGTAAATGTACTTAACATAATCCTGAATATGATAGTTCTGCACTTTCCGGTTTAACTCAAACTCTTTTGATGCAGGAAAACATATTGCTCATCTCGGTACTGATATGCGGAAGAAGCTGAAAGCCGCCTACACTCTTATAGAGCAGTTGTATACCGGTGCTCAAAGGATAGTCTGCACTGCTTCTCACAATAAACCGGCTCCCACGTCAATCAAAGGCACTTTGGAGAAGTTATCAGTGCTTCCTGCCCGTCTTGGAGAGCTGAAGAAATCATCTGCAAGGGCGGGTGCCTTGATGGCACTAACTCGAGCGAAAGCTTGGGTGCCTGATCTTGATCCGGCAAAAGTGATGAATGGCTATCCCAGCATGAAGGAGGACGGATCAGAGTTCACAGACACCGATTTGAGGGCTCTAACAAAAGAAATGCGGCCTTTGGCCAGCAAACTAGCTGACGAAGCTGATCTGTCCCGTTATCATCCGGGTTATGACGCTGACAACTTGCGGGTCAACACTCCGGTCTACGAGGTGGAAGATATCATCCCGCCCGTCCGTAAGCATACTTATGCCCCTGACGTTGAACCGTCCGAACTCATAAGTGATGAGGTTGTTTTCAAAGCGCTGACAAAGATCAATTGGGCAACCCCTGACTTCCAGCCACTGGATGAGGACGACGAGGAGACGGAGTAGGATGATCCACAACCTTCAAGCCGAGTTGATGCAGATTCATAAACCGGTGCCGGTTTGGCTATTATATCATAGTACTTTAAGCAAGGAACAGATCATTTTGGGCTGCCAATCGCCTTGTAATTGAGTAGTTAGAACACTTTGGTTATGTCCTCACGCATACTCCTTTTTCATAACATTGCTCCATCTGGCAACTTCATAATTTTCTCTGCTTATGATGCTTTTAACAGTTTATTTCACATGTTTCTGCATAAGACAAAGTTTAAAGTGTCCTGGCGGCTTATCGTCGGACGGGTCATAATGCCCAAAAACATGGTCTAGGTTTATAACCTGAACTGTATGTAAAATATGAAACATATATCATACCTGTGGTAAATTTTTGCGCTATTGAATTTAATCAATAATCGGTAGTAAATACAATGATCCAAGTTGTAAGTATTGATGACTCCTTGATCATTTGTCGGTTCATGATGGAACCGTACCGGGTTGTGATAAACATCGGTTTAGCTATAGATAGTACTGGCGATTTATAATCAAACCAGACCAGGTTCTGTGAACACTGGTTTATTGTAGTGGCAACTTATAGTCATCACTCCCCGAATCAATGGGCTTGGATAAATACCAATGACCTCAAAGATAAAAAAACTTAGCAAAATCAAAGAAACATTGTCAAAATAAGATCCTGTAGTCAAGGCTTTTTACAAGCTGCCAGGCTCCAAACTCGAGGCTTTTCATGGGCTGCCAGGCCACTGAATTAACCATTTCACAAAGCTTGTTAAGATGGACCTCAATCCTTAACCAATCGTCAATTTAACGTTGACAAGTTCAGGGTCTGTAATAGGATTGACTTGTCAATCGTTCGACGGGTCATACCAGGTTTACCTGGGCGGAGTGACTTACTTAATGCAGGCAGGCTAATTCGGGGTTTTAGGTGTATACACCAGGCTTCCAAGCCGTGGCTTGATAGACTACTACAAGGGTTGTATCAACTCATTGCCGCTATGCGATAGGATCCCTGAGGTAGCATTGTGAGCTATGCTCGTCGGGTGCCTATGTTTGAGCTGTGCTATGCATCAAACTCTCTTTTGCCCCTTACCATCATGTGGGCTTTGATAGCCAGATTACCGAAGCAACCAGAGTTGTGCTCTTATGATGACATTGGCTTAATAGCCGGTTTAAGAGGGCCATAGGAACTCCTTTGCACAAAGAAGCCCCCATGTGACAAACTCTTATGAATAAAAGCAGCAGATACCCCGCTTTAATGGGGACGCCGGTTTATTATATTGATCATAATATATACATTACAAATTCATGTACATAAAACGGAGCCTATGGCTCAGGTATAGTAAGGCCGAAGAAGAGCGATGTTCTAGTCTGGTTCCGGAGCACTAGATCCCCTTCTTGAAACGTTCTAGTTTTAACCCGGCGACTACGGTACCGGTGCAGATCTTGTTGATAAATCGCCGATCGAGCTATTGCCATGTCACGTTCCTCATCCAGCCGGTCTAACGCGTCTTGTCGTGCCTTCTCGTTATCAGCTTCGACGTAAGCCGCCACCCGTGGCGAATCATGGTGGATGTCACTAGGGAGGACCGCTTCAGCTCCATATACCATGAAGAAAGGCATGTAACCCGTAGATCCGTTAGGTGTGGTGTTGATGCTCCATAACACAGCGGGTAATTCCTCCTCCCAACAACCCGGCGTCCTCTGCAAAGGGACCATAAGCCGGGGTTTGATGCCTCTCAAGATCTCTTGATTGGCTCTCTCAGCTTGACCATTGGATTGGGGGTGAGCCACTTAAGATACATCAAGACGGATGTGCTCTCGTTGACAGAACTCCTCCATAGCCCCCTTGGATAGATTAGTACCATTATCAGTTATGATGTTGTGTGGAAAGCCAAACCGAAAAATCACCTTCTTGATGAATTGAACCGCCGTTGCCGCATCGCACTTGCTAACTGGTTCCGCCTCAACCCACTTGGTAAACTTATCCACCGCCACCAGAAGGTGGGTCTTCTTATCTGGAGATCTCTTAAAGGGCCCGACTATGTCTAGCCCCCAAGTCGCAAACGGCCAAGTAATTGGAATCATCCTCAACTCTTGAGCCGGTATATGAGCACGTCGTGAGAATTTCTGGCAAGCATCACATTTTCTGACCAAGTCCTCTGCATCGGCGTGAGCCGTCAGACAGTAGAACCCATGACGAAAAGCTTTGGCCACCAAAGATTTTGAACCGGCATGATGACCACAATTTCCTTTGTGGATCTCTCTAAGAATATCACGACCTTCGTCTGGCGACACACAACGTTGAAACGCCCCAGAGACGCTGCAATGATGTAGTTCTCCATTGACAATAGTCATTGATTTGGACCGCCGGACTATCTGTCTAGCCAAGACTTCATCTTCTCGCAACTCACCTTGGTTCATGTACGCCAGGTACGGTACCGTCCAATCCGGAATAACATGAAGCGCCGCCACCAATTGAGCCTCCGGATCAGGAACAACCAAATCCTCTTCCGAAGGTAATTTCACCGACGGATTATGCAATACATCCAGGAAGACATTGGGTGGAACCAGTTTATGTTGAGAACCCAGCCGGCTTAATGCGTCGGCCGCTTCATTCTGTTGCCGGTCCACATGGTCCACCTGATAACCCTTGAAATGTCCAGCAACAGCGTCCACCTCTCGACGATATGCTGCCATAAGTGGGTCCTTGGAGTCCCAAGTGCCAGAGACTTGTTCTGCCACCAGGTCCGAATCGCCGGAACATTTAAACCGGATTAAATTCATCTCCTTAGCCATTCGTAGACCATGGAGGAGAGCTTCATATTTAGCTACATTGTTAGTACAAGGGAACATTAAACGGAGGACATAACAGAACTTATCACCTCGTGGGGAAGTTAATACGACTCCAGCCCCCGAGCCCTCCAATTGCATGGATCCATCAAAGTGAATAGTCTAGTACATATGATCCGACTTTTCCTCTGGTGCTTGCAACTCCGTCCAATCGTTGATGAAGTCCACCAGTGCTTGAGATTTGATTGCAGTATGAGGCACATACTTCAACCCGTGAGGACTAAGTTCAATGGCCCACTTTGCAACCCGACCCGTCGCTTCTCTGTTCTGGATTATATCGCCCGGAGGGGCTGAACTGACCACAGTGATTGGATGGCCCTGAAAATACTAATTCAGCTTCCGGTTTGCCATGAAGACTCCGTATACCAATTTCTGCCAAAGCGGGTATCTCTGCTTCGACTCAATGAGCACCTCGCTGATGTACTAAACCGGCCGTTGAACCGGATATTCCTTTCCTGCCTCCTTGTGTTCTACCACAATGGCAACACTTACTGCTCGAGCATTAGCAGCTACGTATAACAATAGTGGCTCATTATCAACTTGTGCGGCAAGGATAGGCGGCTCTGCCAACTGTTTCTTCGAGTCCTCGAACGCAGCATCAGCAGCATCACTCCAGACAAAGTGGTCTGTCTTTTTCATCATATGATAAAGCGGGATGGCCTTCTCTCCCAAACGACTGATAAACCGGCTGAGCGCCGCAATTCGGCCTGCCAAACGTTGGACCTCGTTGATGCACGCCGGTTTAGCCAAGGATGTAATCTCCTTGATCTTCTTTGGATTAGCTTTAATTCCTCTGTTAGACACCAAGAACCCTAAGAGCTTGCCTGCTGGTACACCAAAAACGCACTTGGCCGGATTAAGCATCATCTTATAAATCTGAAGATTATCAAAGGTTTCCTTCAAGTCAGCTATCAATGTTTCTTCCTTCCTGGATTTTACCACAATGTCGTCCACATAAGCATGAACGTTCCGCCCAATCTGTCCATGAAGACAATTCTGCACACAGCGTTGATAGGTCGCCTGGGCACTCTTGAGCCCGAAAGGCATAGATACATAGCAGAAGTCTCCAAAGGGAGTTATGAAGGCCGTCTTCTCCTGTTCCTTAACTGCCATCTTGATCTGATGATAACCGGAATATGCATCCAAAAAACATAAGCGCTCACAACCCGCTATAGCATCAATGATTTGGTCAATACGAGGGAGGGCAAAGGGCAAGCCTTGTTCAGATCTGTGTAATCAACACACATTCGCCAAGTGTCGTTCTTTTTAAGCACCAACACCGGATTAGCCAACCACTCCGGATGAAACACCTCAACTATAAAGCCTGCGGCCAAGAGCCTGGCCACTTCTTCACCAATATCCTTGCGCCTTTCTTCATTAAAGCGGCGGAGAAACTGTTTATCCGGTTTAAACTTGGGATCAATATTAAGAGTGTGCTCAGCGAGTTCCCTCGGTACACCTGGCATGTCAGAAGGTTTCCATGCAAAAATGTCCCGATTCTCACGGATGAACCCGATGAGCGTGCTTTCCTATTTCGGATCCAGGTTAGCACCGATGGTAAACTGCTTGGATGAATCGCCAGGGACAAAGTCAACCTGCTTGGTCTCATTAGTTGATTTTAACTTCAAGGCCGGATTGTGCTCCGTAGTTGGCTTCTTCAACGGAGACATGTCTGCCGGATCAACATTATCTTTATAAAATTTCAATTCCTCGGTCGCACAAACCGCCTCAGCATAAGTTGCATCCCCTTTCTCGCACTCCAAAGCAATCTTCCGGCTCCCATGGATAGTAATAGTTCCCTTGTGACCCGGCATCTTGAGCTGCAGATAAACATAACAAGGCCTCGCCATGAACTTAGCATAAACAGGCTACCCGAACAGGGCGTGATACGGGCTCTTGATCTTTACCACTTCAAAGGTCAAAGTTTCAGACCTCGAATCATGCTCATCTACAAAAGTGACCTCCTAGTCTATCTTACCGACCGGATATGCCGATTTACCAGGCACTATGCCGTGGAAATCAGTGTTGGACTGCCGAAGCTTTTTGTCTGTCAACCCCATGCGACGAAAAGTCTCGTAATAGAGAATATTGATGCTGCTTCCTCCATCCATGAGCACCTTGGTGAACTTATAGCCCCCAACCTGAGGTGCCACAACCAGAGCCAGCTGACCCGGATTATCAACCCGGGGCGGATGATCCTCTCGACTCCACATAATGGGTTGTTCTGACCAGCGTAAATAGCGTGGCACCGCCCGTTCAACAGAATGTACTGCCCTCTTGTAAACCTTCTGATCACGTTTACATAGGCTTGTGGTGAAGATGTGATACTGCCCACTACTCAACTGCTTCGGATTACTCTGATATCCTAACTGCTGCTATTGCTGTTGATTGCCCTGATTGTTATAACCACCCTGGCCGTGCTGCTGGTTATGTTGATTATGCCCATTCTGTTTGCTGTGATTATTCTGGTTACCTTGGAACCCTGAACCAGAGCCACCACCATGATAACCCGGTCCGTGGAAACCAGGGCCTGAACCGCCGGACAATCCATGATCATATTGGGACTGGTTTCTTAATTCCTTCATAATAAAGTAGTCCTTCCAAAGGTGCGTGGCTGGCTTCTCCTGCGTACCGTGCCTTGGGCAAGGTATATTCATTAGGCATCCTAGATTAATGTTCGGTCTCCCACCCCGTGGGGGTTGTCTGCCCTTGTGGCGCTGACCATCCTCCTGTGCATTAGTGTTAGCCACAAAATATGAATTACTATCCGCTTTACGCTTACCATTATGTCCTTGATTCGCCGGGCTAGGCTGAGGCGCTTTACCATTCTTCTTTTCCTTCCCTGACTTCTCTTCATCAGACTCTGGATACCTGGTACTATCTGAATCCGCGTATTTCACCCAAGCGCCCATGAGCGTTCCCATGTCATCACAATTACGTTTAAGCCGTCATAATTTTAGCTTCAGGGGCTCGAACCGGCAATTGCCTTCCAGTGTTATAACTGCTGTATCCGGATTGATGCGATTGGAAGAATGCAAGATCACCGATACTCGACGCACACAATGGCTTGTTGATTCGTTCTCTCCCTGAACAAAGGCAGCTAAATCGACGATAGACATCAGCTGCTTGCACGTGTCTTTGAAATTACTGATAAACCGGCGGCGTAACTCGGCCCATGATCCGATGGAGTTGGGCGGTAAGATTTTTAGCCAAGTACGAGTTGTGCCCTCCAACATCATAGTGAAGTACTTAGCACACGCGCATCGTCTACGTCCAACATCTGCAATTTCCAAGTATTTTGTGAAGCTTATCTGCAAGAAGAGCCGTCAGTTGAACTATTCAGGGATTTCTTCCATTTAAATCGTCGCACGGAGTTTTCTGACGGTCCAAACACTGAACTTGGCAGAATGTCCATTCAGAAGAGAAAAGATGTTAGTTTTCCTCACGCCAATCACCACAGCCATCCTAAAGAGTGGAATCAAACTTGGTTTTACTGTCTAGATACTTCTCCGGAAGATGAGAATCCTTTGCCGGGTTATCGTTCCCACCGACTCTCTGAAAACCATCCCTTTCCTCAACGGCTAAGTGCTCAAGAACGAGCAAAATATGCCCCTCAACTCTCAAAGCTCAGAGCCTTCACCGCAAATGGCTTAACATGGATTGATTTTGTTCATTGTTGAATTTCCTGGAGCATTCTTCCACTAAGCCGGCGCTCCGGTTTAATGTGTGAATATACCGGAGACCCCAAAGACCCTCTGCGCCATATAGAAGCTGTGCTAGCAGAGAACGAAATCAATGAGGCTGTTAAGAACCTGCTGAATGAACCGGTAGAGGCCTGCAGCCAAACCGGACTGGCTCCCTTCTGCGAGCTCAACAAACCGCCATCGGTAAATCTTTCTTTATTTTGTCTGCTCTATTTCAATCCATCTTTAGTACTCTTCTTTGAATGACTTCCTAATCTTCAACAGGGTAATGAACCGTTCTGGAAAAGGAAAGTCCATGATAAACCGGCGAAGGTGCCTCGCCAGAAAACCAAGGCCGTTAAGAAGAACGTCAGGAAGAAAACTACTGACGTATCTGAATCCAACCCGGAGGATGATGAACCGGCCTCAGAGATATTACTTGACTCTCTTGGCTCTCTTTTCTTGCATCTTATTAACAATGATTGTACTCAGGGACATGCTGAAGGCAGCAAGGCAGGTGATGTTGAGGTAATTACCCTTTCTTCCGGTTCAGAACCTCTACCGACACAAAAAAATTCGTCGAGCAAGCCGAAAAGTACAGTTTTCTCACCCTTTCGCTTACTTGGACCCAAACTTTCTTTTGAAGAAACAACAACATGAAGCTCGCCGCACCACGCGGCACAGTGGTCAAGCCATTGAATCCACCGGTTTACCTTCGTGGATCTCTCTAAGAATATCATGGCCTTCTTCTGGCGACACACAGCATTGAAACGCCCTAGAGACGCTACAATTATGTAGTTCTCCATTGACAATAGTCATTGATTTCGACCGCCGGACTATTTGTCTAGCCAAGACTTCATCTTCTGGCAACTCACCTCATTTCATGTACGCCAGGTACGGTACCATCCAATCCGGAATAACATGAAGCGCCGCCACCAATTGAGCCTTCGGATCAGGAACATCCAAATCCTCTTCCGAAGGTAATTTCACCGACGGATTATGCAATACATCCAGGAAGACATTGGGTGGAACCGGTTTACGTTGAGAACCCAGCCGGCTTAATGCGTCGGCCGCTTCATTCTTTCGCCGGTCCACATGGTCCACCTGATAACCCTTGAAATGTCCAGCAACAGCGTCCACCTCTCGACGATATGCTGCCATAAGTGGGTCCTTGGAGTCCCAAGTGCCAGAGACTTGTTGTGCCACCAGGTCCGAATCGCCGAAACATTTAACCCAACTTAAATTCATGTCCTTAGCCATTCGTAGACCATGGAGGAGAGCTTCATATTCAGCTGCATTGTTAGTACAAGGGAACATTAAACGGAGGACATAACAGAACTTATCACCTCGTGGGGAAGTTAATACGACTCCAGCCCCCGAGCCCTCTAATTGCATGGATCCATCAAAGTGAATAGTCTAGTACGTATGATCCGACTTTTCCTCTGGTGCTTGCAACTCCGTCCAATCGTTGATGAAGTCCACCAGTGCTTGAGATTTGATTGCAGTACGAGGCACATACTTCAACCCGTGAGGACTAAGTTCAATGGCCCACTTTGCAACCCGACCCGTCGCTTCTCTGTTCTGGATTATATCGCCCAGAGGGGCTGAACTGACCACGGTGATTGGATGGCCCTGAAAATACTGCTTCAGCTTCCGGTTTGCCATGAAGACTCCGTATACCAATTCTACCAATGTGGGTATCTCTGCTTCGACTCAATGAGCACCTCGCTGATGTAGTAAACCGGCCGTTGAACCGGATATTCCTTTCCTGCCTCCTTGCATTCTACCACAATGGCAACACTTATTGCTCGAGCATTAGCCGCTACGTATAACAATAGTGGCTCATTATCAACTTGTGCGGCAAGGATAGGCGGCTCTGCCAACTGTTTCTTCAAGTCCTCGAACACAGCATCAGCAGCATCACTCCAGACAAAGTGGTCTGTCTTTTTCATCATCTGATAAAGCGGGATGGCCTTCTCTCCCAAACGGCTGATAAACCGGCTGAGCGCCGCAATTCGGCCTGCCAAACGTTGGACCTCGTTGATGCACGCCGGTTTAGCCAAAGATGTAATCGCCTTGATCTTCTCTAGATTAGCTTCAATTTCTCTGTTAGACACTAAGAACCCTAAGAGCTTGCCTGCTGGTACACCAAAAACGCACTTGGCCGGATTAAGCATCATCTTATAAATCGAAGATTATCGAAGGTTTCCTTCAAGTCAGCTATCAATGTTTCTTCCTTCCTGGATTTTACCACAATGTCGTCCACATAAGCATGAACGTTCCGCCCAATCTGTCCATGAAGACAATTCTGCACACAACGTTGATAGGTAGCCTGGGCACTCTTGAGCCCGAAAGGCATAGATACATAACAGAAGGCTCCAAAGGGAGTTATGAAGGTCGTCTTCTCCTGGTCCTTAACTGCCATCTTGATCTGATGATAACCGGAATATGCATCCAAAAAACTTAAGCGCTCACAACCCGCCGTAGCATCAATGATTTGGTCAATACGAGGGAGGGCAAAGGGATCAACTGGGCAAGCCTTGTTCATATTTGTGTAATCAACACACATTCGCCAAGTGCCGTTCTTTTTAAGCACCAGCACCGGATTAGCCAACAACTCCGGATGAAACACCTCAACTATAAAGCCTCGGCCAAGAGCCTAGCCACTTCTTCACCAATAGCCTTGCGCCTTTCTTCATTGAAGCGGCGGAGAAACTGTTTAATCGGTTTAAACTTGGGATCAATATTAAGAGTGTGCTCAGCGAGTTCCCTCGGTACACCTGGCATGTCAGAAGGTTTCCATGCAAAAATGTCCCGATTCTCACGGATGAACTCGATGAGCGCGCTTTCCTATTTTGGATCCAGGTTAGCACTGATGGTAAACTGCTTGGATGAATCGCCAGGGACAAAGTCAACCTGCTTGGTCTCATCAGCTGATTTTAACTTCAAGGTCGGATCGTGCTCCGTAGTTGGCTTCTTCAACGGAGACATGTCTGCCGGATCAACATTATCTTTATAAAATTTCAATTCCTCGGTCGCACAAACCGCCTCAACATAAGCTGCATCCCTTTCCTCGCACTCCAAAGCAATCTTAGAGCTCCCATGGAAAGTAATAGTTCCCTTGTGACCCGGCATCTTGAGCTGCAGATAAACATAACAAGGTATCGCCATGAACTTAGCATAAACCGGCCGCCCGAACAGGGCGTGATACGGGCTCTTGATCTTTACCACTTCAAAGGTAAAAGTTTCAGACCTCGAATCATGCTCATCTCCAAAAGTGACCTCCAAGTCTATCTTACCGACCGGATATGCCGATTTACCAGGCACCACGCCGTGGAAAACAGTGTTGGACTACCGAAGCTTTTTGTCTGTCAACCCCATGCGACGAAAAGTCTCGTAATACAGAATATTGATGCTGCTTCCTCCATCCATGAGCACCTTGGTGAACTTATAGCCCCCAACCTGAGGTGCCACAACCAGAGCCAGCTGACCCGGATTATCAACCCGGGGCGGATGATCCTCTCGACTCCACACAATGGGCTGTTCTGACCAACGTAAATAGCGTGGCACCGCCGGTTCAACGGAATGTACTGCCCTCTTGTAAACCTTCTGATCACGTTTACATAGGCTTGTGGTGAAGACGTGATACTGCCCACTACTCAACTGCTTCGGATTACTCTGATATCCTGACTGCTACTGTTGTTGTTGATTGCCCTGATTGTTATAACCACCCTGGCCGTGCTGCTGGTTATGCTGATTATGCCCGTTCTGGTTGCTGTGATTATTCTGGTTACCTTGGAACCCTTAACCGGAGCCACCACCATGATAACCCGGCCCGTGGAAACCAGGGCCTGAACCGCCGGACGATCCATGATCATATTTGGACTGGTTTCTGAATTCCTTCATAATAAAGCAGTCCTTTCAGAGGTGCGTGGCTGGTTTCTCCTGCGTATCGTGCCTCAGGCAAGGTATATTCATCTGTTGTTCTAGATTAATGTTCGGTCTCCCACCCCGTGGGGGTGGTCTGCCCTTGCGGCGCTGGCCATCCTCCCGTGCATTAGTGTTAGCCACAAAATCTGAATTACTATCCGCTTTACGCTTACCATTATGTCCTTGATTCGCCGGGCTAGGCTGCGGCGCTTTACCATTCTTCTTTGCCTTCCCTGACTTCTCTTCATCAGACTCTGGATACTTGGTACTATTTGAATCTGTGTATTTCACCAAAGCGCCCATGAGCGTTCCCATGTCATCACAGTTACATTTAAGCCGTCCTAATATTAGCTTCATGGGCTCGAACCGGCAATTGCCTTCCAGTGTTATAACTGATGTGTCCAGATTGATGCGATTGGAAGAATGCAAGATCTCCGATACTCGGCGCACCCAATGACTTGTTGATTCGTTCTCTCTCTGAACACCGGCAGCTAAATCGATGATAGACATCGGCTGCTTGCACGTGTCTTTGAAATTACTGATAAACCGGCGACGTAACTCGACCCATGATCCGATGGAGTTGGGCGGTAAGCATTTTAGCCAAGTACGAGCTGTGCCCTCCAACATCATAGTGAAGTACTTAGCACACGCCACATCGTCTACGTCCAACATCTCCATTGCCATCTCGTAGCTTTCGACCCATGTCTCAGGGGATAAATCCGCAGTATAATTGGGCACCTTGCACGGTCCTTTGAAGTCCTTGGGCAGCCGTACGTTGCGTAAAGCGGGGGTGAGACAGGGCACTCCTAAGGAGCTGGATGTAACCCCCGGTTCAACTGTGGTAGACAGACGAACCGGTGTCAGCTGACGGGCTTCATACTGTGCTGCTAACTCGGCCTCCCGGTGCTGCCTGCCCTGATCCACCACATCTTGAGCGTTTGCACCTCCTCCTGCCGGGTTATCCCTCCGCGGTGGATTACGATTCCGCACGCTGCTTGACACGGTTGGTTCCTCCAGGTGCCTGCTATAACTCCGGCTTGGGCGAGGGGTGGAGTGAATCCTGTCACGGCTGTGAGAATAAGCTTGCTACTGAGTTAAAGCCGTCTCCAGAAACTCCCTGGCTCGTCGTGCCTCCACCGCTATAGGGGATTCTCCTTCAATGGGAAGAGCGGCCAGTCGTGAAGCGGCGGTGACTATGTTATCCAATGGGTTGGAGTAATGACCAGGAGGGGTAGGTACGTGCTGTGACGGAACGACCTGGCGGGTTGGCTCCGCGACCTGTGGCTGGACTGATGCTCCTGTGCCAGGCACTCCTCCCCGGTTTACCCCCGGCTAGTTACTGGTTCCTGCTCCTGGCGTACTAAAGAGGTTCCTCGCTTCGTAAACCGGCGGTAGGCAAGATCGTTGCCTTCTCCTCATTACGTCATTCGAAGCAGTCTGATCCAACATGAGCCGATAAGCCTGAGCATCTAGCTCGGCCTGCCTCGCAATCATCCTGGTATTCTCAGCAGCTAGGTCCAATTTTGCTTGATCTATCTGGCTCCTCACCTGAGCAACTTCTGCATCATGTTGTTCCTTCTCGGCCTGGCCGACCTTTGCAGTTAACAATGCTGTCAAAGTGTCAACTAAGGTGGTCAATACCTGAACCGGTGGCTGAACCGGGCCTCCAGCCCTGGCCGCTGCTGTCGCCAAGTCTGATGTTAATGCCGCCGTAGTCGAAGACTGTTGCATAGGTTGTGATCCGGCCATGAAGACTACGACCCGGTTTGGCGGATCCAGGGGGTCCGAAATACTGTCACCATCGAAACAGCCCCCAGACCGGCCATCCTGTAGCAGGTATAAAGATTCTGTTTCTCTAGTGGATGACTCATCGCCGGAATAAACAACGGTCTCGCCACCGGAGTTCGATCCATCCTCAGCTTGCGCTCCGTGAACCGCTCCGACGAAGACGTGCTTCATGGCGGGCCAAAACTGGGCAGGTCTCGCACGCTGAGCCGACTCGACGACATTGGGGAAGATGTTCGGCTCAGGGCCTGGTTCGCCGATCTTGCCGATGAAGACGTGGATGCCGCCAAAGGGGACACGGTACCCGTATTCGATTGAATTGGCCTCGGGGCCCCAGCCTGCATCGTCAATGTAGATCTTGCCGCGACGACTCTTAGTCATCCGGCCCACTGCATAGCCCTTGAGTCCTTCAAAGCTGCCCTTCAAGAACTCGAAACCATCGTGCGATAGCCCCACGGTGGGCGCCAACTGTCGTGGGTTTGTCACGGCAGATGTCCTAGCGAAAGGACTTAGTCGTGAGGCCATCGCTACGGGTTAGCTCAAAGGGGTTAAAGCGGACAAGGACGCAAGGGTTTATACTAGTTCGGCCCCTTCGATGAAGGTAAAAGCCTACGTCTAGTTTGGTGTGGTATTGCTAGGGTTTCGATGACCAGGGAGCGAATCCGCTTGCATGTGTCCCGAGTTGTTGTTGTCTGTGCCTTGAACCGTCGCCGGGTCGTCCCTTTATATACACGAGGTGACGCCCGGTCTGGTTTACAGAGTCCCGAGGCCGGCTCATAAACGTGTCCGGCTCGGTCTCTATCTTTCCTATCTTACAACACAAGTTACACGTCGTATGGCGGTTTACAAATTATGGGCCCTAACACCTCTTGGGCTTTAAGTCTTCTGAAATAAAGCGTCATGTCCCACGTTTCGCTGGGCTTCAGTAGAAGTAATCTTGATAGGCATAAACCGGCCCCTCCTGGGCGGTTTATACCCAGTAGTAATATCCCTGACAGAGATAATCTTACATCATTCCAAGTTTTCATCCTATGTGTTTGGAAGACGTAGCATTGCATGGACTTCTCCTTGGATCACGCAACTACACATGAAGCTTCACTATCTACCGTCGGATTGAACCAAAGACTGTTTGGCTCCACCTTTGCATGTCGCTGGCGACCCTGCCTAGTTTGCTACACACCCCACAAGACCCGCCTGGTCTTGGCCAGCTAATTGCCACACGCCAGCAACCCTCGCGTCATATAGCTCGTGGTGGGTCCATGCCTCCTCATAACTTAATCCCCTCTTTCCGCTTTTATCTCATCGTAACTGGTGTCATCATAGCACGAATAAGAAGGGCGGCTTGTTCAGATTCTTCTACCAAAAACGTGCTCGACACACGCCTCGGGAAGCATTTGAAAAAAGTCGTCATTACGTGTGGCTCGGTCTAGTCTGACTTGAATATTGCCCTTTGCGTCTCTTTTAGCATCCCATGTAAAAATGGATATCCCGAGAAACCCAGGCCAGCTAAGCCGCCGTCGGCCAAGCAATCCCCGAAGCCCTCCAGTTGCACATAACTTCACGGGTTCCCTCCTTGGAACGCCTCGCTTGCAGTAATACCTCATTAAAATCACCCGCGCAAAGACATGGAAGAGATAATCCTGTTTTCTGAGATAATCTTACATCATTCCAAGTTTTCATCCCGTGTGTTTGGAAGAGTAGCATTGCATGGACTTCTCCTTGGATCACGCAACTACACATGAAGCTTCACTATCTGCCATCGGATTGAACCAAAGACTGTTCAGCTCCACCTTTGCATGTCGCTGGCGACCCTGCCTAGTTTGCTACACACCCCAGCAAGACCCGCCTGGTCTTGGCCAGCTGATTGCCACATGTCAACAACCATGGCACATATAGCTCGTGGCGGGTCCATGCCTCCTCATAACTTTACCCCCTCTTCCCGCTTTTATCTCATCGTGACCGGTGTCATCATAACACGAATATGAAGGACGGCTTGTTCAGATTCTTCTGCCAAAAACGTGCTTGACACACGCCTCGGGAAGCATTTGCAGAAAGTCGTCATTACATGTGGCTCGGTCTAGTCTGACTTGAATATTGCCCTTTGCGTCTCTTTTAGCATCCCATGTAAGAATGGATATCCCGAGAAACCCAGGCCAACTAAGCCGCCGTCGGCCAAGCAATCCCCGAAGCCCTCCATTTGCACAGAACTTCACAGGTTCCCTCCTTGGAACGCCCCGCTTGGAATAATACCTCATTAAAATCACCCGCGCAAAGCCATGGAAGAGATAATACTGTTTTCTGAGATAATCTTACATCATTCCAAGTTTTCATCCTGTGTGTTTGGAAGACGTAGCATTGCATGGACTTCTCCTTGGATCACGCAACTACACATGAAGCTTCACTATCTGCCATCGGATTGAACCAAAGACTGTTCGGCTCCACCTTTGCATGTCGCTGGCGACCCTGCCTAGTTTGCTACACACCCCACCAAGGCTCGCCTGGTCTTGGCCAGCTGATTGCCACACGTCAGCAACCATGGCACATATAGCTCGTGGCGGGTCCATGCCTCCTCATAACTTTACCCCCTCTTCCCGCTTTTATCTCATCGTGACCGGTTGCATCATAACACGAATATGAAGGACGGCTTGTTCAGATTCTTCTGCCAAAAACGTGCTCGACACACGCCTCGGGAAGCATTTGTAGAAAGTTGTCATTACATGTGGCTCGGTCTAGTCTGACTTGAATATTGCCCTTTGCGTCTCTTTTAGCATTCCATGTAAGAATGGATATCCCGAGAAACCCAGGCCAACTAAGCCGCCGTCGGCCAAGCAATCCCCGAAGCCCTCCGTTTGCACAGAACTTCACGGGTTCCCTCCTTGGAACGCCCCGCTTGGAATAATACCTCATTAAAATCACCCGCGCAAAGCCATGGAAGAGACGATCCTGTTTTCTGAGATAATCTTACATCATTCCAAGTTTTTATCCTGTGTGTTTGGAAGACGTAGCATTGCATGGACTTCTCCTTGGATCACGCAACTACACATGAAGCTTCACTATGTGCCATCGGATTGAACCAAAGACTGTTCGGCTCCACCTTTGCATGTCGCTGGCGACCCTGCCTAGTTTGCTACACACCCCACCAAGACCCGCCTGGTCTTGGCCAGCTGATTGCCACACGTCAGCAACCATGGCGTCATATAGCTCGTGGCGGGTCCATGCCTCCTCATAACTTTACCCCCTCTTCCCGCTTTTATCTCATCGTGACCGGTGTCATCATAACACGAATATGAAGGACGTCTTGTTCAGATTCTTTTGCCAAAAGCGTGCTCGACACACGCCTCGGGAACCATTTGCAGAAAGTCGTCATTACATGTGGCTCGGTCTAGTATGACTTGAATATTACCCTCTATGTCTCTTTTAGCATCCCACGTAAATGGATATCCCAAGAAACTCAGGCCAGCTAAGCCGCCGTCAGCCAAGCAATCCCTGAAGCCCTGCATTTGCACATAACTTCACGGTTCCCTCCTTGGGATGTTCCGCTTGGAATAATACCCCGTTAAAATCACCCGCGCAGGGATGTCGTTGCCGCCAACCTGCTGCATGTAAGGAATCCTTCCAAATATCTCTTTTTTCCTCCCCCCGTGTCGCACCCAGGCGGCACCGGGGGCGAACCCGCCGCCGCTCCAAGCTCCCCCTCCCCTGTGCCCCTCGTCGCCGCTGCCGCCGGCTCCTTTCGCCGCGGTGGCGGCGAGCCCCTGCCGCCAAATGGTGTCGGGGGAGGTTCTCGCCGTGGCGCCGGTGGCCGTCGGGTTCGGCTGGGGGCGGCGATGGCGGCTCTCTGGCGCGGGTAGGCCGGGGCGGCGGCCCCGGGAACGCGGTGGCGGGGGTGATGTGGCGCACCGGCGAGCTCCCTTGGCGCTGCAGCGTGGAGGGCGCGGGTCTGGGGCCCGAGCCCAGATCTGGCGCGGCCGGTGGCTGCTGCGGCGGGCCACCGCGGGTGGCAGGCTGGTCGGGACGCGGCGGTTCCGGCCGGGAGCTGCAGGTCCGTGGCGGTGGCGGCGTGCCACGGGAGAGGACGGCGACGCGGCGGCGTCGCACAGGACGGGCGGGCGCGGATCCGGGCGGGGCTCCGGCGGATCTGGGGTGTGGCGGCCGGCGGGAGAGCGCAGCTTGCTAGCGCTCCTACGGCGGGTCCCGGCGGCGTCCGGGGCGCGGATCCGGGCGAGGCTGCCCCGGATCTGGTGCGTGGTGGTCAACCTCGAGTTCGGCGGGCCGCGGACGGCGCTGCGGCGCGTTGGCTACGGCAGCGAGGAGGGAGGATGGCGGCGCGGCGGCGCCGCTCTTGGCGGTGGGTGCGGGGCTGCCATGACGGAGCGTGGTGCCGTGGTGGTTTTGCTTGCCGTGTAAGAGGTGGTTGGCGGTGGTGATCGGTGTAGGGTGCTCGGACTCGGTCGATGCCGGCGTCGACGACGTCCTAGGATGCCGTTCCCTTGTTGGAGGCGGCGTCGTGGAGCCCCTTCACCTCCCTCGTCATCTCAGCCACGGGCTCTTCGGGTGAAAACCCAAACTTTGGCCTTGGCCGAAGTGGGCGTCGGCGGCGTTCCTCGTCGCTTCCCTCTTGGGGGCGACGCCTTTGGAGGTCCGGTCCTTCATCTGCTGGCGGTGGCTCTGTGGCTTTGCAACTTCGTCGTCGGCTAGGCGTGTGCGCGGCCTCGGGGCCGGCGTGGAAGTCGGAGCGGCGGCTCCGGGTATCTCCGTCGTGTGGTGGTTGGCTTTGGTCGCGAGGGCGACATGATCATCGACTAGGTGGGTTCGCGGCCTCGGGGCCGGAGTGGAAGCCGGTGCGGCGGCGCCGGAGATCTCGTGTGCGTTGGGTGTTGGCTTTGGCCCCTAGGGCGGCGGAGCCATCGACTAGGCTGGTGCGTGGCCTCGGGGCCGGTGTGGATGTCGGAGCGGCGGCTCCGGAGCCTATTGTTCTGTTGTAGGGTGTCGTCTCTGGTCACTTGGGTGACAGTGTCGTCGACTCGAGTGGTGCGCAGCCTCGGGGCTGGCGTGTGCGTGTATCGCAGATGTATCGGTTTTCGGCCAATTTTCCTTATAAACTGGTCGATTCTCTTCTTCTTAATGAAAAGACAGAGCTCCTGCCGGTTGCTCGAAAAAAAGAAAAAAAAATCACCCGCGCAAATCCAAAGAAGATCATCCTGTTTTGTGAGATAATCTTACAGCATTCATCCTCTGTGTTTCGAAGGCGTAGCATTCCATGGCAAACGTCCGGGGTACCCTGCGAGTTTCAAGTGTCAAAGCTGCACGACACGATGTTTCGTGTTGGGAGCAATGAATGAAGGGCATTGATCGATGGATTTGCGTCCCGAAATATACCGCCGGGACCGCCGAGTTAGCAGAAACGCAAACCCACGCGCGCGGCCGGCTCGCACGGCCCTTTATAGCCGGCCACCCCGTCGCCGTGGCGACCCAAATGCGATGCAAGGGCAGCCGAGATAGGAGAGCGGAAAGAAACTGAAGCGACCGAGGTTTTGCCCCCAAATCCCCCCTCCCCAACCCCCTCACGCGCACCTCGCCGCCGCCGCCCCCGCCCCCGCCCCCGCCCCGTCCACCCCTCCACCAAACCCTCGTCGCCGCCGCAGCGCAGCACCGCAGTCGCCCCCCGATGGCGACCGCCGCCGGCCCCGTCGGCGGGCAGCCGGCGAAGGACGAGATTAGGGAGGTGGAGATGGAGATCATGGAGCAGCCGGAGGAGGCGGCGGAACGGGCCGGGCTGAAGAGGGCCTGGGGCTACGCGAACGCCGGCGCTTCTCATGGTATCGCCCCTCCATCGCCCTCTTAATCCATGCTCTACCGGTTCATGTACTGCTTGTGCTTCTAGTTTTGGTCCGTGATTGCTTTGAAACGTTAGATCTGTGCAGGCGAGGCGCGGATAGGGAGATCCGGTGGGGAAAATGCGCATCCTTTATGTGGTTGATTGTTGATTGATATTCGCCAAGTTGTTTTGCTTGTGTAGGAGAGGTGCCGGGTAGTTGATCTGGCATCAGGGGGCGTTGGAGCTCTGGTAGAAGGCGAGAAATTATGCGTGCAGTTTTTCTAGGGTTTGCCTTGGAATGCTTGAGTTGCATAACTTGAGCCTTTCGCGCCTGTTTTTCAACGGTAGCCGTTAGCGCTTGTTTATCTTGCTGGCACTGCTATGCTATTTTAGGCAGTAGATTGGTTATTATGAAGTTCTGTTGCTGACTATGGTTGACTTGATGGCTTGTATCGGTCTATGCTTGTGACGTCATTTGCACGACTAGTTGCTATACGACGAGGAGCTTGAAGCATGTATTTAAGTAGGTGAAGCACCTCGTGCAGTATAGCAGCAACTAGATCGTAGCTCGACACAACGTTAATGTAGTAGATCAGTGAAGCAGTTTGTCGTGTTGTTTGAGGCAGTTTTTTGCCGTTTCTGTATATCCTAATAGATTACGCCATCACGTGGATATAGCTATCTAGGGCTGTTGGTTGTGAAGTTGCGTGACGCAAGTGTAAACAATTAGTTATAAAATCCCGCCTTTCATGAAAGATTAATGGTTCAGATTCCTTGTTTTTGGTTTTTATTACAAGCAAACACGTTTTTATCGCTTTAGTCAACCAACGGCCTAGCCCAGCAAATGTTGAGGCAAACCATGATGTTGCTAATTTTGTTGACCATCAAGTCAACCGGTTGGCATATATGGTGAAGTGCCTTCTTATGCTTATCTTGTGATTACTGCTGTGCTGATGTTAGGGAAGGGTCAACAGTCTATTGCTCAAGACAAGATGCGGTTTCGCCGGCTTGCATACTGATATGCAACAGGTTTGCATGGCATGTTACGACTCATAGTCATAGGTTCATCTTGAGAATTATCTTGGTTTACATTTGATTAGCTCATCCCTCACAACCTTGTGGTTCAGAAATATAAGGATGAAATGGGCAAATCCAATGGCCTTCTCATTGGTAGCAGGGAAGGCTTGTTTTCAGTCACGAGAAATGTATTAACCGTATTGTTGTGAATATTGTAGTAGAGAAGGAAGAAAGACCTTGGTCCCGGCAGACCTTTCTATTACGGTTGCACTTCTTATAATTTCCTGGAATCTTTCCTAATTCTCTCCCTTCCTAGTCTTACAATAATTACTTACCCTTTCACCTGGACTCCTTGTGTACCATTATTCTTGGCTGAATTGGGCTACACAAATTCCAGCAGAAGTTTGTCCAAGTTGCTACTCTTGCTGTCATTGCCCATTGCCCAATACATCCATAACATGTATGTACCAAATTTGGCCCGTATCATGCTATCAGCTATCACTAACTGGTTTGTTTGCTCTTCCAACCCTATTCACTTATCATTGGTTTTGCCATGGTAAAGTTAACACTCTATGCTGCTTTTTTGATTTTGGGACCATTATATCCCATATCCCATGATCGGACCATTCTTCTATGTCCATTTGTTGTTTGCTCAAATCAATAGAAGCTTTCCAGCCTCCAGGGTTCTGTCAAACTGGAAAATAAACATTGAAATCCTGAACTTCAGAGTCATCAGTAGTTGGTTCTGGTGCCAGTCATAGGGATCTTAAATCAAATTTATTTCTTACTCCTAGGAAATCTTGCACGGAATGATACTCGTCTGTGATTGATGTATTGTAAATTTGTAATGGCACAAGTTGCAGCCTGCTGGACTAAAAAAATATCCTTCAGGTGTATGTTAGCTACATTGTACAAGTATTGGGTTTCTGCTATTTGGAGCCTGTTAACAGTTTATTTGAGATTAAGCGTTTTAATTGATTGGTGGAATATAGAATGGTTAGTATGAATAAGTTGAATAAAGGTATGAATTTTGTATGAAGATCGCTAAGATGAATTGGTTGTATATGTTGAAACTTGGATCTCATTATAACCATACATTTTCTAGGTTTTATTGGAGTGACTACTGCTGAAAAGAAGCCAACATTCCTGCCTCATAACAATGTCAAATATCTGAAGAATGCTGGTAATGGCCATCTTCTACGTCCGGATATGCCAGATACTAATGCTCTGAGGTACATCTATTATTATTGCTACTTCTGTGTGCACTAGGAATTTTGAACCTTCGAACAATATATCTATCTTTGCTGTGGTGTTTGATGAAAGACATAATGTTCTTTTATCTTACACTTCTTAAACAGTCATTTGATTCACTAATTCACTCAACACATTCACAACCTAGATTTAGTTGCTCATCTTCTGGTGGAGATCTGGGGAGCAAAACCAGAACTCCTATGGGAACATGTACCTTTAATGCTCAAGGCCAGTGCAAGAAAGGAAAGGATTGCACTTCTCATGAAAGAGAGGGTTCTGCTTTTGGTAAACTGTGGAGTCAAGAAGAAAATGCTGGTTCACTCACATCAGTTGGTTATGGGAAACATAGAGGTATGAGCTTTTTGTAGGATAATCTTTAAAGAATATCTTGCAGCCACAAACTTTTGATTGCTCTATAAATCTAAGTACTTTTGATTGCTCCACCCGTGCTCAGGCTCTGAAGAAGGATTTGAAGCACAATGTGTATCCAACTTGAATGATCTGCACAATTTTGCGGCTTCGTCAAATTATGGGAGATATAGGACTCTCATTCATTCTTATGGCGAAGATCATAGGGGGCTGGCTCATAACTCGCCCAACATAAATATTTCAGAGAGGTCTTGCAGAACTGATAATTTATGGAGTACAAAGTCTACCCCTCCTGTAAATGAGCTGGTGCAGATCTCAGTTCAAGGGAAAAACCACAAACCTAGTCTCATGGGCCGCCATATTAGTTTGCCCTCTGATAGCTACTTGGATGGCAGGGGAACCTTAACTAGATTGCATTTAGATGGAGAAAAGCTGTTGCCGGATCTGGATGTGGCCAAAGCAAGCAGTCTAAGTGATTCTCATGTCTCTGATTATTGGCATCAACCATTTGACTACCTCCAGTATGGTGAGAAGCGATCTGCTTATGGTGGACCAACAGAAAATCTTCCTCACAAACATCAGAAAGAACATAGTTCAAGCTTCGCCTCATACAGCTCAAACAGTATAACAGGGTTCAGAAGTCCAGGCCACAATAGCTCTGCTCATTCCTTGGGTAGCCAACCTGTTCGAGCAATTACTCACCTAGGAATGCCGTCCCTTCATCAGTTAACACCTGGTATCGAGAAATTTGGTCTCCATAAAGATGTATATTTTGACAAGGGCTGTGGTACATCTAGGCCTGGGTTACGTGCAAGCAGTTCATGTCAACCTGAGCACCTTTCCCCAATCAAGGATGACCCTTGGGTAACTTCAGTGCCTTTTGTACCTCTTGTTGAGTTTCCCAACAGTACATCACCTTCAAATAGTCCATATGCACTTGCTGACAGTATGGGCCCTGCCAAAGTTGAAAGTGCCAATATTCTCAAGTCCTCCAACATATCCTGCAGCATTTCAAGTCAGCGCACTGCTGGGAATGGTGTTATAGATGGAGATATCAAGAAATCATTGATTTATAATGATAAGTTGGCAAGGAATATGTCGGCAAAAGGGTCAAATGAGTTTGCAGGCTTGGTTGCACGTGATAAGGAACGCTCTAGTCTGGATGGTGATACTTTGGTGAAAGCTTTTGAAAGAATCAAAAATGGAGAAATTGACGAGAAAGTGAGGAATTTCCGTATTCATTTGGCAGAACATGTGAAGGAGTTGCTGAAACCTATTTGGAAGGAAGGCAAACTGAGTAAAGATGCTCATAAACTGATAGTAAAAAAATCTGTTGACAAAGTTTTTGATTCAGTTGGGCTGCATCAAGTACCAGCTACTAAAGAATTGATAACTGATTACATAACCATGTCTCGAACAAAGATTGAAAAGCTCGTGAAGGTAAAAAAAACTTGAATATGCAATTCAATGATGCACATAGCCGTTAACTTTCCTATGTTTGATTCCTGTCTATTTATTTTATGTCAGGCATATGTTGATAGGCATGGTACAAGATGAGATCCAGACTTCTAAATGCTGAGCTACATCACCATAGATATGGGCTTCAAGCAAACACCTTCCGATGTGATTATTCTGCACTCCAATGTTGCTAGGCCTGATCTGCAGTCCAGTGTTACTTGCCTTATCAGTTTTATTGGTACACTAGGTATTTCCTAGTAAGGTACTAAGTTGCATAACCCTGGCTGGTTTACAGGCTTAGTCAGACTGTAGTAATACTTTATGGTGGAGTTTTAATTTAATGTATGCCTGTTAGCTGAGAGGACATCTAGTGTAACCAATGTAGAAACCTTGCTGCATGTGTGGTTAATCTATGGAGTGGTACTTAAATAGTGTTGTTGAATCTGTTTTAAAGTACATTGTCATCGTTCATTTTGTTTGGTGAAGTATTCATCTTGCAAGATGCAATATCTACATAACTTGTTGTGCTTGTTTGGGGGGATAGAAGGAGCAACAACTTGTTGTGGAACAAAAAATCACAAGAGACGTGTGGCAAAAAAACA
>LR738709.1:605997483-606025682 GCA_902687465.1 Secale cereale | reverse complement strand
GGGGGGTTGAAGTGCCATTCAATGGCCTAACTTCTAGAATGGTAGACAAAGTGTACTTTTATCTGCTCTACCGGCCGGTAAAAACCCTGCTCTGCATAGCATGGACCATTATCACAAATATACTAAAATACCATGAGTGTGGAATATTTATACTCATGTTCCATGTTTCACCTCTTGGATCAATGGCCTTTGGGTTGCTATTGGGTTGCACAATGAATGGACGAGTTGAGATGCAAGAGAGAGAGAGAGAGAGGAAGAGGGCATTAAGCTATACAAAGAGGAAGAGTTTGGAGACACAAATTGGTAGTGCGATGTATGCATCTTTGTCAGTGTTGTTAGGTGATGAAATGATCCGAGTGAGCATTGGAACCATGCTTAGGGCTCGGAGGAGCCAAAGGAAAGGTAGAAGAATGAAAGGGTAGTAGGAAGAGAGGAGTTCATGAGAGATAGGTACCCATGAGCATGGCGGCTGCTTTACTCGTCTTTGGTTGTATCTGCACGTCAACAAATATCAAGGGGAAAGGCGACATAACTAGGGACTGAGGGCATCAGTGAAGACAAATACACCGACCATATCTTCACCCTCATCAAGAACTACTAGTAGGTGGATAGGAAGAACATGACAATGGCTGATGAACTCGCATGTTAGATGAACCAAATTGATATTTGCCTATGATATCAAGTCAGATTGCCCAAATATCCCAACCCTAACAGTTGTGTATGTGATCAGCAGCGATTTGGGCTATCGGAGAAACAACTAGTAGGTGGATAGGAAAAACACAACAATGGCTTATGGACTCGCGTGTTAGATCAACCATATTGGTATTCGCCTATGAAATCAAGTGGATTGTTCAAATCGCCCAACCCCAACACCTCGAGCGTTAACATTCAATGTCATATCCTCAACTGCAAGGCAACAATGTGCATGAAGCAAAGATAAGTCCAAGGCCCGAGCCCGCTAAACAAAGCCATTTTCCACCAGGGTTTGCAGCCTTGCAGCCAAGTGATTCCAAATTGTAACTTCGGCTATAAGTAGTTGTGCGTGTATGTGGAGATCGGTGGCGATCAGATAAACAACCTACATGGGTTGAATGTAACGTGGTTATTGATCTTGTTACTAACTAGAGCATGTTCTGGTGCACATAAGAGTTCCTCTAGGTCTAGGGCATAAATGCTAGTATGCAAGTCAAAAGCCATTTGGTTTGATCGAGAATTGCTTTCAAGGACCTTAAAGGAAGAGTTGTTGAAGGCCTGGGTGGTCTAGAGTGGGCCAACCTCTATTAAGCTTGACCGTTTATTTTAGTCGTTGACCCTCTTTCGTAGTTCTTGCGTTTCCTTATGAGCTTGCAGGATCATGAAGCGTCGGCTCGTGCAGTTTAGTGGATTCATTAATAGTTTGGGTGAATTTTCATCACAACTTGATGCATTACCGCGTTATTTTCGCACAATTTAGACTAGGTTCATGGTATGGCATCGTACAATGCCCCATTTCACTATTTTCTTTCCACAAGTTTGCAAGTCTAGCGGTCGACCCTTGTTCAAAGTTCTTGCCATGATGCTGGGAAATAGACTTGCACAATAACTAGGCGAGAACAAGAGTGATAAATAGCCACTTAATGATATGCTACACCTACTTGACATTTTCAAAATTAGTACAAAGGTAGAGTGGAAACATTACAATAACTACACTTCATTCCCTAGATTGACAAGTACTTTAAAGCAAGTAATGTTAGGGCCATGGCTAGAGATAGTGAAACAGATGGAATATATTGTTGATATTGCATTCTTACTAGCAATTGGCTTTGTGGCCGGGTAGTTAGGGTCTTTTGCCCTGGCTTCACTCGGATCATGATCACTTTTCTAGCTACTCAACCTTTTTCCTTGACCTGTTCGACTCATGGTCCTGGTAACTATCAGTGCATCCTCTGGTGGCGGGGTGGGACCTAGGGCCTAGGATTGGTTTGGTGAAGGGCTAAGCAACCTTCTTTTAGAACACCGACTCCTCATAGAGTGTGTGCATAGCCTCTTAATAAATGCACTGGTGATTCCATCAATGCAAATTGGCTATTGTCTAGAGAACATATTGTGAAACTTTGAGAGTGCTGAAATACATGTTATTTTATATATGCACGTGTTATAGACAAAAAATGCATGAAGGGGATCCACTTGAGCCCAATGGACAAATAAAGCAGATAGATACTTAAATTTGACCTAACCATTCGCTAACAGCCAAGAGCATCTTAAGTGAAGTCCTTACTTTCAACCACAAGAAATTTTGTAGAACCAATTAAATACCAATTATATTTCACTTAATAATGTTTATCATCTTTCTTATGCTTATTTGAGTTCTTCCATTGGGAGATATAACCTATGCACCAAGACACTAACCACACACAAGACCATGAGAATTTTGTATCTATATATGAGAGAATTCCTTATTTAACACAGTGTTTAAATTTTATGCCCTATTTGACATGGAAAAATGATTTCTTCCCTATCTAACAACGAGTCTAAATTTTATGCCTTTTATGACACTTCTGTCCATTTTAAGCATAAATGACACCTGAAAAGACCCTTTTGCCCCTCATGTGTTATGTTTGTGTGTGCGTGTGTGTGTGCTACTGCGTGTGTGCATGCGCGCGCTTGTGTGCTACTGATGCTGCGTGTGTGCATGCGTGCGCACGTGTGTGCTACTGATGCTGCGTGTGTGTGCTACTGCGTGTGTGCGTGTGTGCGTGCGGCTGCGTGTGTGTGCGCTGCTGCGTGCGTGTGTGTTGCAGCGTGTGTGCTACTGCTGCTGCTGTGTGTGTGGTGTGCTGCGTGTGTGTGCGCGCTACTGCCCCACACATACCATATGAGGGGCAAAAGGGTCTCTTCAGGTGTCATTTAGGCTCAAAATGGATGGAAGTGTCATAAAGGGCATAAAATTTAGACTCATTGTTAGATAGGGAAGAAAAAGTTTTTCAAAGTCAAATAAAGAAACGGAATTTAAGGTAGTGTTAAATAAGGAATTGTTTCTCTATAATATATCATGGAGGCTTTTCTATACAGATAAGCGAGTTTTGAGCTTTGTTTTGTGAGTGAATTCCCGTGGACCAAGCTTTGTTTGAGCTAGGGCCTGATTTGCTTGATTCACAAGGAACAGAATAGATTTTATCGTAGAATATATTACCTGCCTCTGAAACATTAAAAGATTAAAACATTCTTTCTCTTCCCAAGAAAACTGCATCTTGCTGCCAAACTGATTGTTGAGGTTTGATATTTTTGTTTGCCTGTTTCTTGAATCTTGATAATTGGTTTCTCTTCTGCAGCCAACCTGAAGTGAAGTGGATTCAGGGAAGCATTCAATTTTGCATCTTTAAGGTTGCCAGATATTAAAGTCGTCTTTGAACCTGTTATCCTCATTTTATCATCACTGATCAAACTGATGAGAGCTGCCAGAACATGCAAATGGGTATGTGTAATTACTATAGCTCTTTTCTTTGGTGTAACGAGAATATTTCCCTAGCTTGCGGTTGTCAATATCTTAATTCATTCTTTTTAGATTTTGCTCCAGCGAAAATCTCGTGTTTTCACTTCTACTTGTTTCGGGAAATACTCCCTCCGTAAAGAAATATAAGAGCGTTTAGATAATAAAGAGTAGCAAACTATTCATTCCTTCTGTTATGTACTTGTACTCTTTTACATTTTGCTTGACACGCTCCACTATGTTGTTTTCCTGCAGAAACAAACAGTTCGCCTCATTCACCTTCTCAGATTTTTTATGGCCTGTACTGCTTAATTCCTTGGCCCATTCTGCTGAAAAGGTATACCGTACTGTTCCTGTATTACTATGACCCTAAGGCACAAAGTGTTAAGAATGTCTCTTTTGATGTTATTTTTCTTCTCCAAAATGGCAACGTAGGTTCTGTTTCTGGACGGAATGGTGTTCCAGATTGGGATGCTAATACTATAGAGTGTCCATGTCCGGACTTGTCCACGAAGTGGTCTGACCTAACCTCTGCCCTCAAATGCCTATGCTCACCCAAGCTGTAGATCACAAATACCTTGCTGGTCAGGCTGGGCTCTGCTTCCCATGGGAACTGATGCTTAACCCAGCCCTGCTCGGCGGGGCAGCTGGCTGCCCATCTCCTCGCCCACCTCATGCTTACTCTGTCTGCCTCATCCTTTGTGTTACATTCTTTCCTCCAACAGCAAGGTGTGGCTTGGCTATTGATTTCAGTTCTGTTTTGCCGGCGAGAATGGTGAAGGCTTTGGTTTACTTCTAAGATCAGCGTTAAAAACAGGCTTCTGCTGTGCAGCCTGTGTTATATCAGTAAATAAATGGAATTTAATTTCAATGCCACTAGTTGACTCTGAAACTATAGATGTGCCATTGCTTTTCTCCCATTTACGAGAATGCCATATTAAAGGCTTAACAAAATGGAGTCACAAATGCAACCAACACAACCCTCTACACTTACATCCCTGGCTACACATCCCCCTACAGTAAGATGCAACAAACTAGAGCCAAACTAACAATCTTAATCAAACAGGTCCGTCCATTAGCATGTCTTCTGTTTTTGCCATATTGACCAGCCTGGACTACATTGGTTCGGAAACTACCTCATTAACACATATTGACCCAGCTTGTACTAGTCACTGGAGCACATGCCCCCACCTCACAGCCCTCTCGATTGTGTGCTCTACTCACCTCCTGGCTGAATCCCCTTCTCCAAAATCCCTTGCCAAGTTCAGTGAGTCAAGCGAGGCTGCAGCACAAGCCTCCACGGTACGGACATGACATGTGTAATTGAGCAGGACTGAAGGCTGGATCTGGGAATGGAGCCAGCCGGTGACTTGGGTGCGTGAGTGGGGACAATGGTTGGCTGTGCGCATGGAACCAGGTCAAGTGAGGTGCCTAGGCTTGCCTTGGAGGTTCCACTAAATATACAATCCTTGCTCATGGCCTGAAGTATGCCTAGATGCTGATGGGTGTATTGTATCCTGCTTGTGTTAGCTTATGGATTCTATAGCATAATTGCGTAAAACCTGATCGACTATGGATTCATAAAACCTTGTTATTATGCTTGCTAAACTTTGCATTTTAGACACTCCAATTGTAGGAAACCTCAGAATCTCAGTACATTATGGCTCAAGAATTTTACAGTATTGCTGTATGAACTGACTACATTAGCTCCAGGGTTGTAATGCATAAATTTATAACAATTCTGGGTCAGACTCGAGCACGGAAATCTTCTCCGGATAGCTAGTTATCTTTTCCATACCCTCTGTTTTAGCGTCAGGTAATACCAATTCCTCCCTGCCCTTTTGCTCTTTGTACCTCTTTGACATTGTCATAAATAAATCTACTTCTACTTATAAAAGCATGAGTTTGGTGAATCCAAATGATCTGAGCCATCTACTTCTCTACTTATAAAAGCATGAGTTTGGTGAATCCAAATGATCTGAGCCATCTACTTCTCTACTTATAAAAGCATGAGTTTGGTGAATCCAAATGATCCGAGTCATCCAACCACCTATTTCCAACATCTCACGCTGCTCCAATGATGTATCACGTCATCAATAATTTGGAAAAGACATTACTTGCATTAAACACAATTAATATTGATATCAAAATTAATTTTGGTTAATTTTGGAAATAGTATTACTGCCAAACTAGATGTGCGTGCGGCTACACGATAGTAGGATTTTCTATCATAGCTTGCCACAGTAAGTAAAGACCCAAAGGGGCAGATCCAACATGGTCAATCCAATGACTCAGGTCTCCATTGGTGAGCGCTCAATATGTTTAGCGTGCAGTTAATATCAATGCCAATGCTAATCACATAATCAACACGCAAATAATATCCTACTCTGTTTTAAATATAAGTCATTTTAGAGAGTTAAATATGGAGTACATACGGATGTATATAGACATATTTTAGAGGATTCACTCATTTTGCTTTGTATGTACCATATTAGAATCTGTTAAAAGACTTATATTTAGGAACGGAGGAAGTACCTAACATCTACTCCCTCCGTCCGGAAATACTTGTCATCAAAATAAATAAAAGGAGATGTATCTACATGTATTTTAGTTCTAGATACGTCTCTTTTTGTCCATTTTGATGACAAGTATTTTCGGACGGAGGGAGTACATGCTATTAATATACTGCCTAATATCAATATGCACTGCATGTGCGCATTTACTAGTTGTCATAAATATTCCATAAATAAAATATATGTATGTGTGGGGCTTAAGTCCCCAGTACAACCACCGAAAACACAAAGCTAGAGGTTTTATAAAATTAACAAGGTAGGGTCTTGGCTTGTCTTTGACCCTATTAACCAGTAGGCCTAGATCAGATTTGAGGCACAACCTCCAGGAAATCCTTGGTGGGGCAATTTCTTCCAGACTCTTGTGATTGTGTTCCTTCCATCCAAAATTTAACAACCACAGGAGCATAATTTAGTTGCTTACAGGGCTGCTAATCATATTTCCTTATCTGATGAAGGTAATAACTAAAGAACCTTTTCCTAGTATGTCAGCTATCAAATATGTGAGGCATATATAAATGGTTGCTCATCTGCAACATGTCTCATGCAGTCTGGGGGTGTTAATGAGGGTGACAAGGTTTAGGCTTCTGCTAGTGGATGCATCACACCAAACCTGAAGCTCAACATTGCTTTTGTAGAGTACTTGCACCCTTTCTCACGTTCCAAGCTTTTGTAGTCCTTCAAAAGTTGTTGATGTTTGTTGCTTCCTGAATCCTGATGGTCGGTCGTTTTGCTTCCTATTTTCTGAATAAAGCAGGGTGTGGCTTGTTCGAGAAATGTACTCGGTCCATAAAGAATATAAGAGCGTTTAAATCATTACTTTAGCGATCTAAACGCTCTTACATTTCTTTACAGAGGGAGTGTATGCTTATCAAATGAATTGCTCAATAGGCTCACTTAGTAATATCCAATGCCCTTGTAGGGTCTTAAAATGTCTGCAGAGCACAGATGAACATCTCATTCATTTTCTATGGATTCTTTACAGTCAGCACAGAGTATCCAAAAATGGAAAATGCGATGAATATTTGTACTGTGTCCGGTTAGACAAGGTTTACGTCTGGTGAATTGCTGCACTATGTTGATGCAACCTAATACTTCCATGAATAATTGGTATTTGGCTGGCATGCCCTACCAGTATACCACCATCTGTGGCAGCTTGCTCAGTTCCTCTAGTGTGTTACTATCATGGCACATTTGTTTGCAATTTTTCGATCTCTGGAAGCCGCTAAAGCATGCCATGATGCTTGGTTCAGGATCAAAGAAACAGACATGCTACTGCTCCTTTTGTGGCCAGACTGTTCATTAGCTCCTAAAGCTATCGGGGTTCAGGATATGCTCTTCTGTCCTGCGGAGTTTCTTTGCAGTTATGCTCTTGGAGTTACAACTCGAGATGCTCTTTGATAAAGAAAATCCAGGTTCAAAGATATCATGAATAGTCAGAAATCCAGGATACATATTTCAATTCTTGTATTGCTTTCTTTATCACAAGGTCCAGCGATGCTGACGGTATGGCAGCACTGCACATCAAAAGCCGTATGATTTTTGCTGCTGTTTATGAATGCTACACAAGCAGCCTTGAGGAAGATCTATGAGCAGGAGAATGCCAGTGTCGCAACAGTATTTTTTCTTTTTTTCTTTCAGTTTGTACTGTGCCCATTATGCCAAAACTGCAAACTATGATGTACAGTTTTGAGGCTTAAACTCGTTTTGTTGTCTCTGAGGGCTTGTACACTCTGGCGACGATCATTGAAGAGATCAAGGTTCAGCGCAAGTTCTGTTTTTCATAGAAGAGGTGCAAACCGTGGTGTGCATATATGTTGGTCATCGTTGCTTCGTAATAAAGCTTTGCTTTACGTTGAAAAGAAGAAGGGGTAATATCACTGCTTGTCATAGAACTTGTGTCAGATGTGTAGTTTGGTGATAAAATTTTAAAAATACGGTTTTTTGGTGATCTAACTTGTGTTTATGTGCAATAACTTGTGTTTATGTGCAAATACGGTCACGCCGTCTGTTTATGCGTGTATAGTCTGTTTATGCGTGTATACGCTGCTTGGTGACGCGCACACATTTTTTATTTTGCACTGAGGCCCTTGTATTTATTTAATTACAAACGAAGCCCCCCTCAAATAAAATTTAAAAGTCACCTTCAAGTAAAATAAAAAAGGCTGCAGCCGATGGGTTTGAGAACCCACGACCTCCTAATATAACACATGCGCACATCACCTAACCACTACACCAAGTATCAATTAGCGTTCAAAAAGAGAACCCACGACCTCCTAATATAACTCATATCCAAATAAATTTTCTCTAACCAAATTTCCATTAACGGAAAAAAATGAGCGCCCGAAATTTTTGAATCTAAACAAGAGAAACTAGTGTAACAACATATGAACATAACTTAAATCCTCATATGGGCATACAATATCAGTTCCTCTTTTGGGATTTTTTTTGTCTTATTGATGCTCATTTTAAAAAATTATGTTTTTTAAAAAAGGTTTGTCTATATCACATCTAGATGTGAGATAATATCTCACATCTAACTCCCTCGTCCTTAAAATTCATGGATGACTTTAAAAAAAAGATGAGAGAGTTTGATGTGAGATAATATGTCACATCTAGATGTGAAATAGCAAACCTGTTTTTAAAATATTGTTCTCGGTGCCGCAACAATGAATTCGACTCACGACTTTTCTATGGGGAAGGAGTCGGGCTGACCACTATACAGGAAGCATTTATTTAAAATAATGTGTTAAAATAAATATATTTAGACATTAATTTTTGGAATCCAATAACTCCCGAACGTTCGGATTTTAAGCATTTCATCCCGAACGTTTTTACATGGCAACTTTACTTCATAGGGGATGGCAACTTTAGTTGATAGGGGATGGCAAATTTGTCCTTTTTCGTTTTTTTGTTAGAAAATTGCCATGTTTCCGTAATCTCACGCAAACTAATGTTGCCATCTAAAACGTTCGGGTTGTCATGCTTAAATCCCGAACGTTCGGGAGTTATCATTATCGTTTTTTTTTAAATTTCGGGCAAATAAACATGGAATTGCCGAGATATTTCGAACTGAATTTTGCAGCTCCTTCCAAAAAACCGGAATAAAAATAATCTTGCTCGTGAACAAGTTTGTATATGTTTTGGGTTAAACATTATACATTTTAACGCATGTTTTAAAATTGAATTTCAATTGAAAAATTATCGCGAAAAAATATTTTTCAGAAATCTATTTTTCTAGCCAAACCAGGGAAAACAGAATCGAGAAAAAGAAGTGAGTTCAGTGTAAAAGTAAGTATCTCCACAAATGCAGTAAACTGTGCTTGGTGGATGGTTTGCTAGTGCGTTTACGTATATGCAGTCACGAGTTCAAACCTTGACCACATCGTTTTTGTTTTGCATTTCTTGCACCAATTTGTTTCAGTCATATCCACTAGCACACCACGTTAGACGTCGGGCCAGTTCTTTTGCTGTCTTTTCTGGGCTTGCAGAATAAGCTGCCCCCAACCCAGCTTATTCTAGAAGCCCAAGTTAATTTTATCTTTTAGAAGCCTACTAGTGAAGTATTAACTACTAGCCTTCTAAAAAAATAATTTGGCTTAGGCTTCTGGAATAAGCTGGGTAGGGGCAGCTTATTTCAGCTTATTCTATAAGCCAGCAAAAGACTGGCTCGAAGTGATCGTATTTGCACGAGATGACAAGTTATGTGATCACAATTCTGTATTTTATAAATTTTATACCAAACTGAACATCAAGTGCAAGTTGTATGACTCCCGGTGGTATTACCTCTCAGTTTGGAGTTTTAAATTAAAAATACATTTACGGGCTGTATGTGCTTGCATGGAACAAAAAGCATACATGTGGTATTCAGAAGCCGATTATCAATGTGTGTGTGGTGGTGATCCATACAAACAACTCCTGCTTATCTCACATCTCATCCATACTCATTTGTTAAATTCATGTACAATATTTGTATTTCTAATTTCACAAATTAGATGTGATTACACATGCTAACCGATCTACTCCTTGTAGCTCTAGGGTTTGCGTCCTTGAACCACCGATGCTTGAGCGCTTGCTCCGCCGTGAGCCTCTTCTCCGGGTTGCATCATAGAAGACCGCTCAAGACCTCGAAACCAGCCTCTGACAGTGTTGGCGGGCCTTCTACCCTAGCCTCAGCGGGACAGGGGAACTTGTTGCGCAAGAAGCTTCCTAGTTGGCATCCGCCGGGTAGCCTCCGCCCATCGTAGCTGGACCACTCTTTGATGTCTGCAGAGCCGAGAAGATCCAAGATTTCGCTGAGGTGCTCCATGTCCGACCTCCCATGGAAAGGGTGCTGGCCGGCGAGGAGCTCGGCCATCATGACACCGAGTGCCCACGAGTCGACACGCTCGTCGTAATCCGTGGACCCGAGGAGGATTTCTGGCGCGTGATATCCCTGTGTCCCAATAGGGTTAGAGTAGGGCGGCCCGTCGGCCATGCTGCACGACAGCCCGAGGTCGCAGATCTTGAGGTTCCCATGGCTGTCAACAAGCACATTTTCCGGCTTGAGGTCCCGGTGCATGAGGCCGAGACGATTCATCCTCCTCTCGCTGGCGAGAAGCTGTCTCATGTGAAGGCGAACCTCCAGCTCGGTGTGCCTCCTCCCAAAACGGACATGCTTCATGACGTGCCTGAGAGTCGGCCCCACAAACTCCATGGCGAGGAAAGCGCCGCTGTCAAGTTGGCCGGAGGCGCGTGGCTGCACGATGGACGGGTGGCCGCTGCACGCCTCGAGAGCGCCGACCTCGCTCGCGAAGTCGGAGAGGTAACGCTCGCCGTCGCCGTGGCCGTCGCTCGCCCGGAGGCACTTCACCGCCACGATCTCGCCCGTGCGGCGGTCCCTCGCCCGGTAGACGACGCCGAACGTTCCTGCGCCGAGCACCTCGAGCCGCTGGAACTGGCCGCTGCTTGCGGGGGAGTTTGGGTCGGCGTTAGTGGCTGCTGCTCTCTGATTCTTACGCGTCGCCGGTGTGCCCATGGCCGCGTGATCTAGGGCGGCCACGCCCACGCGTGGCGGTGTTGAAGTCGACCACCCCATATTTCTCTTGGTTGATCGACTGCTCGGCAGCTAAAATAGTTTTTTTTTTGAGACAAGCTAAAATAGCTAGAAGGCCGGAGAGAGAGAGGATTTGCTTTTGCTTTATTTCTCACAGCCGTATGGGTATGGCTATGTACTGTATATATAGAGGTATGCTACACGACTCGTGAATGGACACGAATCAGGTTCGGACACGGACTGCACAGTTTCTACGCGTCATATTGCTCTCATGGTCATGGATAGGAAACTGTAGGAGGCTACGCATACGCGCGTGTCGTACACGTCGTGTGACTGAGTCGATCCGCCTGATTACGCAATGTTCACGTTCGTCATTGGTGCACCGTCACCACCAGTACGGCAATCACGATGCTTATATATATATATATCTATCAATTTCACACGTGAGATATTTAAGCATTGTCTTAGAGAGGCTAAGAGAGCAGCACGTGCTTTAGCTAAAAATGGTGAGAGTCATGGGATGGAGTCATGGAGATCCTCTAGCTTTTTTCTTTTTTTTTTTTGCGGGGAAAATCAGAGAGCTTTATTGAGTAAAAGCATTCTTGGAACAATCAGCCATAAGGCTGGACACTAAGAAGGTAGGAGTCTCGTCAAGCCAACTATCGATCACATTAAGTGTGCGGGTACGCTTTGCACACAAGTGAGTCGGGAGATTAGCTGATCTGTTTACACATTGTATAGTAAAAGAGGAAAATTGAACACTAAGCTCTCCTATCTCTAATAGTAATGGAGCCACAGTCGAAAGGGAATTATGGCGAGTGGTCCAGAGTGTCACCAACTCCAAGCAATCGACTTCCATTATCACATGCGAGAATCCCCGAAGAGATGCAAACCGAACTCCATCTCGCAAAGAAAGTCCCTCCATGATCAAGGGGTCCGAAATCCCCACATATGGCTTGCACCAGGCACCGAGAAGAGCCGCAGGAGAACGAGCAATGCCTCCCGCCCCCTGCCATCCGCCAGGTTGAGAGCTCCATCGGTGGTGATTTTTACAAACCATCATCAGGAGGCTGCCGCCCAAAGCCCGACAAGACCAGCGTATCCTTGCGCGGCAAGTGAAGGAGTGCAATGGCCTCCTTTGTATCTCGGATCGTCGCTGTAGGATCTCTTCTTCACCGTGCTTGATACGATTCCTGGAATGCCAAAAGATCACATAATAGTGGTGATCTTAGCACGGTCATCATCGGTAAACCGCGGGTCACATAAGATATTGCGAGCCCACGAATCCGGATGTAAGCGAGGAAGCCGAAGTCCGAACCATGCACACGCCTCCTCCTAGAAGCGTTTAGCATGCAAGCAATGAATCAATGCATGTTTCAGATCCTCGTCCGTAGCAAGACACACTTTACATCTACGAATTTTTGGAATGTGTCTATAATTGAGAGTGGCTTCATCTGGAAGAATCCCGCAAAGAGCTCTCCACCAAATAACCCTCACTTTTGGGATGACATTCAATTTCCACAAGGCTTTCACATCTGTTGATCATCATTTGAGGTACCGGTAGCCATCCCTTCGTCTAGAGCCAAACGCTCGTTCTGAGTCACAAGAGCACGGTACGCCGACTTCACAGTGTAGTTGCCTGATCTTTCGAATGCCCAAGCAAGATAATCATCACCTCCCCCTTGCCGGATGGGAATATTAAGAATGGCCTCGGCATCCGGGGCAATGAAAGTATCTCAGCTCACCTCATGCTTCCAAGACCAATTTGATGTGTCAATGAGGTCTGCCACAGTTTGAACAACAGGGTTCCGCGGTCGAGAGATAGGTGACATGGATATAGTACCTGGAATCCCTTTATCGGTCCAGCCGTCGATGGTGCTACCATCTTCGACACGGGAGATCAAGCCACATCGTAGAGCTTCTCTTCCTGCTATAATAGCTTTCCAAGTGGCCGAGGCCGACTTAGACAAAGTAGCATGCATAAAATCTATGTCAGAAGAATAACGTCCCTTCAATACTCTTGTACAGAGGGAATTAGGGTTCGTTAGAAAACGCCATCCATGCTTCCCCAACATGGCAAGATTAAATAGATGAGGGTCTCTGAAACCCATCCCGCCTTTACACTTGGGTGTTGCTAACTCTTTCCAAGACACCCAATTCATTGATCTTTTGTCAAGAGAACTACTCCAAAAATATTTGGCCATAGGAACTTTCTTGGTTAACAAAAAAGCACTCATCGGGTAGGTGGGAATAGCTTGAACAACTGATTTCAACAAAGTCTCGCGGCCTGCACAAGCTAATAATTTCTCCGACCATCCCTGCATTCTCGCCCGGGCCCTCTCACTAATGTGATCAAAGGTTCCCTTGTGATCCGTCCCACAGCAGTAGGGAGACCCAAATATTTCTCATTAAAAGCCTCAACCTGAATGTTCAAGGTTGCCTTCAAAAGTTGCCTCAAGTCTGTCAGTGTATTGGACCTGAAATATATAGAACTTTTTTCTCTGTTGATACACTGACCCGAGGCCTCTCCATATATCCTCAAGATTTCATTTAACCTGAGCGCACTTGGGTTACTTGCATTGATGAAGATGAGACTATCATCTGCAAAAAGCAAATGGGTTACCCACGGTGATCTATAGCTCACCCGTAGTCCCCTATCAATGGCTCCACCATTGTAATACTTCAACAATGAGGAAAAACCTTTGGCACACAACAAAAATAAATATGGTGACACCGGATCTCCTTGCCAAAAACCTCTAGTTGGTGTGAAATAAGGAAGTAGCTCCCCATTGATTCTCACTGAAAAACGGACAGAGGAAACACACTTCATTATCAGCCTGACGAAGCCCATACTGAAACCCATCCACGACAATATTGCTTCAAGGTAATGCCACTCGACACGGTCGTAAGCCTTCATCATATTAAGCTTAACCGCACAAGAAAAGTTCTTCCCCTTCTTCCTCCTCTTCATCGTGTGAATACTTTCATATGCAACAAGTACGTTATCTATGATGAGTCGTCCGGAAACGAAAGCACTCTGCTCCTCACTGATGATTTCATCCATCAAGCTTCGTAATCGATTCGTTATAGCCTTGGCTGCAATCTTGTATAGCACCGGACACAAAGCTATGGGACGATACTGCGTAATTGTTTGGGGGTGACGTACCTTTGGTATTAGTGTAATAGAAGTGTCATTCAAACCTGTTGGTAGTTCACCTCCATTAAGGAAATCCAAGACTGCCAAGGTCACCTCATTGCCCAACAAATCCCAATGCCTTTGATAGAACCCTGCAGTGAAACCGTCCACACCAGGAGCTTTCGAAGGCACCATCTGAAACAACGCCAATTTGACCTCCTCTCCCATGTAGGGTTTAGTCAGCTCATCGTTCATGGCTTTGGTGACTCTCACCGGTACATGTGATAATAGATGACTGGAGTCACTAAAACACTGCAACCGGTACAGATTTTGATAGAAGGTCTGCACCTCCTCCTTGTCCTCACTTTCAGTAGCACAAACGGAGCCATCAACACGTCTCAGACCCGATATTCTGTTCATTCATTTGCGTTGTGTTGCTTGAGCTTGAAAGTAGGAAGTATTTTGGTCTCCATCTTCTAGCTTTCTTAATTCCTGTAATTGTTACGCCAAGTTAATATATACTGCCATGATAGTATTTCTCAAAAAAGGGTGAATATCATAAAACCATCACATATATGTCTAGGGTTTTAAACCGCAACCACTTTGCTTAAGCGCTATAAAAATGTGTCTACTTCAGCGTAATTTTTGACAATCAACATTGGTGAGTCATTTGGAGTGAATTAAACATGGGCTGGTAGCAAGGGGCGACATCGCATAAACTGATCGACACGTCTATTTGACCGTTAAGTTGGGCGTGGGGCCACTCGTCAACGTTAACACTACCCTCTCTCACACATGCATATTCCTTCAAGGCATTTGATCAAACATGGTGAGGGTCATGGTATGGTGAGGGTCATGGGATGGAGTCATGGAGACCCTCTGGCTTTCTTAATTCCTGTAATTGTTATGCCAAATTATATACCGCCATGATGGTATTTCCTAAAGAAAGGGTGAATATCATAAAACCATCACATCTATGTCTAGGGTTTTAAACCGCAGCCACTTTGCTTAACCGCTACAAAAATGTGTCTACTTCAGCGTAATTTTTGACAATTAACACCGGTGAGCCGTTTGGAGTGAATTAAACATGAGTTGGTAGCAAGTGCCGACATGGCATAAAACGACCGACACTGTCTATTTGACAGTTAAGTTGGGCGTGGGGCCACCCATCAATGTTAACACTACTCACCCGCAAAAATAAATGTTAACACTACTCTCTCTCACACATGCATATTCCTTCAAGGCATTTGATCAAACACGGTGAGGGTCATGGTATGGAGTCATGGAGACCCCATGGCTTTCTTAATTCCTGTAATTGTTATGCCAGGTTCATATATACCGCCATGATGGTATTTCCTAAAAAAGGGTGAATATCATACAACCATCACATCTATGTCCAGGGTTTTAAACCGCAACCACTTTACTTAACCGCTACAAAAATGTGTCTACTTCAGCGTAATTTTTGACAATTAACACCGGTGAGCCGTTTGGAATGAATTAAACATGGGTTGGTAGCAAGTGCGGACATGGCATAAAACAACCGACACTGTCTATTTGACAGTTAAATTGGGCGTGGGGCCACCCGTCAACGTTAACACTACTCTCTCTCACACATGCATATTCCTTCAAGGCATTTGATCAAACACAGTGAGGGTGATGGTATGGTGAGGGTCATGGTATGGATCATGGAGACCCTCTGTCTTTCTTAATCTATAATACCTAAATAGTTCATCCCCACTAACCTATTTCTCTTCACATGCAGCCTGTCCACATCAGCAACAACATGCAGCCATCCAACTCATCTAATCTGCCACATCATCAAGTGCTTTCTTTTATTTTTCTAATCCTCTCGTCCATTCAATGGTTTTTCTATAGAGGATTCCACACCGGCCACACACTTGCCTGAGAGGTTTCGTGTCACACGCTTCCCCTTCCCCAGGCCCAGTGGCCTCTTTTTTCAATGCAGCGCAACCTGCTACCTTCTCCAGATCAACTTCTCCCCCACTTCATCTTCTCCGGTGTCAATTAAATCACGGTAGTGGAAAGGGTACAGCTCTATATTTACACGGGGAGCAATCAATCGATCAGATCATCAGAGCCAAGAAGACGAGACGGCGAGATCGAGGTTCATGTCAAGGTTCAGACCAGCGGCGAGGCGGAGCGACGGCTCATCGGAGCAGCGGCCTACTTGGTGGTCATGTCCGAGCCGTTGGCATCGCTGCTCGCAGTCATGGCCTCCTCCTGCCGGCCGCTCGACAGCGTCAGGTCACACCCCGCCGCCGACTGCTGCTGCTTTTGACGCGTGCTTACCTACAGTAACATGTTATGTGAACATTAATACTCTCCCTATCCTCGCTCACCCATGCCACTCGATGTGTCTCTTCTTCTCCTTTGATGTAGGGCTCCATGGTCCTCTATCCCACGGACTTCCCTCACCATCCACCAAATCGACAAGAGTGTGCTACAGCAAGCAGTAGCAGCAAGCGACGGAAGTGTTGGCTTGGTCAGGAGGAGCACAGCTACTGGATCATGGTCTAGGCACACCTGAGATACCAAATAGTACTTTCAAGTTGTAGATTTCCTCTAGCAGATTGCATCACTAATGTTACTGAATTTATTTGTGATAGACGATGCTATCATCCACTTGAGGTAACTCTTGCTGCTCCATTGTGTTGGTCTGATTGCCTTAATTTGTACAGACCGTACTGCACATTGCTAAACAAGACCTCTGAAGAAATTGTCTTGCAAAAATGCACAAATCTCTTTTGATGGTATGACGCCTAATCTTCTCTGTGGTTCAATACATATTGTATTTTTAATTACTGATGTGTTGTGAACATATTTCGTAATAATCAAATATATTGATGTTGCAGGCTACTTATGTCTGGATTACGGGGTAAAAAAGCTTTTGTATGGATTAGTTCTCTTCCAATCATTTCATGTTTTGATGTTGCGATTTACTTCCACATATATGGGCAGCTGAGAGTGTTGACAAGTGTAGGCCTGAACAGTTGAAGGAAGATGATACAAAAATAGTTGAAGGACGGTCAGCCTATTTTTCATCCAATTCTCTTTAGTCTTGCATGGACCAAAAAATATCAATATTAAAACAAGATACATATTATTTGAAAGTTGCCAAAATTCTATTGGATAAACATTAGAGCTCATCACTCCTTGTGTTTGCTAACCTCTATCTTAAATAATCTTCCTTGAGAGTTTTTTTAATCTACGATGAACTTTGGTGGTTGTGGTCTCAACTGCTAATTTCCCTATCTATAGAAGTAAGAACATACCCTTCTTTAATTATCCTTACAAATTGCTATTCTTTGATTCCTACAGAATTGCTTCCGTTCTACATCTTTAATCTAATTATGTTTAGCTTTGCGGAATCAGTACGATTTACTTCATCATGCTCTCTTCATTAATTGTTATATTTGTTTGGTTTACGTACATGCCGTTGTTTTGGAACAGGTTATCATGACTGCCCAAACCATGACTGTTACAGACTTAGCCAGTTTTGCATTGATCAATCCCATGAAATGATTTTATTTTAGCCAAGAAACGGTATGGTTAACAAGTATATCCAAATTATTTATATTTCATTTGTCTAACATATCCATTTTTCTTGCTACAATTCCCGCAACAACGTGCGGGGGTATTATCTAGTTCCTATAATTGTTATGCCAAGTTTATATATATCGCCATGATGATATTTCCTAAAAAAGGGGTGAATATCATAAAACCATCACATCTATGTCTAGGGTTTTAACCGCAACCACTTTGCTTAACCGCTAAAAAAATGTGTCTACTTCCACGTATTTTTTGACAATTAACACCGGTGAGCCGTTTGGACTGAATTAAACATGGGCTCGTCGCAAGTGCCGACATGGCATAAAACGATCGACACCGTCTATTAGACCGTTAAGTCCGGTGTGGGGCCACCCGTCAACGTTAACACTACTCTCTCTCACACATGCCTATTCGTTCAAGGCATTTGATCAAACAACTTGCGTGGGACTGCGGCGTCGACCCTTGGCTTCCACGACCCACCTCTTGGATGCCTTCTCGTCTCTAGTTGATGTCCATGAGCTAGCTACGATCTAGGATAGATGATCCACAAAAGTAATTTGACAGTTCCTCACCGTGGGCAATGTATGCATGTGACAAAGGAGTGGATATAGGCAAAATTTGTTCTCCATGGGCCATTGTTTTGTGCACTTCTTTGTATAAATGATTCTTCTCATCTTCCTTCTCCTAGTGGCACGATAACGTGGTTCGAAACTCAACGATTCATCAGAATTGGTGATGGTGGCTGGCGACCATGTTTCTCTTTGTCGGTTTCAACTTTACGCGAACTTTTTGCCCTATAAGTGCTCCTCCGCGTGCGTTTGCGCTTTGCTCGTTGACGGGAACGAGGAGGAGGGCTGGGCCACCGTCGTCGGAGATGACAGGGAAGAGGAAAAATGAAGAAAAAAATCATCAGAATCTTGCCAAAGTTGGGGAGGGGGCGCTATGGGTGGCGGAGTGGGACTGGGCTGGTAGGCGGCATGGTGCGCGGCTGCACCATCGACCATGGGAGCTCTATAGCTTCCCCATTCTTAATGAGACTTGTCCATCCTGGAGCAAATATGGCTTAGTGTGGACTTTTTTTGGGGGGCAGGGGAGCTAAATTTGAAGAACTAAATGAAACGAGAAATGGGTTAGTTAGGCGATAAATTCCCCAACCAAAAGGTTTCCCTCATATTTGATGGACTAGAGATACCATAAAAGCACTCAGAGTCGAAAGCGGCGTTTTGGCTACCGGGCTTAGATGAGCCCGTGCATAACAGTAAATTCATTTAAAAAATAGTAAAAGAAAATTAAAAAATTGATTCTTATTGTGGTGAAAGATGCTTGAGTGCGTGATATTCATGCCAAATTTCGTCGTGTTTGGACATTCGAGTAGCTTACAGAAGAAAAAAAATTAAGGTATGTGGAAAAGTTTATTATTCGGATTGGTTTTATCTTCTTTGCCACGAGCTCCTCAGATGTCGAAACACGATGAAATTCGGCATGGACATCACACACTCAAACATCTTTCATGCAAAAATATTTCAGATTTTTTCGAATTTGTCTATTTTTTTTCAATTTACTGTTCGTCATGAGCAGCCGAGCCGGGGAAATCAATATTAGCTCAGTCATTTTGTTAAGCGTAGGTTAAGAGAAAAATTTTGTAAGTATATGGTGCTCGTAAGCTCCTACTCCCTCCGTCCGAAAATACTTGTCATCAAAATGGATAAAAAAGAATGTATCTTAAACTAAAATACATCTAGATACATCCTTTTTATTTATTTCGATAACAAGTATTTCCGGAAAGGAGGAAGTACATGCAAATGAATATTAGCTCGGGGTTATATTATGTTAAGTGTAGGTTAAGAGCATCCACCCACAGCCAGGGCCTCTCAAATTCGTCTCATACGTCCAGGCGGGCTGCTCGGTCACGTTTTTTCGATCTGGACGCCCCCTCAAACAGCTCTCAAATGCTCTGGCTGACCAGCATCCCTCATATCCAGTCTAAATATGGGACGACTAGGCGCGCCCGCCATGTCGGCCCTGGCCCACGCTGGTCCACCTGACCCTACGTAAACTCCTTCCTATCCGCTCGCCAGACTAAACCCTAGCCACTTCACCCCGCTCCCCTTCGCTCCCCTCCGCCACTCAAGATTGTCTGCGGCTCCTTCCAGTCGTCTCTGGCATGGAGAGCAGCGGATCCGAATCCTTCACCTCCAGATCCGTCGACCCCGAGCTCATCTCATGCGCCCCCGAGGAGAAGATGGTTGTCCGGCTTGCACTCCACAGCTCCCGGGAGGAGGCCTGTGCGAGGCAGCGTTCGGACTCCTTCCATTGAGAATCCATTTCGTCGGCCCAAATGCGCATGGATCCGGTGCTAGGCCAGCCGTAGCTGCCTCGCAGAAGGCCGTGCGATCCATCTGGCGTCCGAACGCCCTGGCGGACGCGCAACCACTTCGTTGGCGCACGGAGCATGCGGACGCACCATGGGCCTCGTCCGACGAGGCCATGACACGTCGTGCCCGTGCTGCAAGGCACCGAGTGCGGGAGACGACGGCATCCCTCGCGGCGGTGGACGTCGGTGATGCGGAGTTGCATTCTCGGGTGCCCCATATGGCGCATCAGTCCGAGCGCCGGAACCGCGTCGTGGTGGACGTCCGCGGCTCGTCCCACGATGGATCCGTCCTCGATCTGATGTCCGCCGGCACCGTTCGGGTTTCGGGCTCCGACGAGGAAGAGTAGGGCATGAGAGACGGCGACGCCTTGAGTCTCGTGAGCCGGCTCGTGTCCCATACCCTACTCTACCTTGCCGGCGACCGAACCAACATTCCGAGGAGCACAACCAGCCGCCGAACATGGCCACAACGGAGACGGGTGAGTGGGGAGCGGAACCGGGCGAGCTCCGCTTAGATTAGGTTGCACATTGCATGTAATAGTATGTATTTGAGATTTCTAATTTGAGGTATCCGGATGTAAAATGCACTTTTTAAGACGTGACCGATCACTATCCGTGGACGCGCTTGAGCGTGTCGGGTTGCGTTTGAGGGGTCGAATTACCAAGTCCGGCTGTAGATGCTCTGAGAGAGGAACATTTTGTCCGTACACGGTGCTCGTACGCTCCTACATGCTGATTCTCTTGTCTCGTGCCAGTTTTTGGCGAGAGCGGGTTATGGGGCGCCTTCGTTGTCCACGTCGACGTGAGCCCGCCGCCTCCCTCCCTCCACGTACAGCTCTATCACGTCGTTCACGTGGCCACGGCCGCGTCCACCGGCGAGGCCCTCACGGCCGCTATAAAATGCGCGCCTGCTCGCTCCCAATAGACACAGCAACACAACATCAGCCAAGAGTCATAACCATCGATCTAGCCAGCAGCACCTTCTCCAGTTCTCCTCCTGCGCTAGCTTTTCTCCGCCTTGAGTAATGGCGACCATGGTGGCTTTGAGCTCCTTCGCCGTCGTTGGCCGGTCCGCCGCCCGTTCTCCAGTGGTGGCACCGCGCCGGCGCGCCCTCGTCGTCAGGGCCCAGACTGAGGTGAGCTTTCACGTCACGCACTCAACTGTTTCGTATCCTGGCTGGCTAGGTGTTACTTCAAGACTGGATCTCAATGTAAAATTGTTTGTGTATGCGCAGCCTGACATGGACTCAGCCAAGGAGACGACGAGCGCGTCGACCTCCTCCTCCCCACGCACTAGCCCGGCCCCGACCCCGATCCCGGCGGCACCCAAGCCCGCGCTCAAGAAGGCTAACCCCTCGGTGTGGGACGCGCTCGCCTTCAGCGGCCCGGCGCCGGAGCGCATCAACGGCCGGCTGGCCATGGTGGGATTCGTGGCGGCGCTGTCCGTCGAGGCGGCGCGCGGCGGCGGGCTCCTCGACCAGGCCGGCAGCGGAGCTGGGCTTGGCTGGTTCCTGGTGACCGCGGGGGTGTTCTCCGTGGCGTCGCTGGTGCCGCTGCTGCAGGGCCAGAGCGTGGAGAGCAAGTCCAGCGGCGTCTGGAGCGCCGACGCGGAGCTCTTGAACGGGCGCTTCGCTATGCTCGGCCTCGTGGCGCTCGCTGCCACCGAGTTCATAACCGGCGCGCCGTTCGTCAACATCTAATGACTGTAGCGTTGTGGATTTTCATTTTGAGCTGACAAATCGTAATAGCACTAACCATTGTAGCCACGTTGCAATTTTGTACCATCGATCGGTGATCGAATTCTGTAAATCTCATGTTTAGGTTGTTCTTGTTCTTTGTTACGAGTCCACGAGACTGTAGGGCTGTGGATTTTCATTTTGAGCTGACAAATCGTAATAGCACTAGCCATTGGAGCCACGCTACAATTTTGCACCATCGTCATTGCAACATCTTTTTTTCTTGACAAATTTGTACTGTGTCCGGTTAGACAAGGTTTACGTCTGACAACCAATTGCCGCACTATGTTGATGCAACCTAAGAGCATCTTCAACAGACGCGTGGCGCGCTGAAAAACAGTTTTTGGGCGCGGAAGGTTTATCAAACCCATGAAAACCCGATGGCCCCACATGCAGTAGCCCGCGCGCACAAGCCGACATCTCAAATTTGCAGCGCCGCAACCAGCGTGCGCTAAAGTTATAGCCTCGTTTTTGCGCGTGTTTTATTTTACAGCTGCTGGAGCTCTATTTTTGGTTGCGCGTGCTATATTAGAATCTTTTCCAGCACAACGCGCGCTATATTAGAAACTTTTCTAGCGCAACGGTTATATAGCGCGTCTATTGAAGGTGCTCTAATACTTCCAAATAATTGGTATTTCATGACCAGTATACCACCATCTGCGTCGGCTTGCTCAGTTGCTCTATTGGGTTCCTATCATGACACATTTATTTGCAATTTTTCTATCTCTGGAAGCCGCTAGAGCTGGCATTGATTGCTTGGTTCAGGATCAGAAAACAGACATGCTATTGCTTCTTTTGTGGCCAAACTGTTCATTAGAGCATCTTGAGCCGCGCCTTCAACAGGCCTTCTCAGACGATTTTTTCGCGCCGGCTCCGATAAAAGGTCCCAGTCACGCCCCCAAGACGCCGAAATCTACCGGTCGGCCCGTGTTTGGGCCCGGCGATCCCAGGCCGAACACAGTGCACCGGAGGGGCGCTTGGGGGCTCCGGCGGAAGGAAAAGTCATGCCCGTACCACATTGTCAAGGGAAAAGTCAACATATTCGCCCCCTTCCCCACGCGCGCCCCCGTCACCTTGCCGATCCCGGCGCGCCCCACCGTCCACCACCTCTAGATAGGCCGTTCCCCGCTGAAGAGAAGAGAGGGTTTCACCGCAGCAACCTCTCCGCCACCTTCTTGGGCCTGTTTTTCGGCGCTCCGGCCACGCAGGGCGGGATACCGGCGGCTGTGCGCCCATCACGCCCACCAGGTGTTCGACGACTTGCCTGCTCGGCCATGGACTCGGACGACGAGGATGCGCTCGCGGCGCTGCTGGAGGAGGAAGTCGATGCGGCGTCCAGGACGAAGAGCATCACATGGCACTCGCCGCCCTGGCCGGCCTGCTCGCAAGCAATGCAAAGCCGCGGCGAGGTGGCTCGACGCCGGGGCGTCTGAAAGCAAAGAACCGACATTGACTAGAAGGCTATTGCATGCTCTACTCCGACTACTTCACCGACGCTCCACTGCACGGCGATAAAGTATTTCGGCGCCGTTATTGGATGAGCCGAAAGCTTTTCCTCAGAATTGTGAATTTCATCTGGGAGTTCGACAGCTACTTCAAGTGCAACAAGGATTGCACCGACACACTTGGATTCACCTCAATCCAGAAGTGCACGACAGCTATGAGGATGCTTGCATACAGAGCTCCTGGTGATTCACTCGACGACTATGGGTGCATGGCCGAGTCCACGACCATTGAGTATTTCTACAAGTTCTGCAGGGCAGTGGTGGCAGCGTTTGGACCGCAATACTTGTGATTACCCAATGATGAAGACATTGCTCGGATCCTATAGCATCGACTGCATGCATTGGAAATGAAAAAAACTGTCCATTTGCTTGGTAGGGGATGTACAAAGGCGTCAAAGGCGGTTGCAGTGTGGTACTTGAGGCAGTGGCCACACATGACCTCTGGATTTGGCACTTCTTCTTTGGTATGCCAGGAACACACAATGACATCAACGTACCGCAGTGCTCTCCTGTCTTTGTCAAGCTGGTTGAAGGCCATTCTCCTCCGATGAACTTAGAGGTCGATGGGCGGCACTACAACAAGGGATACTACCTAGCAGATGGCATATATCCAAGATGGTATACATTTGTGAAGACTTTCTCAAACCCTGTGCCATGAGGCAAGAACTCCCATTTTGCGAAGGTTCAGGAGGCTTGCAGGAAGGATGTCGAGCGGGCATTTGGTGTGCTCCAATCTCGATTTGCTGTTGTCCGATATCCCCCTCAGACCTGGTCGAAAGATCAAATGTGGGAAGTCATGACTTGTTGTGTCATCTTGCATAACATGATCATTGAAAGCGAGCAGGAAGAGCCAATGTTCGACACTGAACCATATTACAGGCAAGATCCTCTTGCCCAAGTTGATCACCAGCTACCGACTACCTAGACAGCCTTCCTCAACATGCGTCAGGAGATCCGAGACCCACAGGTGCATCAACAACTGGGCAGGATCTGGTGGAGCACCTATGGAGGCTCAAGGGCAACACATACTCGACGTGTGATGAAATATGAGTTTTTATTTGTTGAACTATATAATTTGTATTGAACTATTTGTTAAACTATTTGGTTTTTATTGATTTTTTGTGATGAGCTACGTGAAAAAACAGCTCATAGCGCCGAAGCACGGTGAATATGGGCCGATGGTGGGCCGTTTTACGCCGAAAGTGAGCTGGATAGCGGGCAAAATTGCGTCAACGTTGGACAGATATCGACGCCGGGGGGCGACCTGGGGCAGCGTCTGGAACCCATTCGCCTCCAAACCGATTTTCGCGCCGGTTCGCTCCAAGTCGGCGATTTTTTGAGCCCCTCAGGGGCCAATGGCTGGAGATGCTCTTAGCTCTTAAAGCTATCGGGAATCAGGATGTGCTGTTCTTCTCAGTTATGCTCTTGGAGTTGGACAGCTCGAGATGCTCTTTGATAAAGAAAATCCAGGTTCAAAGATATCATGAATAGTCAGAAATCCTGGATACATATTTCAATTCTTGTATTGCTTTCTTTATCACAAGGTCCAGCGATGCTGACGGTATGGCAGCACTGCACATCAAAAGCCGTATGATTTTTGCCTCTTGACTGGTCCGGTGGCAGGTCGTAGCTGTTTATGAATGCTACACGCCTTGAGAAAGATCTATGAGCAGGAGAATGCCAGTGTCGCAACAGTATTTTCACCCCTTCTTTCTTTCAGTTTGTATTGCGCCCATTATGCCAAAACTGCAAACTATGATGTACAGTTTGAGGCTTAAACTCGTTTTGTTGTCTCTCCGGGCTTGTACACTCTGGCGACGATCATTGAGGAGATCAAGGTTCAGTGCAAGTCCTGTTCCTCAGAGAGGAGGTTTCAAACCGTGCTGTGCATCTGTGGCCCAGTTAGGCTCTACTTCCTGTGTTGATCAACCCTGATACTAGGAGTTCCAGCGCAACCGTTGCTTCGTACTAATAAAGTTTTCCTTTACGTTGAAAAGAAGAAAAGATTGGGAAGTTGCTCCGGCTGACGTCCCAGTTTGGAGTTGTAAATTAAAAATACATTCACGGGCTGTATGCGCTTGCATGGAACAAAAAACATACATATGGTATTCGGATGCCCATTATCAATATGTGTGTGGTGGTGATCCATACAAACAACTCCTGCTTACTTATCTCACATCTCATCCATATTCGTTCGTTAAATTCATGTACAATGTTTGTGTTTCTAATTTCACAAATTAGATGTGATTACACATGCTAACCGATCAACTCCTTGTAGCTCTAGGGTTTGCGTCCTTGAACCACCGATGCTTGAGCGCTTGCTCCGCCGTGAGCCTCTTCTCCGGGTTGCATCGTAGAAGACCGCTCAAGACCTCGAAACCAGCCTCTGACAGTGTTGGCGGGCCTTTTACCCTAGCCTCAGCGGGACAGGGGAACTTGTTGCGCAAGAAGCTTCCTAGTTGGCATCCGCCGGGTAGTCTCCGCCCATCGTAGCCGGACCACTCTTTGATGTCTGCAGAGCCGAGAAGGTCCAAGATTTCGCTGAGGTGCTCCATGTCCGACCTCCCATGGAAAGGGTGCTGGCCGGCGAGGAGCTCGGCCATCATGACGCCGAGTGCCCATGAGTCGACACGCTCGTCGTAATCCATGGACCCGAGGAGGATTTCTGGCGCGCGATATCCCCGTGTCCCAATAGGGTTGGAGTAGGGCGGCCCGTCGGCCATGCTGCACGACAGCCCCAGATCGCAGATCTTGAGGTTCCCATGGCTGTCCACAAGCACGTTCTCCGGCTTGAGGTCCCGGTGCATGAGGCCGAGACGATTCATCCTCCTCTCGCCGGCGAGAAGCTGTCTCATGTGAAGGCGAACCTCCAGCTCGGTGTGCCTCCTCCCAAAGCGGACATGCTTCATGACGTGCGTAAGAGTCGGCCCCACAAACTCCATGGCGAGGAAAGCCCCGCTCTCAAGTCGGCCGGAGGCGCGCGGCTGCACGATGGATGGGTGGCCGCTGCACGCCTCCAGGGCGCCGACCTCGCTGGCGAAGTCGGAGAGGTAGCGCTCGCCGTTGCCGTGGCCGCCGCTCGCACGGAGGCACTTCACCGCCACGATCTCGCCCGTGCGGCGGTCCCTCGCCCGGTAGACGACGCCGAACGTTCCTGCGCCGAGCACCTCGAGCCGCTGGAACCGGCCGCTACTTGCGGGGGAGTTTGAGTCGCCGTTAGTGGCTGCTGCTCTCTGATTCTTACGCGTCGCCGGTGTGCCCATGGCCGCGTCAGCTAGGGCAACCACGCCCACGCGTGGCGGTGTCGAGGTCGACCACCCCATATTTCTCCGAGGAAAACCGCAGCGAGCGCACCGTGAGGTCACGCCGAGGGTACACGACGACCCACCGGACAGCGGACAATCGGCAGCGCAAGCTTTGGTTGATCGACTGCTCCGCAGCTAAAATAGCTGGGCGGCCGGAGAGAGGATTGCTTTTGCTTTATTTCTCACAGCCGTATGGGTATGGCTATGTACTGTATATATAGACGGCCAACACGCTGATGCTACACGACTCGTGAATGGACACGAATCAGGTTCGGCCACGGACTGCACAGTTTCTACGCGTCATCTCGTGGATAAGAAGCCGTAGGAAGGTACACATACGCGCGTGCGTGCACGTCGTGTTACTGAGTCGATCGGCCTAATTACGCAATGTTCACGTTCGTCATTGGTACGTCAATCACGAGTGCTTATATATATCTATCAATTTCACACGTGAGATATTTAAGCATCGTCTTAGAGAGGCTAAAAGAGCAGCGCGTGCTTTAGCTAAAAATGTTGAGAGTGAGAGAGTCATGGGATGGAGTCATGGAGACCATCTAGCTTTCTTAATTCCTGTAATCGTTATGCCAAGTTAATATATATTGTCATGATGGTATTTCCTAAAAAAGAGGTGAATATCATAAAACCATCACATCTATGTCTAAGGTTTTAAACCACAAACACTTTGCTTAACCGCTACAAAAATGTGTCTACTTCAGCGTCATTTTTTGACAATTAACACCGGTGAGCCGTTTGGAGTGAATTAAACATGGGCTGGTAAGAAGTGCCGACATGGCATAAAACGATCGACACCGTCTATTTGACCGTTAAGTTAGGCGTGGGGTCACCCGTCAACGTTAACACTACTCTCTCTCACACATGCATATTCCTTCAAGGCATTTGATCAAACACGGTGAGGGTCATGGTATGCAGTCATGGAGACCCTCTGGCTTTCTTAATTCCTGTAATTGTTATGCCAAGTTAATATATACCGCCATGATGGCATTTCCTAAAAAAAAGGGTGAATATCATAAAACCATCACATCTATGTCTAGGGTTTTAAACCGCAACCACTTTGCTTAACCGCTACAAAAATGTGTCTACTTCAGCGTAATTTTTTGACAATTAACACCGGTGAGCCGTTTGGAGTGAATTAAACATGGGCTGGTAGCAAGTGCCGACATGGCATAAAACGATCAACACGTCTATTTGACCATTAAATTAGGCGTGGGGCCATCCGTCAACGGTAACAGTACTCTCTCTCACACATGCAAATTCCTTCAGCTATGTTTGGATGTATGGATTGGGAGGTAATATTGGCATTTGGCATTTGTTACTCCCGAATTCCAGCGTTTGGATGTCCTGGGTATTCGGTCGTGGCATCCTAGCCTGATATTGCACAGAGCGCGCCAACACTAGCGAGTGCCCGCGCGAATGCCTCGCCTCCCCGCTATGTTTTTGGCAGAAATTGCCCAGCCCGGCTCGCTTACCTCTTCAACCCT
>LR738709.1:605948544-605997299 GCA_902687465.1 Secale cereale | reverse complement strand
TCTCCTCCTACAGTCCTACTCAACCCTAATCCCATGACCTCCCCTCCCCCCGTTTAGATCTGATGGCCGCTCCCCCTCTTCTCCATCAGAGTTCGTCCCTCTTCCCCAATATGTTTGCATACTAAGATACTAATCTTTCTAAAATTTACTCTACTGCAGGTTATTTGTCTTGGATTGGCACATCCCTGTAGACCAACTGAAGGTATGTTCAGAGATAATTTCTGCTACCAGTAAGGAACCAAGTCCATGTCAGACATGATTCATGTGGTGAAGTGAACTATAATCAGTATTTGACTATATAGTGAATGCTTGCCGTACCCTGTCTTAAATGACTGAATGCTTGCTGAAATTTTGATAGCTTGCTGTAGCATAAATTAGTACAACAATTTTTGATAGCTTGTCTTATATGCCCGATTGGTATTTTGCTTGCTTATGTCATATGGCTGATTGATGACTTGTTCTTAATAGCTTGCCGTAGCATAAATTTTGAAATGCTTGTTGTACCATGTCTTTGTATATTTACTTGTGTGATTGAATGAGGCATGAATGTCTAATTTGTGAAATGTAATGTAGCTGCACCATGTCTGACATGGACTTGGTTCCTTACATAAACGAGGAGAACAAAAGAAGAAAGAGGAGACGGATAGTTTTGACCAAACTGTACTTTGAATCGTTTCTTCTTGGGATAGCATATCTTAGTACGAAGAGGGCACCAAGGGATTTAGGGAGCTTTAGTGACGATGAGGAAAAAAACATTCATCGGAAGTATTTGCTAAAAGGAATGTATGATGGGGCAGAAGTAACATGTTATGATCAGTTGCGTTTAACTAAAAGAAACTTCCATGACTTATGCACCATGTTGCGTGAGAGGGCTGGTCTTTGTGACAGTGTCTATGTTTCTGTGGAAGAAAAGGTGGCAATGTTCTTGTTGGTAGTTGGCCATGGTATCAAAATGAGGATTCTGCGTGGCACTTACAAGCGCTCCTTATGGAGTATTAGTACCCACTTTGACGATGTATTAACAACGATTCTATCTCTAACCGGGGAGTTCATTAAGCTTCCTGATCCTTCTAATTAGCCACCTGATGATTACAAATGGAAGTGGTTTGGCAATGCACTTGGAGCGCTAGATGGGTGTCACGTTGATGTTTATGTGCCCGTGTGTGACCAAGGGAGATATAGGAACAGGAAGCAAGCTATCAGCACTAACATGCTTGGTGTGGTTGATTGGAATATGAAATTTATGTATGTCTTGCCTGGCTGGGAGGGTTCAGCTTCTGACTCAAGAGTCTTGCGTGATGCAATGAGGTTGAGCCGCCAAGATGCATTTGTCGTACCACATGGTATGACACTTTCTCTTGGTAATTCATTTCTCCTTTGTAATTGTTAGCTAACTCACTTGCTTGACACACTAGGGAAATATTATTTAGTTGATGCTGGTTACACCAACGGTCCGGGATTTCTTGCTCCATTCAGATCGACTCGGTATCACTTAAAAGAGTGTGTATCAAGTCAACAACAGCCCCAAACTCAAAAAGAGTTGTATAAATTGCGTCATTCTCGAGCTAGAAATGTAGTCGAGAGAACATTTGGGTTGTGGAAGAAAAAGTGGGCTTTCCTACGTTGTCAATCTTTCTTTGACATAAAGGACCAGGTATGATGTGTCCATATGGTGCTGAATAAGATGCAAACTAAATGGAAAATGCTTACAATGAACAAATATTATTGTAGGTGCGAATTATTAATGCTTGTTGTGTGTTACACAACTTTGCATGGGATAGGCAACATGTGATGGATGATTTGTTGCTCGAGGAAGTGGATAATGAAATAGCCTCTTCCGAAGATGATCCTCTAGATGATGCTAACTTAATTAGGAGTGTTCAAGTCAGCACTTCATGGACCAACTTTAGAGAGCAGCTAGCTAATGACATGTTTGATGAGTACCTCGTGAGACATGCTGAACTAGAGTTGGAGTAGGATGTGCGGGTCGACTAGATAATGGTGTTCTCTTTTGTGGTAGCTAGTTGATATGACTTTGGTGGGATGTCTGGATCAACCTTGCATGGACTTTGCTTGTGTGATAGCATAGCTTGCTAATAATGCCTTTTGGGTATTTTGTACATGCCTCATATTATGAAATTAATATATATATGTGTGTGTGACATTACCTTGCTGTCTTTGTGTTTCAACTTACATGCACCTTATGTTGTCTTTGTGTCTGGATATTATGTGCATGCATTTTCTAATAGGACCATGGCTGAAGGAGGTGGAAAAAAATTTGGTAGAAATTACCTCACATGGACAGATGAAATGGACACTGCACTACTCGAGGTCCTTGTTGAGCATCACAACAATGGCGATCATGCCCAGAATGGATGGAAGTCCCATGTCTACAGTGCTGTTATAGGTAATGTGCGTGAGAAGTGCTTTGTGACCATCACAAAGGAAAACATCAGTTCAAGGTGCAAAACCTTTGAAAAGCACTATGAGGCCATTAGCAAGATGCTTTCTCAAAGTGGATTTGGGTGGGATTGGATCAATAACAAGCTGTCAATTGATAGTGAAGATGTGTGGCTTAAATATGTCGCGGTAAGAAATTTATCATTTCCACATTTTGATTGTATTGTGCATATGTAAGATCTACCTTTGTTTGACAATTCTCTTTTTCTGTGTGTGTGTGTGCAGGCTAACAAGAAAGTAGGATTTTACAAGAACAAGGTCATTAAGAATTGGGATGCTATCACCACCATATACTCAAAAGATCATGCAAATGGTGAAGGTGCCGTCACTGGTGCTGAAACTGTTGTAGAACCAACTACGGAACCCAATGAAGCCTCTTCTGAAGTGCCACACAAAAAACAGCGAACCGGTGATGCCATCCTGTGCCTACTTGGGGATATGAAAGGCTCATTTAATGATGCTTTGAAGTCACTCGAGCCTTTACCTCTGCCCCAAGTTACACCTCCTGCTGAAATCCTTGCGACACTTGAGATGATCCCTGATCTGGCTTGTGGTGACATATTGCGATCTTATGGTAAGTTGATCCTTAGCGAACGCTTGTACCAAGCGCTTCTTGAGCTTCCCATGAACTTCAGGAAGGAATGGCTGTTGATGTTGAATTAGTAGAATGGCTCTTGATGGATAATATGTATGTTTGTTGCTACTTTTAGTTCTCCTAGTTTGTGAGAGACCTCTAAACTTGTCCTAAAGTTGCATTGTTATGCACAAGACTTGCTGTGTGTTTTGGATGGTGTGAGACATGTTATAATATGTAATGTTGTTGGCAAGGTTATCTTAATATGTTGATGTTGTTATTTTTTGGAAAAATTGATGTTCTCAAGTTCATCATGATATGCGGCTGTTACATATAGTTTTCAGCCTAATTTTTCATGTTTTTGAACAGTTCAAAGTGTTATCTAGTTCATCATAATATGCTGCTATATACTACTGTAGTGTACAGTTTTCAGCCTAATTTTCATGTTTTTGAGGAGTGATATTGTCCAGTGCATGATAATATGCTCATTTGCTTATGTATAATTTTCAGCTATTGTAATGTATAGTTTTCCGCCTATTTTTTCATATATTCAGTTCATATTGTCCAGTGCATAATAATATGCCGATGTTGCCTATGTACACTTTTAATCCAATTTTTCATGTATTTTGGACAATTGGTGTTGTCTGTGCCAATTTTTAAATTATTCGCATGCAATTTTACTGTATTATAATAAATAATCTCTCAAATATATGGCATGATGATGAGATTTAATTTCCAAACTTGTACAAGCAATGATTATATTGTTCATACATTTCACAATGCCCAATTCTACACTATGCGCATCCAAACAAGATTTGGCATTCCTCCATCCCTTGAATTCCAAGTGGCCAATACAAGAACATCCAAACACAAAGTGTGGCATTGCAGCTCAATACCAATGCCTTGGGATATTAGGCATTGGAGCCAATGCAATATCCAGGTCTTGAATGTCTACATCCAAACAGAGCGTCAAGGCATTTGATCAAACACGGTGAGGATCATGGTATGCAGTCATGGTATGGTGAGGGTCATGGGATGGAGTCATGGAGACCCTCTGGCTTTCTTAATTCCTGTAATTGTTATGCCAAGTTAATATAAACCGCCATGATGGTATTTCCTAAAAAAAGGGTGCATATCATAAAACCATCACATCTATGTCTAGGGTCTTAAACCGCGACCACTTTGCTTAACCACTACAAAAATGTGTCAACTTACCCATAATTTTTGACAATTAATATTGGTGAGCCGTTTGGAGTGAATTAAACATGGGTTGCCAGCAAGTGCCGACATGGCATAAAACGATCGACACCGTCTATTTGACCGTTAAGTTGGGCGTGGGGCCACCCGTCAACGTTAACACTACTCTCTCTCTCTCTCTCTCTCACATGCATATTCCTTCAAGGCATTTGATCAAACACGGTGAGGGTCATGGTATGGAGTCATGGAGACCCTCTGGCTTTCTTAATTCCTGTAATTGTCATGCCAAGTTCATATATACCGCCATGATGGTATTTCCTAAAAAGGGGTGAATATCAGAAAACAATCACAAATATGTCTAGGGTTTTAAACCGCAACCACTTTGCTTAACCGCTACAAAAATGTGTCTACTTCAGCGTAATGTTTGACAATTAACACTGGTGAGCCGTTTGAAGTGAATTAAACATGGGCTCGTAGCAAGTGCCGACATGGCATAAGCGATCGACGACGTCTATTTGACCGTTAAGTTGGGCGTGGGGCCACCTGTCAACGTTAACACTACTCTCTGTCACACATGCCTATTCCTTCAAGGCATTTGATCAAAAAACTTGTGTGGGGCTGCGGCGTCGACCCCTGGCTTCCGCGAACGACCTCCTGGATGCCTTCTCGTGTCTAGTTGATGTCCATGAGCTAGCTACGATCTAGGATAGATGATCCACAAAAACAATTTAACAGTTCCTCACCGTGCTCAACGTATGCATGTGACAAAGGAGTGGATGTAGGCAAAATTTGTTCTCCATGGGCCACGGTTTTGGGCACTTCTTTGTATAAATGGTTCTTCTCATCTTCCTTCTCCTAGTGGCATCATAACGTGGTTCTAAATGCAACGATTCATCGGAATCGGTGATGGTGGCTGGCGACCATGTTTCTCTTTGTCGGTTTCAACTTTCAGTGAACCTTTTGCCCTATAAGTGCTCCTCCGCGTGTTCCCCATTCTTAATGAGACTTGCCCATCCTAGAGCAAATATGGCTTAGCGTGGACTTTTTTGGGGGTGGGGGGGAGGGGAGCTAAATTTGAAGAACTAAATGAAATGAGAAATGGGCGCTAGTTAGGCGATAATTCCCCAATCAAAAGTTTCCCCTCATATTTAACTTTTGGATGGACTATAGATGCCATAAAAACACTCGGTGTCGAAAGCGGCGTTTTGGCTCCCGGGCTTAGATGAGCCCGTGCATAACAGTAAATTCATTAAAAATAGTAAAAAAACAATTTTTTTTATTCTTGTTGTGGTGAAAGATGCTCGAGTGCGTGATGTTCATGGCAAATTTCGTCGTGTTTGGACATCCGAGTAGCTTACAGAAGAAAAAAGAAGAAGCAAAATTGGGGTCTGTGGGAAAGTTCATTGTTCGGACCAGTTTTATCTTTTTTTGCCACGAGCTCCTTGGATGTCCAAACACGATGAAATTTGGCACGGACATCACACACTCAAACATCTTTCATTTAAAAATATTTCATATATTTTTTAGTTTGTCTAGTACTGTTTTTTGAATTTACTGTTCACCAGAAGCAGCTGAGCCCCGGAAATGAATATAGCTCAGAGTCATATTTTGTTAAGCGTAGGATAAGAGAAACATTTTGTCAGTACATGGTGCTCGTACGCAACTCCATGCAGATGAATATTAGCTCAGGGTCATATTTTGTTAAGTGTAGGTTAAGAGCATCTACAGTCAGGATCTCTCAAATCCGTCTCATACATTTGAGCCGGTTGTCCGGTCACATCTTTTTGATCCGAATGGCCTCTCAAATAGCCCTCAAATGTCCGAGCTGATCATCATCCCTCATATCCAGTCCAAATATGGGGCATATATGGGGCGATCGGGCGCGCCCGTCACGTCGGCCCCGGCCCACGCTGGCCCACCTGATCCCACATAAATTTCACCTCATCCGCTCGCCGGACTAAACCCTAGCCACTTCGCTCCCCTCTGCCACCCAAACTCGTCTGCGGCTCCTTCCAGCCGTCTTCGACATGGAGGGCAGCGAATCCGAGTCCTTCACCTCCAGATCCGTCGACATTGAACTCATTTCACGCGGCCCCGAGGAGGAGATGGCTGTCAGGCTTGCGCTCCGCGGCTCCCGAGAGGAGGCCCGTGCAAGACAACACTCGGACTCCTTCCGTCGAGAATCCATTGCGTCCGCCCAAATGCCGCATGGATCCGACGCGAGGCCAGTGGTAGTTGCCTCGCGGGAGGCCGTGCGGTCCGTCTGGCATCCGAACACTCTCGCGGACGCACAACCCCTTTATTGGCGCTCAGAGCATGTGGACGCACCATGGGCCTCGTCCGACGAGGCCATGGCACGGCGTGCCCGCCGTGCAAGGCACCTGGCGCGGGAGACAGTCACATTCTCCGGTGCCCTGTATGACGCATCAGTCCGGGCGCCGCAACCGCGTCGTGGCGGACGTCCGCGGCTCGTCTTACGACGGATCCGTCATCGATCTGACGTTCACCGGCATCGTTCAGTTTTCGGGCTCCGACGAGGAAGAGTAGGGCATGGGAGACGGCGACGCCTTGAGTCCCGTGAGCCGGCTCGTGTCCCATGCCCTACTCTACCTTGTCGGTGACCGGACTAACATTCTAAGGAGCGCAGCCAGCCGTCGAATATGGCGACAGCGGAGATGGGCGGGCGGGGATCGGAACCGGGCGAGCTTTGCTTAGGTTAGATTGCACATTGCATGTAATAATATGGATTTGAGATTTCTAATTTGAGGTATCCGAATGTGGAATGCATTTTCTTAAAGCGTGATCGGTCACTGTTCGCGGACTCGAGTGTGTCTGCGGATCGTTTGAGGGGTCGAATTAGCAAGTCCAGCTATAGATCCTCTAAGAGAGGAACATTTTTGTCAGTACATGGTGCTCGTACGCTCCTTACATGCGGATTCTCTTGTCTCGTGCCAGTTTTTGGCGAGAGCGGGTTATGGGGCGCCTTCGTTGTCCACGTCGACGTGAGCCAGCCGCCTCCCTCCCTCCACGTACAGCTCTATCACCTCGTTCACGTGGCCACGGTCGCGTCCACCGGCGAGGGCCTCACCGCCGCTATAAAATGCGAGCCTGCTCGCTCACAATAGACACAGCAACGCAACATCAGTGTTATCACCATCTATCTAGCCAGCAGCACCTTCTCTAGTTCTCTTCCTGCGCCAGCTTTTCTTCGCCTTGAGTAATGGCGACCATGGTGGCTTTGAGCTCCTTTGCCGTCGTTGGCCGGTCCTCCGCCCGTTCTCCAGTGGTGGCACCGCGCCGGCGCGCCCTCGTCGTCAGGGCCCAGACCGAGGTGAGCTTTCACGTCTCGCGCTCAACTGTTTCGGATGCGCTGGCTGGCTAGTGTTACTTCAAGACTCGATCTCAATGTAAAATTGTTTGTGTATGTGCAGCCTGAAATGGACTCAGCCAAGGAGACGACGAGCGCGTCGACCTCCTCCTCCCCACGCCCGAGCCCGGCCCCGACCCCGATCCCGGCGGCACCCAAGCCCGCGCCCAAGAAGGCTAACCCCTCGGTCTGGGACGCGCTCGCCTTCAGCGGCCCGGCGCCGGAGCGCATCAACGGCCGGCTGGCCATGGTGGGATTCGTGGCGGCGCTCTCCGTCGAGGCGGCGCGCGGCGGCGGGCTCCTCGACCAGGCCGGCAGCGGAGCTGGGCTTGGCTGGTTCCTGGTGACCGCGGGGGTGTTCTCCGTGGCGTCGCTGGTGCCGCTGCTGCAGGGCCAGAGCGTGGAGAGCAAGTCCAGCGGCGTCTGGAGCGCCGACGCCGAGCTCTGGAACGGCCGCTTCGCTATGCTCGGCCTCGTCGCGCTCGCCGCCACCGAGTTCATTACCGGCGCGCCCTTCGTCAACATCTAAGGCGACGTAATGCAGCGCCGTTGGATTCTTTTCTGCTGACAGATCGTAATAGTACTAACTGTTGTAGTCACGTTACAATTTTGTATCGATGATTGAATTCTGTAAACTCATATTAAAGGTTGAATTCATGGCTTCTTATCCTTTGTTAGTACGAGTCCACGACTGTGGCGTCATGGCAACGTCTTTTTTTTTTCTTGAAAATTTTCACCAACGTCCTCTTGCGGTTAACTATGTTCCGCAACTCCGCCGGCGAGTCCGGTCCGAGGTTGCGGAGCGGTGGGCGAGCGTCGTAGACGAAGTAGTCGAACGAGCGAAAGTAGATTGACACAGGGAAATACGAGGAGACTAGCTTTATTAATCAATGATCAAGGACTACAATGATTGCTCCTCGTCTCTTTATATAGAGGTATGGGACAAAGGGATAAGTACCCACTTATCGTAAAGTGGGGGAACGGGAGGGGCTACCCCGTGCGATACGCACGAGGCCGCCGCCACGCCCTCGGTGGCCCCGGTTTCCCAACACTCCCCCTTGGGTAATTATCCGTATATCCATGCCTCAAAACTCCGAAAAATCCAGTGGGAAAAAATATGGAGAAAGAGCACATAGTATACGTTGTTGTATTGCACGAATTGCCTCGTCAAAAACCTCGTGTGAGAAACATCAGGAAAACTCACCCAAGAGAAAACGAGTACAATCCACTCAACCATCATGTCGAGTACTCGATCATCAGGATTGAGATTTTAACGACGAGTTTGTGAAGTTTCTCCCCCTGAACCTTGCATCTCTCTAAGCCTCATCATACCGATTTCACGCACACACCTCTCTAAGGTTGATGCCGGTAATGATTTAGTGAACAAATCAGAAAGATTGTCACAGGACTTAGTATGCAAAACTCTCACCTCGTTCAACTGCTGCAACTCATGTGCATAGAAGAACTTGGGACTAATATGCTTTGTGAGGTTACTCTTCACATAACCCATCTAAACTTGTGCAACACAAGCAACATTATCTTCATGGATAATGGTAGGGGTTTGTACGGTGTTCATCCCACATGTCTGCTGAATGTGGCCGATCATCCGCCGAAGCGATACGCATTCTTTTGACGCTTCGAATAGTGCCATGATTTGCGAGTGGTTGGTGGAAGTCGACACAAGAGTTTGCTTGGACGATTTCCAGGAAAACGCAGTTCCACCACAAAGGAAAACATACCCAGTCTGTGATTTGCAATCATGCGGGTCCGATAGGTCCCCGGCATCGGCATAGCCTATAATAGATAGGTCTTGATTCCTCTTATAAAAATGCCAAGATCTTTGGTCCCTTGCAGGTAACGAAAGACGTCCTTGACACCTTTCCAATGTCTTTTGGTAGGTTCAGAACTGTACCTAGCAAGCAAACTGACGGCGAACGCAATGTCTGGCCGTGTCCAGTTTGCGAGGTACATAAGTGCTCCAACTGCACTCAGGTAAGGAACCTCTGGTCTCAGAGTTTCCTCCCCCTCTTCCTTTGGCCTGAACGGGTCTTTGTCTGGCTGTAAAGATCTTCCGACCATCGGGGTCTTAGAAGGATATGCCTTATCAAATCCAAATCTTTCCAACACCTTCTGGGTGTACGTCGACTGGTGCACTAGAATCCCATCATGAGAATGTTCAAGTTGCAGACCTAGACATAACTTGTTTTTACCCAAATCCTTCATCTCGAATTCTGACATCAGGTAGGAACTCGCTTCCTCAATATCCTCAGGTGTACCGATTATGTTTAAATCGTCCACGTACACCGAGATTATACAGAATCCATCTTGGGATCGCCGTATAAAAACACATGGGCAATCTTTATTGCTCGTGTAGCCCTTCTGATGAAGGAAATCGCTTAGGCGATTATACCACATTCTACTTGACTGCCGGAGTCCATATAGTGCCTTTTGAAGTTGAACATTGTATAGACTCCTGTTTGCTCTATCATGGTTCAGAACAGGGATACCTTCAGGAACCTTCATGTATATGTTCGAATCCAAGTTATCATACAGGTAAGCAGTGACAACATCCATTAATTTCATTTTCAAGCCCATGTTTACTGCCATTGAGATCAAGTATCTAAAGGTAACTCCATCCATGACCGGGGAATAAGTCTCCTCAAAATCGACACTTGGTCGTTGAGTGAACCCTTGAGCGACGAGCCTTGCTTTGTACCGTACTACCTTATTATTCTCATCTCTCTTTCGAATAAAAACCCACCTATGGCCAACAGGGCGAATGTGGGGAGGAGTTCGACACACTGGTCCGAACACCTTCCTTTTGTTAAGAGATAATAATTCCGCAGTGATTGCCTGCTGCCAATCTTTCCAATCTAACCTTTTCTTACAATCGGCGAGCGTGTTAGGCTCAGGGTCAAGATCTATGATTGAGGCAATTTTTGAAGCAAAGTTAATGTCGACAATCACCGTTGCTTGGTTCATGGACTCCCCCGTATAAATATAATTTATGGCCATTTCGTCACGGAGTGCATCCGGCGCCAACACTTGCTCTACCAAATTTCCCATTATGGGAGCAAGATCCTTTAGATTTCCCGCGCTGATGTGTGCGCATACATCTCCGCTGGGGGTTTCCCCTATGGGAAAGTTTAAGTCCGGAATTTCGTACACTGAATTTTCAGTACTTGTGCCAGGTCTCGACTGGCTCCCCGTTTCACTTTGGGGTACTTTGGCGACAGGCTGTAATAAATCTCTCTTATCCTTTTTCGTCGGGCGTCCTCGAGTACTTGGGATTTGAGAAGCCGGATCTCTCGTCCTTTTAGGCCTTTGGACGGGAGCGGGTATACCATCATTTTTCTTCGGTATTTCAACCCTTTCCGGTGCATCGCGCGCGTGCACATGCGATTTTGTCACAGTCTTTAAGTCACTAAAGTGGCCAGGCAGTTGATTTGCAAACGACTGCAAATCTATTATCTTTTGGACTTCTCTCTCTGTCTCAGCAGTGCGCGGGTCATGAGCGTGGATCCCCGTGGCTTGCCACGTGAATTCTCGACTTTTAGCATCAAGGGGTTGATTCTCTCCCCCTAAAGTCGGGAAAAAATCCTCGTCAAAGATACAATCAGCAAAACGGGCCGTATGACAGTCACCTGTCATGGGTCCAGATACCTGATTATGGACACAGTCTCATAACCAACGTATATCCCCGACTTACGGAGCGGGCCCATCGCCGATCGCTGGGGTGGTGGTATTGGTACGTATACCTGGCAACCGAACCTACGAAGGTGGGAAATTTTCGGTGCCGACCCTTGCGCAAGCTGAACAGGAGAGTGGATGTTGTAGGCCGACGGTCTAAAGTTGATGAGTTTGGCCGCGTGTAACACTACGTGGCCCCAACATGTAGTTGGTAAATTACAACCCTGAAGGAGCGGTCGGGCAATGAATTTAATTCGTTTAATCAATGCCTCAGCAAGCCCATTTTGTGTATGGACATGCGGTACTGAGTGCTCAACTTTGATTCCCATTGCCATGCAATAATCATCGAACGCCTTTGAAGTAAATTCTCCGGCGTTGTCAATTCGAATAGATTTTATACGATAATCGGGGAAATTATTCCTCATTTGTATGATCTGAGAGATCAACTTTGCAAAGGCATGGTTCCGTGTTGACAGCAAGCAAACATTGGACCATTTAGAGGAAGCATCAATGAGCACCATGAAGTACCGAAATGGCCACGTGAGGGGCTGAATTGGACCGCATATGTCCCCTTGGATACGTTCCAAGAACGCGGGGATTTCATCCCTCACCTTGAGGGGCGATGGCCTAATGACTAACTTCCCCGTGGCGCATGCAGAGCATACGAAATCATCGGGATTCGGGAAGTTCTTCACATTAACATTATGACCATGCGAGTTGTTAATTATATTTCTCATCATCGTAAGTCTGGGGTGGCCTAACCTATCGTGCCAGAGGCAGAAGAGTTCAGAGCTTCTAAAAACAGTCTTGAGGGTAGTGTACACGGGCGGTGCTACTATTTTAGTGTAGTATAGCCCTGTGTCGAACGAATGAAGCCTTTCGATAACATGTTTACCATTTGCATCCCGCTTTGTGATGAGTAGGCACTCCTTGCCGTTCTCGTCATCGGTCTCAATACAAAGACCATTGGCGCGGATGTCTCTAAAGCTCAAAAGAGTACAAGTCGACTCCGGAAACAACAACGCTTCATTAATGATCAAAGTTGTTCCCATAGGAAGTATGATAGTAGCTGATACGTCTCAAACGTATCTACTTTTCCAAACACTTTTGCTATTGTTTTGCCCTCATTCTTGCATGATTTGAACTAAACTAACCCGGACTGACGCTGTTTTCAGCAGAGCTGCCTGTATGGTTTTATTGTGTGCAGGAAAATGGATTTTTAGGTATCTCAGAAAATTCCAAGAAAAATCACAGAAAATCCATGCACCCGAAGGGCCTTTGTGCCAGAAGTGGGGCCAGAGGGCAGCCAGGGGGGCCCCAGGCGCCCTGCTGGCGCGGCCCCACCCCTGGCCGCGCTGAGAGGCCGCCTGGGCGGGTCCTTCCCCCTCTGGTGCCCTACCTTGGCCCGTATTTATCCCCGTGACGAGAAAACCCCAGAACAGAAGTCGTTTTTCCAGTTTCCGTCGCGGAGCCGCCGCCCACCTCTGTTCTTCTTCGGGAGGGCTAATCTGGAGGCTGATTTGGCCTCCGGAGAGGGGAGATTGTCGCCATCGTCATCATCATCACCACTCCATCCTCCCTCCATGGCTTCTCCTTCCATGTGTGAGTAATTCCCTGCTGTAGGCAAAGGGGATGGTAGGGATTGGATGAGTTAGATCATGTAATAGTTTATCAGATTGTTGGGGGCATGTTGCCTATCATCTACTTTGGTGTTTATCATCTTTGCTTCAACTTGTTGCTCTTAATGCTTGTCACTTAGGGCCCGAGTGCCATGTTTTCAGATCTGAACCCTATGTGTTTCCATGAATATATTTGTGTTCTTGATCCTATCTATGAGTTGTTTGCACCTATTATAGTCCGGAACCGGCGATCCCAAAGGTGACAGCTTGGGACACCAAAGGGGATGGTCCATAATTTGAGGATTCCATGTATCCATCGAGTTCATTGCTTTGTTCCGGTGCTCTTTGATAGGAGCACCTTAATCTCCATAAGTTCCTTTTGGCCCCGTTCGTAGCGGGATGGTAGGACAAAAGATGTTGTGCAAGTTCTTATTGCAAGCACGTACGACTACCTGTGGGATACATGCCTAATGTTTGATATTTGCCTAGATGATCATTACTTTTCTGTGTGCCTTGCCCCAAGTTAGATTCATGATGTATCTCATCCATGCAGCGCCCAACCACCCATCTCCCTAGCCTACAGTGTTTCAATCCTGCTGGTTATTAGTTGTTACTTTTGCTGTTTACTTTTGCTGTCACCACCATCACTATCATATCACCGTTACCACTTATCTTTTGTTGCAAGTAAGTGTATTTCAGGTGCGGTTGAATTGACAACTCAACTGTCAAAGCTTATAAATACTCTTTGGCTCCCCGTGTGTTGAATCTATAAATTGGGTTATTCTTACCCGCGAAAACTATCTCGATCCCTTACGGTTGAGGGTTATCAAGTACCGTTTTCTGGCGCCATTGCCGGGGAGCATAGCAATATTTACAAGTCTACTTGAAGTATCCTACCTGCTGCACTTCATCCACTATGGGTAAGAAAGGAGACCCCAAGGTTCCGATCTTACTATCCACTACAAGAAGAGGTACTGTTCTGAATACTAGTGCTACACTTGATTCACCTTCTGTTATGAGTAAGTTTGCCTCACCTCCACCACATGATGCTTCTACTGAATATGTTACTATGTCCGATACTTTTGATGAAGCTTCTACTACTCTTGATGATATTGGTTCACTTGGTTATGCTCTTGAGATACAGATCGCTGCTGCTGCAAAAAAAAATCTAGAATTGAAATTCCTGTTACTCGCTACCCTATTGGTGGAACTTATGATTATCCTGATTTGAGTAAACTCAAGGAGAGACTCCTTGATGATGATTACATTATGCTTGATGATGATTTATGCACGGAACTGACAGAGTTTGCCGACTCTGACCCTGAAGCTGTTAAGAAGCTGCTTGAAAAACACTCCTTGAAGAACAAGACTGTTCCTGATCCTGAATTTGCTACATCTCCTATATGCATCAATGATCCTGATTATGATTTCTCTGTTGATCTTTCACTTATATCTATGGTTGAAGCTGACCCTTTTTATGGCAGAGAAAATGATGATGCTATTGCACACCTGACCAAACTCACTGAGTTGGGTGGCTTGTTTACCATGGATGAAAAGATACTAAACTTTTATGTGACTAAGCTTCTTCCTTTCTCTTTGAAGGAAGGTGCTAAAACATGGTATGATGCACTACCATGTGGTTCCATTAAGAGTCCTCAAGACTTAGCTCACTCTTTTGTTGATAAGTACTTTCCTGCTCATATGCAACATGCTGCTTTACAAAGAATTTATAACTTTAAACAGTTGCAGGATGAGCACCTCCCTAAAGCTTGGGGGAGGTACTGTAGTCTGATCCAGGCTAGACCAGGACTTGGAGTCCCTAAGAATGAATTAATCGATATATTTTATGCTGGTCTAACTGATGAATCCAGGTCCTATTTGGATAGTTGTGCTGGTTGTGTTTTCAGGAAAAGAACAACGGACGATGCAGAAGAATTGATGGGCAGGATTGCCAAAAACCATGAAGATTGTGTTGGGGAACGTAGTATTTTAAAATTTTCCTACGATCATGCAAGATCTATCTACCAGATGCATAGCAACGAGAGGGGAGAGTGAGTCTACGTACCCTCGTAGACCGAAAGCGGAAGCGTTAGAACAACGCGGTTGATGTAGTCGTACGTCTTCACGGCCCGACCGATCAAGCACCGAAACTACGGCACCTCCGAGTTCTAGCACACGTTCAGCTCGATGACGTCCCTCGAACTCCGATCCAGCCGAGTGTCGAGGGAGAGTTCCGTCAGCACGACGGCGTGGTGACGATCTTGATGTTCTACCATCGCAGGGCTTCGCCTAAGCACCACTACAATATTTATCGAGGAGAACTATGGTGGAGGGGGGCACCGCACACGGCTAAGAGATCAAGAGATCAATTGTTGTGTCTAGAGGTGCCCCCTACCCCCGTATATAAAGGAGGGAGGGAGAGGCCGGCCCTAGAGGGGGCCCACCAAGTGTGGGGAGTCCTACTAGGACTCCCAAGTCCTAGTAGGATTCCCCTTTCCTTTCCGGAGTAGGAGAGAAGGAAAGAGGGGGAGAGGGAGAAGGAAAAGGGGGCTGCACCCCTTGTCCAATTCGGACCAGAAGGGGGGTGCACGCCTCCTTCCTTTTGGCCTCTCTCCTCTATTCCCGTAACTCCCCGGTACTCCGAAAATACCCGAATCACTCGGAACCTTTCCGATGTCCGAATATAGTCGTCCAATATATCGATTTTTTACGTCTCGACCATTTTGAGACACCTCGTCATGTCCCCGATCTCATCCGGGACTCCGAACTCCTTCGGTACATCAAAACTCATAAACTCATAATAAAACTATCATCGAAACCTTAAGCGTGCGGACCCTACGGGTTCGAGAACTATGTAGACATGACCGAGACACGTCTCCGGTCAATAACCAATAGCGGAACCTGGATGCTCATATTGGCTCCCACATATTCTACGAAGATCTTTATCGGTCAAACCGCATAACAACATACATTGTTCCCTTTGTCATCGGTATGTTACATGCCCGAGATTCGATCGTCGGTATCTCAATACCTAGTTCAATCTCGTTACCAACAAGTCTCTTTACTCGTTCCGTAATACATCATCCCGCAACTAATTCATTAGCTGCAATGCTTGCAAGGCTTATAGTGATGTGCATTACCGAGTGGGCCCAGAGATACCTCTCCGACAATCGGAGTGATAAATCCTAATCTTGAAATACGCCAACCCAACAAGTACCTTCGGAGACACCTGTAGAGTACCTTTATAATCACCCAGTTACGTTGTGACGTTTGGTAGCACACAAAGTGTTCCTCCGGTATTCGGGAGTTGCATAATCTCATAGTCATAGGAACATGTATAAGTCATGAAGAAAGCAATAGCAGTAAAACTTAAACGATCATAGTGCTAAGCTAACGGATGGGTCTTGTCCATCAGATCATTCTCCTAATGATGTGATCCCGTTGATCAAATGACAACTCATGTCTATGGCTAGGAAACATAACCATCTTTGATCTATGAGCTAGTCTAGTAGAGGCATACTAGGGACACTATGTTTTGTCTATGTATTCACACATGTATTAAGTTTCCGGTTAATACAATTCTAGCATGAATAATAAACATTTATCATGATATAAGGAAATAAATAATAACTTTATTATTGCCTCTAGGGCATATTTCCTTCAGATTGGTCCGTCCCTGAACCACCTCCACCACCAAAGAAGAGGGGCATGTTTGTTCTAAGCCCCGAAGATATGCAAGAAGCAAGGAAGTCTATTAAAGAGAAGGGTATTAAAACCGAAGACGTGAAGAATCTACCCCCTATTGAGAAGTTGTGTGAGCCTACCACTCACCCTCCTATGGTAGAGGTACACTCTCTTTTAGATTTCAACGCAAGTGACATCCCTCAGGATAAGCCTCCTGATCAATGTTTAGATGAGCTTGATGATTTTATTATGAAGCAAAGTCATTTTAATGAGAGGATACAAAGTCAATTGCATGATAATTCCTTTGCTATCAAAAGTTTGCTTGATGTTCTAGGTAGAACAGTTAATGATGTTAAATGTCTTGTGAAGCATTTTCATATGGTTCAAACTCAGCTTGAACAAATTTCTAATGTGCAAAAAGATTTGCTTGCTAACAATACCAAACAAGATGATTTACAGGCCTTCGGGATTAAGACGCGAGGAGGAACTAGCACTCAAGATCCTCTCTATCCAGAGGGGCATCCGAGGAGAATCGAGGAAGATTCTCAAATGCAGGAAGAATAAATTGTTGGCTCTCGAAAGAAGAAGAAGAAGAAATACAAGGAGGCTGACAATTCCAATGATCCTATTACAAGTGAAGAGCCAGCTGTTGATCCCAACAACATATCTACCTCCGATGCTGAGACTGAAGACGGTGCCGAACCTGAAGATAAGGATAAGGAGAAGAATGATCCGACTGAAGTTCGAGAAGAAGAAGCACCTGACAAACGCAAGAAGTACACTAGAGAAGACTTCGTCGCAAGAAGACATGGGAAGGAAAGAGAACCATGGATACAGAAACCCATGCCCTTTCCAGGTAAGTCTCTCAAAGCTAAAGAAGAAGAGCATTACAATAAGTTTTGTGAGTGGATGAAACCTCTTTTTCTTCAAATCCCTTTGACTGATGCTATTAAGTTACCTCCCTATTCAAAATATATGAAAGAATATGTTACTAATAAAAGAAAAAATCCTAATGAAGCAATATCTACTATGCTTTCTAACTACTCTTTCAGTGGCAACATTCCTGAGAAGCTTGGTGATCCAGGTATACCCACCATTCCTTGCTCCATAAAGAATAATTATGTCAAAACTGCTTTATGTGATCTTGGAGCAGGAGTGAGTGTTATGTCTTTCTCTCTTTACAAGAGGCTTTGTTTAGAGAAGCTAATTCCTACAGATATTTCTCTTCAGATGGCTGACAAGTCAACCGCCGTCCTGATAGGTATTTGTGAGGATGTTCCCGTAGAAGTTGCTAATTGTTTGATCCTTACTGATTTTGTTGTGCTTGACATGCCTGAGGATGGGAGCATGTCCATTATTCTTGGTAGACCTTTTCTTAACACCGCAGGTGCTATTATTGATTGCAATAAAGGAAAGGTTACTTTCAATGTGAATGATAACACACGGTGTATTTTCCAAAGAAGACCGACAAGAGGCATGGCCTCAACTCTATAGAAAATGAAGATTGGAGAATGGGACTGTCCACTACATGTGCACCACAAATACAAAACTATTATGGTGGGGACAATGTCCATTAAAGTAAAAATGCAATGATCACTTGGTAAGAGGTGGGACTTTTTGCTCTATATATCGCCGGTTTGTTGGTAAGACTTGATCAACCTTACTAGTGAGCATGCTTTATATAGGTAAAAAGTTGAGCTTATTATGTTTTCATTTGTTTTAGCCTTTGTTCTCCTTGATGTACCAAGTGTTTGTGTTTTTGAAACTTCACAATACTAATCACTGCTTTATGTTTTCAGAAAGTTTTGCAGCTTTTTGAACTTCGAAAATTTTTCAATAGTGAAGTTTTCAGAAAAATTCCAGAAAAATAAAAATAGAAATTTCCATGCCGGGAGTGACCCAGAGGCACCTGGGGCTGACCAGGGGGGGTCACCAGTGGCCCAGGCGGCCAGCTGGCGCGGCCTGCCCCCTGGCCGCGCCCATAGGGCGCCTGGGGCCCACAGGTCCCTCCTCCAGGTGAGTCTTCTTCCTCTCTCTCTCTTTCTCTCCGAAAACACGAGTTCTGCACCTGTTCTTGCGTTCTTGCTGTTCTTGGAGGCGATTTTCGATCTCTCTCTACAGCCTATCATTCGAGCTGAGATTTTGAAGAAATACTTCCTGGTATGTAACTCCTCCACCCCTCCAATTAGATTTTTGGTTGGTGGCTTCATTTGTGAGTATTTTATAGTTCTTGGTGCTGTGTAGATGAGCTTGCATGCATGTGTAGAAATTTATTTTCCAAGTTTTGATGCAAGTTTATGCCTTAGGTAAGTGAGTTGAGTAGTTTGCCTTAACCCACTTTGTTTAAATCCTTGTTTTTGTAATTTGCCAAAAATTTCAGAAATGAGTTTGTTAGGAAGGGCAAAGGGGTGGCTTGAGAAGAAGAAGCCCGCGCACACTGATCGAGTTACTAGAGCCGCAGCTTCACCCTCGCCTGCTAGGGTGAGCTACAATGAAGATCATGTGCCCCTAGAGTTGTTGGAAGACACAAGTCCAGCACGTGCGATTATGTTCCCATGTGATGAATTCCTTGAAGCTGCGGGAATTAAGGATGAGTTTTATAATCTTTGTGCTAATGCAGGTCTGACACGACTCGTCACGTGCCGTGTTGTTCAGTATCAAAAACTCACCTCCGGTTTCATTAATAGTTTTAGATATAACCTTGATACTGGTTCTATTGAGTTTAAAATTTACAATAATCTTTTGACCATGCCCTTGGAAAAGTTTTGTGAAATAATAGGTGTGCCAAACGTTGGGCGGACGGCGAAGATGACCTTTCAGCCCTCCGAGCTGAGAACCGTCTTCAACTCTCTCTGCAGCATGGATACGAGGGATAGTCATCGGTCAAAAATCTCCAGCATCTTATTCCCTCACCTCAGGTATTTTGCGTATTATGTTGCTAGAGGGGTGTTAGATCGTGACAACACGAGCAACATTTCTACGCCGGATATTGTTATCCTGGCAACCGCCCTCTCAGGGAGGTTTGATTATAATGTGGGTGCCTTAATTGCTCGACGCCTTGCTATGAACGGTAACATGGGAGATTTATTTGGTGGCGTTTATGCCACACTTATCTTAGAGTATCTTAAAGGCACCCCACACCCTGATGATAAGCCTTTTACTTATTTAAGTTTTGATCTTGCTGCTATGAAAAGGCATAAGTTTGTTACCATGACTTCTGAGTTTGGTAACCTTGTTTATATCTTGTGTTTCGGAACTACCGCGGAACGCAAGATCCGTCTACCTGCACCTCTTTTGTTTGATTTTTCTCGCAGGAACGGATGGTCCTTTGATGTTATCTAGTTCGATGAGTTCATGGTCCAGCATCAGTTTCATAACCCCATGGAGGGGGTTGTGCCCGACGAGGAGGAGCACGGTGAGTTACCACCTTTTCAGGGGGAGACCGTCACCCAGTTTGGTGAAGGGTCTTCCTCTGCTTGGAGTGCGGACCCTTCTTCGTGGGAGGATCCGAGGACTTCGGTGTACGCGCCGGAATCCTTATACGACCCTTGGACTCACCAGTACCACCTCGGAGCAGGAGGCTCCTGGGGGCAGTATCTACTACCAACTTAGGCCAAAAGCCTAAGCTTGGGGGAGTACGTGCTCTTCTCACTTTTCCATTGTATTATCCGTTTTATTTTTGTTCGCTTTGATCTTTTCGAAGTTTTTGCCCGTTCTTCTTTGTTTCTTTCTTTGCAAAAACAACAAAAAGATTTTCTCTTTCTTTTGCTTTCGTTCAACCTTTGAAAAAACGCAAAAAGATTTCCTTTCTCTCTTTAGTTTGCTTTGTTTTCAGAGTTCAGCTCGAGTCCGTGATGGCATTTAATTATATTTCCTACGTTCGATCGTGCAAGTGACAAGGCAGTAATGACGAAGATCGACGGAAGGGAAGCAACAAGGAAACCGGTATGAACTCTTCTTGTTTCTACTTTTGTACATATGCCTGTACTTATGATCTAGAGACCAGCTTGTAGCGACATAGTGCTATGTTCACAATGCATTCCCAGTGGTTCATGCTTTCCTTGTGGCTAATCTCAAATAGCTAGAGTATATAATGTGTTATTGAAATGATTTACATGCATTGCATTGTTCATAGTTTGGTATACTAAGGTGGTATTTCCCTTTGGAGAATTCTTGGATTGACTTGGCACATGTTTACACATGTTTAAGACTAAAAAGTCTGCTTTGCCTTGATGATCTTTGAGTTTCAGAATAGTTATATCACTTTCATGCCCAATTCAATGTTGCTTTGTCGCTCTGCATGATTATGACCGTTATTGCTCTCTAGTTGGTCGCTTCCCAGTCTCTTGCTAGCCTTCGCTCGCACTAAGCGGAATTCTGCTTGTGCATCCAAATCCTTTCAAACCAGTTATTCCATATGAGTCCACCATACCTTCCTATGTGGTATTTATCGGCCATCCTAACGAAGACTTTCTTGTACCATCTCGAAATTATTCAAAATCTTCTATTTTGTGCCCCTGTTTTAGCTCATGAGGAAGTAGTAGTTAATTCATGATCTTTTTAAGTTGGACAAGTTTTATCCCGGGATTGCATGTCTAATCTGCAAACCCCTAATACGAGGAGGAACTGGCATGAGTGTGCCCAGCTCATAAAAGATAATACAACAAACAAACCCTCCTTCACGCTTTGTTCATGAGAAATCAGAAAACTTTTGGCAGTGATAAACAAAGGAGATTAAGGGGATGTGATCGTCCCCGTGCGGGAGCCGTTCCTCGAAACTTGTCCAGTTCGAGAAGTGATTTGGTTGTCTACTAACATTCGTTGATGAAATATGCACCTCCCAAAATCATTTTTACCTCTGTTTTCAAAACCAAGAGCTCTGGTACATGTTTAGTCTTTGCTTCCAACCACGGGTTTTCAACCTCGCCATCAAATTCCACGGTTCAAGAGTCTCCACCTTCTTTCTTCAAAGCACCAACTAGGAGAGCATAATTGTCATTCTGAGTGTAATGTGCATTGTCCCAAAGTATTACATTGTCTTCTTCATGCTTGTTGTATTATTTATTCAAAAATTCTTAGTTCTAGTCTCCTTTAAAACTCTGGAGGAGATTCTGCATTTATGTTTTGCTTCACTCATGGAGGCTAGCGAGATACCACTCTAGTATGTTCAAGCTATGTGCAATGTAATCTTGTCTTGATTTTCAGTAGCATAATATTTACTTTTAGTTATTTGTGATTGGTCACTTCAAAGAAGGATTGCTTCGTGCATTGTCCTCATAGCATTGTTTCAATACTTGCTAGACTCTTTTCGTAGTACATGCTTATATACATCTAATGAAGCAAAAGAGTTTGTCAAAGTTTTCTTTGTCGCGTCCAGTTCGTTGAACTGAATTGCTTGAGGACAAGCAATATGCTAAGCTTGGGGGAGTTGATACGTCTCAAACGTATCTACTTTTCCAAACACTTTTGCTATTGTTTTGCCCTCATTCTTGCATGATTTGAACTAAACTAACCCGGACTGACGCTGTTTTCAGCAGAGCTGCCTGTATGGTTTTATTGTGTGCAGGAAAATGGATTTTTAGGTATCTCAGAAAATTCCAAGAAAAATCACAGAAAATCCACGCACCCAAAGGGCCTTTGTGCCAGAAGTGGGGCCAGAGGGCAGCCAGGGGGGCTCCAAGCGCCCTGCTGGCGCGGCCCCACCCCTGGCCGCGCCGGGAGGCCGCCTGGGCGGGTCCTTCCCCCTCTGGTGCCCTACCTTGGCCCGTATTTATCCCCGTGACGAGAAAACCCGAGAACAGAAGTCGTTTTTCCAGTTTCCGTCGCGGAGCCGCCGCCACCCTCTGTTCTTCTTCGGGAGGGCTAATCTGGAGGCTGATTTGGCCTCCGGAGAGGGGAGATCGTCGCCATCGTCATCATCATCACCACTCCATCCTCCCTCCATGGCTTCTCCTTCCATGTGTGAGTAATAACCTGCTGTAGGCAAAGGGGATGGTAGGGATTGGATGAGTTAGATCATGTAATAGTTTATCAGATTGTTGGGGGCATGTTGCCTATCATCTACTTTGGTGTTTATCATCTTTGCTTCAACTTGTTGCTCTTAATGCTTGTCACTTAGGGCCCGAGTGCCATGTTTTCAGATCTGAACCCTATGTGTTTGCATGAATATATTTGTGTTCTTGATCCTATCTATGAGTTGTTTGCACCTATTATAGTCCGGAACCAGCGATCCCAAAGGTGACAGCTTGGGACACCAAAGGGGATGGTCCATAATTTGAGGATTCCATGTATCCATTGAGTTCATTGCTTTGTTCCGGTGCTCTTTGACAGGAGCACCTTAATCTCCATAAGTTCCTTTTGGCCCCGTTCGTAGCGGGATGGTAGGACAAAAGATGTTGTGCAAGTTCTTATTGCAAGCACGTACGACTACCTGTGGGATACATGCCTAATGTTTGATATTTGCCTAGATGATCATTACTTTTCTGTGTGCCTTGCCCCAAGTTAGATTCATGATGTATCTCATCCATGCAGCGCCCAACCATCCATCTCCCTAGCCTACAGTGTTTCAATCCTGCTGGTTATTAGTTGTTACTTTTGCTGTTTACTTTTGCTGTCACCACCATCACTATCATATCACCGTTACCACTTATATTTTGTTGCAAGTAAGTATATTTCAGGTGCGGTTGAATTGACAACTCAACTGTCAAAGCTTATAAATACTCTTTGGCTCCCCGTGTGTCGAATCTATAAATTGGGTTATTCTTACCCGCGAAGACTATCTCGATCCCTTACGGTTGAGGGTTATCAGTAGCTCGTCCGGAGCCAACTATGTTTGAACTGCAGTCGGCGATTGTCATAATACTTCCCGGAGATTTTTTAATAGATTCAAAGTACTTAGTTTCTCGTAAAATGGTATGTGTGGTTGCGGCAAGGAATGTTTCCTCCATTCGGGCGCCACACGCGTTCTAAAATATGACATCTAATTAATGTAATGAGGAAGACGCTACATTAATAATAAATGCACACATTTCAGAACATAACATACTATCATGAATAAATAATGGAATAAATGAATGGGATAAATGTCATCCAATCGTCAAAATAAAGAATAAGTTTGTGCTCTCATAGAGCTTACAACCAAATCGAATTTATTCGAATATATTGTATCAAATCATGGAATCCTGAAGACTAACAAGGGAAGCTAAGTAGACTCGGCAAAGAGGCCATTGATCTCAGCCTGGATCTCCATACTGGCGATCCCATCGTCGTTAGAGATCATCTTGGCTGCAACATCAATGTCCAGTGGTGGCGCCGTAGGGGCGACCATGTGCTCAATCTCCATGGCAACGTTGGCGTCATTAGAGACCGCCAAAGCCGCCGCTATGGGCACATGCGGGGTCGCAACTATGGGCGTAGGGGTTGGCGTAGGGATCATCACGGGTGCCGCCATGGGCGCCGGTGGTGCTCCCCCCTGAACCAAGGCGAGGTGCGTCTCACGCGCCTTCCGAGCCTTGTATGCATCCACGACCTCCTGTGGTGCGCGACACTGGCGGGAGAAATGCTCCACCGAGCCACAGCGGAAACAGTCGTGAGGCCTCTGCCCACCCTTGCCCGGCTTTTGCTGCTTAGCCTGAGCGGATGGTTGAGAGCCCTTCTTCTTGCCCTTGCGGCCCCTCTTCTTCTGTTGATGCTTGCGGACTTTGAGAGCGTTCACCTCCTGGCGAGAACTCCCCCCTAGTGGTTGCGTGACAAAGTTCTTTTTCAGAACCTCGTCCTGCGCCTCTGCCACCTGGAGGACGTCAATCAACTCTGAATACCTCGTGTAGTTGCCCTGGCGGTAGTTCCGTGAGGACTGGACCGCGTCAGGGTGCAAAGTGGATAGGGTTTTCTCAATCTTCTGGGTGTTGGTAATCTCAGTACCACACAACCAAAGAGTCCTACAAATCCGGTGCAGAGCCGAATTGTACTCCCCAACCATCTTGAAGTCCGCAAACCTCAGACGGATCCACTCTGCCTCTGCACGTGGCTTTACAGTGTACTTCAGCCGTTCAAACCGCTGCTGAAGAGCGGTCCAAAGGCCAGAAGCACTCCGCTTAGCCATATACTCATCTTTCAGAGTAGGTGACAGGTGATGACGGAGAAAATGCAGAGCCTGCGCATTCTCAGGTTCAAACTTGGGATCAGTGGGGGCCAGCTGGGTCCCCTTACCGATCGCCCTCAGGAGGCTCTTGCCCTGGAGAAAGATCTCGCAGTCCGAGGCCCATGACAGGTAGTTTATCCCGGTCTGGGCCAACTCAGCAAACTCCTTGTTAATGATTCCGGCCATATGCAATTTATGCAAAAATCATGAGATTACAGCAGGTAATCTTTTGCATAAATGCGATGTTGATAAACTTATTCAATAAAATGACGTTCCAATATTTAAAACATGCTATTATATGACTTACTAATTGATTAAGAGTGCTAAATGATGTCTACACACGCTTCTACTCTTGTAGACTATGTTGGGCCTCCAAGCGCAGAGGTTTGTAGGACAGCAGCAATTTCCCTCAAGTGGATGACCTAAGGTTTATCGAACTCAGGGAAGTAGAGGTTGATGATGGTCTCTCTCAAGCAACCCTGCAACTTAGATACAAGAAGTCTCTTGTGTCCCCAACACACCTAATACAACTAGGAGTTGTATAGGTGCACTAGTTCAGCGAAGAGATGGTAAAATATGGATGATAGGAGTGGCAAAGCAAAGTAATATAAATCTGTAATAAAAAGTGCAGCAAGCAAACAAGTGGTAAACGTGAGCACAAATGGTATTGCAATGGTGGAAACAAGGCCTAGGCTTCATACTTTCACTAGTGGCAACTAACAACAACATTAACATAATCGAATCACATGATATTTCCCATAAAACATGCAAAGGGGACACACTCGGAGGTCATTCCTTCGTGGTCAAGAGAGGACGAGAATTATGTAGGGCTACAAAAGCACACCTCAAAGTTCGTAGTTCTCAATCTAAGGATTTCCCAATGTCACTGCGGCCATCCAAAGAGAGTCCCACAATCACCACAACATATCTAAAGGATAGTCAAAGACAAGCACCAAGAGACTCTCAATCTTCAATCAACACACAAGAGAGGAAATCACTCATGAAAATATTTTTCTAATCCATGTCCAATAGACCGCTGTCACCTTGGTCTCGGGGATTATACTAGATAAAGACAAGTGAGTACATCAATCCAATACATAGAGGAAGGGGAAATATCATGGGATCACCCTAGATTAACATAGCCTATGATCACAACGAAGATCACATCATGGGAGAGAGAATTGACCACATAGCTACTGGTAAGAACCTCAGCCCCGAGGAGGAACTACTCCCGCATTATGGAGGGAGGAAGCAACGTCGATGGAGATGAATCCGGGGGCACTTCCCCGTCCCGGCAGGGTGCCGGCGCAGGAGTTCTGGTCCCCCGAAGCTTGATGGCGATGGCGGCGGAGATCGGAATCGCGTCTGGAGAAAAGGGGTCCGGAATCAGGGTTTCCTCGACGGGTGTTAAATATATGCCAAAGGGGGGCATCAGCGGAGGTCTGGGGGGCCCAGGCGCCCCCCCGGCGCGGCCAAGGGGGGGGGGGGCGCCTGGGCAGGCCGCCTGGAGCCCCTGTGGTCCCCCTCTGGCCCTACTTTGGCCGCATGGAAGCTTCCGGAACGCTGATTTTTTATATAATTTTTCCGGGATTTTTCTGACAGTTTACGTAATGGGAAAGCCTGAAATACAAAAACAACAGAAAACAGAAACTGGCACTGGGGTGCACTGAGTTAATAGGTTAGTCCAAATATGATCAAAAGTGTATGGAAGTGTATAAATATCATAGCAATAGCACACAAAAGAGGCATGGAGCAAGCAGAAATTATAGATACGTTTTGGACGTATCAACATCCCCAAGCTTAATTCCTGCTCGTCCTCGAGTAGGTAAATGATAACAAGAATAATTTCTGTGGTGACATGCTATTAACCATATAGGAACTTTTCATAGTCACATGACAAGTGCTTACTGAGACAATGAATCTGTAGTAATTAAGTTGCCTCACGAGAAAATCACAAAGAACTGAAAGTTTTACAATATGATACTGAAACATCAAATAGATTTGTAATGAGCATGGTGTGCAAATATGATAAAGTGATATCTCGCTTGCCCCCTTTAGTGAAGCAAAACATAAATGCAGGGGCACCTCCAAGGTTTAAGTGATGACTAGATACAATGATTTCAGAATAAACGATATCACAATCATGCAAAAGACAATGCTACTTTGGGACAATGCACATTACACTCAGAATGACAATCATGCTCTTAGTAGTTGGTGCTTTAAAAGAAGGTGGAGACTCTCGAACCGTGGCTTTTGTTGGCAAAGTTGAAAACCTGTAGTCGGAAACAAAAACTAAACATGTACCAGAGCTCTTGGTTTTAAAAACAGAGGTATTTTTTTTTGAATATACATGTTTCGTCAACGAATGCTAGCAGACAACTCAATTACTTCTTGAGATGGACAAGTTTTGAGGAACGGCTCCCGAATGAGGACGATCACATCCTCTTAATCTCCTTTGTTTATCACTGCCAAAGTTTTCTGATTTCTCATGAACAAGGCGTGAAGGAGGGTTTGTTTGTTATATTATTTTTGAGCCGGGCGCACTCTTTGCCAGTTCCTTCTCGTATTATGGGTTTGCACATTAGACATGCAATCCCGGGGTGAAGCTTGTCCAACTTAAAAAGATCATGAATTAACTACTACTTCCTCATGAGCTAAAACAGAGGCACAAAATAGAAATGATTTTTTGAATAATTTCGAGATGGTACATGAAAGTCTTCGTTAGGAATGGCAGGTAAATACCATGTATAGGAAGGTATGGTGGACTCATATGGCATAACTGGTTTAAAGGATTTTGGATGCACAAGCAGTCAGTCCGCTTAGTACAGTTGGAGGTTAGCAAAAGACTGGGAGCGACCAACTAAAAGAGCAATGACGGTCATAATCATGCAGAGCGACAAAGCAACATTGAATCAGGCATGGAAGTTATATCGCTACTCAGAAATAAAAGATCATCAAGGCTTGACAGACTTTCTTTACAGTCTTAAATATGCGTGAGCATACGCCAAGTCAATCAAAATAAATTCTTGAAGGAAGATATTACTAAACCATACCACATCATAGGCAAACAAATCATGTTGGTACTCCAATAACACATTGGGAACCCCCCAGCTATTTGAGACTAACCATAAGAAAACAGGAACTACTAAGCACCATTATGCACGTAGCATTTTTATCATAGACATATCAACCAATGCAACAGAAGCAAACTCTCTTAATAAGATAAGCATGATAACTAAAGAGAGTTCAAGCAACCAACTAAACAAAAGCTCTTTAAAAAGATAAGCATGAAAACTAAGAGCTAAGCATGATATTAGCTATTTAAAGACAAAGAACACACACAACAAAGATAGACATGAAAATTCTATGTTATGTTCTAGGTAGAAGTGGAGCGTGTTTCTCTCCCACACAAAGAAAGCTGAGTTCCGACTCGTTATGAAAAGCTAAAGAAAACTAAAAAGGAAAACTAAAAGCAAGACGCTCCAAGCATAGCACATAACACATGAAGTGATAAAAATATAGTGGAACGAAGGACGAACTGATAATGTTGATGGAGAAGGGGATGCACGGGGGCATCCCCAAGCTTAGACGCTTGAGTCTTCTTGAATATTTCTTGGGGGTGCATGGGGCCATCCCCAAGCTTGAGCGTTTGACACTCCTGAATCGTTTTATCATCTTCCCTCGCACACTTGAAAACTCCCTTCATACATAACTCATCATAATCTGGTTAGCGAGGTTAGTACCCTTAATAAAATAATTGTTCCTTGCTGGAAATAAGGATATTCTTGAAGGTCTACTGTTTCTCAAGATTGCCAAAAGGTTTTTGCAAAGAAAAAGCAAGCTCAAGGTTTGCAAAATGAAGGAAAGGCAAAATAGGACAGAATCTGTGAAAAACAGAACAGCAGGTAGTAAATGATTTTTTCGGGGCACTTCTGCAACTCTAATAAAAAAACTTAGAACTGACCCACGAAAGACAATTGTATAGAGCACGCTGTCGAAAAAATTCAGACCAAAAAGATGATCTGGTGATTTTATACGAATTTTTCTATCCAAGGACAGAATATGTTTCCTGGACAGCACGTCACAACTTTTGAACTTTCTTGCAATCAGAGGCTACACTTGGCACAGAGTTGAAAAGTAAAGATACAATGATGATGCTACTGTAGTAACAACATCAAGACACAACAAAAGCAAAATAAAATTTTATTCATTGTGGGCTACCTCCCAAAAGCGCTTTCTTTTATGCCTTTAAGCTAGGCATAAGACTTTAATGATGCTCTCGTAGGAATAAGAGTTGAAGAACAAAAGAGAGCATCAAGAAGCAAATACCAAACACATTTAAGCCTAACATGCTTCCTATGCATAGGAATATTGCAATAGAATAATTCATTGAAGCACAAAGCAACTAGCATAGGAAGGCAAAACAAGCATAACTTCAAAATATTCACCATAAAGAGAGGAAACTTCTTATTATTAAGATATTTAGAACCAAGTCTCCCTCTCTCATTATAAATTTCAGTGGCATCATGGATGAACTCAACAATATAAGCATCACATAAAGCATTGTTACCATGATCCACATGCAAAAAGGTACTCTCACTCTCCACATAAGCATAATCTTTCTCATTGGTAATAGTGGGAGTAGGACTATCATAAACAACTTGAACACTAAAGATTAATTGTATATTAGGAGGGTGGTGTTCAACAAGGGAGTAATTCCCTCCATGATTATGACAAGTTTCATAAGGATAATTTCTCCTTATATCATAGGTACCTTTATAATCACTATAGATTGGAGTTATAACATCATCATGGTAGAGAAGAGCATTATCATTGCTAGCAACTATATTTGTAAACATGTTGTCTTTATTCTTACTAGCAAGAGAATTATCAATTATCACATCACTAGTGGGTAAAGGATTTGCAATCCTATCATCCCCAAGCTTAGAGCTTCCCATATCTTCACTTTCAGAGTTGGTACCAAAAAGATTTTCAAGATCATAAGTAGCATTATCATCATTTTCCCAATCACAATAAGTAACATGCATGTCATAATCAAAATCATCTTCAATAGTACCTACGGACATATCATCAAGATGATAATTAATGCAATAAACTTCACCTTCTTCTTTAAACTTACAACCGTTAGGATAAAAGTTGATGGGAGGAATATGCTCAGGCGAGGTTGATACCCATTCTTCTTCCTTCTTGCTCCTCTTCCTCCTCCTCTTCTTTTTCTTCTTCTTCACCTTAGGAGGGAGTGGTTGGAGATGAAGCTTCTCCACATATCCTGGTTTATCATTAGAAACAATAGGGGAAACTTGGGAGGAACTCTCCTTTTTATTAGCAGAAATATAAGAGACATTTTTATACTTTGGTAAAGTTCCCTCCTTTCTAATCTTACTTATGTAATCATTTTCATGGCAATTAACAACACAATAGAGATGGCAATTTTGCAAAGTGTTTTTTATTCCTATGGCATTATCATCCAGCCAAGAAGTCTTTTCTGATAACTCTTCACACATCAAAAATAACATAAGCTCATCATAAAGATCAGAGGTGATCATGTTATCACACAACCGGTTAACAGTTATGTTTTGAAAGTTCATGCATTGAAAATTAAAGTGACCCTCTATACGGCAAAGTTCACAAGTAAAAGGATAAAGGTCACACAATTCTCTAGCAATTTCATTTAAATCTCTGACCCAAGTGATTGTTCTTTCATGCTTATGTTGCTTACAATACTCCTCTTCTTCAATCATAGGCCTTTCACAAGGTCTATCCACTCCACAAAAATTAACATGCTTATATAAAACTTCATTTTTAGGAATTGGATCATGCATGTTGCAATCATCATGAACAATTTCATTTTCTTTGCAAGTCTCTTTAAAAGGTTTATGATACTTGATCCAATCCTCCTTAGGCATATTAAGATGTGAAGCAAAAGATTTGAGGAAATCAACAAGGAGTTGAGAATCAAGCCCAAACTTAGCACTAAACTTATTAAAACTTGTAGTTTCAACAAAGGACCTAATGCAATCATACTCATAAATTATACCTGACTCTTTACCTTTGTCGATCTCCCAATCTTCAGTGTTGCGTTGAATTCTTTCAAGGAGTTCCCATTTAGCATCAATCTTTTTGTTTGTGAAAGAACCCATAGAGGAAGCGTCGAGCAAATCTTTATCCTGTCGAGAAAGCCTCGCATAGAAATTAGTAATAATCATATCTTTGGGGAGCCCATGGTTAGGACATTTTAGCATTAACGTTTTCAGTCTCCCCCAAGCTTGAGCTATGCTCTCTCCGTCATGAGGATAGAAATTATAAACATAATTCCTATTCTCATGGACTTCATGAAGAGGATAAAACTTGGAGTAAAAGAGAGACTGGATCTCTTCCCAATCCAGCAGGTGAGAGTCATCTAGTAGCCTATACCATTCCAATGCTTTTCCTTTCAGTGACAAGGCAAATAATTTCCTCATGACAAACTCCCTTTATACACCTGCAAGCTAAAATAATGAACATAGTTGTGACAAATATAGCAAGTGTTCACCGGGATGTTTGTCCCCTGCATAACGATTAGCCAAAACATAATCGATAATACCAGCTGGTATTTTATAGGGCCCAATTTCAGTAGGGGGAGGAGCAACCACCACAGGTGTGGGGCGTCTTCCCGCAAGCAACGATCCAATAGCAAGGTTGTCCATAAACATAACTAGTGAAATAAAAACAGGAAACAAAAAGATTTAATTGCAAGATCTAAAGATATACCTTCAAGCGCTCACCTCCCCGGCAACGGCGCCAGAAATAGCTTGATGTCTACACACGCTTCTACTCTTGTAGACTATGTTGGGCCTCCAAGCGCAGAGGTTTGTAGGACAGCAGCAATTTCCCTCAAGTGGATGACCTAAGGTTTATCGAACTCAGGGAAGTAGAGGTTGAAGATGGTCTCTCTCAAGCAACCCTGCAACTAAGATACAAGAAGTCTCTTGTGTCCCCAACACACCTAATACAACTAGGAGTTGTATAGGTGCACTAGTTCGGCGAAGAGATGGTAAAATATGGATGATAGGAGTGGCAAAGCAAAGGAATATAAATCTGTAATAAAAAGGGCAGGAAGCAAACAAGTGGTAAACGTGAGCACAAATGGTATTGCAATGGTGGAAACAAGGCCTAGGCTTCATACTTTCACTAGTGGCAACTCCCAACAACATTAACATAATCGAATCACATGATATTTCCCATAAAACATGCAAAGGGGACACACTCGAAGGTCATTCCTTCGTGGTCAAGAGAGGACGAGAATTATGTAGGGCTACAAAAGCACACCTCAAAGTTCGTAGTTCTCAATCTAAGGATTTCCCAATGTCACCGCGGCCATCCAAAGAGAGTCCCACAATCACCACAACATATCTAAAGGATAGTCAAAGACAAGCACCAAGAGACTCTCAATCTTCAATCAACACACAAGAGAGGAAATCACTCATGAAAATATTTTTCTAATCCATGTCCAATAGACCGCTGTCACCTTGGTCTCGGGGATTATACTAGATAAAGACAAGTGAGTACATCAATCCAATACATAGATGAAGGGGAAATATCATGGGATCACCCTAGATTAACATAGCCTATGATCACAACGAAGATCACATCATGGGAGAGAGAATTGACCACATAGCTACTGGTAAGAACCTCAGCCCCGAGGAGGAACTACTCCCGCATCATGGATGGAGGAAGCAACGTCGATGGAGATGAATCCGGGGGCACTTCCCCGTCCCGGCAGGGTGCCGGCGCAGGAATTCTGGTCCCCCGAAGCTTGATGGCGATGGCGGCGGAGATCGGAATCGCGTCTGGAGAAAAGGGGTCCGGAATCAGGGTTTCCTCGACGGGTGTTAAATATATGCCAAAGGGGGGCATCAGCGGAGGTCTGGGGGGCCCAGGCGCCCCCCCTCGGCGCGGCCAAGGGGGGGGGGGCGTCTGGGCAGGCCGCCTGGAGCCCCTGTGGTCCCCCTCTGGCCCTACTTTGGCCGCATGGAAGCTTCCGGAAAGCTGATTTTTTATATAATTTTTCCGGGATTTTTCTGGCAGTTTACGTAATGGGAAAACCTGAAATACAAAAACAGCAGAAAACAGAAACTGGCACTGGGGTGCACTGAGTTAATAGGTTAGTCCAAATATGATCAAAAGTGTATGGAAGTGTATAAATATCATAGCAATATCACGCAAAATAGGCATGGAGCAAGCAGAAATTATAGATATGTTTTGGACGTATCACTAAACATTTAGTCTACAGCAGTAAAATCATACAATAATACCATGTTACAAAAGATAGCATGTTAAGCGCATCTAGTACGTGAAAAATAGCCCAAAAAAATGAATTCCCGAGGCATTTTTAAGCCCAAATACGCATTTTAGCAAAGAAACAGACAGTTCCGGGGGCTTCTACGCGAAATATTACAGCAGAAATATATTGCGCATAAATCTACGGTACTGCGAGGGCTAAAATGCAAGATTTCCGCGCAGCGCTGCTGTCCCGATGTGTCCAGCATGGGAGCGAGCCGAAAAACGGGTCGTGGGCCTGTTAAGCCAACCGCTGCCACACTCCTCTCCTTTTTTAATTGAGGAGAAGCGGCCTGGGCCACGGCGGCCTGCTGGCCGGCCTGCTCTCGGCTTGGCTAGGTTTTCCTAGCGCCCGAGCGGCGGTGATGGCTTCTCGCCCCTCGTTGGTTACCCCAAGTGGAAGGTTTGAGATGCAGTGTAGCGGTAGTTTTCCCTTGGCAAAGATACCAAGGATCGAATCCCCTGAGACTCCGAGGGTCAACAAGAAGGTGTCAACTGCTAGCGGCGCAACTTTGCGATTGACAGGACCTGAACACAGATACAAATAACTTTGCTCCCAACGAGTACAGAGAGGTTGTCAATCCCTCCAGCCTTGTCATTTACAAAGGATCAAACGCAAGAGATAATAGTGATAGGTATGACTGCAACTAGTAAGTAAGAACATAAAGTAAATAGCGGGTGTGATCAGTGATGGTAATATGGACCGGGGTCCCATGATGTTCACTAGTGATGTCTCTCTCCCAAAAGACGATAAAACAGCTAAGCGAGGTAAACGAATTACAGCTGGGCAATTGACAGGATTATGTGCGCAAACCAATGCTAACTATGCTGCAAAGAAAGGTAGAGGCTCAAAAGCATGGGCGGTACGCCAAGGCAAGTAGACCGAAATCCATCTGCATCTACTACTAATCATCCACCTTGAGATATCTATCCAGAACATCTCGCTAGTATTAAGTTGCGAGTCCCACCCATAGTGTAAACTCAAAGCAACAGACAACTCCATTAAAAGAAGTTTGCGTAAAGTAAACAATCCTTGCACCCGCAAGTACAAGCACCGTTGTTTCCCTCCTTGTGGCAACAACACATCCCCTAGACTCATGTTTCTGTCACTCAAGCTAGTCATCGAGGGGCATGAACCCACAATCAAGCATAACGTTCCCTCTTGGAGTTACTACCTACTACTTGGCCAAAGCAATAAACAGCAACGGAGAACATGCAAGAATTACTCAAGAACATAAATATAAAAGAGGTGAATCAAATATATTACTCACACACAATCTGAACATAATCTCATAATCCATCGGATCCCAGCAAACTCATCATAGCAACAGCATAAGGATTACATATGTGCCTCGATCATGTAGGGCAGCTCACGAGGTCTAATCGGTGAAGAACAAAGAGGGGAGGAGAACATCACATAGCTACTGGTCATGGACCCATGGTCCAAGGGAGACTACTCACAACTCATCCGGGAGGCGTCCATGGTGGTGGAGAAGCTCCCGGTGGTGATCCTCCCCTCCGACAGGGTGCCGGGAAGAGTTCTCCTGGTGCTCCCGATCTTGGAAGCGCGGCGGCGGCGGAACAGACATGAGATCGTGAAAAAGGGTTCCGTCCTCGAGGGTTTCGGGACGCGGTGTAAATATATGCCAAAGGGGGGCGTCAGAAGAGGCAAGGGGGGCCCAGGCGCCCTGGCGGCGCGGCCAGGAGGGGGGCCGCCCCCTCTGGTCGCCTGCAGCCCTGGTGGCCCCCCTCTGGCCCTACTTTGGCCGCATGGAAGCTTCCGGAACGCTGATTTTTTATATATTTTTCTCGGGATTTTTCTGGCAATTTACGTAATGGGAAAACCTGAAATACAAAAACAGCAGAAAACAGAAACTGGCACTGGGGTGCACTGAGTTAATAGGTTAGTCCAAATATGATCAAAAGTGTATGGAAGTGCATAAATATCATAGCAATATCACACAAAAGAGGCATGGAGCAAGCAGAAATTATAGATACGTTTTGGACGTATCAACATCCCCAAGCTTAATTCCTGCTCGTCCTCGAGTAGGTAAATGATAACAAGCATAATTTCTGTGGTGACATGCTATCAACCATATAAGAACTTTTCACAGTCACATGACAAATGCTTACTGAGACAGTGAATCTGTAGTAATTAAGTTGCCTCATGAGAATATCACAAAGAACTAAAAGTTTTACAATATGATACTGAAACACTCAATAGATTTGTAGTGAGCATGGTGTGCAAACATGACAAAGTGGTACCTCGCTTGCCCCCTTTAGTGAAGCAAAACATAAATGCAGGGGTACCTCCAAAGTTTAAGTGACGACTAGATACAATGATTTCAGAATAAACGATATCATAGTCATGCAGAAGACAATGGTACTTAGGGACAATGCACATTACACTCAGAATGACAATCATGCTCTCAATAGTTGGTGCTTTGAAGAAAGAAGGTGGAGACTCTCGAACCGTGGCTTTTGATGGGAAGGTTGAAAACCCGTGGTCGGAAACAAAAACTAAACATGTACCAGAGCTCTTGGTTTTAAAAACAGAGGTAAAAATTATTTTTTTGGAATATGCATATTTCGTCAACGAATGCTAGTAGATAACTCAATTACTTCTCGAGCTGGACAAGTTTCGAGGAACGGCTCCCGTACGAGGACGATCACATCCTCTTAATCTCCTTTGTTTATCACTGCCAAAGTTTTCTGATTTCTCATGAACAAAGCGTGAAGGAGGGTTTGTTTGTTGTATATTTTTTTAATGAGCCGGACGCACTCTTTGCCAGTTCCTTCTCGTATTAGGGGTTTGCACATTAGACATGCAATCCCGGGGTGAAGCTTGTCCAACTTAAAAAGATCATGAATTAACTACTACTTCCTCATGAGCTAAAACAGAGGCACAAAAGAGAAATGCTTTTGATTAATTTCTAGATGGTACACGAAAGTCTTCGTTAGGAATGGCAAATAAATACCATGTATAGGAAGGTATGGTGGACTCATATGGCATAACTGGTTTAAAGGATTTTGGATGCACAAGCAGTCAGTCCGCTTAGTACAGGCGAAGGTTAGCAAAAGACTGGGAGCGACCAAATAAGAGAGCAATGACAGTCATAATCATGCAGAGCGACAAAGCAACATTGAATCGGGCATGGAAGTTATATCGCTACTCAGAAATCAAAGATCATCAAGGCTTGATAGACTTTCTTTACAGTCTTAAATATGCGTGAGCATATGCCAAGTCAATCAAAATAAATTCATGGAGGAAGATATCACTAAACCATACCACATCATAGGAAAACAAATCATGTTGGTACTTCAATAACACATTAAGAACCCCCCAGCTATTTGAGACTTACCATAAGAAAACATGAACTACTAAGCACCATTATGCACATAGCATTTTTATCATAGACATATCAACCAGTGCAACAGAAGCCAACTCTCTTAACAAGATAAGCATGATAACTCAAGAGAGTTCCAGCGACCAACTAAACAAAAGCTCTTTAAAAAGTAAAGCATGAAAACTAAGAGCTAAACATGACAGTAGCTATTGAAAGACAAAGAACATACACATCAAAAATAAACATGAAAATCCCATGTTATGTTCTAGGTTGAAGTGGAGCGTGTTTCTCTCCCACACAAAGAAAGATGGGTTCCAACTCGTTATGAACAGCAAGCAAAGCTAAAGAAAACTAAAAAGGAAACTAAAAGCAAGACGCTCCAAGCATAGGACATAACACATGAAGTGATTAAAATATAGTGGAACGAAAGACGAACTGATAATTGTTGATGGAGAAGGGGATGCACGGGGGCATCCCCAAGCTTAGACGCTTGAGTCTTCTTGAATATTTCTTGGGGGTGCACGGGGGCATCCCCAAGCTTGAGCGTTTGACACTCCTGAATCTTTTTATCATCTTCCCTCGCACACTTGAAAACTCCCTTCATACATAACTCATCATAATCTGATTAGCGAGGTTAGTACCTGTCAGGGATATGGCTAGTAGGTATGAACCGGCTAGTGTAAACCAGCTTAGTTATAATATGTTTAGTTGTAATATTTAGTAAAGGCTACGGCCCATGAGATCTTAGGGCCCATGTACAGAATTACGGTTTGTAAACCGCCAAGCGATGTAACTTGAGAGATAAGGAAGAAAAGACAGAAACCAAGGCGGACACAAGTATGAGCCGGCCTCGGGACTCTGTAAACTGGACCAGGCGTCACCTCTATATAAAGGGACGACCCGGCGACGATTCAAGGAGGAGAGAGAATCAACCCGTCGAGACTACAGGCAAGCGATCCGCTCCCTGTAAACCGACGCCCAAGCAATACCAAACCAACTAGACGTAGGCTTTTACCTTCATCGAAGGGGCCGAACTAGTATAAACTCTCTGTGTCCTTTGTGTGCTATGAACCCCTTCAAGCTAACCCGTGCGATGGCTCCATCATCAAGTCCGCTAAACTGGACATCTGCCGTGCTAATTCCACGACAGTTGGCGCCCACCGTGGGGCCTCCGCACGATGGTTTCGAGTTCTTGAAGGCCAGCTTTGAAGGGCTCAAGGGTTACGTGGTTGGCCGAATGACCAAGAGTCGCCGCGGCCGGATCTACATCGATGACGCAGGTTGGGGACCGGAGGCCGATTCAATCGAATACGGGTATCGGGTTCCCTTCGGAAGCATCCAAGTCTTCATTGGCAAAATCGGCGAACCGTGACCTGAGCCGGACATCTTCCCCGACATCGTCGAGTCGGCTCAGCGTGCGAGATCGGCCTGGATTCAGCCCGCCATGAAGCATGTGTTCGTTGGAGCAATCCACGGAGTTCGAGCCGCAGACGGATCGGAATTCGATGGTGCAACCGTTGTCTACTCCGACGACGAATCTTCATCCGGAGAAACTGAGTCTCTGTATCAGTTGCAGGACGGCCGGTATGAGGGCGAGTCCGATGGAAACATTATTCCGGACCCCTTCGACCCGCCAAACCGGGTGGCGGTCTTTATGGCCGGTTCACAGCCCCCAGTGAACGGGACGACAGCAGAAGCTGGTGTAGGGGGGAGCGGCACGACCCTCTCACCTACTGACGTTCTATCCACCTTGATCGATGAGTTCACAGCTAAAGCGGTGGAAACAGTAGCTCCGGCAAACAAGGCGCAGCATGATACAGAGCTCCTTCAGTTAAAGGGCCGGATTGATCAGTTAAAGGAGGATCTGGAAGCCGAGAAGGCAATGATAGTAAGGAGGCAAGCAGAATTGGATGATCAAGCTTTTCACCTAAGGATGGAACAGGCCTCTACGCAGGGAGTAAGAAGTCGGAAGTATCAATCTCGTATACCGCCAGTTTACGAAGCGATGGATCTGTTTAGAACACCAGGGGCAGGGACCAGCAATAATCCCACTTTAAACCGAAGGGCACCCCCAGTCAGGGATGAGCCGGTTCAACAGCCGCGGATCACGACTACACCTCACCCATCAGGTCACTATTCGAACCCGTTGGATAATATCGTTGCGGCTGCAGCACGATTGGCCGCTTTACCCGATGAGGGGACGTCCCGTGTAGCAGTGGAGGCGCGCCGGGTCAAGGAACTGCTTAATACGGCGTTGATACAGCAGCAAGCATATTCTCATAGCAGGGAAAGGCTACATTCAACACCACGTCCTAGCCGGAGTTATACTAGGCATTGGGAAGAACCAGAAGTGTCTAGCAGCGAACGCAGGAGGCATCAGCGCAGACAGGATAATCCGGCAGGTGCAGCGGCACCAGCTCCGGATATAAACCGGGTTAGACCAGGAGCCCGGGAAGAGGTTCGTCAAACAACGCCGGTTCACACAGCCACAACAGAAACAGGAGTTACGACGAGTTCCTTTGGGGTGCAATGTCTTATCCCCGCTTTACGGAGCGTCAAGCTGCCTAAAGATTTTAAAGGGCCCCGCAAGGTACCTAATTACACAGCAGATTTAGCTCCGGAAGCTTGGGTTGAAAGTTATGAGATGGCCATGGAGATGCTGGACGTGGATGAATCGTCTTGTGCAAAGTATTTTACTATGATGCTTGAAGGTACAGACCGGACCTGGCTGAAGGGTTTACCCCCGAACTCTATCGGATCATGGGGGGAACTACGCAGCCCGTTTATCAAAAACTTCAAAGATACATGCAAGCAGCCGATGTCAGTGGTGGATCTAGCAGCTTGTGTGCAAGGAGAGCAGGAGTCTACGGCTGCTTGGGTACGGAGAGTAGCGGAGATCTTGCATTCTTCGAATGGTATCAATCCTAGTACGGCGATAGTGACTTTGGAAAACAATTGCCGGTTTGAATCTTTAAAGTTAAAGCTCGGACGGCTTAAAAGGGATTGTAATGATATGGGAACTCTCATGAGTGCCTTGGTAAAGTATGGGGACTCTGATAATACCAAGTATCCAGAAGCTGAAGGAGACAAGGTGGGGAAGGTTAGCAAGTCTGGTAAACCGGCGCAAGTTAATCCGGCTACTACGAGTTTTTTGGGCAAACGGAAGGCAGAAGGTGGCTCTGACTTCGTGGCCAACACTCAAGTTCAAGGGGACTTTCAGCATGGCATGGGAAACCCACCTCCACAAACAGGCGGAGGGACTGTTAGCTGGGACCAAGAGTTAGATCAGCCTTGTCCGAAGCATGGCACGAGAAATCGACCGGCAAAGCACACCATTAGAGAGTGCAGGCCCCTTATGAAAGCAATGGCGAGCTGCTTTAATCCTCATGACAGGCCTCCAAATGGTGGTATAGGTCCTGGGTTTTATGGTCCGGGTCATCAGGGGAGCAGCTCCAGACCAGGATATAGGGGCAATAACAATGGTTATCAAAACCGGGCCGGTAATCAAAATAATCAAGGGAGTTACAATAACCAAAGCAATCAGCAACATGGCCAAGGTGGTTACAATAACCAAAGCAATCAACAGCAGGGCCAAGGGAATTACAATAATCAGGGGAATCAACAGCGTCAGCAACAGCAGCCGCAATCCGGATATCAAAGTAATCCAAAGGAATTGAGCAGTGGGCAATATCATGTCTTCACCACAAGTCTGTGTAAGCGAGATCAGAAGGTTTTGAAGCGGGCTGTTAACGCAGTTGAACCGGCAACACCGCAATTTCTGCGCTGGTCAGAGCAGCCCATTGTATGGAGTAGAGAAGACCACCCGATGCGGGTGGATAATCCGGGCCACTTAGCCTTGGTGGTGGCACCCCAGGTGGGAGGTTACAAGTTCACTAAGGTTCTCATGGACGGTGGTAGCAGTATCAATATCTTGTACTATGAGACTTTCCGTCGTATGGGTCTGACAGATAAGAAGTTAAGGCAATCAAACACAGTGTTTCATGGAGTGGTCCCAGGTAAGTCGGCTTATCCTGTTGGAAAGATTGATTTGGAAGTTACTTTTGGAGATGAGCATGATTCCAGGTCGGAGATGATAACTTTCGAAGTCGTCAAAATCAAAAGCCCTTATCACGCTCTGTTTGGAAGGACGGTTTATGCTAAGTTTATGGCTAGGCCATGTTATGTTTATCTGTAGCTTAAAATGCCGGGTCATAAGGGCACGATCACGGTTCATGGAAGTCGCAAGATAGCAGTGGAATGTGAAGAGGGAGATGCAGCCTATGCAGAAGCAGTATGTGCCACAGAAGAGTTGAAATTTTATAAAGATAATGTTGATCCGGCAGATATGAGTCCGCTAAAGAAACCAACTACAGAGCATGATCCGGTGTTAAAGTTTAAATCAGCAGAGGAGACCAAGCAAGTTGATTTTGTGCCTGGAGATTCGTCCAAGCAGTTCACTATCAGCACTAACCTTGGTGCCAAATAGGAAAGCGTGCTCATCGAGTTCATCCGTGAGAACCGGGATATCTTTGCATGGAAACCTTCTGACATGCCAGGTATACCGAGGGAACTCGCTGAGCACAGCCTTAACATTGATCCGAAATATAAACCGGTTAAACAATACTTGCGCCGCTTCAACGAAGAGAGGCGCAAGGCTATAGGAGAAGAAGTGGCCAGGCTTTTGGCCGCAGGATTCATAGTGGAAGTTTTTCATCCGGAGTGGTTGGCTAATCCGGTGCTGGTGTTAAAAAAGAATGGGAAGTGGAGAATGTGTGTGGACTACACAGACCTCAATAAGGCTTGCCCAACTGATCCTTTTGCTCTCCCTCGCATTGATCAGATCATCGATGCCACAGCGGGATGTGAGCGGCTAAGCTTTTTGGATGCATATTCAGGGTATCACCAGATCAAGATGGCAGTTAAAGACCAAGAGAAGACAGCTTTCATAACCCCTTTTGGTGCTTTTTGCTATGTGTCTATGCCCTTTGGACTAAAGAGTGCTCAAGCAACTTATCAGCGTTGCGTTCATAATTGTCTGAAAGGGCAGATAGGGAGGAATGTTCATGCCTACGTGGATGACATTGTGGTTAAATCGAGGAAAGAGGAGACAATGATAGAGGACCTTAAGGAGACTTTTGATAATCTTCGAGCTTATAAGATGATGCTTAATCCGGAGAAGTGTGCTTTTGGTGTTCCGGCAGGCAAACTACTGGGATTCTTGGTCTCAAATAGAGGAATAGAAGCCAATCCAGAGAAAATCAAGGCCATCACATCTTTGACTAAACCGGTTTGCATCAACGATGTTCAGCGTATCGCTGGCCGGATCACAGCATTAAGCCGGTTCATCAGCCGTTTGGGAGAGAAGGCGATCCCGCTTTACCAGATGTTGAGGAAAACAGATCGGTTCATATGGAGTGATGAGGCAAATGCAGCGTTTGAGGATTTAAAACGGCAATTGGCAAAGCCGCCGGTCCTAGCTGCCCCTATTAATAAGGAGCCGTTGCTGTTATACGTCGCTGCCAATGCACGAGCAGTCAGCGTTGCAATCGTGGTTGAGCGCAAGGAAGCAGGGAAGGAATACCTGGTTTAGCGCCCGGTTTACTACGTGAGTGAAGTACTCATTGAATCCAAGCAGAGGTACCCTCATTGGCAGAAGTTGGTATATGGTGTGTTCATTGCAAACCGGAAGCTGAAGCACTATTTCCAAGGTCATCCAATAACTATGGTTAGTTCAGCACCGTTGGGGGACATAATCCAGAACAGGGAAGCTACAGGCAGAGTAGCAAAGTGGGCCATTGAGCTCAGCCCACACGAGTTGAAGTATGTACCACGCACTGCTATAAAGTCACAGGCATTGGTGGATTTCATCAATGATTGGACGGAGTTGCAAACCCCCGAGGATAAACCGGATCTTACGTACTGGACGATTCACTTTGACGGTTCAAGACAGTTGGAGGGCTCGGGGGCTGGAGTTGTTTTAACTTTCCCCCGAGGTGATAAATTTTGTTACGTCCTCCGCCTATTGTTTCCTTGTACTAATAATGCAGCGGAATGTGAAGCGTTACTTCATGGCTTACGGCTGGCAAAGGAGATGAACTTGAGCCGGGTTAAGTGCTTTGGCGACTCAGATTTGGTGGCACAGCAAGTTTCAGGCAAGTGGGAATCAAGAGATCCCCTCATGGCAGCCTATAGACGAGAAGTTGAAGCAGTTGCAGGATGTTTCAAAGGGTATCAAGTGGATCATGTAGACCGGCGACGGAACAAAGCGGTCGATGCTCTAAGCCGGCTGGGTTCTCAGCGTAAACCGGTGCCACCAAACACTTTTTTGGATGAATTGCACAGTCCCTCGGTTCAAATACCGTCGGAGGAAGACCTAGCTGTGCCTGATCCGGAGGCACAATTAGTTGCAGCGCTTCATGCTATTCCAGATTGGACGCTGCCTTATTTGGCATATCTGAGCCGAGGAGAGTTACCGGACGATGAAGAAGAAGCACGACAGATAATCCGGCGTTCTAAGTCCATGACGATTGCAAACGGAGAGCTTCATCATCGCATTACTTCTGGGGTATTTCAGCGGTGTGTGTCAGCTGAGGAAGGTTGTGAGATTCTTCACGAGATCCATGAAGGGGATTGTGGTCATCATGCCGGTTCAAAATCATTGGTGGCTAAAGCATTCCGGCATGGTTTCTATTGGTTAACTGCTCATGCAGATGCGACAGATCTGGTCCGGAAGTGTGATGCGTGTCAGAAATTTTCGAGGCGTGCTCTGGTTCCGGCGCAGGAGCTCCGGATGATACCAATAACTTGGCCGTTTGCGACTTGGGGGCTTGATATGGTTGGACCCTTCAAGCGATCCCAAGATCAGAAAACTCATCTACTAGTAGCAGTAGATAAGTTTACAAAGTGGGTTGAGGCAGAGCCTATAAGCAAGTGTGATGCGGCAACGGCGGTCAAATTCATCAAAAAGGTAATTTTCCGGTTTGGCTTTCCACACAGCATCATCACAGACAATGGCACCAATTTATCTCAGGGTGAGATGGAAGAATTCTGTCAACAAGAACATATTCGCTTGGACGTGTCTTCTGTGGCCCACCCCCAATCCAATGGTCAGGCTGAAAGGGCAAATCAGGAGATTTTGCGAGGTATCAAGCCCCGGCTTATGACTCCTTTGCAGAGAACCCCTGGATGTTGGGTTGAGGAGTTGCCATCTGTTCTTTGGAGTATCAACACTACACCAAACCGGTCTACAGGTTACACACCTTTCTTCATGGTCTATGGTGCTGAAGCAGTCCTTCCAAGCGATATTCGTCATGATTCACCAAGGGTAACGGCTTATGTTGAAGCAGCCAACGAGAGAGCAAGGCAAGACAGTTTAGACCGGCTGGATGAAGAGCGTGATATAGCTGCGACACGATCTGCAATTTATCAGCAAGACTTACGCAGATATCATAGCCGCCGGATCAAAACAAGGACGTTCCAGGAGGGCGACTTGGTACTCCGGCTCATCCAAGATCAAACAGATATGCACAAGCTATCCCCACCTTGGGAAGGGCCCTTTGTGGTCAGTAAGAATCTACGCAACGGTTCATATTACTTGGTGGACGTTCGAGAACACAAGGACTCACGGACATCAGAAGAGGAGACAAAGAGTCCATGGAACATCGCCCATTTACGGCCATACTATACTTGAGCTACGAGCTCCACTGTATCCTATGTATATATTATGATTAATGAATAAACCGGCACCCTCGGTAAACCGGGGGCTCAGCCCTTTTTACACATACAAATATCTTGTGAGGACAACCACACAAGTTTTATCAGATATTATATTTCAACATATTGGCCGGTTTAAAGTTGATTTTTTGCAGAGTATACACAGAAGCAATAAAACTCTCTAAAGAACATGAGATCATATCCGGTTTAAAGAGAGGACGCTTCAAGATTTACCCACAGGTTCGAGGAACCATGGAGGCCCTCTGGACAGTCGGGTTCACCTGCATTCAGTGATTGGCTAAAATTCTTATGGACAGTCAATTTACCCACAGGTTCGAGGAACCATGGAGGCCCTCTGAAAAGATGGATAATCCACATTCAGTGATTGGTTTATATTTACCCACAGGTTCGAGGAACCATGGAGGCCCTCTGAAAAGATGGATAATCCACATTCAGTGCTTGGCTAGGCCCTCTGGAAAGATGGATAATCCACATTCAGTGATTGGCTCAATTTTTTATTTACAGTTCTAACTGCCCTCTGAAAAGATGGATAATCCACATTCAGTGATTGGCTAGGCCCTCTGGGAAAGATGGATAATCCACATCCAGGTGATTGGCTGAACCTTGCTTTGAGCCTGGCAGCTCTTAAAAAGCCTCGACTACATGGTCTTATTTGCAAAATTTGCATCTTTTTGTGTTTGTGTTTTATAACCCTTTAAACCGGAGTGGAACAGTTATAGAAGCTGACCTCATATCTATAAAAGTGAAAAGTCTGGGTCATGAATACCAGCATGAATAAACCGGTGTTCATTATAACCCGGATCATCTATCAGGCAGCAAGCCACAAATTTCTGAACAAAGTTTTTCAGAACACGATGAACCGGTGTCTGTTATCAAAAGCCGGGTTTGTTATTTGATCCATGAAGATCTTCATCAAGAAATTTTGATATCTACCGGATTAAGAATGTTGGGCATATTTGGTCTCAGGTATAAATTTAGTTCTGATATAAGTATATACTTGTTTGATATCTTGAGAGAACAATTTAATCTGTCCGGCGGTAAACCGCTAGGACATGTTTTCAGTGTTACTTTTTGCAGAAATAGATGATACGCAAGATAAGCAACATCAGACAATATTAAAATTAGCAAACGTCTAGCACAAGAAAAGCAGAATATCCGGATCAAAGCGGATCCTGTTTCAGCTATCCTATTACAAGGCATAGCAAGTCGGACGGATTACAAAGATTGTTTGAGACTGCAATTACAACAATAAATTCTGAGTTATGCTCCTTCTTGCTGAGACGGCTGGCCATCACCTTGATCCGGGATATCTTCGTCCTCTTGAAGCGGTTGGAAGTCCGGAACACGCCAATCAATCTTCGTCAAAGCCCGAAAATACATCTCTTCGTTGATCAGCTCAGAAGGTTCGATATCTGGAGCGAAGGTATGAGGGCGAATCGGTGGGATTAAATTGACGGTGTCATAAACCGGCCGCTCCACCCGCTCGTTTTGCAAGTCATACCCCGGATGATACCTGGATAAATCGGATTCAGATGCAAGCTTGCTGGCGAGGGGGCGCATCTCCTTCGTCAAAGCGTAGAGATCCTTTGCGGTAAAAGTGGAACCGTCGTCTTTTGTGTCAGGAAATCCAGTTAAAGCTTCTTCCGGATCAAGATCCGGGACCCAGGCTTTAGCCCTGGTAAGGGCCAAGAGGGCACCACCTCGAGCGGAAGATTTTTTGACTTCTTCTAGACGCACGGGAAGAACAATTAACTTTTTCAACGTGTCTTGGATGGTCGTAGGGGCCGGTTTTCCGAAAGATGTTGCACTAATAATCCTCTGAGCACCGGAATACAGCTGCTCGACCAAGGTGTAACATGCCTTAAGTTTCTTCCGTAGGTCATCCCCAAGATGGGAGACACGGCGCCCTGCATATAGATATTACGGTTAAACCGGCACAGATGGAAGATTACAAGGATAAAGCAGGAGTTCAGATTATACTTACCAAAGATTGCAGAGGTCATCAACTCAATTTGCTGCTTTAAACCGGTTAACTCTTCTATAACCGGATTAAGCGCCCCTTCAGCGTCTTGAACCCTTTTCTCCAGCTCTTTCTTTTGAACCTCAAAAGTGGTCCGCTCTTCTTCAAAGAATTTCTTCAGATCTTCAGCAGTCTTTAAACTTACCTGAAGATCTTTCTTAGCTTTCGAAGCGGCAGACTCTGTCTCAGCAAGACGGCTCCGAAGTTCATTGATCTCATCAGTGTTCCGGTTTAAGTCAGCCTGCAAGAGCAATCAAGTGACAAGAAGCAAAAATCAGACAAGTCTCAAGCACACAAACAAGTTGTCTACTTGACACTTGGGGGCTAATGGCAGTTGAAGCAATAAACAGCAGCAATTCAAAGTTATAAGTCTCAAGCACACAAGCAAGTTGTCTACTTGACACTTGGGGGCTAATGGATGATTGAAGTATCAGTAGAAATTTTTACAAGTATCAAATACATAAACAAGTTATATACTTGATACTTGGGGGCTAATGTAAAGATCAATTGTTCAAACTATAAAGTTCCGGTTCACCTTCGGTATGCAACTAAACCGAAACTTGGGGGCTGTTATGGGATAGGAGCATATCACAAGCACAAAGTCAGAAGAAAGGGATTACCTCATATTTCTCCTTCATCGAGTTAACCAAACTTGCTTCATAGTCTCGGCTGCTGTGGAGCCGGTTTAGGTACCCAGAATAGATTTCTTGGGCACTCATATCTGCAAGATTGGATACTTCAGTACTCCATTTCCCCTTCTCCTTATATAGCTTCTCCGTTTTAGCCGTATGTTTGGCTAAAACGGTGGGCTCAGCCGGAGCAACAAAAGCAGCCCCAGTCACTACAACTTCTGGAGAAGCAGGTGCAGTTGGTGGAGTTGCAGTGTGAGCCGGATTGGGAGATGCCGGATTAACTTGAGGAGAGTTGGCCCGGGCAGGACTTGACGGATTGGGGACATCTTCAGCAGTAGGATTCTCGGGCACTGAGATATGATCTGTAGGTGCAGGATCTTCAAGAGGAGCTATGGGCTTGCCTTCTGGAGGAACGGTTGTCGCCGGATCAACCGCCGGATCATCTGCAGAAGTCTCAGCAGGGGGTTTGTTTGCCTTTTGTCTTTTGCTAGGCTTTGGTTTGCTGAAAAAAGTTGCAGAATGAGTTAATATTATGAAGCAAAAAAGGAATCATAAACCGGAAATGTTAAAAAGACTTACCCTGGGACAGTTTTCAATGGGGGAAGTTGTGTAGCGGTCGATTCACCAGAGGAGGATAATGGAGTCTCCTGATAATCAGGATCAGACGGTTTAAGAGGTTTTCGGATAAGCCCGGCCTTGGGATGAAGGAGGGTCGGAGAAAGTATCACCTCAGTGCGATGCTTCCGAGCTGGAGATAGAGAAATCCCGGATGATTCCACGGCCAAGCCGCTATGGCGAGTGGTCCGGCGAAGAGCTTCATGCTGTTGTTTCTTCAAAAGAAAATTAGGATCCAATTGAGCATAAGGATGAGAGAATTGGTATTTCCGGACGGTCCGACGACTTTTTTGTGGAAGAAGTTCTGAATCGGAAGAAAGGATAGTTACCTCAACTTCGGCCGGTTTATCACCTTCTGCCAACTCCTGTGAAAAGTTATCATTAGATACAGATATGAGTACAAGAAAGCAAATCAAAATCGGATTAATTCATACCTCGGAATCCGGATCATCATCTTCAGCGTGAGAACTGGAGTCAACAGCTGCTTTTCTTTTCTTATTGGCAAAGGTCTTTCGACGTGCTTGTTTGCCGGTTTTCTCTTGGGGTTTTCTCTTCCAGAAGGGATCATCAGACTATTCAAAGAAAGGAAACACAATTGAAAGAACGGGTTAAATGAACGGATTACAAACACAGGACAAAGCAAAACTTACCGCAGGCAGCTTATTCTTCTTATAATACGGTGCTAACCCGACTTTGCTGCAGTCTGCTAAGGAGACGTTGAGCATCTTCTTAGCCGATTCAATAACCTCTGATTCAGATAATTTTTCCTTGGTAAACCGTTGAGGGTAATCCGGTTTACCAGAATACTGGCACATCAGCTGTGATCGCCGGCTCAAGGGAAGGATGCTCCAAGACAACCAGCAGCGCATAAAGTCGGTTCCAGTTAAGCCATTGGCCATGAAAGCTTTTAGTCTGGAGAGCTGTGATGCAAATCGGGTCTGCTCAACAGAGCTGAGTCGTTGTGGTAGAGGATGATCCTCCGGAATACGGTGCTCACGATAACCCGGCAAAGGATTCTCCCCTTCAGGAGAAGTATCAACGCAGTAAAACCATGATTTGTTCCACTCCTTTGGATGCGTGTGTAAAGCGGCATGAGGGAAGACGGCGTCTCTCCTTTTCTGGATACTAACACCGCCGAGTTCCTGATGCGGTCCACTGGTGAACTCCGTGCGCCGGTTCAGATGAAAAAAGTCCCGGAATAGATCAACAGACGGTTCTTCTTGCAGATATACCTCTGAGAAGACTTGAAAATCACAGATATTTGAAATAGAATTGGGCCCAATGTCCTGAGGGTGGAGCTGGAAGGCAGCAAGAACGTCCCGGAAAAACTTTGAAC
>LR738709.1:605935949-605948407 GCA_902687465.1 Secale cereale | reverse complement strand
GGGGGGGGACCTCGAGATATGTGGTCAAAGAAAACAATAACCTCCCCGGGCCTGGGATTAGGAGGGCATTCATTCCCCGAAGCCCGCCACTTCAAAACAGACTGAGGACCTAAAGTGCCAATTTCAGAAATTTTGACCAAGTCTTCTTCCGTGATGATGGAAGGGACCCAATCACAAGAGACAAACTGCTTGGCCATAGCAATGGAAGGACAAGTGCTGAAAAAGATAAAGTGCAAAAAACGGATTATGCGGGTACAACAGTATAAACTGGAAGATATCTACGAAAGTTACGCAACGGTTTAGACAGAGGACTAATGATATGGTTAAACCGGCAATAACAGGGAGCTATGTCATTACCGGTTCACGACAGCAACAGAGGAACAGCTAAACCGTTACGTTCAACTTCAATTTTTTTACAAGAACATGGCATAACAGTATAAACCGGAGTATACCTAATGGATCTACAAAGGAGAAGAAACAGTTTCTTTGTAAACGGCTAAAGTGGAACAGATCTGGGCGCGCAAAGAAAAGAAAGGAAAAATAAGTACAAGAAAATACGGGAAGAAACACAAGGGTCTTTTGCGGAGCAGGTGAATCTACAGGATAAGTATAAGTGGCGAGATCTAAAGCAAATACTAGTGGAAGATCTATTAACTGGGCATAAAGGTCAAAAACTTTCTACGAAGCGAGCGTTTAAGAGGAACAGGATGAAGCTTTCGTTGAAAGCCCTAATGGCGGAGGAATAGGGAAGAACCCTAGAGGATGCAGATCTATAAACGAGGAATACAAGACATACCTGAAAAATGGAGGACACCGGCGGAGTTCTCTGGTCGAATCAGGTTGATGCAGCGGCCAGGAAGGTCTTGACTCGGCGAGGCAACGGCGGCGCTTCAAGCTCGGGCGTCAATGGCGTCTTGAAGCTCGGGCGGCAGACGGAGGAAGAAGAGGTGAGAAGAAGAAAGAACGAAGGGGACGGCGGTATTTATAAGAGAAATACAGAGATGAAGCGACAGATGCGGGATTCGAGGGAGCAAAGATTGGATAAAGATCCCTTGACGCCTCGATTTTCGGGATAACCATTAAAACAAAGCTACAGTACAGCTCGCAGCGTTAAATGCGGAGATGATGTCACGGTCAGATCTAATGATTCTCGAAGATGACGTTAGAGCCGGTTTACAAAAATGGGAAGACACAGAAGAAAATTATGCAAGACAAGGGAGATTGATATGAACAAGTTCAGATCATTCTGGGGCCTAATGTCAGGGATATGGCTAGCAGGTATGAACCGGCTAGTGTAAACCTGCTTAGTTATAATATGTTTAGTTGTAATACTTAGTAAAGGCTACGGCCCATGAGATCTTAGGGCCCATGTACAGAATTACGGTTTGTAAACCGCCAAGCGATGTAACTTGAGAGATAAGGAAGAAAAGACAAAAACCGAGGCGGACACAAGTATGAGCCGGCCTCGGGACTCTGTAAACCGGACCAGGCGTCACCTCTATATAAAGGGACGACCCGGCGACGGTTCAAGGAGGAGAAAGAATCAACCCGTCGAGACTACAGGCAAGCGATCCGCTCCCTGTAAACCGACGCCCAAGCAATACCAAACCAACTAGACGTAGGCTTTTACCTTCATCGAAGGGGCCGAACTAGTATAAACTCTCTGTGTCCTTTGTGTGCTATGAACCCCTTCAAGCTAACCCGTGCGATGGCTCCATCATCAAGTCCGCTAAACCGGACATCTGCCGTGCTAATTCCACGACAGTACCCATAATAAAATAATTTTTCCTTGATGGAAATAAGGATAATCTTGAAGGTCTACTGTTTATCAAGATTGCCAAAAGGTTTTTGCAAAGAAAAAGCAAGCTCAAGGTTTGCAAAACGAAGGAAAGGCAAAATAGGACAGAATCTGTGAAAAACAGACCAGCAGGTAGTAAATAATTTTTTCGGGGCACTTCTGCAACTCAAATCAAAAAACTCAGAACAGACGCCCGAAAGACAATTCTATAGAGCACGCTGTCGAAAAAATTCAGACCAAAAAGATGATCTGGTGATTTTATACAAATTTTTCTGTCCAAGGACAGAATCTGTTTCCTGGACAGCACGTCACAACTTTTGAACTTTCTTGCAATCAGAGGCTAAACTTGGCACAAAGCTGAAAAGTAAAGATACAATGATGATGCTACTGTAGTAACAAACATCAAGACACAACAAAAGCAAAAATAAATTTTTATTCATTGTGGGCTGCCTCCCAAAAGCGCTTTCTTTTATGCCTTTAAGCTAGGCATAATGCAAAGAGATCAAGTTTTATCAAGAGTAAAAGAATAGCTAGCCCGTATAACGGACTCAAAAGGTAACTAAATTTTCTTTCTAGGGAAGTGTTCCATCCCTTTCTTGAGAGGAAATTGGAATTTTATATTCCCCTCTTTCATGTCAATGATAGCACCAACGGTGCGAAGAAAAGGACGTCCCAAAATAATTGGACAAGAAGGTTCACATTCAATATCCATAATAGTAAAATCAATGGGAACATAATTGTCATTGACAATGATAAGAACATCGTCGATCCTCCCCAAGGGTTTCTTTATGGAAGAATCAACAAGACGAACACCAAAAGAACAAGAATCAAAAGGTTTCAATTTAAGCATATCATATATTCTTTTGGGCATAACGGAGGTACAAGCTCCAACATCACATAAAGCATAGCAAAAGAAATTATTCAACTTAATTTTAATCATAGGATCCCAACCATCTTCTAGCTTTCTAGGTATGGAGGCTTCTACCCTAAGTTTCTCCTCCCTAGCTTTGATGAGAGCATTAGTGATATGCTCTGTGAAGGCAAGATTAAGCGTGCTAGTGCGGGGATCTCTAGACATCTTGTGAAGAAAATCAATAACTTCGGTAAGGTTGCAATTATCAAAATCGAGGTCACTACTATGAAGTAAAGTGGTAGTGGTGTCCTTTAGGCTCACTTGTTTGGTAGTTTCTATGGTCATAGCATCACCATTAATAGGTCCAATGGGACCAGGAGTGCATTGGGTGCTAAGAGTTTGGATATCCTCAACAACTTGGATAGTAGCAACAGTGTGGTGGGTAGGAAGGTTCTTAATTCTATCTTCTTCCTCCTTTTCTCTAGCCCATCTCTCTTTAAGTTTAGCCAACATCCTAATGTTTTCATTAATTTGCACTTGAATAGCATTCATAGGAGTGGTCTTCCTCTCCTCAAGAGGGGAAGTTCTAATTTTAAGCAACTCTACCTCATGGGCTAAATTGTCTACCTTCGAAGAGAGATCATCTAGTTTGGCTAGTTTTTCTTCTACACTCTTATTGAAGGATTTTTGGGTAGTGATGAAATCTTTAAGCATAATCTCTAGTTCAGAAGTGGAGTTCTTGGTGCTAGGATAAGCATGGTTGTTCCCATAGAAATTAGAGGGGAACGGTCTAGGATTGCTACCAAAATTACTCCTATAAGCATTGTTATTGCAATTGTTTCTAGAGATAAAGTTCACATCTACTTGATCTTGAGCAATCAAAGAATTTAAAGGAACATCACGAGGATCAATAGAAGATTGCTTGGAAAGTAGAGACATGATCAAGTCAACTTTTTCATTTAGGGAGGAAATCTCCTCGACAGAGTTTACCTTCCTACCTGTTGGAGCGCGTTCGGTGTGCCATTGGGAATAATTGGTCATCATCTCATCGAGAAGCTTCGTGGCAGCACCAAGTGTAGTTGACATAAAGGTTCCTCCCGCGGCCGAATCTAACAGGTTCCGCGAGGTAAAGTTCAAGCCTGCATAAAAAGTTTGGATAACCATCCAAGTAGTCAAACCATGAGTAGGGCAGTTCTTGACAAGAGATTTCATGCGTTCCCAAGCTTGGGCAACGTGTTCATTATCCGATTGTTTGAAATTCATTATGTTACTCCTTCGTTGGATAATTTTAGCAGGTGGATAGTATTTCCCAATAAAGGCATCCTTGCACTTGTCCCAAGAATCTACGCTATTTCTAGGCAAAGATTGAAACCAAATTTTAGCTCCTCCTCTCAAGGAGAAAGGAAAAATCTTAAGCTTAACAATATCACTATCTACTTCTCGGTACTTTTGCATATCACAGAGTTCAACAAAATTGTTTAAGTGTAAAGCAGCATCATCTCCAGCACCGGAGAATTGATCTTTCATAACTAGGTTCAGTAACGCAGGTTTAATTTCATAAGAAGGTGCTGAAGTGGCAGGTGTAGTAATAGGCGTGCAGATAAAGTCATCGTTGTTATGACTAGTGAAGTCACACAACTTGGTGTTCTCGGTGGAACCCATAGCAGCAAGCAAGCAAGATAACTATTTTTGTGATTTTGATAGAAGACACTAAAGCAAAAACTGAAAGGTAAACTAACAAGACTAAAAAGCAAAGGTAAAAGATAGCGTGCAACTCCCCTATCTTGAAGAGTGGAGTCCCCGGCGACGGCGCTAGAAAACTTTGCTTGATGGCTTCTCGCCCCTCGTTGGTTACCCCAAGTGGAAGGTTTGAGATGCAGTGTAGCGATAGTTTTCCCTTGGCAAAGATACCAAGGATCGAATCCCCTGAGACTCCGAGGGTCAACAAGAAGGTGTCAACTGCTAGCGGCGCAACTTAGCGATTGACAGGACCTGCACACATATACAAATAACTTTGCTCCCAACGAGTACAGAGAGGTTGTCAATCCCTCCGGCCTTGTCGTTTACAAAGGATCAAACGCAAGAGATAATAGTGATAGGTATGACTGCAACTAGTAAGTAAGAACAGAAAGTAAATAGCGGGTGTGATCAGTGATGGTAATATGGACCGGGGTCCCATGATGTTCACTAGTGATGTCTCTCTCCCAAAAGACGATAAAACAGCTAAGTGAGGTAAACGAATTACAGCTGGGCAATTGACAGGATTATGTGCGCAAACCAATGCTAACTATGCTGCAAAGAAAGGTAGAGGCTCAAAAGCATGGGCGGTACGCCAAGGCAAGTAGACCGAAATCCATCTGCATCTACTACTAATCATCCACCTTGAGATATCTATCCAGAACATCTCGCTGGTATTAAGTTGCGAGTCCCACCCATAGTGTAAACTCAAAGCAACAGACAACTGCATTAAAAGAACTTTGCGTAAAATAAACAATCCTTGCACCCGCAAGTACAAGCACCGTTGTTTTCCCCCTTGTGGCAACAGCACATCCCCTAGACTCATGTTTCTGTCACTCAAGCTAGTCATCGAGGGGCATGAACCCACAATCAAGCATAACGTTCCCTCTTGGAGTTACTACCTACTACTTGGCCAAAGCAATAAACAGCAACGGAGAACATGCAAGAATTACTCAAGAACATAAATATAAAAGAGGTGAATCAAATATATTACTCACACACAATCTGAACATAATCTCATAATCCATCGGATCCCAGCAAACTCATAATAGCAACAGCATAAGGATTACATATGTGCCTCGATCATGTAGGGCAGCTCACGAGGTCTAATCGGTGAAGAACAAAGAGGGGAGGAGAACATCACATAGCTACTGGTCATGGACCCATGGTCCAAGGGAGACTACTCACAACTCATCCGGGAGGCGTCCATGGTGGTGGAGAAGCTCCCGGTGGTGATCCTCCCCTCCGGCAGGGTGCCGGGAAGAGTTCTCCTGGTGCTCCCGATCTTGGAAGCGCGGCGGCGGCGGAACAGAGATGAGATCGTGAAAAAGGGTTCCGTCCTCGAGGGTTTCGGGACGCGGTGTAAATATATGCCAAAGGGGGGCGTCAGAAAAGGCAAGGGGGGCCCAGGCGCCCTGGCGGCGCGGCCAGGAGGGGGGCCGCCCCCTCTGGTCGCCTGGAGCCCTGGTGGCCCCCCTCTGGCCCTACTTTGGTCGCATGGAAGCTTCCGGAACGCTGATTTTTTATATTTTTCCCGGGATTTTTCTGGCAATTTACGTAATGGGAAAACCTGAAATACAAAAACAGCAGAAAACAGAAACTGGCACTGGGGTGCACTGAGTTAATAGGTTAGTCCAAATATGATCAAAAGTGTATGGAAGTGCATAAATATCATAGCAATATCACACAAAAGAGGCATGGAGCAAGCAGAAATTATAGATACGTTTTGGACGTATCAACATCCCCAAGCTTAATTCCTGCTCGTCCTCGAGTAGGTAAATGATAACAAGCATAATTTCTGTGGTGACATGCTATTAACCATATAAGAACTTTTCACAGTCACATGACAAATGCTTACTGAGACAATGAATCTGTAGTAATTAAGTTGCCTCATGAGAATATCACAAAGAACTGAAAGTTTTACAATATGATACTGAAACACTCAATAGATTTGTAATGAATCTGTAGTAATTAAGTTGCCTCATGAGAATATCACAAAGAACTGAAAGTTTTACAATATGATACTGAAACACTCAATAGATTTGCACACTCTGGCTCGCGGCAGCGGCGGCTCTGGCCAGCGCGCACACGACGTCTGCGGCCCGGGCTCGCGGCAGCGGTGGCCCTGGCCAGCGCGCGAGGTGCCAGCAGGGCATGGCGTCTGTGCGTGCAGTGGGCACGCGAGCGCGGCGACAACAGCGGAGCTGCGGCGTGGCACGGCGTCATCTGGACGCCGGCCTCGGGATGTCAAAATCGTGCGTCTTCGGGACGTCACGACGCGTGTACGACGGGTACAACGCGGCGGTGCCGTGCTCATCCGGAGTACGTGTAATCACCGTCTCCCTAGGTGTAGTCAACAAATCTCTCTTGATCCAAGAACACTGACATTGGTCAGCGACGTAATCGTCAGCCAGTTCTTGGGAGAGAAATCCACACCATAGGTAGATACAATCCGAAAAAATAAACTAATCGCAAAAACGGAATCGCAGTAACGAGAGGAATCCATTTTTGCAAGAGTGGAGATCGGATCTTATACATTCGCGGGAACGACGAAAGGCTGCTTGATGCAGGCTTTACGCAGGCTTGATGGAGAGTTGGTGGAGCGAAGCGTGCTGATAACGTGTTCCGCAACTCCGCCGACGAGTCCGGTCCGAGGTTGCGGAGCGGTGGGCGAGCGTCGTAGACGAAGTAGTCGAACGAACGAAAGTAGATTGACACAGGGAAATATGAGGAGACTAGCTTTATTAATCAATGACCAGGGACTACAATGATTGCTCCTCGTCTCTTTATATAGGGGTATGAGACAAAGGGATAAGTACCCACTTAACGTAAAGTGGGGGAAGGGGAGGGGCTACCCCGTGCGATACGCACGAGGCCGCCGCCACACCCTCGGTGGCCTCGGTTTCCCAACAAACTTTATATTTGATGACAACGTTTTAACATAGTACAAACGCAACCGCTCATACATATACACATACACTCATCCGGTCAACCCTGCATGAGCACACGCTTCCTATCTTTATGAGCAATTCCGAGGGACCGAGACGTCATATAATCATGAGACTGAGAAATCTGCCACAAATGTCTGCGTAGTCGACGAGAACATCTTCTCCCACTGAACGCACATCACCGAAAACTCTAAAATAAATCCCGAAAACTGCGAGCATCCTCGTCTTAGTGGCCAGTATGTGCTACATGTTTATTTGCTAATCTGTCACATACTCATATGTCCACTTTGACTATGCTACTTAATTAAAAACTTATTCACTTTAGTTATATGTAAGAGGCCTGAAAATTAAATTTGGGTTAGTCGATTTTAGGCCGTTAATTTCAGCTTATAGATTTGTGTACTTTTTTTTTGGATTAGTATGTGTGTTGCCTTGGGCTTTTTTTTGACTTACTGAACTCATATTTGGGTCAGTCAATTCTCAACGGGCTGAAGCCCATTCCAGTGCGACATAGCCTTCTTCTTTCTCCTTTGATTTTTTTATTTTTATTTTCTATGTATTTTTTGTACCTTTTATTAGTTACTTTTTGTTTTTCTTTTGTGGGTGTTTTTGGAATGTTGGATGAGTGTAATTATATACATACGAATACTATATAATTTGCACCATAATTTCATGATTATGTGATTATTTTTTGCGTATTACAAAACACGCAATTTTGATGCGAAATTTGTGTGCAAGTTTTAAAATTTTCTTTCCTTTTAAGAAATTACCAATGCACTAATTCATTATTTTTTATAGAAAAACATTATCTTGAAATTGCTTTAGTCTTTATTTCATTTTCATTCTACTTTAGGGGTAAATACCAACGCCACTAATTCATTTGCCATTAGATCATTATTCTGCAAACAAATCACTTGTATATTCCTATTCTTGCATATTTTAAAATGTGCTTTTTTGTGCAAAAAATTTCGCTGTTGGTTTTAGATTCTTTTTCCCATTTTCTTTCTTCTTAAATGGTAACATCAATGCCATTAATTCACTCTTCCTTAGGAAATTTATTTATTTTAACTTTTTTATATTTTAATTTTATTTTATTTCTTCTTAAAGGGCCATACTAATGTTAGTATGTTACTAATTCATTATTTTTTAATAAACATAATTTTACAAAAAATTCACTATTATATGCTCATTCTTGCATATTATAAAAAACACAACTTTTGTGCAAATTCTGTGCAAATTTTATCTTTATTTAATTTTATTGTTTTCACCTTCTTTCTTATTAAAGACTAATACAAATGCCACTAATTCATTCATTCTTTAAAAGTATTTTTTTCATTTTGTGTGTGTAAATATAAATGCAATTACTAAATAATATGCATGTAAGTTCTAGTTGAATGGGAAACTCACACTATTATATGCAATCTTTGCATATTTCAAAAAGTGCAATTTCAATGCAAAGTTGGGTGCAAGTTTTGATATGTTTTTTATCTTCATTTTCTTTCTTCTTACAGGATTTCATTCTTTCTTAGAAAACTCATTATTTCGATTCTGTTTTACTTTTTTTTTCTTCTAAAAGGGTAATAGCAATGCAATGAATTCATTATTTCGTAGAGAACTTTTTTTTATATTGTTTTAGTTCGTTTCATTTTTTTCCAGTTTTCATTTCACTTTTTGTAAGGGTAATACTTATGTCACTAATCCATTACTTCTTAGTTTTTTTTGGTGAAAACCTCACTATTATATGCTGAATTTTGCATAGTAACACTAGATTTCCAATATATATGTATGTACACACACACATAGTCACTAACCGTTGCATGGAAATATACATGGGAATGCTATTCATTGGTCACCTACAAAGGTTGAGCAGCCTATAATCAATGTATATAGAGTTATAGACAGTAGGTTGGCTTGCGAGTATAGGAGTGGAGCAACCATGCTCCAGCTTGCACACGCCGCGTGAGCTTCTGCGGCAGCAGGCGTTGCGAATCCATACTAGACCAAAATTTGTGGCCAGTTTGCACACGCCACGTGAGCCATGCTCAGCTTGCACACGCCACGTGAGCTTGTGCGGCGTCAACCGTGCTCCAAGCGATCTCAATGAGAGTCTAATTCTTCCTCTCCGCAACACCATTTTGTTGGGGGAGTATATGGTACGGCATATTAATGCTTTATCCACTCATCACTCAAGAACTCGTCCATCGTGTAATTCTTGAACTGGGTGCCGTTGTCACTTCGAATTGCCTTGATCTCACAATTATGTTGACGTTGAGCTTCTTTGGCAAAGTTGATGAAGTTGTCTTGTGTTTCATCTTTAGTCTTGAGAAAGAACGCCCATGTATATCTTGTGTAATCATCGACAATGACAAGGCAATGCCTCCTCCTTCCCATACTATCATAGGATGGAGGCCCAAAGAGATCCAAGTGGATAAGCTCGAGAGGCCTCAAGGTGGTGATGATAGTCTTCACTTTATGAGATTTTTCATGTACTTTTTCGGCAATGCAAACACTACAAGGACGATCTTTGGAAAAAGACACATTGGTTAGTCCAAGGATGTGCCCCCCCCCCCTTTAAAAGAGCTTGTAAATTTCTCATGCCAACCTGGGCTAGCCGCCGGAACCACTGCCACCCCACATCGGCCTTGGCCATTAGGCATGTTGCAAGATGAGTTTTCTATTTTGAGTAATCAACCACATAAAGGTTGTCCTCAACATGCCCAACAAAGACCACTTTGAGATTGCTCCTCCTAAAGATGGCCGGATGAAAATCACTTAAATGAGAATCATAACCGGAATATGCCAATTGAATCGTTGAAAGTAAATTATAGTGAAGGGATTGGACAAGCATGAGATTCGAAAGTGATGAATCACTAGAGATTACCACCTTTCCCAAACTCAATACCTTGCCCCTGCTATTTTCACCAAAGGAGATGTTTGAAGAGGCCTTGAGCGAATCAACAAACTCCACAAGAATCTCCCTCTCTCCGGTCATATGATTGGTGATGGAAATATGCCCTAGAGGTACTAACAAGTTGTTATTATTTTATACTTCCTTATTCATGATAAATGTTTATTATTCATGCTAGAATTTTATTGACCGGAAACTTAAATACATGTGTGAATACATCAACGAATACCGTGTCCCTAGCAAGCCTCTACTAGACTAGCTCGTTGATCAAAGAGATGGTTAAGGTTACCTAACCACAGACATGAGTTGTCATTTGATAACGGGATCAATCATTAGGAGAATGATGTGATGGACAAGACCCAACCGTTAGCATAGCATATATGATCGTTCAGTTTACTGCTACTGCTTTCTTAATGTCATATACATGTTTCTTCGACCATGAGATCATGCAACTCCCGGATACTGGAGGAGTACCTTGTGTGCTATCAAACGTCACAACGTAACTGAGTGATCATAAAGATGCTCTACATCTATATCCAAACGTGTCTATTGGGTTGGCACCGATCGAGACTGGGATTTACCACTCCGTGTGACGGAGAGGTATCTCTGGGCCCTCTCGGTAATACATCATCACAAGAAGCTTGCAAGCAAAGTGACTAAGGAGTTAGTTACCAGATGGTGTATTATGGAAGGAGTAAAGAGACTTGCCGGTAACGAGATTGAACTAGGTATGGAGATACCGACGATCGAATCTCGGGCAAGTAACATACCGACAGACAAAGGGAACTACGTATGTTGTCATAAAGGTTTGACCGATAAAGATCTTCGTAGAATATGTAGGAACCAATATGGGCATCCATGTCCTGCTATTGGTTATTGACCAGAAAGTCGTCTCAGTCATGTCTACATCATTCTTGAACCCATAGGGTCCGCACGCTTAACGTTCGTTGACGATATAGTGTTATATGAGTTATGTGAATTGGTGACTGAATGTTGCTCGGAGTTCCAGATGAGATCACATACATGACGAGGAGCTCCAGAGGTAAAGATTGGTATATAGGACGATACTATTTGGTCACCGGAAAGGTTTCGGAATGTACCGGGTAATTATCGAATGTAGCATTTTCTTTGTCCAAACGATCTTCCTTGAAGATTCTTTCCTTTGTTTGCCATGGTCCCGGAGTATTTCTTGACCAACATGGCTAAGTCATTTGCCGGGCATGTGGTGTCAACATCTTCCTCACAAGTTTCCTCAATCACTTCTTCGTCCCTTGAGGGTTGAATAACAATTTTCTTGGCCTTCAACGCAAGATTTGAGTTCTTAGTTGCTTGGGTAATAGCAAAGGTCTTCTTGGACTTGGTCCCCAAAATAACATGAGTTGAGAAAGTGGAAACAACTTGAGCCGCGGTCAAATTGTGATAGTCCAGCCGTTGATGTATCAACATTTTCCCAAGTGAACCCAAAGGTCCTTAACTTGAGAACAAGAGACTTCAACCTTTGGTACACCTCTTCAGCGGATTCACCCTTATTCCTTACAAATAGATTGACCTCTTGCTTGAGCAAAGCCAACCGAGATCTTTGAATTGCTTCATCACCTTCGAGGACCTCCTCAAGGCAATCCAAAATTTCCTTGGCGGTTTAGAAGATCAATGGAGTCACTATAGTCATCTGTCATCGTGGTGTGTAACATGTTGTGGGAGGTTGCATTGAGTTGATCATCACCCGCTTCTCTTGGGGTGATATTCATTGGGTCCTTGGGATTGAATCCACTTACCACAATCCACCATAGCTGTGTAGAAGCACTGCGAATGTGAGACTCCATATCTAGCTTCCACTTAGCAAACGTGTTAGCTTTCAAAGGGGGCGGAGGCCCAACAGGATTAATACGGGGGTGTTGCAAAGGCTTGGGTGAGTAAAAGGGTTCCACCGCATTGTACTTGGGAACTTGAGTGCGAGTAGGAGATGCAAGGGGTTCTCTCGAATCATTTGCATCATGAACATCATTTGGATCAAATGGGTTTCATGCAGATGTCGAGGGCTTTAAGCGGGCATCAATTTCCTCCTTGATCGAGGAATGAATTTCTTTCAACATGGTGGTTTTGAGGTTTGCAAACATTGAAAGAATGTCGACCGCGGTTAAGGGAGCACCCGAGTTAATGGGGGCAGCGGGAGCAACGACTGGAGCAACAAGTGCAACGGCCACCCGGGGGGGG
>LR738709.1:605918939-605935769 GCA_902687465.1 Secale cereale | reverse complement strand
AGGATTGATATGGTCGACTAGTGGGGGGGGGGGAATAGGAGACTACAAATTTTAATCTTTCTTGTCAATTTTAATATTTAGCGGATAAATAGGGTTCACTAGATATGCAACTAGGTGAACACAACCTATAGGACAAGCAAGCTTAAAGCTAAATATTCTAGGCAACAAACTAATTAGCAAGCCAACAGGCATACAAAGCCAAGTAAAGTGCGGGAAAGAATTAACCACAAGTGAGGCGAGGACGTGGATTTTATTTCGAAGTTCACTCTTCCTTGGGGAAGAGCTACTCCCTGTTTAGAGCGGTGCCAGAGCCAAAGCTTGCGGAACGCCACCGAAGGCTCACCGTAATCTCTTTTGAGTCACCCCAATGGACGAGCCTCGAAGCACTCAGGGTTGGTCTTGAAGGCGACCACCACACATTTACAAACTTCTCCGGAGCACACCACAAGCAAGGAAGCTTTCAAGAACCTCTAACCTCCTAGGAGCCCAAGCTCCAAGAGTAACAAGTCAATGGTGGATGAATATTGCGGGGAACACAATTTGGTTTGGTCAAAGTGTAGATCGGGTCTTGCTCTCCCAATCCCCAAAGTTTCAACAAGTTTGGGTGGAGGGATCGAGAGTATTGAGCAAAATGAGGTGTAGCAATGGTGTAGCTCAGCAAGACATTAGGGTTGGGGATCGAGGAGGAAGAATTGGGTTATTTATAGTGTTGTTGGCTGGGTCAGTGTTTCTACCCGTTGGACCCGTGCACACGGGCTAAGTCAGTCTCATGCACATGGGGTACCCAGGAACTTACGCAGCACACCATGCGCACATGCTGCCCATGGAGTTACGCAGTGCCCCGTGCGCACGGGGTCAAAAGACCCTGTGCGCACGGGGTACCTAGAAAGTTCTTGACTACCCCGTGCACACGGGATCAAAAGACCCCATGCGCACGGGTATCCAGAAAACTCCTGTTGCACACTTCCTGGATACCACAACTAGCACAATACGGATATTTGGTGGTAGGAGCGGGAAGGCTGGTGTATAGGTTTTGACGATGGCATTCCCACACGACAAGCCATATAAACCATGAGCAGGAATGCTAGTGTAGAGATCCACAAAGACCCCTCTTAATAGTGCGGTCTATCCTACGGCTCGAATCGAACCAAAAAGAAAACCTTCGAATTGCCGGTAAACCACGCCTTTGATCTTTTTGAATTGGGGGTCACACACCTCCATCACGAATAAATTGACACTTGCACTTTCATACGATAAGCCATGTAAAAAAGGAAATGATTCACATCAGCCGTCGAATATCACGCGAGCGATCCACCCTTGTTACAAATGATTCTGCAACACCAAATCCTTATTGCAATGATGAGGACGGTGTTAGACGATGGATAGCTCTAAATCTGACGGCTGGCCAGACGGCGGATCTCACTTGCTGATGCGTAGCGGGCCTCATATGAAAACGTAAGAAGGTCAAAAAAACCCAACACAAACACCGATGAGAGCGGAGGCATATTTGAATTTAACTGAACTTCGATCTGCTGTCAAGTTTTTCAGAAGTTCAGACTTGGGGCCTGCCACCGGTGGCCCCAGGCGGGGTGATGAGAGCAGTTTTTGGCGAGAGCGAGTTATGGCGCCCTAGGTGTACACGTTGATGTGAGCCCGCCGCCTCCCTCCCTCCACGTACAGCCCTTGCACCTCGTTCACGTGGCCACGGCCGCGTCCACCGGCGACCTCCTCACGGCCGCTATAAAGTGCATCAGCTACTCGCTCACAGAGACACAGCAAAACACAATCAGCCAAGTGACATCGTCCATCCATTAAGCCCAGTCAGCATCACCTTCTCTAGTTCTCTTCGTGCGCTAGCTTTTCACCGCCTTGAGTAATGGCGACCATGGTGGCTTTGAGCTCCTTCGCCGTCGTTGGCCGGTCCGCCGCCCGTTCTCCAGTGGTGGCACCGCGCCGGCGCGCCCTCGTCGTCAGGGCCCAGACCGAGGTGAGCTTTCACGTCACACACTTGACTGCTTCGCATGTTGGCTAGTTTGAGACTCGATCTCAACGTGAGATTGTTCGTGTATGTGCAGCCTGGCATGGAGTCAACCAAGGAGACAACGAGCGCATCGACCTCCTCCTCCTCCCCGAGCACGAGCGCGACCCCGACCCCGATCCCGGCGGCACCCAAGCCCAGGACCAAGAAGGCTAACCCATCGGTCTGGGACGCGCTCGCGTTCAGCGGCCCGGCGCCGGAGCGCATCAACGGCCGGCTGGCCATGGTGGGATTCGTGGCGGCGCTCTCCGTCGAGGCGGCACGCGGCGGCGGGCTCCTCGACCAGGCCGGCAGCGGCGCTGGGCTTGGCTGGTTCCTGGTGACCGCGGGGTTGTTCTCCGTGGCATCGCTGGTGCCGCTGCTGCAGGGCCAGAGCGTGGAGAGCAAGTCCAGTGGCTTCTGGAGCGCGGATGCCGAGCTCTGGAACGGCCGCTTCGCTATGCTCGGCCTGGTCGCGCTGGCCGCCACCGAGTTCATTACCGGCGCGCCCTTCGTCAACATCTAAGACGATGTAGTGTAGCGCTGTGGATTCTTTTCTGCTGACAGATCGTAATAGTACTAACTGTTGTAGTCACGTTGCAATTTTGTACTATCGGTGATTGAATTATGTAAATCGCATGTTTAGGTTGTTTTCATGGCTTCTTATCATTTGTTAGTATGAGTCCACGAGTGTGGCGTCAACGCAACATCTCTTCTTTCCTTCTCTCTTTGTCGAGATAATTCCTTATTTAGCTCTTTTTTAAACACTACAGGAAAATTCGTTTTTCCCGTGTGTTAGACTATAGGCCGAGTGCTATTTTTCGGGCACCCGGCTTATGCTCCTCTAAGCCGAGTATAGAAAAAATAACACCCGGCAAACACAACGGACTCGGCTTATTGGCATCTATAAGCCGAGTGCTGACTAAAAGCACTCGGCTTATATGAACTACACGGTATTTACTCGAAAAAGCACCCGGCTTAAAGAGCACACTCGGCAAAGACAAACTACCACGTGTCTGCAACGGAGGTGGCTGACGGCGCCGTCACGGAGCAATCCATAAGCCGTGTGTCGGAGGTAGGCACTCGGCTTATACGTACTATAAGCCGTGTTCCCTTCCCAAGAACTCGGTTTACAAGGCCTATAAGTCGTGTGCCCAACGAAAACACTAGGCTTATATGTTTGCCTATTTTTTGCAACCAGAAAATTTATGAAAATTTGATCTATGATGGTTTTCATTGCCTTTATATTCACTACTTAATTAGTATTTGGGCATGATTTCATGTGCCGCCTTGCAGATCTGCAATTTCCGGCGCGGAAACCCTAGCAGTGCAATAAATGTCACAAATATTCCAGGCGGGTCCGAAAAATGCGGGGGTCTGACACGTGTCATTCGATGGCCTCCTTTGAGAGCACGAGAAGTTTCGAGGCCAACGGAACAACATGGCCCACACTTCCTTCATAGACCCTACTCGTTCCCTCTCGGTACCCAGAGACTACATCGGAGATGGTGTAGTTTACAAGCGGCCGCCGGTGAGCCCTACTCGAAACGCGCCCAAACATTTATCACAAACTGCAGGGTCCATGTTATGACACCGTGCCAGGTCCCGAGGATTTCCGGCATCATACGATTTTCCGAGGATTTAAACGGTTGGATCGGGCATGGCACCGATGTAATTTTGCTCCCTCCCGGTGGCTGGGCCTTCCCCTCCCTCGTCTGCAAAAGGCCTACGCAAGTCGCAAAGACATCACATAGGACTCTACATGCCGCTTCTGGGCATGATTTCATGTGCCGCCTTGCAGATCTGCAATTTCCGGTGCGGAAACCCTAGCAGTGCAATAAATGTCACAAATATTCCAGGCGGGTCCGAAAAATGCGGGGGTCTGACACATGTCATTCGATGGCCTCCTTTGAGAGCACGAGAAGTTTCGAGGCCAACGGAACAACAGGGCCCACACTTCCTTCACACACCCTACTCGTTCCCTCTCGGTACCCAGAGACTACATCGGAGGTGGTGTAGTTTACAAGCGACCGCCGGTGAGCCCTACTCGAAACGCGCCCAAACATTTATCACAAACTGCAGGGTCCATGTTATGACACCGTGCCAGGTCCCGAGGATTTCCGGCATCATACGATTTTCCGAGGATTTAAACGGTTGGATCGGGCATGGCACCGATGTAATTTTGCTCCCCCCGGTGGCTGGGCCTTCCCCTCCCTCGTCTGCAAAAGGCCTACGCATGTCGCAAAGACATCACATAGGACTCTACATGCCGCTTCTGGGCATGATTTCATGTGCCGCCTTGCAGATCTGCAATTTCCGGTGCGGAAACCCTAGCAGTGCAATAAATGTCACAAATATTCCAGGCGGGTCCGAAAAATGCGGGGGTCTGACACATGTCATTCGATGGCCTCCTTTGAGAGAACGAGAAGTTTCGAGGCCAACGGAACAACAGGGCCCACACTTCCTTCACACACCCTACTCGTTCCCTCTCGGTACACAGAGACTACATCGGAGGTGGTGTAGTTTACAAGCGGCCGCTGGTGAGCCCTACTCGAAACGCGCCCAAACATTTATCACAAACAGCAGGGTCCATGTTATGACACCGTGGCAGGTCCCGAGGATTTCCGGCATCATACGATTTTCCGAGGATTTAAACGGTTGGATCGGGCATGGCACCGAGGTAATTTTGCTCCCCCCCGGTGGCTGGGCCTTCCCCTCCCTCATCTGCAAAAGGCCTATGCATGTTGCAAAGACATCACATAGGACTCTACATGCCGCTTCTGGGCATGATTTCATGTGCTGCCTTGCAGATCTGCAATTTCCGGTGCGGAAACCCTAGCAGTGCAATAAATGTCACAAATATTCCAGGCGGGTCTGAAAAATGCGGGGGTCTGACACATGTCATTCGATGGCCTCCTTTGAGAGCACGAGAAGTTTCGAGGCCAACGGAACAACAAGGCCCACACTTCCTTCACACACCCTACTTGTTCCCTCTCGGTACCTAGAGACTACATCGGAGGTGGTGTAGTTTACAAGCGGCCGCCGGTGAGCCCTACTCGAAACGCGCCCAAACATTTATCACAAACTGCAGGGTCCATGTTATGACACCGTGCCAGGTCCCGAGGATTTCCGGCATCATACGATTTTCCGAGGATTTAAACGGTTGGATCGGGCATGGCACCGATGTAATTTTGCTCCCCCCGGTGGCTGGGCCTTCCCCTCCCTCGTCTGCAAAAGGCCTACGCATGTCGCAAAGACATCACATAGGACTCTACATGCCGCTTCTGGGCATGATTTCATGTGCTGCCTTGCAGATCTGCAATTTCCGGTGCGGAAACCCTAGCAGTGCAATAAATGTCACAAATATTCCAGGCGGGTCCGAAAAATGCGGGGGTCCGACACATGTCATTCGATGGCCTCCTTTGAGAGCATGAGAAGTTTCGAGGCCAACGGAACAACAGGGCCCACACTTCCTTCACACACCCTACTCGTTCCCTCTCGGTACCCAGAGACTACATCGGAGGTGGTGTAGTTTACAAGCGGCCGCCGGTGAGCCCTACTCGAAACGCGCCCAAACATTTATCACAAACTGCAGGGTCCATGTTATGACACCGTGCCAGGTCCCGAGGATTTCCGGCATCATACGATTTTCCGAGGATTTAAACGGTTGGATCGGGCATGGCACCGATGTAATTTTGCTCCCCCCCGGTGGCTGGGCCTTCCCCTCCCTCGTCTGCAAAAGGCCTACGCATGTCGCAAAGACATCACATAGGACTCTACATGCCGCTTCTGGGCATGATTTCATATGCCGCCTTGCAGATCTGCAATTTCCGGTGCGGAAACCCTAGCAGTGCAATAAATGTCACAAATATTCTAGTCGGGTCCGAAAAATGCGGGGGTCTGACACGTGTCATTCGATGGCCTCCTTTGAGAGCACGAGAAGTTTCGAGGCCAACGGAACAACAGGGCCCACACTTCCTTCACAGACCCGACTCGTTCCCTCTCGGTACCCAGAGACTACATCGGAGATGGTGTAGTTTACAAGCGGCCGCCGGTGAGCCCTACTCGAAATGCGCCCAAACATTTACCACAACCTGCATGGTCCATGTTATGACACCGTGCCAGGTTCCGAGGATTTCCGGCGTCATACGACTTTCCAAGGATTTAAACGGTTGGATCGGGCATGGCACCGAGGTAGTTTACAAGTAGCCGCAGGTGATGCATACTCAGAACACGCCAAACTTTTACCGGAATATTGGCCGATATTTTAAAGAGTGGAAATATTGAAATAAGGGGTGAGGGTATCATTTGTAAAAACAATGCAATAAAAATACTATAAAAAGTATAATAAAAAGAAAAAATAATAAGTATCATAAAGATACTGCACTGGGCTTATAAGTATCATAAAAATACTATAAAAAGTATTATAAAAAGAAATAAGAACAAGTAAAACTAATAAACTTTTTTTATTGTAATAAAACAATTTTTTTATAAACCGTGTAGTTTGCCATGGCACTAGGCTTACACTATTGCATGTTAGCGCTGGGCCCAATTTCCCTTTTGTTACTCTGGTCGGGGTGGGACTTGGCGAAAATATTGGCCCAAATCTCTCCCCGCGCCTCCTCTGTCTCTCCCCCGCTCCTCCCCTTTCCTCGCGCCGCCGCCCACCCCTCCACCCACCGTCCGCCTCGCCGCCCCCACCCCCCGGCGCCGGCCTCCCAGATCCCCACCCCCCGGCGCCGGCGTCCCTCAGCGCACAGATCCCCCCACCCCCGAGCATGGGGAGCCCCGAGCTGGCTCTCCCATCGACGCCGCCGCCCCTCCCCGTCCGCTAGGGTGGAGGGCCTCCGGCCATCTCCGCCGCCCCTCCCCGTTCGCTGGCTGCTGCTGCGGCACAGATCCCCATTCCTCCGCCGGCGCACAGATCCCCCGCCCTCCTCCCCGAGCTAGCTGCTGCGGCGGCGGTGCTCTGCGGGGTGCGTGTTCGCGCCCTACCTCCCGGCGGTCTCAGTAAGCTCAGCAACCTCAGCAACCTCAGCAAGGTCTTCGGCGCCAGCAACCTCAGCAAGCTCCTCCAGGTCAGTTTCCCGTGACTTCCCCGCGCGAATGCCCAGCCTCCATCTACTGTCATCACTAGTTCATGTACTGTTAACTACAGGGGGCAGACCTTGCATCATGAATTCACTAATTCTCACTGCTGTCAGTTCATGTGTATGATAATGATGATGATAAGAGACATCAAAAGAAATGCAAACTGGGGATGATACAATCGAGAAAAAGCAAGCAGCAATGAAATGGTGATGTAAAAAAAGTATAGTTCATCCACAGTTTCTACATCCAGTACACACACACACAGAAAAATGCCTAATTATCTCTATCTGATTTGCCCAAAACAAATACACAGAATTGCCTATACTGCTAGTGATTGATAACTGAACTTGAATACTAGTGACTGATAACTGAACTCGAGTACATACACTTGATTCAGAGTCCCGTCAAATAGGACGCAACCAGCCGTGTGGAGGTCCATTGTCTGCTGATATTTTCAGTTTTTAACTTACCTACCGATGCAGAGCCTACCAGATAATTATACACCTCCGTTGTTGATCAACCTAGAAACTACTACCTGATGTACTCCAGGAGAATGGAGATTATATCAGTGTACTGATGAAAATAAGTACCAAGTACTATGTAGTCTGTCGAAAAATAAACGAACCAGACACCTTGAAATTGTATGGAAATGTGAATTGCCTACATGCTTCATCTCTCTGTTGTGGTGGTGCATGGAAAGCAAAGCTAGTTTAAACAGGGATGAAGCTAGTTGTATAAAAACAGAGATGAAACCAAATTGATCTCATTCAGTTTTGCGGTGGTGCATGAAAAATCAGTGTGGTTGTGTCTCTGAATCTCTCTTATGTGAATTATGTTTGATCTCACTTTGCACTTTATTGCAGGACACACATTAGTTTGACGTCCAGACCGTTGTCGCAGGCCTTCTTGCTGGAGGGACGATCGGCACCAAACACGCTTTGAGGGTAAGAATCATTCGCCTCGTAGGATTTATGTATATGTAAATCATGTAGCTAGCTAGTCACGTTACCTATGCGTCTCCCGTTCGAAAGAGTTACATTATTTATAAATATGCAACTCTTTGCATATTTATAATTGTAACTTTTTCGAATTGTCCAACGTTTTCCACGGATAGCCCGAGGGTGTGTAGGCTGGCTTGGTTTTTATTCCCTACTCTGATCCGGTACAGAATTTCGGCAGCGTCTTCCCATTGTTCTCCGGATGCACATTCTCTCGACTTGTTGTCGAGACGTGTATTTGGAGAACAGTAGGGAGGCGCTGCCGAAATTCTGTATCGGATCGGAGTAGGGCATAAAAACCAAGCCAGCCTACACATCCTCGGGTGGGATTAGGACCTATCCTTACCTATTAGGTAGTTTGAGTTCATTCCGTAAAACCTGAATAATTATAATTAATTAAACTAATATTGGATGAAACTACTTGGTCAATGTAAACACATCAGATGGAGGATCGTCAGTGGATGTATAATGGTTGGGTGAGTGGAGGGTCTGTGCTTCCGGAATGGATTACGAAGACGAATCAGTTCTTGGAAGCAGCATTTGCCAGGCACACGGGACGTGGTGGAGTGTGGTGCCCCTGCACTAGCTGTGGCAACAAGAAGGAAAAAACAAAGGATGAAATGGGTGTACACCTTCTCAAGAATGGATTTATGCCAAACTACCACCGGTGGGTTGCACATGGTGAGTTTGAGCCCCAGCGTCCGAGAGAGGAGGTGGTACGGCAACGCACAAGCTCACCCGAATATGTTACTCATGTTGAGTTCATGCTAGATGACCTGGAAAATGCTGCAGCGCCTGAAAATCCAGCCGCAGGTGAAGAGGGACGGGGGGAGGAGGATGAGGAGCAAATGACTAACAAATTCTATCAAACTTTGAATGAGGCACAAAGACCCCTGCACGAGCATACAGAGGTCACTCAACTGGATGGCATTGCACGCCTGCTTGCCGTGAAGTCCCAGTTTGGCTGGAGTAGATCTTCCTTCGATACACTTCTGACTGTTATTCGCACTCTATTGCCGAAAGAGAACATTTTGCCAAAGAACATGTACGAGACGAACAAAATCTTCCGTGAACTTAAGTTGCCATATGAGCGAATTCATGTTTGCCCAAACACATGCATCTTATTTAGGAAAGAACATGCGAATGCAAATTACTGTCCAAAGTGCAAATCCTCTAGGTATATTGAGGTGGACGGTGATGATTGTCAGAAGAGGCAGCTCAGAATCCCCCAGAAGGTCCTTCGGTATCTTGATCCCATACCAAGGATCCAACGCCTCTTTATGTGTGCGGAATCTGCCCAAAAGATGGGTGGGCGGCAGAAGGTACTAGATACCGCCCTGGCATTGTGATACATCCGTCTGATGGTGAATCATGGAAGGAGTTCGTTAAGCGATACCCAAACAAAGCTGGCAAAAAGGACAGTGTAGCAATTGCGATAACAACTGATGGCTTCAATCCATTTGGTATGACTAATGCCACATATAGTTGTTGGCCTGTGTTTGTTATTCCGATGAATCTTCCCCTTGGCTTATGTATGAAACGACAGAACATGTTCCTGTCGCTAGTAATTTCAGGTCCTGGATACCCGGGGAAAAATATGAGTTTGTACTTGGAGCCGCTTTTGGATGACTTGATGGTCGCCTGGGATAAAGGGATACGGACATACAACACCCTAACAAAGAAGCACTCTGATATGTATGTTTGGTACTTCACATCCCTGCATGACCTACCGGCACGTGCGATTTTCTGCGGCTGGTGTGTACATGGGAAGTGGCCTTGCCCGGTGTGTATGCAAAATCTAACGTTCTATTGGCTGAAGAAAGGTGGGAAGTATACCTGCTTTGACAAGCATCGTCCGTTCCTTCGTCCTGATCATCCATTCAGACGAGACAAAAAGAACTTTGAGAAAGGTAAAGTTATCGATGCTCCACCCCCACCCGTGATGACTGGTCACATGATCAAGGCTCAGTTAGATGGTCTCTAGCCCAATGCCAATGGGTCAGGTTTTGTGGGATATGGAGAGACACAGAACTGGACTCACATACCATGCCTGTGGAAGCTCCCTTACTTCAAGGATCTCCTCCTCCCACATAACATTGATGTAATGCACACTGAGAAGAATATCGCTGAGGCCCTTTTTGGCACAATCTTCGACACTGAGAAGACAAAAGACAACGTCAAGGCCAGACTTGATCAAGAGAAACTCTGTGATAGGCCACGTTTAAATATGATCGAACCTGGACCCAAAAGAAAAGGGTGGCGCAAGCCACCGGCCCCGTTCTGCCCTATAAGGAAGCATAGGAAGGTAATGATGCAGTGGGTCTTGGACAAACTACGGTTCTCTGATGGATACGCAGGAAATATAATGAAGGGAGTGAATATGAATACATTGCGAATAGGGGGGCTCAAGAGCCATGACTATCATGTTTGGCTTGAGCGAGTAATGCTGGTGATGATTCGAGGCTATGTTTCCGAGGAGATTTGGCGAGTGCTAGCGGAGTTGAGCTATTTCTTCCGTCAGCTATGTGCTAAAGAGTTGGACCCAAAAGTTATTGACAAGCTGGAGAAACAGGCGCCGGAGTTGTTGTGTAAGCTAGAGAAGATCTTTCCACCAAGCTTCTTTAATCCGATGCAACATATGATCTTGCATCTTCCGTCCGAGGCACGATTGGGGGGGCCTGTGCAGTATCGTTGGATGTATGCACCTGAAAGAGAAAACAAGAATCTTCGTGCCAAATGCAAGAATAAATGTCGCATTGAAGCATCCATAGTCGAGGCCTACCTCAACGAGGAGGTGTCAAACAACACGACAAAGTACTATGATCCCGATATTCCCACTCAGCATAATCCAGTGCTTCGTTACAATATCATCACCCCGGCCGATCTACCCCCACTTAGCATCTTCGCAGGGGTAGGTGGCAGAGCAAGCGGCAGAAGGCCGAGGCACATAAAACATCCAGAGTGGACAACTATTATGTCGTATGTGTTAACAAACATGCCGGAAGTACAACCATACATTGAGTAAGTGCTTCCTATATTTTTCGTAAATAATCACAATTAAGTTTGTGTCTAACTACACTTCTTTCTCATTGCTATAGCGAATTCACACTTGAATGCTGGAACCTAGAAAGGCCCCCTACTGAGGAGGAGAAGGAACACATCTTTAAAAAAGGTGGTAAAGGAAATGGCGGCTTCATTCCTTGGTTCGCGGCTAAAGTATGCCAATTTGTCCAACTTTCTTCTAGTGCCGACATTTCAAGTTGGTCTCACTTCCAACTCATGCATCGAACTTCTCTTATTAAACTTGTAGGCAAAAAGGGACCCTATGAGAGCCGATTTGAAAGATTTTGCCACAGGCTTCACATGTTCCGCCAAGAAATTAAAAGCTTATGATGTGAATGGGTATCGCTTCCATACCCATTCTTACGACATGAGTCGGCCCGGTCAAAAGACAATAAATAGCGGGGTTGTAACACCAGGGACAGATGGACTTCTGTACTATGGAAGAATCGATGAAATGATCGAGCTGGATTACGGTTTGGGTGACCGGCTGAACCCCGTTGTATTTAGATGCCATTGGTTCGACCCAACTAGAGTCACGAGGTACCCAGACATTGGGTGGGTCAAAATTCAGCGAGCATACAAGTATGACGGAGATGATGTCTATATTTTGGCTAACCAGGCCAAGCAGGTATTCTATCTACCATATGCATGCCAAACTGTGAAGTACCTAAAGGGCTGGGATGTTGTGTTCAATGTACCCACACATAGTAAACAAGCTGCTCCAACTGATGAAGATTACCAACGCATAAACCCCAACACATATGAGGGTGAGTTCTATCAGGAAGATGGGCTGACAGGAGAATTTATTATTCACTTGCCCACTGACGACAATGACATGGAGGTAGACGATGAGCAAGATGAAGATGAGGGCATGGAAGCAGGCGATGAGCCAGACAACGATGAAATCATCGAAGATCCCATGGACCTGAATTTACTTGAACGAGTTCGTCTAGGTGAAGATGACGAGCTAGACGGTCCACCTCCAGACTATGCTCCGGAATGGTGGGATGACATGCGCGACAGCGATGATGAAACTCCCGAGCCAACTAATGACCCAAACGACGAGGACTATGACTTTTGAAACTTGTAGCAACTCTATGTACTATGAACTTGTACCAACAACGAGAACGACGTGTGCGATAGCGATGATGTACTTTTGGATGTAAAACAACTCTATGTACTGTGAACTTGTACTCCTAAATGTAAACTTTATGTACTTCTAGATGTAAGACAACTTTATGTACTATTAACTTGTGCTTTTTGCCAAGAAGTTCTCGCCCTATGATTTTTAACTTATCCATATGATTTTTCTAATGACAGCGTTTGAACTTTTCAACATGGACTTATGGATTGCTCTACTTTTGCATATGAATTTTTAAACATGGACTTATGGATTGCTCTACTTTTGCATATGAATTTTTAAACATGGACTTCTGAATTGCTCTACTTTGGCATATGAATTTTTAAACATGGACTATGACTTTTCAACGTGAACTAATCGAAATACCCTTTCTCAGAGCAGGTGACTGAAAGATGCCAGGCAACAAAAGGAACAAAGTTGTGAGCATTGGCAATGTGATTGAAAGGTTTGGCAAGGCGACAAGGGTCATAAAGAAGGGCACCGGTGCGGCAGCTTCTACACAGGTGGGCAGGGCCAAGCCTGCTCAGCGAGCCATGGTGGATGGTACCCGGGGTAGACGATGTTGTCGTGCCACCGTATCCCGTGTTGCTAGCCCTATCGCCTCTGCCCATTCTGAGGACGAGTCAGAGCAGGAGGCAGAGGAGGAGCTAGTTGTGGAGGAGGAGCAGGCGACTCCTCGTCGTGATTGGCAGCATGTGGAAGGGTCATCACGTGGTGCGGTTGAGGAGGAGGAGGAGGAGAAGGAGGAGGAGTTGCAGGATGGAGAGTATGAGGTGGAGGAATCGGCAAAGGACATGGAATGGCCAGTTCCTAAGACAACCAAAATATGGTTGCGTGGGGTGTCCACGCTCCCTTCGCGACCATATCCACATAAGGGGCTCATTGTCAAACCCGTCGGTGCGAGGTAAGTGCTTACGTGGACTCTCAAGTGCTTACGTGGACTCTTTGTTGAAAACTTACTTGCATTTTCATTGTGCAGGGCCTTGCTGGTTGTTGGAGACGACATAAAGGTGCCACGCCAGCCAAGTAGCATCATTGGATGTCTTTGCAGGCATTATTACCCTGGCCTAGTCCCCATAGGAGACGGTGAGGAGGAGCCAGCTTGGTCTTGGGAGCATTGGAAACGCGCTCCGGATACCAAAGACAAGTGGGACAGGGAGTACAGCAGTGCTGCCGAGCGGGTGGTCAACGATTTTTGGGTAAAATTCTTTGTCAGTTTTCATAGTTATTTCTTTGCCAACATTCAAAATCATTGCATTGATAGCTGTCTAATGGGTCTTTATACACTTTTGTAGGACTTCTTCACTTGCGCCGAGGGTATGGAGGATGAAGCTAATGAGGTCGTCGAGGCGATTGCCAAGAAGATTGTCCAAGACATGCCCTACGAGGGGCGCGTCGATGCCGTGGTGAAATATTTCGCGCACGAACGCAACATGCTTCTCAAAAAGCCACTAGCCCGGAGAGTGCATCTCACCCGTTCCATGTACTTGAAGGTAGTTTCCATTTATTTATGACTGTGTGGATCAAAACAACTTAGTTCCATTCCTAACTTGGATGTATTTGGTATACCTCAGGCGATTCCCCTGTGGTGCAACAACAAGATTCCTTGCTATCACCAAATCATATCTAGGTGGATAAACCCGGAGTGGAGGGCTGCACACAGAGCGTGTTCGGAGCGGCGTGGCATGATGGGTGGTCCAGTACACCTTCAAGGCAACCTCAACCTTCACGCTTACGTGCAGAAAAAAGTATTAATATCATTTGGCTTCTAAACTTGTGCCTACTTGTGTCCTTATTGGATATTATTGCTTCTATTGCAGAACAGAGAGACAGGTGAGGGCGAACCGCGGCTCAATACCTTCACGGGATTATGTCTTTCCCGCACGTCAAAGAAACCTGAAGGGGGTGGGTCAACCTAGGCTCTGGCTTGAGGATTGATGCATATAGTGGGAAGTTCAAGGAGCACAACGGGCCCGATTCTGATCCGGCCTCACAGGACATCGACGTTACGGTTTCCCTCCAGGCAGGACAAGGAAAGAAGGGTGGCCGGTTATATGTTGGTGATGGAGCCATCCGTAAGAAGGACATTCCAAAACTCGCCCACCTTCGTGCTACGACATCGAGCTCAGGTCCTGCTATAGAGCGTCGCCCACAGCCTGAGCTGCACATGATGCATCAGTTTGAGGTATATTTTGCTTCATTGATCTTACTTGCAATTTCTTCTTTGCATTGCAGCAATGGTGAACTTGTTGTGATGGCATGTTGTAGGCCCGCCTAGAGGAAGAAGCCAGGTTGCTGCAGGAAGAAACCAGGTTGCGGAAGGAGGCTCAAGCCAATTCCCTCCTTCAACATGAGCAAGCCATGAAAATGCAGCAAGCCCTCTTGCAACAACAGGAATTCATGGCCAAACAACAGGCAGCCCTGCTTGAGACGTTCGCTCAGTTCAAAACTAATATGCAGGGTTCTACTTTGCCGGATCTTCCTCCTCTTCCGCCTCTTCCTACTTTCAACTTTGTAAGTCTTCGAACTTTTTTATTATGCATCTTACCATCATGCTTAAATATCATGCATCTTACCATCTTACCGTCTCATGCTTGAAGTGTTCTCAGTCGGGACAAGGCTCAAATAACTACGTGGTACCTGGACCCATACCTACCCAAGCAAGCCCAGTGACACCCACTACGGCTTCGACCTCCTTGCAACAATGATCACTCGAGGTAGTTGTCTATGTTTGTGCATTGTTGATGCTTGCGTTTGTCTTTGTGCCTCTCAACATACTACTTGTGCATTGTTGATAGTAGAGCCCACAAGTGTTGATGCTTATATTGTTCATACTTCTTAGCTTCAATTTGAACCTTATATGTTGATGCTTGTTGACTCTTGTGCCTTATCGATCATTTGAAACTAACTTTGGAAACTCATGTGTTTGGTAATGGACTTATAGGTTTGCATCATGGATGCCGTTGACGGTGGACATACATGCTACGGTGGAGCTCATGCATCTTCGAGGTTCATGCTTTGTGTGAGCGAACTCATGCTTTTGTTTGTGAACCTTGTATGCCTTTGTTTGTGAACCTTGTTGGATATGCACGCATGTTCTGAACCATGTTGGATATGTACGCATGTGTGGACTTTGAACTTATGGTCCTTCCGTTTGTGAAATATTGTTGTTGTGTGGACTTTGGACTCATGGTCAATTTGTAATATATTGCTGCTGTGAGTCAAATTAGATATATTGCTTGCTGAATCTATATACTGTTGCATATATAAGCCATGTTGGATATATTGCTTGCTGAATCAATTGTAATAAAATACTTTTTGGCCTATAAACCGAGGGTCTCAGGACACAACACCAGGCTTATAGATGCAAAAATAATACTATTTGTCCTATAAGCCGAGTGTCTCAGGACACAGCACCCGGCTTATAGATGCAAAGTAGTACTATTTGTCCTATAAGCCGAGTGTCTCAGGACACAGCACCCGGCTTATAGATGCAAAGTAGTACTATTTGTCCTATAAGCCGAGTGTTTCAGGTGCAAGGCACTCGGCTTATAGGCCATGCCGAGCCACGGAGGCTCGTGGTAACCGGACACGTAAACCGTGTGCCTCGCTGGGGCACTCAGTTTATATGTAAACCGTGTGGCTCTCTACGGCACTCAGTTTATATGTAAACCGTGTGGCTCGCTCGGGCACTCAGTTTATATGTAAACCGTGTGACTCGCTCTGGCACTCAGTTTATATGTAAACCGTGCGGCTCAGCTAGGCACTCGACATATAGGTAAACCGTGTTCGACTTATAGGCACTCGGTTTATACAGACGGTGACACGTGGCCGTTATCTCCCTCCTGCCGTCAAGTTACTTTTGTAAACCGAGAGCCGCTTAAAAACACACGGCTTATACCTTATAAGCCGATGGAGTGTAAACCGTGTCATATAAGCCGGGAGTTTTACTCGGCTTACATGTAAACCGAGTTTATATCGATATAAGCCGAGTGCATTAGGTACACGGCTTCAAAAGGTTGCATTGAGTTGATCATCACCCGCTTCTCTTGGGGTGATATTCATTGGGTCCTTGGGATTGAATCCACTTACCACAATCCACCATAGCTGTGTAGAAGCACTGCGAATGTGAGACTCCATATCTAGCTTCCACTTAGCAAACGTGTTAGCTTTCAAAGGGGGCGGAGGCCCAACAGGATTAATACGGGGGTGTTGCAAAGGCTTGGGTGAGTAAAAGGGTTCCACCACATTGTACTTGGGAACTTGAGTGCGAGTAGGAGATGCAAGGGGTTCTCTCGAATCATTTGCATCATGAACATCATTTGGATCAAATGGGTTTCATGCGGATGTCGAGGGCTTTAAGCGGGCATCAATTTCCTCCTTGATCGAGGAATGAATTTCTTTCAACATGGTGGTTTTGAGGTTCGCAAACATTGAAAGAATGTCGGCCGCGGTTAAGGGAGCACCCGAGTTAATGGGGGCAGCAGGAGCAACGACTGGAGCAACAAGTGCAACGGCCA
>LR738709.1:605883897-605918766 GCA_902687465.1 Secale cereale | reverse complement strand
AATAGGAGACTACAAATTTTAATCTTTCTTGTCAATTTTAATATTTAGCGGATAAATAGGGTTCACTAGATATGCAACTAGGTGAACACAACCTATAGGACAAGCAAGCTTAAAGCTAAATATTCTAGGCAACAAACTAATTAGCAAGCCAACAGACATACAAAGCCAAGTAAAGTGCGGGAAAGAATTAACCACAAGTGAGGCGAGGACATGGATTTTATTTCGAAGTTCACTCTTCCTTGGGGAAGAGCTACTCCCTGTTTAGAGCGGTGCCAGAGCCAAAGCTTGCGGAACGCCACCGAAGGCTCACCGTAATCTCTTTTGAGTCACCCCAATGGATGAGCCTCGAAGCACTCAGGGTTGGTCTTGAAGGCGACCACCACACCTTTACAAACTTCTCCGGAGCACACCACAAGCAAGGAAGCTTTCAAGAACCTCTAACCGCCTAGGAGCCCAAGCTCCAAGAGTAACAAGTCAATGGTGGATGAATATTGCGGGGAACACAATTTGGTTTGGTCAAAGTGTAGATCGGGTGTTGCTCTCCCAATCCCCAAAGTTTCAACAAGTTTGGGTGGAGGGATCGAGAGTATTGAGCAAAATGAGGTGTAGCAATGGTGTAACTCAGCAAGACATTAGGATTGGGGATCGAGGAGGAAGAATTGGGTTATTTATAGTGTTGTTGGCTGGGTCAGTGTTTCTGCCCGTTGGACCCGTGCACACGGGCTAAGTCAGTCTCATGCACATGGGGTACCCAGGAACTTACGCAGCACACCATGCGCACATGCTACCCATGGAGTTACGCAGTGCCCCGTGCGCACGGGGTCAAAAGACCCTGTGCGCACGGGGTACCTAGAAAGTTCTTGACTACCCCGTGCACACGGGATCAAAAGACCCCATGCGCACGGGTATCCAAAAAACTCCTGCACACTTCCTGGATACCACAACTAGCACAATACGGATATTTGGTGGTAGGAGCGGGAAGGCTGGTGTATAGGTTTTGACGACGGCATTCCCACACGACAAGCCATATAAACCATGAGCGGGAATGCTAGTGTAGAGATCCACAAAGACCCCTCTTAATAGTGCGGTCTATCCTACGACTCGAATCGAACCAAAAAGAAAACCTTCGAATTGCCGGTAAACCACGCCTTTGATCTTTTTGAATTGGGGGTCACACACCTCCATCACGAATAAATTGACACTTGCACTTTCATACGATAAGCCATGTAAAAAAGGAAATGATTCACATCAGCCGTCGAATATCACGCGAGCGATTCACCCTTGTTACAAATGATTCTGCAACACCAAATCCTTATTGCAATGATGAGGACGGTGTTAGATGATGGATAGCTCTAAATCTGACGGCTGTCCAGACGGCGGATCTCACTTGCTGATGCGTAGCGGGCCTCATATGAAAACGTAAGAAGGTCAAAAAAACCCAACACAAACACCGATGAGAGCGGAGGCATATTTGAATTTAACTGAACTTCGATCTGCTGTCAAGTTTTTCAGAAGTTCAGACTTGGGGCCTGCCACCGGTGGCCCCAGGCGGGGTGATGAGAGCAGTTTTTGGCGAGAGCGAGTTATGGCGCCCTAGGTGTACACGTTGATGTGAGCCCGCCGCCTCCCTCCCTCCACGTACAGCCCTTGCACCTCGTTCACGTGGCCACGGCCGCGTCCACCGGCGACCTCCTCACGGCCGCTATAAAGTGCATCAGCTACTCGCTCACAGAGACACAGCAAAACACAATCAGCCAAGTGACATCGTCCATCCATTAAGCCCAGTCAGCATCACCTTCTCTAGTTCTCTTCGTGCGCTAGCTTTTCACCGCCTTGAGTAATGGCGACCATGGTGGCTTTGAGCTCCTTCGCCGTCGTTGGCCGGTCCGCCGCCCGTTCTCCAGTGGTGGCACCGCGCCGGCGCGCCCTCGTCGTCAGGGCCCAGACCGAGGTGAGCTTTCACGTCACACACTTGACTGCTTCGCATGTTGGCTAGTTTGAGACTCGATCTCAACGTGAGATTGTTCGTGTATGTGCAGCCTGGCATGGAGTCAACCAAGGAGACAACGAGCGCATCGACCTCCTCCTCCTCCCCGAGCACGAGCGCGACCCCGACCCCGATCCCGGCGGCACCCAAGCCCAGGACCAAGAAGGCTAACCCATCGGTCTGGGACGCGCTCGCGTTCAGCGGCCCGGCGCCGGAGCGCATCAACGGCCGGCTGGCCATGGTGGGATTCGTGGCGGCGCTCTCCGTCGAGGCGGCACGCGGCGGCGGGCTCCTCGACCAGGCCGGCAGCGGCGCTGGGCTTGGCTGGTTCCTGGTGACCGCGGGGTTGTTCTCCGTGGCATCGCTGGTGCCGCTGCTGCAGGGCCAGAGCGTGGAGAGCAAGTCCAGTGGCTTCTGGAGCGCGGACGCCGAGCTCTGGAACGGCCGCTTCGCTATGCTCGGCCTGGTCGCGCTGGCCGCCACCGAGTTCATTACCGGCGCGCCCTTCGTCAACATCTAAGACGATGTAGTGTAGCGCTGTGGATTCTTTTCTGCTGACAGATCGTAATAGTACTAACTGTTGTAGCCACGTTGCAATTTTGTACTATCGGTGATTGAATTATGTAAATCGCATGTTTAGGTTGTTCATGGCTTCTTATCATTTGTTAGAGCATCTCCAACTGCCGCGCTACGTGCCGCGCCCAAAAATCGCATTTGCTGCGCGCGCTTCGGCTGGTTTGCCGCGCCGCACCACGCTGGCTCCAGCGGCTGCTGTAAAATGCAGCGCGCGCGCTCCGCTCCAACAGCGTGCAAAAATGCAGCGCGCTACAGCAGCGTCAAATATGGCATTTGGACACAAAATGAAACATTCAATCAAAATGCAATGAACATGTGAAATTTAACAAGTTGATGATGAATACATAAAAGGTCGCCCACAAGTTTATCCAACCAAGTCCAAATGCAAACCAAGTTCAAAATACAAGTGCAACCAACAAAGTTCAAGACATATATAAAACACATCAACCATTTTGCTCGTCTTCTTCGTCTTCTTCCTCTTTTTCCGCCGACGATTCTTCCTCTTTTTCCGCCGATGAATCTTCCTCTTCATGACGCACCGCATCACTTGTAGCTCCGACGGTCTTGTCAAGTTCTTCAACGGCATTTGCTCGGGTATGTGTGTGAGGCACATCGAAAGGCATGGCCGGAGGTGCACCTGAAGGAAATATGCCCTAGAGGCAATAATAAAGTTATTATTTATTTCCTTATATCATGATAAATGTTTATTATTCATGCTAGAATTGTATTAACTGGAAACTTAGTACATGTGTGAATACATAGACAAAACAGAGTGTCCCTAGTATGCCTCTACTAGACTAGCTCATTGATCAAAGATGGTTATGTTTCCTAGCCATAGACATGAGTTGTCATTTGATCAACGGGGTCACATCATTAGGAGAATGATGTGATGGACAAGACCCATCCGTTAGCTTAGCAACTTGATCGTTTAGTTTTATTGCTATTGCTTTCTTCATGACTTATACATGTTCCTATGACTATGAGATTATGCAACTCCCGAATACCGGAGGAACACTTTGTGTGCTACCAAACGCCACAACGTAACTGGGTGATTATAAAGGTACTCTACAGGTGTCTCCAAAGGTACTTGTTGGGTTGGCGTATTTCGAGATTAGGATTTGTCACTCCGATTGTCGGAGAGGTATCTCTGGGCCCACTCGATAATGCACATCACTATAAGCCTTGCAAGCATTGCAGCTAATGAGTTAGTTGCGTGATGATGTATTACGGAACGAGTAAAGAGACTTGCCGGTAACGAGATTGAACTAGGTATTGAGATACCGACGATCGAATCTCGGGCTAGTAACATACCGATGACAAAGGGAACAACGTATGTTGTTATGCGGTTTGACCGATAAAGATCTTCATAGAATATGTGGGAGCCAATATGAGCATCCAGGTTCCGCTATTGGTTATTGACCGGAGACGTGTCTCGGTCATGTCTACATAGTTCTCGAACCCGTAGGATCCGCACGCTTAAGGTTTCGATGACAGTTTTATTACGAGTTTATGAGTTTTGATGTACCGAAGGAGTTCGGAGTTCTGGATGAGATCGGGGACATGACGAGGAGTCTCGAAATGGTCGAGACGTAAAAATCGATATATTGGACGACTATATTCGGACATCGGAAAGGTTCCGAGTGATTCGGGTATTTTCGGAGTACCGGGGAGTTACGGGAATAGAGGCGAGAGGCCAAAAGGAAGGAGGCGCGTGGCCCCCTTCTGGTCCGAATTGGACAAGGGGTGCAGCCCCCTTTTCCTTCTCCCTCTCCCCCTCTTTCCTTCTCTCCTACTCCGGAAAGGAAAGGGGAATCCTACTAGGACTTGGGAGTCCTAGTAGGACTCCCCACACTTGGCGCGCCCCTTCTAGGGCCGGCCTCTCCCTCCCTCCTTTATATACGGGGGCAGGGGGGCACCTCTAGACACAACAGTTGATCTCATGATCTCTTAGCCGTGTGCGGTGCCCCCCTCCACCACAGTTCTCCTCGATAATATTGTAGCGGTGCTTAGGCGAAGCCCTGCGACGGTAGAACATCAAAATCGTCACCACGCCGTCGTGCTGACGGAACTCTTCCTCGACACTCGGCTGGATCGGAGTTCGAGGGACGTCATCGAGCTGAACGTGTGCTAGAACTCGGAGGTGCCGTAGTTTCGGTGCTTGATCGGTCGGGCCGTGAAGACGTACGACTACATCAACCGCGTTGTTCTAACGCTTTCGCTTCCGGTCTACGAGGGTACGTAGACACACTCTTCCCTCTCGTTGCTATGCATCTGGTAGATAGATCTTGCGTGGTCGTAGGAAAATTTTAAAATACTACGTTCCCCAACAGTGGCATCATGAGCCAGGTCTATGCGTAGATGATATGCACGAGTAGAACACAATGAGTTGTGGGCGATACTAGTCATACTGCTTACCAGCATGTCATACTTTGCTTTGGCGGTATTGTGAGATGAAGCGGCCCGGACCGACATTACGCGTACGCTTACGCGAGACTGGTTTCACCGTTACGAGCACTCGTTGCTTAAAGGTGACTGGCGGGTGTCTGTCTCTCTCACTTTAGCTGAAACAAGTGTGGCTACGCCCGGTCCTTGTGAAGGTTAAAGCAGCACATACTTGACGAAACATCGTTGTGGTTTTTGTATGCGTAGGTAAGAACGGTTCTTGCTAAGCCCGTAGCAGCCACGTAAAACTTGCAACAACAAAGTAGAGGACGTCTAACTTGTTTTTGCAGGGCATGTTGTGATGTGATATGGTCAAGACATGATGAGTTATACGGTTTTGTATGAGATGATCATGTTTTGTAATGTTATCGGCAACTGGCAGGAGCCATATGGTTGTCGCTTTATTGTATGAAATGCAATCGCCATGTAATTGCTTTACTTTATCACTAAGCGGTAGCGATAGTCGTAGAAGCAATAGTTGGCGAGACGACAACGATGCTACGATGGAGATCAAGGTGTCGCGCCGGTGACGAAGGTGATCATGACGGTGCTTTGGAGATGGAGATCAAAAGCACAAGATGATGATGGCCATATCATGTCACATATTTTGATTGCATGTGATGTTTATCTTATTATGCTTCTTATTTTTGCTTAGAACGACGGTAGCATTATAAGATGATCCCTTACTAAATTTCAAGGTATAAGTGTTCTCCCTGAGTATGCACCGTTGCGAAAGTTCGTCGTGCCGAGACACCACGTGATGATCGGGTGTGATAAGCTCTACGTTCAAATACAACGGGTGTAAGCCAGTTTTGCACACACAGAATACTCGGGTTAAACTTGACGAGCCTAGCATATGCAGATATGGCCTCGGAACACTGGAGACCGAAAGGTCGAGCGTGAATTATATAGTAGATATGATCAACATAAGATGTTCACCATTGAAAACTACTCCATCTCACGTGATGATCGGACATGGTTTAGTTGATTTGGATCACGTGATCATTTAGATGACTAGAGGGATGTCTATCTAAGTGGGAGTTCTTAAGTAATATGATTAAATTGAACTTTAATTTATCATGAACTTAGTCCTGGTAGTATTAGCATATCTATGTTGTAGATCAATAGCTCACGATGTTGCTCCCCGTTAATTTTTTATATGTTCCTAGAGAAAACTAAGTTGAAAGATGTTAGTAGCAATGATGCGGACTACGTCCGTGATCTGAGGATTATCCTCATTGCTGCACAGAAGAATTATGTCCTTGATGCACCGCTAGGTGACAGACCTATTGCAGGAGCAGATGTAGACGTTATGAACGTTTTGACAAAAGCTCGGTATGATGACTACTTGATAGTTTAAGTGCACCATGCTTTACGGCTTAGAACCGGGACTTCAAAAACATTTTGAACGCCACGGAGCATATAAGATGTTCCAAGAGTTGAAATTAGTATTTCATACTCATGCCCGTGTCGAGAGGTATAAGACCTCTGACAGTACTTTGCCTACAAGATGGAGGAGAATAGCTCAACCAGTGAGCATGTGCTCAGATTGTCTGGGTACTACAATTACTTGAATCAAGTGGGAGTTAATCTTCCAGATAAGATAGTAATTGACAAAGTTTTCTAGTCACTATCACCGAGTTAGTAGAACTTTGTGCTGAACTATAATATGCAAGGGATGACGAAGTTAATTCCCGATCTCTTCGCGATGCTGAAATCGGCGGAGGTAGAAATCAAGAAAGAGCATCAAGTGTTGATGGTTAATAAGACCACTTGTTTCAAGTAAAGGGCAAAGGGATAGAAGGGGAACTTCAAGAAGAATGACAAGCAAGTTGTCACTCCCATGAAGAAACCCAAAAGCTAAACTCAAGCTTGAAACTAAGTGCGTCTACTGCAAAGGAAATGGTCACTGGAAGTGGAACTGCCCTAGATACTTGGCGGATAAGAAGGATGGCAAAGTGAACAAAGGTATATTTGATATACAGATTATTGATGTGTATTTTACTAGTGTTCATAGCAACCCCTCGGTATTTGATACTGGTTCAGTTGCTAAAGAGTAGTAACTCGAAATGGGAGTTGCATAATGAACAGAAACTAGTTAAAGGATAAAGTGATGATGTGTATTGGAAGTAGTTCCAAGATTGATATGATCATCATCGCACACTCCCTATACTTTCGGGATTAGTGTTGAACCTAAGTAAGTGTTATTTGGTGTTTGTGTTGAGCATGAATATGATTTGATCATGTTTATTGCAATACGGTTATTCATGTAAGTTAGAGAATAATTGTTGTTCTGTTTACATGAATAAAACCTTCTATGGTCATACACCCAATGAAAATGGTTTGTTGGATCTCGATCGTGTGATACACATATTCATAATATTGAAGCCAAAAGATGCAAGGTTAATAATGATAGTGCAACTTATTTGTGGCACTGCCGTTTAGGTCATATTGGTGTAAAGCGCATGAAGAAACTCCATAGTGATGGACTTTTGGAATCACTTGATTATGAATCACTTGGTGCTTGCGAACCATGCCTCATGGACAAGATGACTAAAACTCCGTTCTCCGGAACTGTGGAGCGAGCAACAGAGTTGTTGGAAATCATACATACTGATGTATGCGGACCAATGATTGTTGAAGCTCGCGGCGGGTATTGTTATTTTCTGACCTTCACTGATGATTTGAGCAGATATGGGTATATCTACTTAATGAAGCACAAGTCTGAAACATTTGAAAAGTTTAAAGAATTTCAGAGTGAAGTAGAGAATCATCATAACAAGAAAATAAAGTTTCTACGATCTAATCATGGAGGAGAATATTTGAGTTACGAGTTTGGTCTTCATTTGAAACAATGTGGAATAGTTTCACAACTCACGCCACCCGGAACACCACAACGTAATGGTGTGTCCGAACGTCATAACCGTACTTTATTAGATATGGTGCGATCGATGATGTCTCTTACCGATCTACAACTATCACTTTTGGGGTTATGCATTAGAGACAGCTACATTCACGTTAAATAGGGCACCATCTAAATCCGTGGAGATGACATCGTATGAACTGTGGTTTGACGAGAAACCTAAGCTGTCATTTCTCTAAGTTTGGGACTGCGATGCTTATGTGAAAAGGTTTCAACATGATAAGCTCGAACCCAAATCGGAGAAGTAAATCTTCATAGGATACCCAAAAGAAACTGTTGGGTACACCTTCTATCACAGATCCGAAGGCAAGGTCTTTGTTGCTAAGAGTGGATCCTTTCTAGAGAAGGAGTTTCTCTCGAAAGAAGTGAGTGGGAGGAAAGTAGAACTTGATGCGGTAATTGTACCTTCTCCCGAATTGGAAAGTGGAACATCACAGAAACTAGTTCCAGTGATTCCTACACCAATTAGTGAGGAAGCTAATGATGATGATCATGAAACTTTAGATCAAGTTTCTGCTGAACTTCGTAGATCAACCAGAGTTCGTTCAGCACCAGAGTGGTACGGCAACCCGGTTCTGAAAGTCATGTTACTGGACCATGATGAACCTACGAACTATGAGGAAGCGATGATGAGCCCAGATTCCGCGAAATGGCTTGAGGCCATGAAATCTGAGATGGGATCCATGTATGAGAACATAGTATGGACTTTGGTTGACTTGCCCGATGGTCGGCAAGCCATTGAAAATAAATGGATCTTTAAGAGGAAGACTGACGCCGATGGTAATGTTACTGTCTACAAAGCTCGACTTGTTGCGAAAGGTTTTTGACAAGTTCAAGGTGTTGACTACGATGAGATTTTCTCACCCGTAGCGATGCTTAAGTCTGTCCGAATCATGTTAGCAATTGCCACATTTTATGAAATCTGGCAAATGGATAACGAAACTGCGTTCTTTAATGGATTTATTAAAGAAGAGTTGTATATGATGCAACCAGAATGTTTTGTCAATCCTAAAGGTGCTAGCAAATTGTGCAAGCTCCAGCGATCCATCTATGGACTGGTGCAATCATCTCGGAGTTGGAATATACGCTTTGATAAGTTGATCAAAACATATAGATTTATACAGACTTGCGGTGAAGCCTGTATTTACAAGAAGTGAGTGGGAGCACTACAACCTTTCTGATAAGTATATGTGAATGACACATTGTCGATCGGAAATGATGTAGAATTTTCTGGAAAGCATAAAGGAGTGTTTGAAAGGAGTTTTTCAAAGAAAGACCTTGGTGAAGCTGCTTACAAATTGAGCATCAAGATCTATAGAGATAGATCAAGACGTTTGATAAGACTTTCGATAAGTACATACCTTGATAAGATTTTGAAGTAGTTCAAAATGTATCAGTCAAAGAAGGAGTTCTTGCCTGACTTCTAAGGTGTGAAGTTGAGTAAGACTCAAAGCCAGACCACGGCAGAAAAATATAGAGAGAATGAAAGTCATTCCCTATGCCTCAGCCATAGGTTCTATAAAGTATGCCATGCTGTGTACCAAACATTTTGTGTACCTTGCCATAAGTTTGACAAGGAGGTACAATAGTGATCCAGGAGTAGATCACTGTACAGCGGTCAAAATTATCCTTAGTAACTGGATGACTAAGGAAATGTTTCTCGATTATGGAGGTGATAAAGAGTTCGTCGTAAAGAGTTACGCTGATGCAAGCTTTGACACTAAATCCAGATGACTCTAAGTATCAATCTGGATGCGTATTAAAAGTGGAAGCAATTAGCTAGAGTAGCTCCATGCAGAGCATTGCAGACATAGAAATCTGCAAAATACATACGGATCTGAATATAACAGACCCGCTGACTAAACTTCTCTCACGAAGCAAAACATGATCACACCTTAGTACTCTTTGGGTGTTAATCACATGGCGATGTGAACTAGATTGTTGACTCTAGTAAACCCTTTTGGGTATTGGTCGCATGGCGATGAGAACTATGGGTGTTAGTCACATGGTGATGTGAACTATTGGTGTTAATCACATGGTGATGTGATCTAGATTATTGACTCTAGTGCAAGTGGGAGACTGAAGGAAATATGCCCTAGAGGCAATAATAAAGTTATTATTTATTTCCTTATATCATGATAAATGTTTATTATTCATGCTAGAATTGTATTAACTGGAAACTTAGTACATGTGTGAATACATAGACAAAACAGAGTGTCCCTAGTATGCCTCTACTAGACTAGCTCATTGATCAAAGATGGTTATGTTTCCTAGCCATAGACATGAGTTGTCATTTGATCAACGGGGTCACATCATTAGGAGAATGATGTGATGGACAAGACCCATCCGTTAGCTTAGCAACTTGATCGTTTAGTTTTATTACTATTGCTTTCTTCATGACTTATACATGTTCCTATGACTATGAGATTATGCAACTCCCGAATACCGGAGGAACACTTTGTGTGTTACCAAACGTCACAACGTAACTGGGTGATTATAAAGGTACTCTACAGGTGTCTCCAAAGGTACTTGTTGGGTTGGCGTATTTCGAGATTAGGATTTGTCACTCCGATTGTCGGAGAGGTATCTCTGGGCCCACTCGGTAATGCACATCACTATAAGCCTTGCAAGCATTGCAGCTAATGAGTTAGTTGCGGGATGATGTATTACGGAACGAGTAAAGAGACTTGCCGGTAACGAGATTGAACTAGGTATTGAGATACCGACGATCGAATCTCGGGCTAGTAACATACCGATGACAAAGGGAACAACGTATGTTGTTATGCGGTTTGACCGATAAAGATCTTCGTAGAATATGTGGGAGCCAATATGAGCATCCAGGTTCCGCTATTGGTTATTGACCGGAGACGTGTCTCGGTCATGTCTACATAGTTCTCGAACCCGTAGGGTCCGCACGCTTAAGGTTTCGATGACAGTTTTATTATGAGTTTATGCAACTCCCGAATACCGGAGGAACACTTTGTGTGCTACCAAACGTCACAACGTAACTGGGTGATTATAAAGGTACTCTACAGGTGTCTCCAAAGGTACTTGTTGGGTTGGCGTATTTCGAGATTAGGATTTGTCACTCCGATTGTCGGAGAGGTATCTCTGGGCCCACTCGGTAATGCACATCACTATAAGCCTTGCAAGCATTGCAGCTAATGAGTTAGTTGCGGGATGATGTATTACGGAACGAGTAAAGAGACTTGCCGGTAACGAGATTGAACTAGGTATTGAGATACCGACGATCGAATCTCGGGCTAGTAACATACCGATGACAAAGGGAACAACGTATGTTGTTATGCGGTTTGACCGATAAAGATCTTCATAGAATATGTGGGAGCCAATATGAGCATCCAGGTTCCGCTATTGGTTATTGACCGGAGACGTGTCTCGGTCATGTCTACATAGTTCTCAAACCCCTAGGGTCCGCACGCTTAAGGTTTCGATGATAGTTTTATTATGGGTTTATGAGTTTTGATGTACCGAAGGAGTTCGGAGTCCTGGATGAGATCGGGGACATGACGAGGAGTCTCGAAATGGTCGAGACGTAAAAATCGATATATTGGACGACTATATTCGGACATCGGAAAGGTTCCGAGTGATTCGGGTATTTTCGGAGTACCGGGGAGTTACGGGAATAGAGGAGAGAGGCCAAAAGGAAGGAGGCGCGTGGCCCCCTTCTGGTCCGAATTGGACAAGGGGTGCAGCCCCCTTTTCCTTCTCCCTCTCCCCCTCTTTCCTTCTCTCCTACTCCGAAAAGGAAAGGGGAATCCTACTAGGACTTGGGAGTCCTAGTAGGACTCCCCACACTTGGCGCGCCCCTTCTAGGGCCGGCCTCTCCCTCCCTCCTTTATATACGGGGGCAGGGGGGCACCTCTAGACACAACAGTTGATCTCATGATCTCTTAGCCGTGTGCGGTGCCCCCCTCCACCACAGTTCTCCTCGATAATATTGTAGCGGTGCTTAGGCGAAGCCCTGCGACGGTAGAACATCAAAATCGTCACCACGCCGTCGTGCTGACGGAACTCTTCCTCGACACTCGGCTGGATCGGAGTTCGAGGGACGTCATCGAGCTGAACGTGTGCTAGAACTCGGAGGTGCCGTAGTTTCGGTGCTTGATCGGTCGGGCCGTGAAGACGTACGACTACATCAACCGCGTTGTTCTAACGCTTTCGCTTCCGGTCTACGAGGGTACGTAGACACACTCTTCCCTCTCGTTGCTATGCATCTGGTAGATAGATCTTGCGTGGTCGTAGGAAAATTTTAAAATACTACGTTCCCCAACAGCACCCATGCCTCCCATGGCGGCCGGAGGTGCACCCATGCCTCCCATGAGAGAAGCAAAACTCATGCCACCCATGCCTCCCATAACGTTGGAGGGTGCTCCAAAGCCACCCATGGCTCCCATAGCATTGGAGGGTGCTCGAAAGCCACCCATGCCTCCCATGGCGGCCGGAGGTGCACCCATGCCTCCGAAGCCACCCAAGCCTCCAATGATGCCGAGGCCCATGCCTCCCATGCCGCCGAGGCCACCGCCACCCATGCCGCCGAGGCCACCGCCGCCACCCATGCCGCCACCCATTGTGTTGATCATGGCTCTTTTTTGAATCAAGACTTCTTGAAGGGCAAGGTTGACATATTCCATTTGTGCTTCATTGAACAAAGATGTGTCCAAGAAGAACAAGTTTTTTCCCATTCCATCAACCTAGTTCGCTCCTCCATGCCAACCTTCCTCTCCTCCAATGCCACTTTCCTCTCCTCGGCAGCCACCCTCCTCTCCTCGGCCGCCAACCTCCTCTCCTCGGCCGCGGCATCTTGGTTCCTTGCCATTTTCCTCACCTCGTTCGCTTCTTTTCTTGCCTTCACAATAGCTTCCATAGCATTTGTGAGCTCATCATCTCCTTTCCTCTTCTTCTTTTCGGTTTTGTCCTTCTTGCACCCATCCGGTCGTTTTGGTTTCGAGTATGAAACCGAGTTGGGTGTGGGGCTTCTCTTGCCGTCCTCACTTGAGGCATCATCCTCCTCATCATCATCATTCAACTCAATTGTGCGCTTGCGTTTGTTGCTCAAATGCAAATCATCCAAATCTTCACGCTTCCTCCATTTCTCATCATCCTTCAACACTTCATAGCAATGAGGCAAGGTAAAGATCTTTCCTTTCTTGATCTTCCCCTTCTTGGTTGTCCTCGTCTCTTCTCTGAACAAGTTTTGTGCAATGTTGTACTACAAGAAAAACAAAACAAGTTAGCACTTCGGACACCAAAAAAAGTATGATGAACATGTATGAGATGCCACTTACTCTATCATCCTCATTTGTCCCACTTGGGTTAAGCTTGTCAACTGCCTTTTGTGCGGCCACCCACTTTTGACAATCCGAGTTGATTGTCGACCATCGGGACCGAAGTGATCTCTCGGAGCGGTCAATTCCACTCATGTTCTGAGCATCAAAGTGTTCTTTCATTCGCCCCCAATAAGCATCTCTACTTTGATCACCTCCAACGGATGGATCCCTCGACACTTGCAACCAAGTATTGCATAGTAATTTGTCATCATTGATGGTGTAATTGCCCGCTCTTCCTTTCGGCGCCTCGACAATGCCCTCACCCTCTTCATCCACCTCAAACTCATGGTCGTCCAAATGGATTTCATTGGTTTGAGACCAATGCGAATTGTTGGACCCAACACCCATAGTTGACATGTATGCATCATCGTTGAGACTACAAATGCAAATATAAGCCATCTATATGATGATGCATTGAACAAATAACAATAAAATAAATGTTGGAATTTTTTTCACCTTGGGGGCATTTCGTCGAGCACGTGGTGCGCGTCGGCCGCCGGCTCAACTATTGAGCTCGCCGGCGCTTCGGTAGACGCCGGAGCCGTCCGCCGCCCTGCAAGCTTCTTCTTCTTCGAGGTGCCGGAACCGTCCGCCGCCTTCTTCTTCGCGGATATTTTTCTTTTCTTCGCCTCCGACGCATTGGGGAGCTTTGACGGTGCGGCGGTAGCACGGGACGGCGCCGGCGCAATGCCGCTCGTCGGCGTGGTCATCCGCGGCGGCAAGAAGAGGCTGTGCGCGAGGCTGACCGATGGCGGAGCTCCGGTGGCGGCGGCAGCGCCAGCGCCAACGCTCGCCGCGCTAGGGTTTTCGGCGGCGGCGGCAGCGGCGGGGGGGGGGGGGTCGCGGCTGTATAGCGGGGTGAGAGGGGCTCCGATGTGCGCATCCATGGCGGAAGGGGCGCGAGCGCCGGCGCGCGCGAGTGGAAGAAGAAGGGAGAAAGGAAAGTTCGTGCGCGCGCTCGAGTGTGCCGCGCGCGGAAGTGGACGCAGCAAATCAACAGCGCGGGATGGGGCTTTCACCAGCGCGCCCAATTCGTTTTAGCGCGCGCGCGTTTTTTGCGCGCCCGCTGGAGTTGTCCGACGCGTTGCGCGCGCGCTAAAATGACGTTTTTTACGGCGCGGCGCTAGTATAGCGTGCCTGTTGGAGATGCTCTTGGTATGAGTTGGCGTCAACGCAACATCTCTTCTTTCCTTCTCTCTTTATCGAGAGAATTCCTTATTTAGCTCTTTTTTAAAGTTTGGTTCCCTATTTGCTTAAAATAAATTTTCTTCTCTATTTGACACCTAAAATAATTTTTGTTCCTTATATGACACTTCCGTCTATTTTAGACACAAACGGTGTTAAGTGTGATGTGAAAAGACCGTTTTGCCCCTAGTGTATTGTGTAACCATTCTGGATGTAGTAAAAAAGCAAACAGCTCATCCATGTTTTAGGGATGTTCAACGAATACTGTGCATAATGTATGACGCGTGTACGCCCGTGCGTGCATGTCCCGTGGCCTTACTGGTTTGTTGAGAAGGCCGCCTCCTACGCGTTGTGGGTGCCGTGGGCGTGGCCGGGCGGATCGCACGCGCTCGCTGCTGTTGGAAAGTTTCCAGGGAGTAGTTGCTCGTACGTGCATGTAGGGAGTAGCCGATGCATGCGGTTAGTGGCCAATGTGGTGGTTAGTTAAGCTAGTGCATTGTGCATACCAGACTTGCGTTGTGGCCACTCGTGTGGTGATCAGTTCGTGCTGAAAATACAGAAAAGCCGTCGACGCGGCGATTCGTGGCAGTCACGATTAAAGATGCGCCTGCGGTAGTCGGGAGAGCTAGTTGTTTCCGCACATGCACACCAAGTAGGCAGACGACCAGGTGGATTGATTCCATATGAACCTAGTCCGACTTGCCGATTGCTTCCGGCGAAACGTGTAAATACATAAGCCGTGCTTGATCGATTCTTCCAGGAGAGAACGCGCACGACGTAGCAAGCTAGCTACCGAAGCTAGCAGTCTGCCGGATCGATCTTGAGGCTAGGCTAGTTATGCTATGTATGTACGTATAATATAAACTACCAGCCGCTGATTGATCGGTATTGCTGACTAACTAGCTATGCAAGTTTACCCCAAAAAGGAAAAATAAAACTAGCTATGCATATGTATGCACAACATCCGTTGAAGATCCATAAAACATGAGTGAATTGTTTGCTTTTTTTATTACATTCACGATAGTTACACAATGCACTAGGGGCAACTTGGTCTTTTGACCTCACACTTAACGCCGTTAGTGTCTAAAATGAACGGAAGTGTCATTTAAGAAACAAAAAACATTTTAGGTGACAAATAGGGTAAAAAATTATATTTTGGGCCAAATAGGAAACTAAACTTTAAGAAAGGGCCAAATAAGGATTTTTTTTTGGATTTTACAGTTATTTTCTTCTAGAGCATGGAGTTCTATGTCTATGGTTTATTCCCTTTGTTCCATAATACTAGAGGGAGTGCCATCTTTTTGTTTCGTGGCAAACTCATGCACCCATTGATTGGGTACCCTTGATATTGTCGCCAGCTTGAGGGCATCACATAGGCTAAATAAGGTTTTTTTTGGATTTTACTGTTATTTTCTTCGAGAGCATGGAGTTCTATGTCTATGGTTTATTCCCTTTGTTCTATAATACTGGAGGGAGTGCCATCTTTTTGTTTCGTGGCAAACTCATGCACCCATTGAATGGGTACCCTTGATATTGTCGCCAGCTTGAGGGCATCACATAGGCGTTCAATTAACCAGCGGTAGAACAAGGAATCGTGCAGTTTCACAACAATTGTCATGTTGGATGATGTACATGCAAATGGTGTAGGTATTATTTCATATAAGGAACTAATGATTGCATATCTTTCAAGATAAGATGGTAAAATGGCCTGCTCTAATTTGTCGAACTTGGAGAGATCTTGATCATTCCGATCATTGCAAAACCATGAATTTTAACCTCATGGATATATCGAGACTCTACTATTGGTAGAATGCAACGACATTTTCGATGATATAGCCTTCAAAAAGGCTTCCCTCCTTCCGGGTATGCTTGACTCCTAGCACAACACTCCTAGAATTTCCATAAAGCATTCAAAGGGATACATGTTGTGCAAGAATATGCGACTGCACAACTTATCTCCACATAGTGTGCAAATGGATGAACCATGATACCAAGGTATGGTGAAGCAAATATCATCTCTACATTGCATATACTCTAACCATATCTAGTTGTATGTCCTCCTACGCGTTTGGATCGATCACCCTGTGATAAACGATGTTAAAAAAATCACACAACTTAGCTACTATTTGGCGAACATTGGGTGGCAGGATATTCTTGATTGTGATTGGAAGCGTGCGTGTTAAAAGAACATGATAATCATGAGGATTCATGTCGATTAATCTGTTATATTCTTTGGAAGTAATTCTATGTTGTTGCAAGCGCACCATGTAGGAAATACATGTCATGCAGACTTCCTCAGAATTCATTCACTTATTGTCTACATAGTATAACCTACAAAAGAAAGTTTACATTTCTTAATTGAAGTCTCGAAATATTGGTTTTGTTTGGTAACGTGCAGATTAACTCAAAGTTTCCTGGCCAAAGGTGGTCCTTGAGGATTATATACCTATCAGCTACACTCGCAGTTGGAAGACGATGCAACGTGAAAATAAATTCTTGGTGAAAGCTTTAGCAACATTGTGTATAATTATTAGTTGTTTCGTAGAAATAAATTTATGTATATGGTCAACATCTCCACCACAAATAATATGTTCTTTATTTGAAACAGGTAAACCATCCACAAAATCCATGCTAACATGTGTATAAGCAAACTTGGGTTTTTGTAGTGGTTGGAATAACCCGGGATACTTAGTGTGTTCTTCTTTGTTGATCTTGCAAGTAGGGAATGTTCTAATGAAAATATATCTTGTTCATGAGTAGATTTCTCTAAGCCTAGAATGACCAACCCAATTTAGAACTATGTAGTGGTGAAATTAGTTATTGTCTAAGTTCAGAATTATAGCCCGCCACGACTCTAATTTTATGCCGCAACACTCCTTGCTTAAATGAGCAGTTGGTAAAGAGTTAGGTGTATTGGTGAGTTGGTTCGTAAGATGTTCGCAACTTTGGTCCTTTCCATAACATGTAATAATATCAGTAATCCACGATGGTGTAGCAATGCTAGCAATTAAAACTTGCAGCTTGTCCTGAACTCTTAATGAAGCATCTACGACTCTATTGTGGTTGCTTGGATGAGTTATATCCCAACAATTTGATGAATAGTTAATGTTGAGTGCCCTAAGTGAGTTTCTGATCCTGGGTAAATTTAGGAATTGTTCATCAGAACTGATGATCAAGGTGGATGTTGCAAATTGGTACTTCCACTTATTTAGGCCTTAGTTATTACAATAACTTCCTTGTCATACCTAGAAAATGTACATGTTATTGTCCGATAGTTTTACTATAGAATGATATATATTGTCTTTCTTGCATTAGCACAACTCCAATACAATCAACACATGCACCAAGTTCCAAAATAAATGGTTTAATGAACTCATCTAGTGTAGGGTCCTGCATCATTTTGGTTTTAATGTGTTGAATGCATCTTGTTGGTCTATATTCGGAGCAAGGGAAAATAACATGAAACATACCCATATTTTGAATGGACCTTATATATCATTTCAAGTTAAACCCAAGATACTTCTTCGATGAGTGATATTTGTTGGGGCTGGCCAATTTTCTATTGCCTCCACTATTATTGGATCAATTGCTACTCCCATCACCTCCTACAATGTGGCCAAGGTATTCCACTTCCTTCTTGTGAAAATACATACTTAGAAAAGTTGACAAATAAATGATTAGCTTGCATGGTGTCAAAGATTCGTTTGATGTGGATGACATGTATTTCAGAGTTTTTTTCTATACAAGTATGTCATCAAAGAGCATGAGCGAGAAATTGTTTAGGTACGGTGACCACAAAGTGTTCATAAGCATCTAAAAATGTATTAGGGACATTAATTAAACCAAAAGGCATACATGGTACTCATAACGACCACAATGTGTGCTAAAAGCAGTCTTTTCTATACCATCATCTTTCATTTCGATTTGATGGTACATTCTAAGGCCCTGTTTGGAGAAGATTGTAGCTCCATGCAATTCATCTAGTAGATCTTCAATACATGCTAATGGATACTTACCTTTGACGATTTGTTCACCAAATTTCTTGTAGTCCAAAAAAAATCTCCAAGTAAGATCCTTTTTCTTAACTAAGCGATGGTAGGGGAGGGATATGGACTAGTACAAATTCTGATGACCTTTGATGCTCTGATTTAATCGGTTCTTGAACTACCACTTCCGTTGCCATTTTCTTATGAAGTGTTAGTCTATAAAACCAAATGTTGACAACTTTTGCTATAGTTGTAGGTGGAATAGTCTCCTATTGTGGCATGTAGTTACTTCTCCTTACGATATAGTTGTACATGACTATAGTTGTACATCCAAGCATCCCCTAGGATCATATCATAACCATTTAGTTGCATTACCCTGTCTGACTGGAATCACTCCCCTTGAATTGTATAAGGCTATTGAACTACCATTAATTCAATCCACAAGGTGCAAATTGGTAGTTTTGATGGGAGTGAGCAAGCATTGTGTTCTATGATCTATTGGAGGTGTTAAAAAGGTAGATGAGCTCCCACTATCAATGAAAGTTGTTGCAGGCGTGGATCCCAATAGTACGGTGATCGTAAAAGTGCATTTTCTAGTGCAAATACCCATCGGTGCATGCATAGATATTTTCAAGATGTCATCAGTGGGTTGGTATAGTTGCTCTTCACACATTTCTTGGGATTAGTTAGTGAAATAAACCAATTCAACATTCTCAGGGTATGATTCTTGCAATGCATGAATCTGAACAACGTTTGACAAATTACATATTTCCTTATGGTAGGGTGAAAGGAATGAGTTGCGCCTAGGGGTGAATATGCACAATTATAAATTTTACTTAGTTATTTGCAGGTTTAGACAATGCAGAATATGAAAAGTGAACCTAAAAATTGTGATGATATAATAATAAGCATAGTATAAATAGTGGAATGAGCTATAGTGGATGCAAGCTCAATTGACCAAAGTAAACTACAAGTGAGGGAGCTAAGGTTAGAGATAACCCAACACATGAAAGCAAGGATATAATCCGATTGTCACTTCCTTGGAGGGAAGCTAGTCACCATTGGAGGGATGGGTGATACCACGAAGGCACACCAACCATTGGGAAGCATACTAGAAAAAACGCACATACGCACACCCAATATCAATATGAAGATGCATAACGAGTTGTGATCACGATCGTTATCATCACCCAGTTGCAGCAAAGAAGAATGCGTCGGTGTAGATAATACTTGGAGTCCCTCGAACCGTTGATGAAAGACCACGCGAATCGCCCACGAACAGTCCCTCAGACCAAAGACCGAAAGCACGACCTCTCTACTTGGTTGGAAGCGTACAACCTTCACAATCCGGTACAACTTCACCGCCTAGAGTTAATCATCGCCAGAGAATTAGAGGGGGTGATTATAACCACACTGGGCTTCTAATTATGAGGATTATGGGATTATCCTAGCTGTAATTAGATCTACTAGGATAAACTAGAACTAGAACTAGAGGGAGTAGAGGATGCTCCAAACTTGTGTGTCCAAAGGGTGAAAATCCTTAGTATATATAGGTGAAGGGGAAGAGGAGGGGCGAGGAGGGAAAGTCCCTCCCCTTTGGTCGGCCAAGGGAGAAGGAGTTGGACTCCTCCGCCACTCCAATTCGGCCTCCTTCCAAAGGCAAAGGGGGCGCCTCCCCCACTTGGGCCTTAGTGGCCCAAGTTGCCATCCACCATTTGGCCTTTTTAGGCCCGTTGATATTAAATTAAATATAGAAGTGTTCTAAATATTCTCAAACCCTTTTATATATAATTTAACATCCTCGGAAACATTTTACACCTATATATATTTATCGGTAATACTCGATATTACCCGATACTCTCCGAAACCCTCCCAGTGACCCAAAAACACTTTCGGATCCTCTCAAAACTATTTCGAATTTTAATGAAACTATTCCACAAATATATTCTCATCACTCCAATTCTATTAACACTCAACAGATCATGGTTGCCTTAAGGTTGTGACCCTGTAGGTTCGGTAACTCATGGACATGAACGAAACTCCTTCGTTCAATGACCGACAACGGAACCGTTGACGTCCATATCAATCCCTATGAGCACATGATTGGTATTCGAGTGAACCTTTGCTCATCATTTGATGTTCCCTTTGCATCGTGATACTTCATAAAATCCGGGATGCATTGGTATCCTCCTGAGTCATCACATGCTCACTTATACCGATATCCTCGTTGTCGGTTTTGTTCTTCTTTCTTGTTATTGTGTTCCGGTATCCCCGTGACGAAGTCACCTATGTCTGGCCAGATGATGATGGATGTCGTCACATCGAGAGGTCCCTAAGAATATCTCTCCACCGTCAGAACGAGAAAATCCCACTCTCGAGCTATCTAGTCCATTGTCAAACTTTTCGATGAACTTGTAAGTTTTTATTATGATCACCTTGTTACAGGTGACGTTTGAGAAACCTCAAAGCCCACTTTATGGTAAGAAGTGACTACGGTACTATCATGTTAACACTTCCGCTTGAGAAACCTATAAGGAGCAAAATAACACGTTAACACTCCGTGTTATTACAATTGATTACATACGATATTAACTCAATTCATAACAAACAAGTTTGGGTCGATTCAATATGATCGTTCTTCTAACATCATAATATCAGTGTTGTTTTAGGACTATCGTTACACTTAACGATATCCTAAGATCCAGAAAACATGATCGCCAACAACACTTGAGCTAGTCCTGGAGGCAAGACTAGGAACCTTTTATTATAATGTTTATCATTCCACACATGCATATAAGTTTTCCACTCAATCGCATATTCTAGGATCATAGTAGTTATAACATAGAATATAACTCTATAATTATGAACATGGAAATATAATAATACAAATATTATTGCCTCTAGGGAATATTTCCAACACCCAACACCACGATGGCTTGCCCTATTTCTCCTTGAGATATCACCATGAAGACGATTCACATATGCTAGTGGTAAACCTTGGGGTGGTCTCCGAACCTTCAAAAACTTTGGGGGGGGGGTCATAAGTTGATTCCTCACCGGAGACCTCGTACCACCTAGGAGTCTCCAAGCTCCAAGAGTAAAACAACATGAAGGAAATCTAAGGGAAACCCAAATTACTTTGGTGTGGATATAGATCGACAGCTCCTCTTTCTTTTACCTCGAAGGTGTGAAGTGATTCGGCGGAGGGAAATGAAGGACACTGAGCTTTTGGGTGTTTGAGAAATGGAGTAAGAGAGATAGAGCATGGTTTTTTTTGGAAGGACTTAGGTTCTCAAAACACCTACTCTTAAGAGTTCAGTAGGGTTGAAATTGGACGAGAGATCAAAACTGAGTTGACCATGCACCATTGAGCCATCATGCAGAACTAAGCTTGCTCTGATTTAATAGCAATCAACTATTCTCCTTAAACCGGGTACAACTTTCCTCCTCCCCTCTTTATTCCTTCCAGTACCACTTCAACACTACGTAAAAGGTTTTGACCAACTAGTTAAATTGCCCCATTATGGTTGTGCTACGCGAGAAAGTTCCTCAATCGTGTGCATGTTCCAGAGCGAGCCAGTCCCATTTCGATGATGAACGACACGATGTGTGCCTCCATAGAGCTTCCCATTTGAAATTTCTGCATCGTGAGGGATTCTCTCCAGCCACATGTTCCTCAGTGGTACATCTTGGGCCGGTTCAATCAGTGCCCTCTCAGTCCAGTACCATTAGTTCTCAAGGGTAGCAATCCATTATTTTCAGGCAAGCCAGTTCAATTCCTTTCTGGTAGCAACAGATCCCATATTAGATTAAGTAAGTGGATTACCTTGAAGAGTTGGAGACTTCCTACCACTATAGAAAAAGTCATTGATGGATCAATTTCTGTATATGGGTTTCAACTCAGATCGAGACATTCAGATTGGTCGACGAAGAGTACTACCTTGGAGGGGTAGGGGTTGTAGGGGAAGAACCAACCTTTTGTAGTTAGCAAAACATCTCACTCAGTAACTAAATTAGAGTTTGATCATTTACGATTGTGTTGTCTTTTTGCATTTCTATTTCAATCTGACATCAGATCTGAGTTATTGTTCACTGACTATATCTTAGACCATTGTGATCTCTTTCTTTCACTTGTTTTTTCTTCCTTCCCTTCGGTACTCCTTAACTTGGAGATACTCCTTCGGTACTCCTTGGCTACTACTTGAACATTTGGGTTTAGTCCCTTCCTTCGGCGAACATTTTCTCCGGGTACCACAGGGTTGAAGAAATCCCTTACTATTAGGACATAGTGTTCGGTACGACTTAAGGATGTTGGACTGACTTTCTTTAATGTTGCATATGCTTTCAAATATTTTATAGCATCAAGTCTCGAGCAAACGTTGAGAGCAGGGTGTTGAGCCAAAAAGTAAAATCCATAGATTTGGGGACTAAAGAGACTCTTCTTTGTAGCCAAACATGAAGAGAAGAGAGCCTCAGAGTAGATTCGGTAATCTCGAGTCGATGTAGTATGGAAAATTCCTCATTGTGTGCTCGCCTTTTGCCTGCTCCTACTTCATCTACATATCAGATTCTTCCTTTCCTGGAGTTCTAACTTATAGGCTTTATAGACAAGCAGTCCAATGGAATATCCGCATCTTCTAAATCAGATTAGAGTATGATGACCAAAGCTACAGAGTGACATCTACCACTTTCCCTACTGTTCTGGTTGAAATAGGGTTTTGGCTGAGTGACCACCTTCTTCGACTATTCTTATCTTACTATTTGCTTCATGCCTGATCAGTGATGATTGACTGTTCTTGCTTGTCTTGGGTCTGCTCTAGTTGTGGTGCTACTAACTAAGGGTCAAATTTCATGACTTGATGAAGAGGAAGATGAGTATATTTGGTCTCAAAGAGTCAGGCCAATCCAACCTCTTGCTCCTGCACAAATCAATCTCAGTTGTACCATAATGCGCCTGGACTCAACACTTTTCTGGCTCCAAGACCGCCTTGAGCCCTCATGTAAAATAGATGACAAAATTGCGAACAATCATAGAATGATTTAAGCTGAGGAACATAGAGGTCTCTCCCACAATTTTTTGTCATATACCTCTGGAATAGTGTTGAAATCGCACGCCACTAAGCAGTTTTTAAACCAAGTGGTTTATCTTAGTGTGCTAGCTGATACGTCCCCAATGTGTCTATTTTTTAATTGTTCGATGCTGTTACAGTATCAACCTTTGATGTTTAACATACATTTTCTAGCAACTTAATATCATTTTTGGGACTAACCTATTGATATAGTGCCAGTGTCAGTTGTTGTCTTTTTGCTTATTTTTTACTTTCAGAATATCGATACCAAACCGAGTCGAAATGCAATGAAACATTTTGGAGATTTTTTTCTGCCCAAAAGAGACCCAGAGAGCCCAAGAGATGCGCTAGAGGAGGCCCGTGGGGCCCACAAGACACCAGGGCGTGACAAGAGGTCCAAGCATGCCCTAGTGCCGCATGGGGCCCACGGAGCCCTTCTCCACCGACCTCCAGCTCTATAAATACCGCAATATTCCGGAAACCCTACATGAGTCAACGAAAAATTGTTTCAGCTGCCGCAAGTTCCAGAACCATGAGATCCAATGTAGAGGCCCTTTTCAGCACTCAGCCAGAGAGCAACACGATGATGCGTGAGTAGTTTACCACAGACCTATGGGTCCGTAGTTAGTATCTAGATGGCTTCTTCTCTCTTTTTGATCTTCAATACAATGTTCTTCTTGATGTTCATGGAGATCTGTTTGATGTAACTCTTTTTTGCAGTGTGTTTTTTGGGATCCGTTGAATTGTGAGTTTATGATCAGATCTATCCATACATGATTATTATAGCCTCGTATTTCTTCGATATTTCAGTTTTTTTTGGGCAACTTGATTGATTTATCTTGCAATGGGAAGAGGTGCTTTGTAATGGGTTTGATCTTGCAGTGCTCAATCTCAGTGACAGAAGAAGACAAGACACGCATGTATCGTTGCTATTAAGGATAACAAGATGGGGTCTATTCCTACATGAATAGATCTTGTCTACATCATGTCATTGTTCTTAAAGCACTACTCCGTTTCTCTATGAATTTAATATACTAGATGCATGCTGGATAGCGGTCGATGTGTGGAGTAATAGTAGTAGATACAGGCAGGAGTCGGTCTACTAATCTTGGACGTGATGCCTATATACATGATCACTGTCTTGGATATTGTCATAATTATTTTTTCTTCTATCAATTGCCCAACATTAATTTGTTTACCCATTGTATGCTATTTTTTCGAGAGAATCCACTAGTGAAATCTACGGCCCCGGGTTTATTTCCTATCATATATTTTCAGATATGTTTTGCCAAAAATCCAAAAACACTTTGCTGCGTTTTATTTGCCTTTATTTTATTTGCATCTATCAATCTATCTATTTATCTTACTTTGGAGGGATTGACAACCCCTCTAAGCGTTGGGTTGCGAGGTTTTGTTGTTTGCGTGTAGGTGTTGTTTACATAGTGTTGCTTGGTTCTCCTACTGGATTGATAACCTTGGTTTCCTAACTGAGAGAAATACTCATCGTTGCTATGCTGCATCATCCCCTCCTGTTCGGGGAATTTAGCAACGCGGATCACAAGTAGCACTAGCCGCTGCTTCATTTCGTATAGCGATAATGCTATCTCTTTCTTAGCGCTCCACCCCGCAGAGAACTCTGGTTGCACTTTTTTTCTCTAATTTGACTCGACTTGGCCTACTTGACTCAGGTGTTAGAGTATCGCTTTCATACGGCGAGAGTCACAAACAACTCATGTCAAATGGGGTGAATTACACTCGGGGAGATGAAGTGACCTTATATATGACCACTTTAAATATGCATGTTGGTCATGGAAAATATCTCATGGTATGTGTCCCAGAAGGTCCAGCAGCAACCACCGGGTTGTCCTAGATTTTGGGCCTACTCCACATGTTGCCTCCGACACACACACCTGAAGCCTTTGATGTTAGCCGAAATGTGTCAGAAAAGAAGATGGATTTCAGAGCAGACTCTAGGGTTCAGGATTCTAGTGCTAACTACGACACATAATTCCATTGTGCAATAGAAGTATCTGATGCCCGGCGTACCTTGTGTCAGAGTCGTCCTTGGATTCCAGAGCTCCCAATGAGTCTTCGTAGAAACTTTGGCAGCTATCTTTGGAAGGCATTGAGGCAACCCATTTGTATTGTATTATGATGAGTATTTTGGCTATCTCGTTGGCATACATGATGGAGCATGTGATGTGTATTTAGGAATGTCCAAAGGCAAATGGGTTCCACCGTACTTTCATTGAGGGACCCCTCTTAGTAGTGTGGCTTCCCTATGCTCAAGTAAATATAAAAGGCTATGAATTTGGGTATACCACCTTCTTCTCTCTTTGATAAAATAGGGATACACCGTACACATCCATCTTTGCATAAGCCTTTTCAACTAATCCGCTTTATATAAACTTGTCACACATGATTAGTCTTAAATTCATATTGACATTATCACCAAAACCCACTAATGAAGATAATTGCACGTTCACACGAAATTAGAGCTCTTTGCACTTGTAGCATATGCCTTTCACTCTTGCATGTTGAATTATATTTGCTGGAGTAATGGGAGTTGTGTAAACATTTTCGACATGTCTTCTCACTAGTAGTGCTAATTGAAAGAAGTTACTTTTAGGAGTTTGTGATTGTTCCATTCTCCTAGAGAGAAAAATTGTCTTTTGTAGGTACGCTAGTTGATGACACTATAGGTAATGTCGTATACTTTCATTTAGACTACATGCAAAGTTGTTCATGGATAATCGTATACAAGATTGTCCCTTCTCATAATCATGAGGTGTTCAAACTTTAGGATGTATTGCTTAATATAAGTAGTTTTTATGAGAGAGTAGAAATATCTCACACTATCACTGATCGAGGTTTATATAAATCCATATCCCGCATATCTTCACAAGTTGTAGCAGGGAATTTTTGCTACTACCATGCAAGTTCATCTCACCATTCCATTGTTGGGCCTTTGTGCTATATGGAACCAATTCAGTCCTTTGTTCAGGGGAGTGTTGTAGCAACATTAAACCAAATATCTAATTTATCTACCCAAGAATAAATATCAGTTCCATCAAACTCGCGGATATTCATTCTTGTTAGGTTGGCAACCACTTGAGGTCTTCTGATGGTATGGTGTTTGTTCCCTATGTATCAGAATGCCTCTTTTGCAGTTTGTCGAGGCATGCTTTATCGGTTCAGTGCAAGTTTACAATGCTATTGTCACTTACTTGTCCATGTTATTTATTCAGTGCAAAGTTGGGGTGTCTATTTTTTGTACCACAGATATTTAATTCTTTGCATATTAAACACCTTGGAAGACAACAAATCCAACAATATTAGGAGTGGACAATACTGCATGGTGTAGTTTTTGTGGTGCAGGGGGTGTTTCAAAGTGCATAAATTAACCATCAAGGGAAGATAGAGGAAGGGTCCCGAGGGGCTTAATTTTAGCCGAGGGTGTTCTACAACTAGTGAGTGTCTCTCGCATACTAGAAAAGTTTTTGCGAACTCCATTAATGAATCCACAAACTCCTTTCTATCATCTTCCATGTACATCTATGTTTCTTAACATCCAACTTGATTCCGGGTTTCCGCCGTCCACTGAATCAATCCTTTCTGCCATGACTAGATGAGTTTCAGAGAGGGGTTTAGAACAAGATGTGTGACTTGTTACCTCACTCAAGAATGATAGATTGTATTGTCCAAGGGTGGGCGGGGGGTTACAACAGCATATGCTACAACCAGACCGTACATATAGGATCCTACCAGTGCCTTCGCCACTCACCAGTAAATGGTGTGCCAGAAAGGGAGAGTGGGAGGTATCTTACTGCTCAAGCGGGTGATTCAAGCGAACACACATTGACGAATCATGCACCCAAATTTTCTACCACCACTACTTCGGCACTAATGATTCTACACATTCGTCGCAACCAAGAGTGGGAGAAGGAATTTATGACCAAATCCATCCTTGTTGGCTCACGATCTGGAAACAACTCCGATGATCACAACTCCCAATACCAATAGAAAGGTTCGGGGAATTAAACGATATAATTTCTCTAGTTATCACATATAAACAAGCAAGGAGCTAACTTGAGATGGAAAGGCAATAACTTGGTGCAATCTTAGATACACCTATACACCAAAACCAGGAACACTAGCAGCTAGGGTTAACCTTATATATCCATCGGGTACGCCACACAAGTCTATAGAATTGTGGATTAATAGACTTACATATACTATGAAAAAGTAAAATAAAGGAGTTGGTAGGCCCAACCGCGTAGTAAGTGTGCCGAAAATTTAAATAGTGTCATTACAGCGTCATGTAGTTGTTCAATCGAAGTTCAACATCATCATGTTCCTGGCTCCCGCGAAGCGGTAAGTGAACATGCATCGGTAGATCGTAGATGGGCCACGAGGAATCGCTAGTGTAAAAACAGTGACTCATTGGAATTTAACATTTTCTCCAAGTTAGCAAGAGAGCTTCTATGATTCCATGGAAGAGGAAGAAGCCGATGACTGAGACTACTCAGTTTATTTAAGAAAAAACAGACGAAAACTTGTATATAGGGAGCACCCCACTTAGCTAAACTAGGCCGTGTTTGGTTGCATGCATATATTTTTTTTGCCTCCTGCATCTGTGGCCCGAATTAGCTTAGTTGAGTAAAAATAGGAGTCTGGTTGCCAACATCCCTCCCCCACCCGACCTAGCTGAGTAGAAACAGAGGGATAGTTGTTTGGTTGCATGTCTCTGCTTTTCAGATGCAATGCATGCCTGTTTGGTTACGTGCGCATGGATGGTTAATCTCACCTCGTGTTCATGTGGTGAACTTACCTCACACCACCACACTTAAATAATTTTTTCTATGAACGTTGAAATAAAAAGCTTACAACATGAGAGTTGTATGGAACAAAGAGATGAAGCTAGTGGTCAAAGAAAATTTCAAACGGTCGATCGTGTGCGATGAATTTGGCAAACTACATGATCAAGAGGGTAGGTGAGAGAGAGGTTGAACAAAACACGTACATATAATGCACATACATATGTACTACTCGTCTATGAGTGTCGAAACAACAAACTTACAACACAAAAGCTATGTGAAACAATGAGTTGAAGCCCCCTGAAAGAAAATTTCAAATGCTCGACTATTTGCGGAGAATTGGACAAAATATATCTAAATAAGTTCCAACCATAAACATGGATTGACATTAGCAGTCAACAAAACTAGAAACTAATCGTCTGAATGGAATCACAACATCGATGTGGGTGCCAAGTGTCTGGTAGTTTGGGACCCTATATGCATGCCCAAAGCATTTGATGGTCTAGGTGTAAAAACTTGCAAGCACAAAACTTTTGACATATGTTGAAATTTTCTTTCAAATTTCTCCACTCCACAAACTTGTCTTCCAAGGATTGGATTCTTTGCCACTGCCCCCATTTGGTGAACTTACCTCACACCACCACACTTCAAGAACTTTTTCCATGAACGTTGAAATAAAAAACTTACAACATGAGAGTTGTATGGACAAAGAGATGAAGTTAGTGGTCCAAGGAAATTTCAAACGATCGATCGTGTGCGATGAATTTGACGACGTAGATGATGAAGAGGGTAGGTGAGAGAGAGGTTGAACAAAACACGTAAATATAATACACATACATGCTACTCGTGTACGAGCATCGAAACAGCAAACTTACAACACGAAAGTTGTGTGGAACAATGAAATGAAGCCTCCTCAAAGGAAATTTCAACGCTCGATTGTCTGTGAAGAATCTGACAACATTTGTCTAAAAAAATTCCAACTATAACCACGAATTGAACATTTGCAGTCAACGAAACTAGAAACCGATCATGTGAATGGAATCACAACACGTCAAGTGTCTAGTAGTTTGGACCCGTGTATGCATGCCCAAAGCAGTTGATGGTCTAGGAGTAAAAACACTTGCAAGCACAAAACTTTTGACTTATGTTGAAATTTGCTTTCAAATTTCTCCACTCTACAAAGTTGTCTTGGAAGAATGGAATTCATGGACTTAGAGAAATTTCTTAGGTTACAATTGGCGATGGCTCCTCTACTTTCTTCTCGTTAGATAGATGGGTGCTCCCTGAGCCGCTTTACATTGCCTCTATGGCTCTCTTCACTCTCCACGTACAGCTCTTGCACCTCGTTCACGTGGCCACGGCCGCGTCCACCGGCGACCTCCTCACGGCCGCTATAAAGTGCATCAGCTACTCGCTCACACAGACACAGCAAGACAACATCAGCCAAGTGACATCGTCCATCCATTAAGCCGAGTCAGCACCAACTTCTCAGTTCTCTTCGTGCGTTGGCATTTCTACTCTGCCTTGGGTAATAGCGACCATGGTGGCTTTGAGTTCCTTCGCCGTCGTCGGCTGATCCGCCCCCCGCTCTCCAGTGGCGGCCCCGCGCCGGCGCGCCCTCGTCGTCAGGGCACAAACCGAGGTGAGCTTTGAATTGACGTACTCACTTGACTGCTTCGCATGTTTTTTTTAGAAAGGGAGGATGACCCCCGGCCTCTGCATCAGGGAGATGCATACGACCACTTTATTGATTATTCTCGAGGACCTTACAAAGTGTTACAATAATAAGCCTGAATCCATCATTTAGGCAACATATGCCGCTACTCCTATCCATATGATGAAGGGGTGCTAGTTGGGTCACTCCCCAGACCACTTACCTAATTCTAACATCGAAAGCCGGAATCCCCATCCTAGCCACATACCAGGTCTAGGGCATAAACCGGTCCGACACACTCATAGATGTCGTCTCCACCATCTTCCACTGGTCCATCCCCAAGCAGATTGAGGTGCCACCATTGGCAGGCTCCTTCTCCATCAACGCCACCATGACGCCAAATGACGACCACCACCTATGCTAGAACATCTCCAAACAGATGGAATGCTACCACAAGATGAAGATCAGCGGTAGAATAGATAAAACGCCGCCTTGCATTGGCTAGTTCGAAACTCGATCTCAACGTGAGATTGTTCGTGTGTGTGCAGCCTGGCATGGAGTCAACCAAGAAGACAACGAGCGCATCGACCTCATCCTCCTCTCCGAGCACGAGCGCGACCCCGACCCTGATCCCAGCGGCACCCAAGCCCAGGACCAATAAGGCTAACACCTCGGTTTGGGACGCGCTCGCCTTCAGCGGCCCGGCGCTGGAGCGTATCAACGGCCGGCTGGCCATGGTGGGATTCGTGGCGGCGCTCTCCGTCGAGGCGGCGCGCGGCGGCGGGCTCCTCGACCATGCCGGCAGCGGAGCTGGGCTTGGCTGGTTCCTGGTGACCGCGGGGGTGTTCTCCCTGGCATCGTTGGTGCCGCTGCTGCAGGGCCAGAGCGTGGAGAGCAAGCCCAATGGCTTCCGCGCGGACGCCGAGCTCTGGAACGGCCGCTTCGCTATGCTCGGCCTCGTCGCGCTCGCCGCCACCGAAGTTCATTACCGGCACGCCCTTCGTCAACATCTAAGACGACGTACTGTAGCGCCGTGGATTCTTTTCTGCTGACAGATCGTAATAGTACTAACTGTTGTAGCCAGGTTGCAATTTTGTATTACTATCGATGACTGAATTCTATAAATCTCAATTTTGTATTACGAGGGCGCTTCTTATCCTTTAGTACGAGTAAATCTAAGAATGATTATTAAAAAACTGGATGAAACGGTTCGGTTCTTACTTTGGGTTTGATTGGTTCAGGTTTTATTGGGCTGAATTTTTTTAGTTTAGTTTGGGTTTGGGTATGTGAAAAAACTAATTTGGGTATAGTTGATTATGATCTTAAACAATTTAGTTATTAACGGCTCCCTTAAAAAACAAATTGGTTATTAACGACTATAAACTATGGGTTATCAATATCTTTTTTTTTTGAAAAATTTCACCAACGTCCTCTTGTGGTTAACAATATATTTGATAACGTCGTTTTAACGTAGTACAAACGCAACCGCTCATACGTACGCACAGTCACTCATTCGGTCACCCCTGCATTAGCACACACAACCTGTCTCTGTGAGCACTTTCGAGAGACTGAGCCGGCATATCATAATGGAACTGAGGAAACGCCTTCGTAGTCGACGAGAACGTCTTCTCCCACTATACACACATCACCGAAAGCTCTAAAATAAGTCCCGAAAACTACGGGCACCTTCGTCTATGTGGCTAGTATGTGCTACATGTTTATCTGCTAATCCATCACATACTCATTTATCTACTTTGACTATGCTACTTAATAAAAAACTGATCTACTTTAGTTATATGAAAGAGGCCTGAAAATTAAATTTAGGTTAGTCGATTTTAGGCCGTTAATTTCTGCTTTAAGATTTGTGTATTTTTTTTTAAATTAGTACGTGTGTTGCCTTGGGCTTTTCTTTTTTTGACTTACTAAACTCATATTTGGGTCAGTCAATTCTTAACGAGGCGACGCGCATTCCAGTGCGGCCTAGCCTTCTTCTTTCTCTTTTGTTTTTTTTGATTTTTAGTTTCTATGTGTAGCGACCAGACATCAAACAGTCCGATCTCTGTGCATCAATGTCATCTCTGGATCAATAATGCTGACACGCACAGTACTTGAAGGATTTATAACAGAGTAGCAATCACACACTTATTACATCGATAGTTCCAACGATGAACTTATTACAATAAAAATGGCTTAAGGTCATCTAACACGATAACAGCGGAAGGCTTGAAAGATAAGTGAGTCCATCAACTCCAACGGCATCACTGAGTATAGAACCACGACCTATAAGACACCTTACTCGTCGTCTGAAAAGTCTGCAACATGAACGTTGCAGCCCGAAAATGGTCCAACACATGAAATATGCTGGCAAAGAAACACATAGAGAGTAACAAAAGTAAAGCTATACTATATGCAATATGGCTGGTGGAAAGCTCTATGGTTACAGTTTTTGCATAAAGCCAGTTTTTCCCTACTGCAAAGGAATAGATTTTAATTAACTATCATGGTAGTTGAAACATCGTTGAGAAGATAGACATCCTCTCAACCCCAATTAATAATCATCATTAAACCCAACATTATTAATTAAAGTAACATGATGAGATTCACATGATATCCAAGTACTAGGTACTCAAGACGTCCATAACCGGGGACACGGCTAATCATGATCAGTTTATACACTCTGCAGAGGTTTGTGCACTTTTCCCACAAGACTCGATCGCCTCCGTTTGGTTTCTCGCACTGCATGGTGTTTGAGAAACGGATGACCGAGACACAGTCTTTCCGAAGAGGTCCCCTTAACCGGATAGATAGGCCGGTACACCTACAATCCCTCTACATCTGCTAGCCCATCACGGAAAGGTTTCCCACAACTTACTCAACTATGCCAGAGCCCATAATGGCATGTGGCTGCACACGGAAGTTTCTAGTATGAATAATCTCATGATCCCTTTGAGCCTGGGTGGCGGTCCAAAAGAAAATAGGCAATCGCTGGAATACCCAGGTGCCTCAATCCACCCAGATGTGTGTTAAAATTGCCACCTTAAGTTGAACCATTAATTAACAAACTCACATCTGTCATGGATACACTCACCCAATCCACGTCTACGAGCATAGCATAATCTATTTGCAAACGTAGAAGTAACTCCCAAAGGTTTAAATATAATGCAGGTAATAGGTACTACCTCAATCTACTTCCCAGTCCCACATGTTAATAGCTCCTACTCATGCAATGTGTGAGGGTTTGACTAATGCAATCAAAACTAGGTAGAGATTCAAAGTAGCAAGCGGCGCACTCCGGGTACTCTATCGTCAACAAACAAGCACACAATAAGTACTTAACTAATGCATGGGTAAAACTCAAATAAGAGATATAACCAGAAAGTTCAACTTAAGAACTCCGGTTTGCAAAAGAATCGACAAAAGAAAAGCAACGAAAGACAAACGGCGAAAGAGAAACAACTGCCGAACCAATCTGGACCTAAGTCCAAATTTAACAGAGGCAACGCTTGAGTGATGGGCCTCGAACCCCTCGTTGGTTACCCCAAGTGGAAGGTGTAAGATGCAGTATTGTAGAAGTGTTTTCCCTTAGCAAAGATGCCAAGGATCGAATCCCCAGAGACTCCTAGGTTCAACAAGTAGGTGTCAACTGCTACGGCGCCAGATAGTAGCAATCAACGTGGACCTGCACACAGATACAAATAACTTTGCTCCCAACGAGTACAGAGAGGTTGTCAATCCCTCCGGCCTTGTAGTTCACAAAGGATTAAAAGCAATGATAGTAGTGATAGATAGTGTTTTGCAATAGTAAGTAATAACGAAAAGTAAATAGCGGGTGTGATCAATGATGGTAATACGGACCGGAGTCTCATGATGTTCACTAGTGATGTCTCTCTCCCAAAAGTCGATAAAACAGCTATGTGAGGTAAACAAATTATAGCTGGGCAATTGACAGGACCCACGAGCGCAAACCAATGCTGATTACATTGCAAGAAAGGTTGAGGTTCAAAGCATGGGCGGTACGCCAAAGTAAGTAGACCGAAATCCATCAATATCTACTACTAATCATCCACCTTGAGATATCTATCCAGAACATCTCGCTGGTATTAAGTTGCGAGTCCCACCCATAGTGTAAACTCAATGCAACAGACAACTGCATTAAAAGAACTTTGCGTAAAGTAAACAATCCTTGCACCCGCGGGCACAAGGACCGTTGTTTTCCCCCTTGTGGCAACAGCACATCCCCTGACTCATGTTTCTGTCACTCAAGCTAGTCATCGAGGGGCATGAACCCACAATCGAGCATAACGTCCCCTCTTGGAGTCACTACCTACTACTTGGCCAAAGCAATAAATAACAACGGAGAACATGCAAGAATTACTTATGAACAAAAATATAAAAGAGGTAGATCAAATATATTACTCAAGATCAATCTGAACATAATCTCATAATCCATCGGATCCCAGCAAACTCAACATAGCAACAGCATAAGGATTACATAGGTGCCTCGATCATGTAGGGCAGCTCACGAGGACTAATTAGTGAAGCACAAGAACGGGAGGAGAACATCACATAGCTACTGGTCATGGACTCATGGTCCAAGGGAGACTACTCACGAGTCATCCGGGAGGCGTCCATGGTGGTGGAGAAGCTCCCGGTGGTGATCCTCCCCTCCGGCAGGGTGCCGGGAAGAGTTCTCCTGGTGCTTCCAATCTTGGAAGCGGCGGCGGCGACGGAACAGAGATGGGATCGCGAAAAGAGTTCCTGTTCTGAGGGTTTCGGAGGACGCTTTAAATATATGCCAAAGGGGGGCATCGGGGAAGCTTCGGGGGGCCCAGGCGCCCCCCCGGCGCGGCCCAGGGGGGGGGCGCGCCGCCAGGGCGCCTGG
>LR738709.1:605840681-605883802 GCA_902687465.1 Secale cereale | reverse complement strand
TTCGGACGCCCGGTAGTTTCCTGATTTTTTATATAATTTTTCTGGATTTTTTCTGGCAGTTCTCGTAACGTGAAAACCTGAAATACAAAAACAGCCGAAAACAGAAACTGGCACTGGGGTGCACTGGATTAGTAAATTAGTCCAAATATGATCAAAAGTGTCTGGAAGTGTATGAATATCATAGCAATATCACCCAAAAGTGGCATGGAGCAAGCAGAAATTATAGATACGTTTTGGACGTATCAACATCCCCAAGCTTAATTCCTGCTCGTCCTCGAGTAGGTAAATGATAACAAGAATAATTTCTGTGGTGACATGCTATTAACCATATAGGACTTTTTATAGTCATATGACAAAGGCTTACTGAGACAATGAATCTATAGTAATTAAGTTGCCTCATGAGAAAATCACAAATGACTGAAAGTTTTACAATATGGAACTGAAACATCAAATAGATTTGCAATGATCATGATGTGCAAATATGATAGAATGATATCTAGCTTGCCCCCTTTAGTGATGCAAAACATAAATGCAGGGGCACCTTCGAGGTTTAAGTGATGACTAGATACAATCATTTCAGAATAAACGATATCACAATCATGCAAAAGACAATGCTACTTTGGGACAATGCACATTACACTCAGAATGACAATCATGCTCTCAGTAGTTGGTGCTTCAACATAAAATTAAAAGAAAGGTTAAGTGCTAGAGCTTTTTATTTTGAAAACATAGAAGCAATTTTGTCAACGGTAGTAGTACTTCATATGTGTCATGCATAAGACATCCTATAAGTTGCAAGCCTCATGCATCGTATACCAATAGTGCTCGCACCTTGTCCTAATTAGCTCGGATCTCCATGGGTTATCATTGCATTACATATGTTTCAACCAAGTATCACAAAGGGGTACCTCTATGCCACCTGTACAAAGGTCCAAGGAGATAAATCGCATTTGATTTCTCGTTTTTGATAGATCTCAACTTGAGGACATCCATACCGGGACAACATAGAAAATAGATGATGGACTCCTCTTTAATGCATAAGCATATTCTCATAAGAGATTGAGGATTAATGTCCAAGCTAAAACTTCCACCATGATACATGGCTTTGGTTGGCGGCCCAATGTTCTTCTCTAACAATATGCATATTCATTCAACCCACGGCAAATCACCCTTACTTCAGACAAGACGAACATGCATAGCAACTCACATGATATTCAACAAAAGTGTGACAGTTGATGGCGTCCCCACAAACATGGTTACCGCTCAGCAAGCAACTTATAAGAAATAAGATACATAAGCAACATATTCTTTACCACAATAGTTTTTAAGCTACTTTCCCATGAGCTATATATTGCAAAGTTAGTTCTCTTAGTACATGTGGAGGTTAGCAAAAAGAGTGGGAGCGACCAACTAAGAGAGCAATGACGGTCATAATCATGCAGAGCGACAAAGCAATATTGAATCAGGCATGGTAGTTATATCGCTACTCAGAAATAAAAGATCATCAAGGCTTGACAGACTTTCTTTACAGTCTTAAATATGTGTGAGCATACGCCAAGTCAATCAAAATAAATTCTCGAAGGAAGATATTACTAAATCATACCACATCATAGGCAAACAAATCAAGTTGGTACTCCAATAACACATTGGGAACCCCCCAGCTATTTGTTGGAAATATGCCCTAGAGGCAATAATAAAAGAGTTATTATTATATTTCCTTGTTCATGATAATCGTTTATTATCCATGCTATAATTGTATTGATTGGAAACTCAAATACATGTGTGGATGAATAGACAGACTTTGTGTCCCTAGTGAGCCTCTACAGGACTAGCTCGTTGATCAAAGATGACCGCGGTTTCCAGGTCATAGACATGAGTTGTCATTTGATAACGGGATCACATCATTAGGAGAATGATGTGATGGACGAGACCCAAACGTTAAACATAGCTTTTGATCGTGTCAGTTATCGCTATAGTTTTCTGCATGTCAAGTATAAGTTCCTATGACCATGAGATCATGTAACTCACTGACACCGTAGGAGTGCTTTGTGTGTGCCAAACGTCACAACGTAACTGGGTGACTATAAAGGTATTCTACAGGTATCTCCGAGGGTGTCTGTTGAGTTGAATGGATCGAGACTGGGATTTGTCACTCCGTGTGACGGAGAGGTATCTCCGGGCCCACTCGGTAATACGTCATCTCAATGAGCTCAAAGTGACTAAGTAGTTGGTCACGGGATTATGTATTACGGTAACGAGTAAAGAGACTTGCCGGTAACGAGATTGAACTAGGTATAGAGATACCGACGATCGAATCTCGGGCAAGTAACATACCGACGAGACAAAGGGAACTGTATACGGGATTGCCTGAATCCTTGACATCGTGGTTCATCCGATGAGATCATCGAGAAACATGTGGGAACCAATATGGGTATCCAGATCCCGCTATTGGTTATTGACCTGGGAGTGTCTCGGTCATGTCTACATGGTTTCCGAACCCGCAGGGTCTACACACTTAACGTTCGGTGACGCTAGGGTTGTTAGTGAGAATAGTGTATGGTTACCGAAGGTTGTTCGGAGTCCCGGATGAGATCCCGGACATGGCGAGGGTCTCCGGAATGGTCCGGAGACGAAGATTGATATATAGGATGAAAGGTTTCGGAGTCCGGAAGTGTTCCGGGGAGCATCGGGAAATCGGCGGAGTACCGGAAAGGGTTTCGGGGGTTCCGGAAGTAGTTCTGGGCCTAATGGGCCACAAGGGGGAACACCACAGCCCTCAAGGGGCTGTGCGCCCCCCCCTGGGCCCTCTCCTTGTGCGCCAAGGGAGGTGGGACCCCCTAGGGTGGCCGCACCCCCTTAGCCTTGGGGGGCAAGGCACCTAGGGGGGGGAAACCCTAGGGCCAGCCTTGGCCGCCGCCCCCTCCCCTTGCCCTGGCCGCCGGCCCCCTAGGGGAAACCCTAGGGCGCCCCTCACCTCTCCACCCCCCCTATATATAGTGAGGCAAAGGGAGGGCAACAACACAAGTTCGTGCCTCGGTGCTGCCCTCCCTCTCCCGTAACATCTTCTTCTCCCGCGGTGCTTAGGCGAAGCCCTGCTGGAATTCTTCTACACCATCACCACCACGCCGTCGTGCTGCCGGTTCTCCATCAACCTCTCCTCCACCCCTTGCTGGATCAAGAAGGAGGAGACGTCCCCGAGCCGTACGTGTGAAGAACGCGGAGGCACCGTTGCTTCGGTGCTTGGATCTTCAGCGATCTGAATCGCGGCGAGTACGACTCCATCAACCGCGTTCTTAACGCTTCCGCTTAGCGATCTACAAGGGTATGTGGATCCTACTCTCCCCTCGTAGTTGCATCTACTAGATTGATCTTGGTGAACGTAGAGAAATTTTTTTGTTTTCCATGCAACGTTCCCCAACAGTGGTATCAGAGCTAGGATCTTGCGTAGATGCTTTCTCGAGTAGAACACAAAAGGGTTTGTGGCGTTGATGTTTAAATTGCTGCCCTCCTTAGTCTTTCTTGATTCAGCGGTATTATAGGATGAAGCGGCCCGGACCAACTTTACATGTCCACGTACATGAGACTGGTTCCATCGACAGACATGTGACTTTTGTTGCATAAGATGGCTGGCGGGTGTCTGTCTCTCCTATCTTAGTTGAATCGGAATAGAACAAGGCGGTCCTTGTAGAAGGTTAAATAGCAACTTGAATATCACCGTTGTGGTTTTGCGTAGGTAAGAAGCGTTCTTGCTAGATACCCATAGCAGCCACGTAAAACATGCAACAACAAATTAGAGGACGTCTAACTTGTTTTTGCAGGGTATGCATGTGATATGATATGGCCAATGACATGATGAGATATATTTGATGTATGAGATGATCATGTTGTAATAGTTAATATCGACTTGCATGTCGATGCATACGGCAACCGGCAGGAGCCATAGGGTTGTCTTTATTTTTTGTATGACCTGCGTGTCAATCATTAAGCGCTTTGTAATGCTTTACTTTATAGCTAAACGGTAGCAATAGTAGTAAGAGCATGGTGGGCGCCGACAACCCCGATGGCGACACGATGATGGAGATCATGATGATGGAGATCATGGTGTGGCGCCGGTGACGATGGAGATCATGCCGGTGCTTTGGAGATGGAGATCAAAAGCACGAGTTGATGGCCATATCATGTCACTTATGATTTGCATGTGATGTTAATCCTTTTATGCATCTTGTTTTGCTTAGGACGACGGTAGCATTATAAGATGATCCTTCACTAAAATTTCAAGATAAAAAATGTGTTCCCCCCGAGTGTGCGCCGTTGCGAAGGTTCGTCGTTTCGAAGCACCACGTGATGATCGGGTGTGATAGACTCTACGTTCGCATACAACGGGTGCAAGCCAGTTTTGCACATGCAGAACACTCGGGTTAGACTTGACGAGCCTAGCATGTACAGACATGGCCTCGGAACACGGAGGACCGAAAGGTCGAGCATGAGTCATATAGTAGATATGATCAACATGTTGATGTTCACCATTGACACCACCTCATCTCACGTGATGATCGGACTTGGGTTGGTGAATTTGGATCATGTCACGCTCGAATGACCGGAGGGATGTCAATTTGAGTGGGAGTTATAAATAATTTGATTAGGTAATAACTCACTTATCATGAACAATAGTCTAAAATGTCTTTGCAAATTTTTGGTTGTAGATGGCTCGCGCAGTAGCTCCCCTGAATTTTAATGCGTTCCTAGAGAAAGCTAAACTGAAAGATGACGGGAGCAACTTTGTGGACTGGCTCCGCAATCTGAGGATCATCCTCACAGCTGCCCAAAAGGTTTATGTCCTAAATGCACCGCTAGGTGACCCCCCGCTCCTACAGCGCCTGCAGACGTTTTGAACGTCTGGCAGACACGTTCGGATGACTATTCGATAGTGCAGTGTGCCATGTTGTACGGCTTGGAAGGAGGACTTCAAAGGCGTTTTGAACGTCATGGTGCATATGAGATGTACCAGGAGTTGAAGTTCATCTTTGAGAAGAATGCTAAGATCGAGAGGTATGAGACCACCGATAAATTCTTCGCTTGCAAGATGGAGGAGAATTCGTCTGTCAGTGAGCACTTACTGAAGATGTCTGGGTACTATACCCGCATAGCTGATCTGGGACTTGTGTTCCCGGATGAGGCTATCATTGACAGAATTCTCCAGTCACTCCCTCCAAGCTACAAGAGCTTCGTGCAGCAGTATAACATGCAAGGGATGAACAAGACCATCGCCGAGCTGTTTTCGATGCTGAAAGTCGCTGAGGCAGACATCCAGAAGGAGTATCAAGTGTTGATGGTCAATAAAACCACCGTTTTCAAGAAGAATGGCAAGGGCAAGAAGGGTAACTCTAAGAAGGGTGGCAAAGCAGTTGCTAATCCAGTGAAGAAACCCAAGGCTGGGCCCAAGCCAGAGACTGAGTGTTTCTATTGCAAGGGGAATGGCCACTGGAAGCGGAACTGCCCCAAGTATCTGGCGGACAAGAAGGGGGCCAACAACAACAAAGGTATATATGATATACATGTTATTGATGTGTACCTTACCAACTCTCGTTGTAGTGCCTGGGTATTTGATACCGGTTCGGTTGCTCACATTTGCAACTCTAAACAGGAACTGCGGAATAAACGGAGGCTGGCGAAGGACGAAGTGACGATGCGCGTGGGAAATGGTTCCAAGGTTGATGTGATCGCCGTCGGCACGCTCGCTCTTCGATTACCATCGGGATTAGTTATGAACCTGAATAATTGTTATTTAGTGCCTGCGTTAAGCATGAACATTATATCTGGATCTTGTTTGTTGCGAGACGGTTACTCATTTAAGTCAGAGAATAATGGTTGTTCTATTTATATGAGTAATATCTTTTATGGTCATGCACCCGAAGTTAGGGGTTTATTCTTATTGAATCTCGATAGTGATGATACACATGTTCATAACATTGATGCCAAAAGATGTAGAGTAGATAATGATAATACCACTTTCTTGTGGCACTGCCGTCTCGGTCATATCGGCGTGAAACGGATGAGGAAGCTCCATGCTGATGGACTTTTGGAGTCTCTTGATTTTGAATCACTTGACACGTGCGAGCCGTGCCTCATGGGCAAGATGACAAGGACCCCGTTTTCAGGGACAATGGAACGGGCAAGTGACTTATTGGAAATCATACATACTGATGTGTGCGGTCCGATGAGTGTAACGGCGCGCGGTGGATATCGTTATTTTCTCACCTTCACTGACGACTTAAGTAGATATGGGTATATTTACTTGATGAAGCATAAGTCTGAAACTTTTGAAAAGTTCAAGCAATTTCAGAGTGAAGTAGAAAATCATCGTAACAAGAAGATCAAGTTCCTACGATCTGATCGAGGGGGAGAATATCTGAGTTATGAGTTTGGTGATCACTTAAGAAAATGTGGAATTGTTTCACAGTTGACGCCACCTGGAACACCACAGCGTAATGGTGTGTCCGAACATCGTAATCGAACCCTATTAGATATGGTACGTTCTATGATGTCTCTTGCCGATTTGCCACTATCGTTTTGGGGATATGCGTTAGAGACAGCTGCATTCACTTTAAATAGGGCTCCATCTAAGTCCGTTGAGACAACACCGTATGAACTGTGGTTTGGTAAGAAACCGAAGTTGTCTTTTCTCAAGGTTTGGGGTTGCGATGCTTATGTCAAAAGGCTTCAGCCAGAAAAGCTCGAACCCAAAGCGGACAAATGTGTCTTCATAGGATACCCAAAAGAAACAGTTGGGTACACCTTCTATCTCAGATCCGAGGGCAAAGTGTTTGTCGCTAAGAACGGGTCCTTTCTCGAGAAAGAGTTTCTCTCGAAAGAATTGAGTGGGAGGAAGGTAGAACTTGATGAGGTTATTGAACCTCTGCTTCAACCAGAAAGTAGCGCAGCACAGAAAGATGTTTTTGTGGAGCCTGCAGAGGTTGAACAGGAAGCCAATGATGATGATCAAGAAGCTTCTGATCAAGTTACTACCGAACCTCGTAGGTCGACAAGGGTACGCACTACACCTGAGTGGTATGGTAACCCTGTCTTGGAGGTCATGTTGTTAGACAACGGTGAACCTACGAGCTATGGAGAAGCGATGGTGGGCCCGGATTCCGACAAATGGTTAGAGGCCATGAAATCCGAGATGGGATCCATGTATGAAAACAAAGTGTGGACTTTGGAAGTATTACCTGAAGGGCGGAAGGCCATTCAGAATAAATGGATTTTTAAGAGGAAGACGGACGCTGACGGTAATGTCACCGTGTATAAAGCTCGACTTGTGGCAAAGGGTTTTTCACAAGTTCAAGGGATTGACTACGATGAGACTTTCTCACCTGTAGCGATGCTTAAATCCGTCCGAATCATGTTAGCAATAGCTGCATATTTCGATTATGAAATTTGGCAGATGGATGTCAAAACAGCGTTCCTTAACGGTTTTCTTAAGGAAGAGTTGTATATGATGCAACCAGAAGGTTTTGTCGATCCAGAGAATGCTGACAAAGTATGCAGGCTTCAGCGTTCCATTTATGGGCTGGTGCAAGCATCTCGGAGTTGGAATCTTCGCTTTGATGAGGTGATCAAAGCGTTTGGGTTTATACAAGTTTACAATGAAGCTTGTATTTACAAGAAAGTGAGTGGGAGCTCTATAGCGTTTCTAATATTATATGTGGATGACATATTGCTGATTGGAAACAATATAGAATTTTTGGATAGCGTGAAGGGGTATTTGAACAAGAGTTTTTCGATGAAGGATCTCGGTGAAGCTGCTTTCATATTGGGCATCAAGATCTATAGAAATAGATCAAGACGCTTGATAGGACTTTCACAAAGCACATACCTTGATAAAGTTTTGAAGAAGTTCAAAATGGATCAATCCAAGAAGGGGTTCTTGCCGGTATTGCAAGGTACAAAGTTGAGTAAGACTCAGTGCCCAGTGACTGCGGAAGATAGAGAAAAGATGAGTGTCGTCCCCTATGCTTCAGCCATAGGCTCTATAATGTATGCAATGCTGTGCACGAGACCAGATGTCAGCCTTGCCATAAGTATGGCCGGAAGGTTTCAGAGTAATCCTGGTATGGATCACTGGACAGCGGTCAAGAATATCCTAAAGTACCTGAAAAGGACTAAGGATATGTTTCTCGTTTATGGAGGTGATCAAGAGCTCGTCGTAAAGGGTTACGTCGATGCAAGCTTTGACACTGATCCGGATGACTCTAAGTCTCAAACCGGATACGTATATATTCTCAACGGGGGAGCGGTAAGCTGGTGCAGTTCCAAGCAGAGCGTGGTAGCTGATTCTGCATGTGAAGCGGAGTATATAGCTGCCTCGGAGGCGGCAAAGGAAGGTGTCTGGATGAAGGAGTTCATGACAGATCTTGGAGTTGTGCCTAGTGCACTAAACCCAATGACTCTGTTCAGTGACAACACTGGTGCCATTGCTCTAGCCAAGGAACCAAGGTTTCACAAGAGGACCAGACACATAAAGCGACGCTTCAATTCCATCCGCGATTCGGTCAAGGAGGAGGACATAAACATTTGCAAAGTACACACGGATTTGAATGTTGCAGATCCGTTGACTAAGCCTCTTCCACGGGCTAAGCACGATCAACACCAAGACTCTATGGGTGTTAGATTCATTACCTTGTAATGCTAGATTATTGACTCTAGTGCAAGTGGGAGACTGTTGGAAATATGCCCTAGAGGCAATAATAAAAGAGTTATTATTATATTTCCTTGTTCATGATAATCGTTTATTATCCATGCTATAATTGTATTGATTGGAAACTCAAATACATGTGTGGATGAATAGACAGACTTTGTGTCCCTAGTGAGCCTCTACAGGACTAGCTCGTTAATCAAAGATGACCGCGGTTTCCAGGTCATAGACATGAGTTGTCATTTGATAACGGGATCACATCATTAGGAGAATGATGTGATGGACGAGACCCAAACGTTAACATAGCTTTTGATCGTGTCAGTTATCGCTATAGTTTTCTGCATGTCAAGTATAAGTTCCTATGACCATGAGATCATGTAACTCACTGACACCGTAGGAGTGCTTTGTGTGTGCCAAACGTCGCAACGTAACTGGGTGACTATAAAGGTACTCTACAGGTATCTCCGAGGGTATTTGTTGAGTTGACATGGATCGAGACTGGGATTTGTCACTCCGTATGACGGAGAGGTATCTCCGGGCCCACTCGGTAATACGTCATCTCAATGAGCTCAAAGTGACTAAGTAGTTGGTCACGGGATTATGTATTACGGTAACGAGTAAAGAGACTTGCCGGTAACGAGATTGAACTAGGTATAGAGATACCGACGATCGAATCTCGGGCAAGTAACATACCGACGAGACAAAGGGAACTGTATACGGGATTGCCTGAATCCTTGACATCGTGGTTCATCCGATGAGATCATCGAGAAACATGTGGGAACCAATATGGGTATCCAGATCCCGCTATTGGTTATTGACCTGGGAGTGTCTCGGTCATGTCTACATGGTTTCCGAACCCGCAGGGTCTACACACTTAACGTTCGGTGACGCTAGGGTTGTTAGTGAGAATAGTGTATGGTTACCGAAGGTTGTTCGGAGTCCCGGATGAGATCCCGGACATGGCGAGGGTCTCCGGAATGGTCCGGAGACGAAGATTGATATATAGGATGAAAGGTTTCGGAGTCCGGAAGTGTTCCGGGGAGCATCGGGAAATCGGCGGAGTACCGGAAAGGGTTTCGGGGGTTCCGGAAGTAGTTCTGGGCCTAATGGGCCACAAGGGGGAACACCACAGCCCTCAAGGGGCTGTGCGCCCCCCCCTGGGCCCTCTCCTTGTGCGCCAAGGGAGGTGGGACCCCCTAGGGTGGCCGCACCCCCTTAGCCTTGGGGGGCAAGGCACCTAGGGGGGGGAAACCCTAGGGCCAGCCTTGGCCGCCGCCCCCTCCCCTTGCCCTGGCCGCCGGCCCCCTAGGGGAAACCCTAGGGCGCCCCTCACCTCTCCACCCCCCCTATATATAGTGAGGCAAAGGGAGGGCAACAACACAAGTTCGTGCCTCGGTGCTGCCCTCCCTCTCCCGTAACATCTTCTTCTCCCGCGGTGCTTAGGCGAAGCCCTGCTGGAATTCTTCTACACCATCACCACCACGCCGTCGTGCTGCCGGTTCTCCATCAACCTCTCCTCCACCCCTTGCTGGATCAAGAAGGAGGAGACGTCCCCGAGCCGTACGTGTGAAGAACGCGGAGGCACCGTTGCTTCGGTGCTTGGATCTTCAGCGATCTGAATCGCGGCGAGTACGACTCCATCAACCGCGTTCTTAACGCTTCCGCTTAGCGATCTACAAGGGTATGTGGATCCTACTCTCCCCTCGTAGTTGCATCTACTAGATTGATCTTGGTGAACGTAGAGAAAATTTTTTGTTTTCCATGCAACGTTCCCCAACACTATTTGAGATTAACCATAAGAAAACCTGAACTACTAAGCACCATTATGCAAGTAGCATCTTTATCATAGACACATTAACCAATGCAACGGAAGCAAACTCTCTTAATAAGGTGAGCATGATAATAAAAGAGAGGTCAAGCAACCAACTAAACAAAAGCTCTTTGAAAAGATAAGCATGAATACTAAGAGCAGAGCATGATAGTAGCTATTAAAAGACAAAGAACACACACAGCATAGATAGACATGAAAATTCTATGTTATGTTCTAGGTAGAGGTGGAGCGTGTTTCTCTCCCACATAAAGAATGCTGAGTTCCGACTCGTTATGAAAAACTAAAAAGAAAAGTAAAAGCAAGACGCTCCAAGCATAGCACATAACACATGAAGTGATAAAAATATAGTGGAACGAAAGACAAACTGATAATATTGATGGAGAAGGGGATGCACGGGGGCATCCCCAAGCTTAGACGCTTGAGTCTCCTTGAATATTTCTTGGTGGTGCACGGGGGCATCCCCAAGCTTGAGCGCTTGACACTCCTGAATCTTTTTATCATCTTCCCTCGCACACTTGAAAACTCCCTTCATACATAACTCATCATAATCTGATTAGCGAGGTTAGTACCCTTAATAAAATAATTATACCTTGCTGGAAATAAAGATATTCTTGAAGTTATACTGTTTCTAAAGATTGCCAAAAGGTTTTTGCAAAGAAAAAGCAAGTTCTTGATTTGCAAAGTGAAGGAAAGGCAAAACAGGACAGAATCTGTGAAAAACAGAACAGCAGGTAGTAATTGATCTGTTCGGGATACTTCTGCAACTCAAATCAAAAAACTCAGAACAGACGCACGAAAGACAATTATATAGAGAACGCTTTCGAAAAAATTCAGATCAAAAAGATGATCTGGTGATTTTATACGAAATTTTCTATCCAAGGACAGAATCTGTTTCCTGGACAGCACCTCACAACTTTTGAACTTTCTAGCAATCGGAGGCTATACTTGGCACAAATATGAAAAGCAAAGATACAATGATGATGCTACAGCAGTAAACAACATCAAGACACAACAAAAGCAAAAAACTTTATTCATGTGGGCTGCCTCCCAAAAGCGCTTTCTTTTATGCCTTTAAGCTAGGCATAATGCATAGATCAAGTTTTATCAAGAGTAAAAGAATAGCTAGCCCGTACAACGGACTCAAAAGGTAACTTGATCTTCTTTCGAGGGAAGTGTTCCATCCCTTTCTTGAGGGGAAACTGAAATTTTATATTACCCTCTTTCATGTCAATGATAGCACCAACGGTGCGCAAAAAGGGACGTCCCAAAATAATTGGACATGAAGGATCACATTCAATATCCATAATAGTGAAATCAACGGGAACATAATTATCATTGACAATAATAAGAACATCGTCGATCCTCCCCAAAGGTTTCTTCATGGAAGAATCAACGAGACGAACACTAAAAGAACAAGAATCAAAAGGTTTCAATTTAAGCATATCATATATTCTTTTGGGCATAACAGAGGTACTAGCACCAACATCACATAATGCATAACAAGAGAAGTCATTCAATTTAATTTTTATCATAGGATCCCAACCATCTTCTAGCTTTCTAGGTATGGAGGCTTCTACTCTAAGTTTCTCCTCCCTAGCTTTGATGAGAGCATTAGTGATATGCTCTGTGAAGGCAAGGTTAAGCGTGCTAGTTCGGGGATCTCTAGATATCTTGTGAAGGAAATCAATAACTTCGGTAAGAGTGCAATTATCAAAATCAAGGTCACGAGCATCAAGTAAAGTGGTAGTGGTGTCCTTAAGGTTCACTTGTTTGGTAGCTTCTATAGTCATAGCATCACCATTAATAGGTCCATTGGGACCAGGAGTACATTGGGTGCTAAGAGTTTGAACATCCTCAACAACTTGGATAGTAGCAACAGTGTGGTGGGTAGGAAGGCTCTTAATTCTCTCTTCTTCCTCCCTCAGGGATGCAACTACTTCGTGTTTAGCTGCCATTTGGTTTATCAAAGTGGCTTGGGTGTGGGACATGTTGGAAACTTGGGTCTCAGTGATAGTGAGTCTAGTCTGGAGGTTAGAAATCTCAATATTTATGTTCTCTAATCGTCTACTAATGTCTTGCAAGATAGCAGTATGCTCATTTAATTGCCTCGAGAAGGTTTTGTTTTGTTCATATTGGGTGTGCATGTAATTCTTAGTGGCCTTCTCTATTTCTAGCAGTTTCTCATAGCCAGGCAAATCTCTATCTTTTTGAATGGAGTTCTTGGTGCTGGGATAAGCATTGTTGTTCCCATAAGAATTAGAGGGGAACGGTCTAGGATTGTTACCAAAATTACTCCTATAAGCATTGTTGTTACAATTATTTCTAGAGATAAAATTCACTTCTACTTGTCCTTGAGCAATCAAAGAATTTAAAGGAACATCACGAGGATCAACAGTAGATTGCTTCGAAAGTAGAGACATGATTAAGTCAACTTTTTCATTAAGGGAGGAAATCTCCTCGACAGAGTTTACCTTCCTACCTGTTGGAGCGCGTTCGGTGTGCCATTGGGAATAGTTGGTCATCATCTCATCGAGAAGCCTTGTGGCAGCACCAAGTGTAGTTGACATAAAAGTTCCTCCCGCGGCCGAATCTAACAAGTTCCGCGAGGTAAAGTTCAAGCCTGCATAAAAAGTTTGGATAACCATCCAAGTAGTCAAACCGTGAGTAGGGCAGTTTTTGATAAGAGATTTCATACGTTCCCAAGCTTGGGCAACGTGTTCATTATCCAATTGTTTAAAATTCATTATCTTACTTCTAAGTTGGATAATTTTAGCAGGTGGATAGTATTTTCCAATAAAAGCATCTTTGCACTTGTCCCATGAATCTATGCTATTTCTAGGCAAAGACTGAAACCAAATTTTAGCTCCTCCTCTCAAGGAGAAAGGAAAAAGCTTAAGCTTAACAATATTACCATCTATCTCTTGGTACTTTTGCATATCACAAAGTTCAACAAAGTTGTTCAAGTGTAAAGCAGCATCATCTCCAGCACCGGAGAATTGATCTTTCATAACTAAGTTCAGTAAAGCAGGTTTAATTTCATATGAAGGTGCTGAAGTGGCAGGTGTAGTGATAGGTGTGCTGATAAAGTCATCGTTGTTGTGACTAGTGAAGTCACACAACTTGGTGTTCTCGGTGGAACCCATAGTAGCAAGCAAGCAAGATAACTATTTTTTTGATTTCCGATAAAAGGTAATAAAGCAAAAACTGAAAGGTAAACTAACAAGACTAAAAAGCAAAGGTAAAAGATAGCGTGCAACTCCCCTATCCTGAAGAGTGGAGTCCCCGGCAACGGCGCCAGAAAATACTCCTTGATGGGCCTCGAACCCCTTGTTGGTTACCCCAAGTGGAAGGTGTAAGATGCAGTATTGTAGAAGTGTTTTCCCTTAGCAAAGATGCCAACGATCGTGTCGGGGGAAACTGTCCACCACGAACACCTATGGGACCGGAGCCCCTTGTTCTTGCGGTAAGGGAGCGGAGGGAGCACAAAGAGCAGATCGTAGAACACACGCGGGCAGTTTACCCAGGTTCGGGCCGCGATGGACGCGTAAAACCCTACTCCTGCTTGGTTTGTATTGAGTTTGTGAGCTCGGGAGCTTGGAGAACTAGCTACACCGAGCAAGAGAGCTATCTAGGTTCCGAACCCTTTCTACGTTGTGCATGGGCCTCCTTTTATAGCTCAAGGGGTCACCGACAGGTGTCAACGTAGAAGAAAGGGGTAAAAATGTAACTTTGGTGGTAGTTGTAATAGTGCGGGAACAGTGCGGGAACAGTGGATGAACAGTGGTCATCACCTACTTTGACAGTGGGGGACAAGAGCATTAAATGCCCGTCGCCGTCGACCCCAAAAGCGCCCGCCCTTGCGTCTCCGTTCGCCACGGCAGTAGCTTCGTCACCGTGGAGTGCCACCGTGTCCCCTAGGCTGCACAGCCATCCGCCACGCGTCCCTGGAATGGCCCCAGGGCGACGTGTGGCCCGATGAGCTGGAGCGCGGGCACACAGTGCAGACTTCCCCCGACAAAGCACCTTGCCGGGGTCTTGATCTTGTCGGGCCGGGAAGCTTGTCGCTCCCCGGGTCTTGCCGGGGCGCAGAGTGCGCCGAGGCGTGCCTTCTGAGAGGCAATCTTCTGGTCTCCCTGGCAAGCTCCTCTTGCCAGGGCCTTGAGTTAATGAGGTAATCTTGAGCCTGGGACGGCCTTCCCGGCAAGCTCCACTTGCCGGGGCCTTGATCTTCTGTCTTGTATACTTTGTTTTTGAATGGCTTAATAAGGACCAGAGAGGTTTCCGGCAAGCACGTGGTAGACCCTACCGCGGGAAGCTGCTACTGCCCGTGCACAAGTTGGGGTACTAAGGTACCCCTATCTTAGTACACCGACAGGAGCCCCCGGGCCTGGGCCACACACGGTGCCGAGCGCTGTTGGGCCAGGCCCAAAACAGTGCACGGGCACGCGCGGCCCACGGCAAGCCGTAATTCCCCTTCCGCATCCGCCGCGTCCCTCCCTAACGGCACGCGTCGATTGCGGCGTCGTGGGAGAGATCGTGGCCACGTTCTTTAATGGGGAAATTTGGAGCGTCCCCCACTTCCCCCTTAAAAGCAGAGGAAGCAGGGGCCGTTACCTTACTTCGTCTTCATTGCTTCTTCCACCTCCAGAAATCCCCCTCTGCGCTCCGCCTCCACACCTCTTCCGCCGTTTCCCGCATCTGCGGCGCCGCCGGACTCCTCGCCCCCTTCCCTCGCGGCCTCCGCCATGGCCCCGAAGACCGAGAAGGCGAAGGCGGAGAAGGCCAAGAAAGAGAAATCCGAGCAGGCGGCGAAGCTTGCTCTCTTGCGGAAGAGGAATGTCGTCTTCGCGCCAAGGCTCAGCGCACGGGAGCTCTGGAACAAGTATTACCTCTTCTGGGCCAAGAAGACCAAGGCGCATCCTCGCACCCGAGTCTACCCGGCCGCCGCCAGAGATCTGTACCCCGGCGGGTATTTCTTCTTCGCTGTCTTCTTTCACTGCGGCTTGTGTCCTCCATTCTCAGAATTCTTCTGTGACATCATGAACACCTACAACCTCCATCTTTTAGACTTCACCCCCAACGCCATCCTTACGATGGCGGTTTTTGCACATCTGTGCGAAAACTACATAGGGATCTATCCAAACGTAGCACTCTTTAGGCATTTCTTTACGCCTAGAGTAGAGGCCGGCGCTCCCCTCTCCGGGGGTATCTCTTGGGTCTTCCGCTTGAATAAGAAGGAATCTTATCTGAAAGGGGAGCTCCGCGGCAAGTGGGAGGAGTGGCGCGCGGATTGGTGCTGGGTAGTGGAGGACGAGCCGCAGCCTTTCACTGCGCCGCGCACAACAGCCATAGTGCGCGGCAGGGATTGGAGCGATTTGGCCCCGGATGATATCAAGCTCAACGCCGCCCTCGTCAGAATTCTTCGTCTCTGGGTAGCCAAGTTGACCATCGGAGAAGTAGGGGCAGATTTCCTCCGCCGCCGCATTGCTCCTTTACAGGAGAGGAAAAGGCCAGCGTGGGAGTTCGGCAATGCGGCGGATATCATGAGGCTGGGCCCAGGTTTGAATTTCAACTTCACGTCGTTGGAGCTGAAGGGGATGGTCCGGGAGCTTTTTAAGCACGACCCGGCCCATCCGTAGTGGTTTAAACCTCCCCGGGGAGTGGTGCCGCTATGCAATAGCACCGCCCGGGACGCCTTGCGGGCGATGATGCCCGCGTGCGACTCTCATGGCGTCGACCCAACATGGATAGTGCCCACGCCGGACGCCATTATGAGTTTCTTTGATAACTTGGTCGAGGTGCCGAAGAACACCGAGGAGATCAAGGGTCTCACCCGGGCCACCACGGATCGAGAGATAGCTTACATTGCTACCCGGGTGGAAGAGGCCGCCGCAGCCGCAGCGGTAGGAGACTTCGGGTTCACCGTTGACGAGGCAGAGGCTGAGGACGCGTCGTGCCAGGCCGAGGAGGCAGAGATCCGGAGACTTCTCAAACTTCCGCCCGACGAGCTCGCCGGGGTCCCTTCTCTGAGGCATGCCGGGATTCCCGGGATCGTGAGCGAGGCCGCGGCAAGAGGCGAGGTTGCCGGAGGAAGCAGAGGTGCTGGAGGGAGCGGGGCCACCGGAGGGAGCAGGGCCGCGGGGTAGGGTGCTGGGCCCAGTGAGCACACCGTGGAGGAGGAGGAGGAGGAGGACGCCGGAGCCGACGAGGATACTGGCGGATCTCTGGGGCTGGACGACGTCTCCTCGTCCTCGGAGAGCTCTCCGCCCCGGGTAAGTCCCAGGCGATCTCCGTTGAAGCACCTCCGCAAGGCGCCTACAGTGACAAGGACGCAGGCGCCCCGACAACAACCTGCTCGCCGGGCGACGCGAGCCACCGGGGGGAGCCAGGCGTCGATGGAGGCGCCCTGCACATCAACCGCGACGGAGGCGCCCCGTGCAACAGCTGCGGCGGAGGCGCCCCGCGTGCCAGCGCCGAGCGGAGGGGGATCCTCTCAGAGTGGAGCAGCTGCTCCGCCTGCTCCCCGGGCCTCGGCGCCAACGGAGGCTGGGTCTTCGCAGCCCCTAGCCCCGGAGACCGCCAAGCGCCCGAGGGAGCCTTCTCCTCCTGCTCCTCGCGCGGGGGCGCCTCAGGTGGAGTTCGACTTCTCCACCCTGAGCGACGACGACGACGAGGAACAGGAGTAAGCACTTGCATTTTGTAGCTTCTTTAATTCTGTCTTGATTCTTTCGTTGATGATTCTGATCTTGTTTCTTGATTTGCCTGCTGGACCCTGACCCAACGGATGGCGAAGAGGGCCAAGGTCCCCGTGGTCGAGGTCGAGGATGACTCGCCCGTCGCGGCGACAGGTGACGCGCCGGCGACGAACTCGCCGGACCCAAGCGCTGCTCCGGGGAGCAGCCCCCAGCGCAAGTCTGGGCTTGATTTTTCAGCTCGTCGGGCGCGCATGAGGTCTTTGCTTGATATTAATGTTTTGTTGCTCTGTTTGTCTTGCTTGTCTTGTGCAGAGGTGGAGCCGCAGCCACAGGAGCGCCCGGAGACCGCCTCCGGCGAGCCACAGGATCCACCCTCCCCGCCAAGGACGGGCTCCCCGACGAGGGAGGGCGCTCCGTCAAGGACAGGTACTCCGCCAAGGGCGAGTACCCCGCCAAGGACGAGCAGCCCGACGAGGGTGGCTACCCCATCAAGGGTGAATTCCCCGGCGAGGGAGCCAGTTGTCGACGAAGTCCGCGAAGGTAAGTCTTGTAGTTTTGTCTTCTTGGACTCGTCTCTTTTGGATATTTGCTTGATCTTCTTCTTTTCTTCTTCTTCTGTTAGATCCTCCTCCCCCGAAGCGGATGGAGACGGAGGTCCTCGTCGAGGAGGAGGGCGCGCAAGGCGACGCCGGCAACGCCACTGTCGTCGAGGACATGGCGGGAGCCGACGAGCCTGCCGTGGAGGAGACTGCCCCGACCGCAGACGCCGCGGCCGGGGAGGGGGACGGCGGCCACATTGCCAGCCCGGAGGCGGCAGGAGCGTCAAGCGCTGCGCCGGCCGCCGACCCCTCCACCGAGAAGGAGCAGTCCGCCTTCTATCTTGAGGCTCCCAACGGCGTCTTCATACAAGTGCCGTGGGGATCCTCGTCGTGAGCCCCCGAGGAGGGAGAGACCTTTGATGGGGAGGTCCTCGCCTCCGCGGGGTTGAAGATCGTCGAAGCGCCTGGCGGGAGCGATGAGCCCGAGGAGGAGAAACTGCTTCACCGGCTCCTGGCCCTTTACCGGGCCAGGCAGGCGAAACTAGAGTCTCGGGAAGCCCTCACCGCCAACCAGGCGGCCCTCCGCGACTTGGCGGAGGAGCGCGAGAGGCTTGCTGGAGAGTACCAAGAGTTCCTCCTGGAGAAGGCTGAGGCCGTGGAGCAGCAGCGACTCGTCGGAGAAGCGCTGTCCCAGCGAGAAGGAGCGCTCAACCAGCGGAAGGTCGACCTCGACGCTCACGAGGACGACCTTACCCCCCGGGAGCAGGCCCTTGGCGGAGAACTGAAGGAAGCGAAGGCCGCCGCAGCCACCGCGGAGACCGCCAAGAAGGACCTTGAGGCTAAGGTGGCGCAGCTGGAGGAGTTCCTGAAGGAGAGCACGGAGAGGGTCACCGCGCTCAACATAGAGCGCGAGAAGGATGCCCATACCAACTTAGAACTCCAGGTACGCCTCTCCAAGCAGGGCGACGAGCTCAAGGCCGCCAAGGACTCGATTGCTGATCTGGAGCTGAAAGTCTCTACGCTGAAAGATTCGCTCGACGCCGTCCGGGACCGCGAAACCAAGCTGAAGGACGAGCTCCGCAAGGAGCGAGGCCTGGTGGAGAGCGCCGTAACCTCAGCTAACAACTTCCGCCAGACCGTCGAGATATGGACTGAAGATCTGGTGGCTTCTGCTGGCAACATCGACAAGGAGCTGATGGTGCTGAGGGTGGAACACCTCATATACTCTCCGGATCCAAATCTCCCTCACAGCGCCAAGCTCAGTCTTTTCTTCAGGGGGATCGCGCCGGCGCTCGCACGTCTGCAGCAGAAGCTCCCCGCGCAGCTGGCCGAGGAGTCGCGCCAACTCTGCGCGGGAACCCTGGAGCGCGTCTTGACCAAGATTGTTTACCGCAATCCTGGTATTAATCTCGTCAACGTCCTCCGCAGCTTGCCGGCCGACGCAGATCAGGAGGCCCTGAAGGCGCAGGTCGCCCACATCATCGCCAAGGTGAACAAGATCTCCAGGCGTGAAGGCGACCGCATAGATTAGGCCTCTTCCTTTTTATTTCCTTTGTTGCTGCAAAGTGTGCCATGGGCATGAATCTATTAGTGATTGCGACAAGCTATCCCTTGCAATATATTATCTTATTTTGAGCAATCAGTGCAACGTTATCTCCCTTGCTTTGGTCCTTTACTTTGTATGCTTTTAACCCTACGCTTCTAGGGGACTTGCCGGCAAGGAGCCCTTGCCGCGAGCGCTGAGTGCTGGACTCTGAGCAGTCTGCTGGCAAAGGTCTTACCGGCAAGTAACCTTGCCGCAACTAGTCGCAACGCACTTAGCTTGCTGAGCTAACTCGAAAACGAAGCAAGGGCGCGACACTTGTCGCAGCTCACTTAAGTCGTTGAGCGTACTCGAAAACAAGATAAGGGCGCGGCTAGCCACGGGTAGGTTCCTCCGCGCACAGGTTTTCCATACAAAGCGTGGTTGTTCAAGGAAGATAACTAAAATTTAAAAATTTGAACTGCTCAAATTCTGGTAACTTAGCTTTCATAATCTGTTCGTTCTCCGGCAAGCTTCTCTTTCTTGAACAACACTCGGTTCATCCTCCATTTCCTTCCCCCCCGGCAAACTTGTGCGCGAGGAACATTCCTTCTGCTTAAGAGGGAAAGAAAAAGAAGAGGGAAAACAGGTATAGGGCCTTTCGGCGTGCTAATGCTTACCGGGTATGTGTGTTGCACAAAAACGCCAAACAATGCATGCAAATATCGAAGAAAAGCATGAAAATGGCAAATAGTGCAAAACACAAAAGCTTTACTAATGCACGGGATCCGCGCCCGGCTTTGTACAAAGGATTACATGCAACAGCGGCAAAACTTGTACAAAAGGTGGTTGCCGGAGCGGGTCACGGCAACAGCGCCTTATGGGTGAAACTTGCGAAGATGCTCTATGTTCCAGGAGTTGCTCACCGGTAAGCCTTCTTCGGTCTCAAGACGGACAGCGCCGGGTCTTGTGACTTGTCTCACCCGATAAGGGCCTTCCCACTTTGGCGTCAACTTGTTGGAATTCTTGGCGGACTGAACACGCCGAAGAACAAGGCCGCCTTCCTCGAGACTCCTGGCCTTAACCTTGCGGCTATGATAGCGACGCAAGGCTTGCTGGTATCGAGCAGCTCGTACAGCAGCCTGGAGACATTCCTCCTTGAGGAGCAATGCATCATCTTGTTGCAGTTGCTCTTGCTCGAGCTCATCATAAGCGAGCACTCGAGGAGATCTGTATACGAGTCCCGTGGGGAGAACTGCCTCTGCTCCATAGACAAGAGCAAAGGGTGTCTGTCCGGTGGCTCGACTTGGTGTCGTCCTGATTGACCAAAGAGCCGCCCGCAACTCCTCTATCCAGTTTCTTCCGCACTTGCGCAGCCTGTCAAAGGTCCTTGTCTTGAGTCCGCGCAGCACTTCAGCATTTGCCCTCTCCGCTTGACTGTTGCTCCTCGGGTGAGCAACAGACACGAAGCAGACCTTGGCGCCAAGGTCTTGGACGTATTGCATGAAGGTGCGACTAGTAAATTGTGTCCCGTTGTCGGTGATGATCCTGTTAGGGATTCCGAAATGGCAAACAATCGACCTGAAGAACCTGACTGCTGACTGTGCCGTCACCATTCTCACTGGTTCCACTTCTGGCCACTTTGTGAACTTGTCGATTGCAACGTACAAGTACTCAAAGCCCCCGACAGCACGGGGGAAAGGGCCAAGGATATCGAGCCCCCAGACCGAGAAGGGCCAGGACAAAGGGATCGTCTGGAGAGCTTGAGCTGGCTGATGAATTTGCTTGGCATGGAACTGGCACGCTTCACACTTGGTTACTTGTGCAGTTGCATCTTGGAGGGCTTCTTGCCAAAAGAACCCTTGCCGGAATGCCTTTCCGGCAAGTGCCCTTGCGCCTATGTGGTGGCCACATATGCCTCCGTGTATCTCCGCCAACAGCTTCTGTCCATCCTCTCTGGAAATGCACTTCAACCTGACACCATTGAGTCTTCTTCTGTACAGCTCGTTATCCACGAACTGGTACATACTTGACTGCCTGGTTATCTTTTCTACTTCTTCTGGGTCGTCGGGAAGTTCTCCAGTTTGCAGAAAACGGACAATCCGCTGTGCCCATGCCGGAGCGCGCGGCTCAACGGCAAGGACTAAAGGCATGAGGGCCGCTGCGGGAACCCCAGCTTCTACGGCAAGAACCTCCGGTTCTGCCGGAGCTGATGGCCCCCCGGCAAGCTCGCCGGGGCGAGGCTTGTCGGGAATGATTGCTTCAACTGTACAGACCCTAGGATCCGCAGGAGCAAACTGTTCCTCAGCGTTCTGATCGTTGATCTTGGGGACCTTGGCGGCGGCCTCAGGGAGATCCGCCGGCAAGTAGTCGCCGGAGACCAACTTTCTCTTCTTGGGCTGCCCAATTGATGGTGTAACGGATGGCTGAGTCAGCTTGAGCAGGAAGGTCCCTGGTTCCACAGGTAACTTCATTGCAGCACACTTTGAAAGGCCGTCTGCAATATCATTCTGAGCTCTCGGGACGTGCTCCATTTGCAGACCTTCAAAGTGCTCTTCAAGCTTCCTCACTTCATCTACATAAGCTTCCATCAAAGGGCTCTGATAACTCTTGTTAACTTGTCGGACCACCAACTGAGAATCTCCCCGCACAATCAGCATCTTGATCCCAAGTTCGGCCGCAATCCTGAGGCCGGCGAGCAAGCCTTCATACTCTGCAGTATTGTTTGTCGCTTGCTCCCTGGGAAAGTGCATCTGGATAACATACTTGAGGTGCTCTCCGGTGGGCGCGATGAGTACCACGCCGGCACCGGCGCCTTGCAGCGAGAAGGCACCATCAAAGTACATTACCCATTCACTTGTCGCTTCTTGTACAGGAGCGCTTGTTTCTGGGACTTCTTCGTCGGGCGTTGGGGTCCATTCAGCTATGAATTCTGCCAAAGCTCGGCTCTGGATGGTTGAAGTACTCTCAAACTTGAGACCAAAGCTTGACAGCTCAAGTGCCCACTCGACGATCCTGCCTGTTGCTTCTGGATTGTGCAATATCCTCTTCAACGAAAAGCGAGTGACCACTGTTATCTCATGTGCTTGGAAGTAATGGCGCAGCTTTCTCGAGGCCATGAGGAGGCCGAAAAGCAACTTTTGCACCCCAGAGTATCTTGATCTAGCCCCTTGTAAAAGTGAGCTCACAAAATACACCGGGCACTGCACCATCTTTCTTCGCACTTCTCCTTGTTCCTGCGCAGAGTCGTCCTTGTCGAGGCCAGAGCTTGTCGGAGGAGCCCCCTGCTTGTCGCTGGATTCGCTTGCCGGTGGTGCGGGCTCCTCGTCGGCCTCCCTCTCCGCTACTAACGCAGCACTAACCACTTGATTGGTTGCTGCTAGGTATAGCAGCAACTTCTCTTGTGGCCTAGGTGCGACAAGTATTGGAGTGGAGGATAGGTATCCTTTCAATTCTTGCAGCGCTGCCTCCGCTTCCGGAGTCCATTTCATAGGACCTGCCTTCTTCAAGATTTTGAAGAAAGGAAGGGCGCGTTCTGCAGACTTTGAAATGAACCTACTGAGGGCAGCCACACAACCTGCAAGTCTTCTTACATCCTTGACGCGCTTCGGGGCTTCGATCTGCTCGATGGCTTTAATCTTGTCGGGGTTGGCTTCGATCCCCCTCTGGGACACGAAGAACCCGAGAAGCTTGCCGGAGGGGACTCCGAAGACGCACTTCTCGGGGTTCAACTTAAGCTGGATCTTGCGCAGATTCTCAAATGTCTCTTCCAAATCTTGGATCAGTGTATCTTTGCTCTTGCTCTTGACCACTATGTCATCCATGTAGGCTTCTACGTTTCTGTGGATCTGTGGCTCAAAAGCAGTGTATACCACCCTTGCAAATGTTGATCCTGCATTCTTCAATCCGAAGGGCATGCGAATGAAGCAATATGTGCCACATGGAGTAATGAATGCAGTCTTCTCTTCATCTTCCTTGGCCATGAAAATCTGGTGGTAGCCTGAATACGCATCAAGGAAAGAGAGCAGCTCACATCCGGCAGTGGAGTCAACAATCTGGTCAATGCGCGTCAAGGGAAATGGATCCTTGGGACATGCTTTACTCACATCAGTGAAGTCTATACACAGTCTCCACTTCCCGTTGGCCTTACGCACGACAACTGGGTTTGCTAACCACGTGGGATGGATCACGCCTCTAACCAGGCCTGCTGCTTCCAACTTCTTGATCTCTTCGGCGATGAATTCTTGGCGCTCCACGGCTTGCTTCCTGACCTTCTGCTTGACGGGCCGCGCATGAGGACAAACAGCAAGCTTGTGCTCAATTACCTTCCTGGGAACACCGGGGATGTCAGATGGTTGCCAGGCAAACACATCGACATTCGCCCGCAGGAAGGCAACGAGCGCGCTTTCCTATTTGCTGTCAAGCGTAGCACTGATGGTGAAAGTACCACCGGTGCCGTCCTCCTTGGCGGACACCTTCTTGGTTGCCGGTGGAGCGGCCATCCCCTTCTTGCACTTGCCGGTGGAGCTCGATGGAACGTCCTCGACGGCAGCGCAGCACTCCGAAGAGGTGTGGTTGCCGGAGTGGGTCCCAGAGCACTTGCTGGACTTGGTCTTGGTCTTCTTCCCCTCGGGAGCTTCAGCGGCAAGTGGGCTGCTCTCCGCCGCAGCTGCTGCATCCCGGTAGATCTTGTCGGCGCAGATAAGCGCGTCCTTCTTGTCACCATGGACAGAGATGACGCTTATCGGCCCCGGCATCTTGAGTACATTGTAGGCGTAGTGGGAAGCTGCCATGAACTTGGCGAGGGCAGGACGTCCAAGTATCCCATTGTATGGCAATGGGATATCGGCAACATCAAAGGTTATCCTCACCGTCCTGAAGTTAAGCTCCCCGCCAAAGGTCACTGCCAGAGTTATCTTCCCCTTGGGCTTGCTCCTTCCCGGGTTTATTCCTTGGAACGAACCGGTCTCTTCGAGCTCGCCATCTGGGATTTGGAGTTTCTTGATCACAGCAGTGGAGATCAAGTTCAGGCCGGCCCCGCCGTCAACCAACATTTTGGTGACCTTGAGGTTGCGGATAGTTGGTGAGACCAACATCGGCAAGCACCCGACCGCAGTGGTGCGGTCCGGGTGATCCTCAAGATCAAAAATGATGGGCGTGCTGGACCATTTGAGGAGCCTGCGTGACTCAACGGGCGGCTCGGCTGCATTTACTTCCCGTACCCACTGCTTGAGTTGGCGGTGGGAAGTATGCAGAGAGGCGCCTCCGTCGACACACAGGACTTCCGTGGCCTTCTGGAACTCCTGCTCGCTGTTATCTTCTTCCTCCATGTCATCGTCGTCGTCTTCTTCATCCTTGTCGCGGCCCCGGGGAGGTCGATCACCTTGCCGCTGCTTGGCCTTGCCGCGGCGTCCTCCCCGGCCATTGAATGGCCGCTTCTTGCTTGGCTCTCCTCCGCCACCTTGGGCCTTCTCCTTGTCGCGCCGCTCGTACTCAGCTTTCTGCTGCTCGACGAGGTACTCGACGCTTTGCAGTTGGAGAGGTCGTGGCCCTTGGTGCGGTGGATCTTGCAGTATTGCTTGTCGGAGCCGTCCTGCTTGTCGGCTGCCGCCACAGGGGCAGGCTCCTTGCCGGAGCCGCCAGCCTGTGCTTGCTTGGCGGGAGCCTCCTTGCCGGACTTCTCGACGGCAAGCACTTCCTTGTTCTTCTTTTTCCTATTGTTCCGCCGCCGGCTCTTCTTTGCCGGGGCGGCATCCTCGCTGTCGCTTCCCCCTGCGCCAGCATCCTCCCCAGGGAGTCTCCTCCCCTCTTCGGCGAGCGCGCACTTATCAGCTAGAGCATAGAGCTCGCTGACATCCCGTATCTTGGTCATGGCCATCTCCTCACGCATGCGGCGGTTACGCACGTTCTGGTGGAACGCGCTAATAACCACGGCAGGGTGGACGTCGGGGATGTTGTGCTGCACGCGGCTGAATCGTTGGATGTACTTGCGCAGGGGTTCTCCTTCTTTCTGGGCCAAGATGTGGAGATCGCTCTCCTGGCCGTGGGGTTTGTGGCCGCCCGTGAAGGCGCCAACAAACTGGTGGCAAAGATCTGCCCATGAAGAAATGGAGCCTTCCGGCAAGTGCATAAGCCAAGAACGAACGTTCGGCTTAAGCACCAGCGGGAAGTAGTTCGCCAGTATCTTCTCGTCGCGCCCCCCGGCAGCCTGCACCTCTATGGTGTATATGCTGAGGAACTCCGAGGGGTGCGTCTTGCCGTCGTACTTCTCCGGTACGCCGGGCTTGAAATTTTTCATGCTGGGCCACTGGACGCGTCGCAGCTCACGAGTGAAGGCAGGGCAACCTGCCGCGTACGGCAAGTCGCCTGGCTTACCGGGCGCGTGCGTATCGACAGCGGTCCCAGCTCGCTGATCAGATTGTCGCCGGGCTTCTCGGCGGCGCTCGATTGTAGTCCGAGCGTCTTCTTGTCGCCGGTCGTCAAGGACTTGGCGCTGGTCCCGACGAGCCCGCGGATCCGACGACGCCGTGGAGTCGTCGTCGACGTTAATCCGGCGGGGAGGCTTCTTCTGCTTCCGCGGCGGGGATTGCACGGTGGTTGCACCCCCGGCGGTCTTGTCGCCATCGGCCTTCGTCTTCTCGACTTGCCGTGGCCGCGATGCCGCCGGCTGCTGCGGCGTATCGTTATTGGCGAAGGCGATGAGGCTCTGGATTGTTGCCCTCCAGTCTTCGGCCTTGTCTGCCGCTGGAGGGAAATCAAGAAGCAATTGCGCTCTTGCGAGTGCTTGTGCTGGAGAGGAGGGGAGCGGGGGCGAGCGGTGCAAGGAGCGGGATATGCTCGGACTCCTAACAGGTTTAGAAGGAGCAGTTTCCCGCCCCGGCGACCGCACTTTGCTCGTGCCAGGACGGTGGCCCGGAGCGTCCCGCGAACCTCCAGTTTGCCCTTGGCCCAGCAAGCGGATGGTACCTCCTGTACCACGGCGCTGCTGGGTTGTCGTCTGCTGCGATGGACGAGGCGCATCTACGGACACCGAGGCTCGGTCGTCCGTCTTGTCCTTGGATTTGGTGGCGCCGTGAGTTTCCTCACCGGCGACCACCCTTCCGCCGGCGTCTCCCCCACCCACCGTTGGTTCTGGTGGTGGTGGAACAGACGCAGACGGGCCTCCGACCTCCGAAGCCTTCTTCTTCGGGGCCATGTTGTTGCTGATTAAGTTGTTGATGAAGCTAGAGAAGTCGATGAAGAATGCGCCCGCGTGAGCGCCGGATCAGGTTCGCACAACCTCGACGCCCCCTACCTGGCGCGCCAAAGATGTCGGGGGAAACTGTCCACCACGAACACCTATGGGACCGGAGCCCCTTGTTCTTGCGGTAAGGGAGCGGAGGGAGCACAAAGAGCAGATCGTAGAACACACGCGGGCAGTTTACCCAGGTTCGGGCCGCGATGGACGCGTAAAACCCTACTCCTGCTTGGTTTGTATTGAGTTTGAGAGCTCGGGAGCTTGGAGAACTAGCTACACCGAGCAAGAGAGCTATCTAGGTTCTGAACCCTTTCTACGTTGTGCATGGGCCTCCTTTTATAGCTCAAGGGGTCACCGACAGGTGTCAACGTAGAAGAAAGGGGTAAAAATGTAACTTTGGTGGTAGTTGTAATAGTGCGGGAACAGTGCGGGAACAGTGGATGAACAGTGGTCATCACCTACTTTGATAGTGGGGGACAAGAGCATTAAATGCCCGTCGCCGTCGACCCCAAAAGCGCCCGCCCTTGCGTCTCCGTTCGCCACGGCGGTAGCTTCGTCACCGTGGAGTGCCACCGTGTCCCCCAGGCTGCACAGCCATCCGCAACGCGTCCCTGGAATGGCCCCAGGGCGACGCGTGGGCCGATGAGCTGGAGCGCGGGCACACAGTGCAGACTTCCCCCGGCAAGCACCTTGCCGGGGTCTTGATCTTGTCGGGCCGGGAAGCTTGTCGCTCCCCGGGTCTTGCCGGGGCGCAGAGTGCGCCGAGGCGTGCCTTCTGAGAGGCAATCTTCCGGTCTCCCTGCCAAGCTCCTCTTGCCAGGGCCTTGAGTTAATGAGGTAATCTTGAGCCTGGGACGGCCTTCCCGGCAAGCTCCACTTGCCGGGGCCTTGATCTTCTGTCTTGTATACTTTGTTTTTGAATGGCTTAATAAGGACCAGAGAGGTTTCCGGCAAGCACGTGGTAGACCCTGCCGCGGGAAGCTGCTACTGCCCGTGCACAAGTTGGGGTACTAAGGTACCCCTATCTTAGTACACCGACAGATCGAATCCCCAGAGACTCCTAGGTTCAACAAGTAGGTGTCAACTGCTATGGCGCCAGATAGTAGCAATCAACGTGGACCTGCACACAGATACAAATAACTTTGCTCCCAACGAGTACAGAGAGGTTGTCAATCCCTCCGGCCTTGTAGTTCACAAAGGATTAAAAGCAATGATAGTAGTGATAGATAGTGTTTTGCAATAGTAAGTAATAACGAAAAGTAAATAGCGGGTGTGATCAATGATGGTAATATGGACCGGAGTCTCATGATGTTCACTAGTGATGTCTCTCTCCCAAAAGACGATAAAACAGCTATGTGAGGTAAACAAATTACAGCTGGGCAATTGACAGGACCCACGAGCGCAAACCAATGCTGATTACATTGCAAGAAAGGTTGAGGTTCAAAGCATGGACGGTACGCCAAAGTAAGTAGACCGAAATCCATCAATATCTACTACTAATCATCCACCTTGAGATACCTATCCAGAACATCTCGCTGGTATTAAGTTGCGAGTCCCACCCATAGTGTAAACTCAATGCAACAGACAACTGCATTAAAAGAACTTTGCGTAAAGTAAACAATCCTTGCACCCGCGGGCACAAGCACCGTTGTTTTCCCCCTTGTGGCAACAGCACATCCCTTAGACTCATGTTTCTGTCACTCAAGCTAGTCATCGAGGGGCATGAACCCACAATCGAGCATAACGTTCCCTCTTGGAGTCACTACCTACTACTTGGCCAAAGCAATAAATAACAACGGAGAACATGCAAGAATTACTTATGAACAAAAATATAAAAGAGGTAGATCAAATATATTACTCAAGATCAATCTGAACATAATCTCATAATCCATCGGATCCCAGCAAACTCAACATAGCAACAGCATAAGGATTACATAGGTGCCTCGATCATGTCGGGCAGCTCACGAGGACTAATTAGTGAAGCACAAGAACGGGAGGAGAACATCACATAGCTATTGGTCATGGACTCATGGTCCAAGGGAGGCTGCTCACGAGTCATCCGGGAGGCGTCCATGGTGGTGGAGAAGCTCCCGGTGGTGATCCTCCCCTCCGGCAGGGTGCCGGGAAGAGTTCTCCTGGTGCTTCCGATCTTGGAAGCGGCGGCGGCGGCGGAACAGAGATGGGATCACGAAAACAGTTCCTGTTCTGAGGGTTTCGGAGGACGCTTTAAATATATGCCAAAGGGGGGCATCGGGGAAGCTTCGGGGGGGCCCAGGCGCCCCCCCGGCGCGGCCCAGGGGGGGCGCCGCCAGGGCGCCTGAAGCCCTGGTGGCCCCCCCAGGCTGCCCTTCGGACGCCCGGTAGTTTCCGAAACGCTGATTTTTTATATAATTTTTCTGGATTTTTTCTGGCAGTTCTCGTAACATGAAAACCTGAAATACAAAAATAGCCGAAAACAGAAACTGGCACTGGGGTGCACTGGATTAGTAAGTTAGTCCAAATATGATCAAAAGTGTCTGGAAGTGTATGAATATCATAGCAATATCACCCAAAAGTGGCATGGAGCAAGCAGAAATTATAGATACGTTTTGGACGTATCATTGAGTGACTAGGTTAAACGGAAAGAGAATATCGAGACGAAACTCCAGGCGCTTGAATCACCTGATTCCGATAAACGAGCGAAAAGATAAACTAAAACGAAGATCGGATCAGAGATCGCGATCAGAAAATAAACTACGAAAAAGAAAACTAAAACAGCTGAACGAACGGACGTTCGTCAGCTGAGACTAAACGACAAAACTCGTTCGTTAGAACAAACAAATGAACGAACGAACGGGTGAACGCTCTCTAATTAACTAAACCGGAAAAAAAGAAAACCGATCTAGCAGGAAAAAAACGAACTAGGGTTCTAAAAGAAAAACAAGGGTTTTCTACCGAAAACCGGCGGCGGCGGCTACCTCGTCGAATCGGCCGGCGGCTGCGTCGGCGACGGCGGGCGACGGGGCTGCGGTGGTGGTGGTGGTGGGCAGCAGCGGCGGCGGTGTTTGCGGCGGCGGCGGCGTACAGCGACGGCGGCGTACAGCGGCGGCGGCGACTGCAGCGGTGGTGGCGGTGCTCGCGGCGGCGGCGGGGCTTGCGGCGACGGCGGGGCTTGCGGCGACGACGGCGGTGTGCGGCAGAGGCAGGGGGGCGGCTATATATATAGGGGGAGGGGGGCTAGAAACTTGGGGGAGGGGGCAAGCAAAACCGTGGCGGCGGCGGTGTCCGAGTCCGACCCGGCCACGGCGGGGCTCTGCGGGGAAGGCGGTGCGGCGGGGCTGGGCTTCGGCCCAGTCGGGTCGGGTCCTCTTTCTTTAAAAAAAATACGCCGGCGCTACGAAAAGAACTCTAGAAAAGGATATAAAAATCAAAAATTGCCAAAACAAATTTTCACCGTCTAAATAGAATATTTAGAACAAGATGAACATTTTCTTGGCACTAAAATGCATTTTTGAAAACATGTAATTTTTCCTAATTCAATAAAACTCCAAATAAAACTTATTTGATTTTTTTATTAAATCCTCCGTATTTCTTTATTTTTGGGAGAGTCATTTTACTCCCTCTCTCATATTTTCATGATAGAAATACTTGAAGATAAAATAAATAAAATCAAATGATCCTATTTTCAAAATTTGGGAAACCTCCAATATGAAAATATTGAAATCCCCAACTCTCTCCGAGGGTACTTGAGTTGCTTAGGATTTTTTTGGATCCACCAAAAGCAAGAAAATTAGATATGCATGATGATCTAATGTATAACATTCCAAATTGAAAATTTGGGATGTTACAAACCTATCCCCCTTAAGATGAATCTCGCCCTCGAAATTTGGGTTGGCTAGAAAATAGGTGAGGGTGGTCCTTCCGCAGGTCTTCCTCTCGTTCCCAGGTGGCTTCATCCTCGGTGTGGTGACTCCACTGTACCTTGCAAAACTTGATAACCTTGTTGCGGGTGACTCGGCTGGCATACTCAAGAATCTTGACTGGTTTCTCTTCATAGGTCAAATCGCTGTCCAGCTGAATAGCTTCCAATGGCACAGTATCCCTCAGCGGTATCTCAGCCATCTCTGCTTGGCATTTCTTCAACTCGAAAACGTGGAATACGTCGTGAACTCCTGACAATCCTTTGGGAAGTTCCAACTTGTAGGCTACTTCTCCCATACGTTCCATAATCTTATATGGTCCTACAAAACGTGGCGCTAGTTTTCCCTTAACTCCAAAGCGCTTAACTCCTCGAAGTGGAGATACTCGAAGGTAAACTCTGTCTCCGACTTCGTAAACGATCTCCTTGCGTTTTGAATCAGCGTAGCTCTTCTGCCTGAACTGAGCTATCTTTAGCCTATCGCGAATCAACTTCTCCTTCTGTTCTGATTCCTTGATCAGATCTGGCCCAAATAACTGGCGGTCTCCAACTTTGTCCCAAGACAACGGAGTCATGCACCTCCTTTCGTATAACGCTTCGAAAGGGGCCATCTTCAAACTGGATTGATAACTGTTGTTGTAAGAAAATTTGGCATACGGCAAATTGTCGTCCCAACTAGATCCATAATTTAGGGCACATGCTCTCAGCATATCTTCCAAAATCTGATTGACTCTTTCAGTCTGTCCATCTGTCTGCGGGTGAAAAACTGTGCTAAACTCTAGCCTGGTACCCAAAGTTTCGTGTAAGTGATTCCAGAACTTTGAGGTAAACTGGGTTCCTCTATCTGATACGATGCTCCTCGGTACTCCATGCAGACATACGATTCTGGTCATGTATATCTTTGCCAACTTTGCACTGGTATAAGTAGTCTTTACGGGGATGAAATGAGCTACCTTCGTCAAACGATCGACTACTACCCAAATCGAGTCATAGCCAGAACGAGTTCTGGGTAATCCCGTAATAAAGTCCATACCTAGCTTATCCCACTTCCATTCGGGTATTGGCAATGGTTGTAACAATCCTGCCGGCTTCTGATGTTCTGCCTTCACTCTCTGACATACATCACAAACTGCTACATACTCCGCAGTATCCTTCTTCATACCGGTCCACCAGAAAATATCCTTTAAATCCAAATACATCTTAGTATTTCCTGGGTGAATCGAGTATGGTGAATCATGGGCCTCCTGTAGAATCAACTTCCTGATCCCCGGGTCATTAGGCACATAAATGCAGTCCTCAAACCATAAGGTGTCGTGCTCATCCTCACGAAATCCTTTAGCTTTTCCTTCATTCATCCTCTCCTTTATAGAGGCAACCTCATTGTTAGTTTTCTGTGCTTCTCTGATTTTATCCATCAGGGTAGACTGGATCTCTAGTGTTGCTACATAGCCTCTCGGAACTATTTCCAAACATAGTTCTCGTAAGTCCTCGTCTAACTTGTTCGGTAAATCCTCCGTCATTAGGGTATTGACATGGCTCTTACGGCTTAGCGCATCAGCTACTACGTTAGCCTTTCCGGGATGATAATGCCATCTCATGTCGTAATCCTTAATGAGTTCCAGCCATCTCCTTTGCCTGAGATTCAGCTCCTTCTGAGTGAATATATACTTCAAACTCTTGTGATCCGTATATACTTCACAATGGTTTCCGATGAGAAAATGTCTCCAAGTCTTCAATGCATGCACTACGGCTGCTAACTCCAAATCATGAGTGGCATAGTTCAACTCATGAGGTTTCAGTTGTCGTGAAGCATACGAAACAACTCTTCCTTCCTGCATAAGAACTGCTCCAAGTCCTCGACGTGAAGCATCGCAGTACACCTCATAATCCTTATGTTGATCTGGTAGAATCAACACAGGTGATGAGACCAAACGTTTCTTTAATTCCTGGAAACTGGCCTCACATTCTTCTGTCCAACTGAACTTGGTGTCCTTTTTTAACAACTCTGTCATTGGTTTCGCAATCCTCGAGAAATTCTCAATAAATCTCCGGTAGTGTCCTGCTATTCCAAGAAAACTCCGGATCTCTCCAACTGTTGTCGGTGCTTCCCAATGTGTCACAGTGTCCACCTTGGCGGGATCTACTGCTATTCCTTCTCCGGATATAACGTGTCTGAGAAATGCAACTTCATTCAACCAAAACTCGCATTTGCTAAACTTGGCATACAACTGATGTTCTCTGAGCTTCTCCAATACCAAACGCAAATGCTCTGCATTCTCCTCTTCATCTTTTGAGAAGATCAATATATCATCTATGAACACCACGACGAACTTATCCAAATACTCCATAAACACTTTTGTTCATCAGGTTCATAAAGTATGCTGGTGCGTTAGTCAGACCAAAAGACATAACGGTATACTCGTACAACCCATACCTGGTGGGAAAGGCCGTCTTAGGTATATCCTGCTCTCGAATCTTGAATTGATGGTACCCTGATCGCAGATCGATCTTGGAAAATACCTTAGCTCCTTGCAATCTATCGAACATATCATTGATCATCGGCAGTGGGTACTTGTTCTTGATCGTTACTTCATTCTGTCCTCGGTAATCAACAACCATTCTTAACGATCCGTCCTTCTTCTCCACTAGAAGTACTGGCGAACCCCAAGGCGAAGAACTTGGGCGTATGTAACCTTTATCCAATAACTCCTTAATCTGTTTCTTAATCTCCTCCAAATCCTTTGCGGGCTTCCTGTATGGTCTCTTAGAAATTGGCCCTGTGCCTGGCAAAAGCTCAATCAAAAACTCTATATCTCTATCCGGTGGCATGCCAGGTAACTCCTCTGGGAACACATCCGGATAATCCTGCACTACTGGCACTTCCTCCTGAACAACTCCCGTGAGAGAATGTACTTGAGTCCTTTTAGGTGAATGCCTAGATACATACTTAATCCTTTTTCCCTCCGGGGTGGTGCGAAAAATAGACTTACTGGCACAGTCAATGTTACCTCCATACTTCGATAGCCAATCCATACCTAATTGAAGGAAATATGCCCTAGAGGCAATAATAAAGTTGTTATTTATATTTCCTTATATCATGATAAATGTTTATTATTCATGCTAGAATTGTATTAACCGGAAACTTAATACATGTGTGAATACATAGACAAAACAGTATGTCCCTAGTATGCCTCTACTAGACTAGCTCATTGATCAAAGATGGTTATGTTTCCTAGCCATAGACATGAGTTGTCATTTGATCAACGGGATCACATCATTAGGAGAATAATGTGATGGACAAGACCCATCCGTTAGCATAGCACTATGATCATTTAGTTTTACTGCTATTGCTTTCTTCATGACTTATACATGTTCCTATGACTATGAGATTATGCAACTCCCGAATACCGTAGGAACACCTTGTGTGCTATCAAACGTCACAACGTAACTGGGTGATCATAAAGATGCTCTACAGGTGTCTCCGAAAGTATTCGTGGTGTTGACATAGATCAAGATTAGGATTTGTCACTCCAAGTGTCGGAGAGGTATCTCTGGGCCCTCTCGGTAACACACATCACAATAAGCCTTGCAAGCAAAAGACTAATGAGTTAGTCACGAGATGATGTGTTACGGAACGAGTAAAGAGACTTGCCAGTAACGATATTAAACTAGGTATCGAGATACCGACGATCGAATCTCGGGCAAGTAACATACCGATGACAAAAGGAACAACGTATGTTGTTATGCGGTTTTAACCGATAAAAGGTCTTCGTAGAATATGTAGGAGCCAATATGAACATCCAGGTTCCGCTATTGGTTATTGACCGGAGATGAGTCTCGGTCATGTCTACATAGTTCTCGAACCCGTAGGGTCCGCACGCTTAACGTTTGATGACGATCGGTATTATGAGTTTATGAGTTTATGAGTTTATGAATATGCTGGTAAAGTAACACACAGACAGTAACAAAAGTAAAGCTATACTATATGTAATATGGCTGGTGGAAAGCTCTATGGTTACAGTTTTTGCGTAAAGCCAGATTTTCCCTACTGCAAAGGAATATATTTTAATTAACTATCATGGTAGTTGAAACATCGTTGAGAAGATAGACATCCTCTCAACCCCAATTAATAATCATCATTAAATCCAACATTATTAATTAAAGTAACATGATGAGATTCACATGATATCCAAGTACTAGGTACTCAAGACGTCCATAACAGGGGACACGGCTAATCATGATCAGTTTATACACTCTGCACAGGTTTGTGCACTTTTTCCACAAGACTCGATCGCCTCCGTTGGGTTTCTCGCACTGCATGGTGTTTGAGAAACGGATGACCGAGACATAGTCTTTCCGAAGAGGTCCCCTTAACCGGATAGATAGGCCGGTACACCTACAATCCCTCTACATCTGCTAGCCCATCACGGAAAGGTTTCCCACAACTTACTCAACTATGCCATAGCCCATATTGGCATGTGGCTGCACACGAAAGTTTCTAGTATGAATAATCTCATGATCCTTTTGAGCCTGGGTGGCGGTCCAAAAGAAAACATGCAATCGCTGGAATACCCAGGTGCCTCAATCCATCCAGATGTGTGTTAAAGTTGCCACCTTAAGTTGAACCATTAATTAACAAACTCACATCTGTCATGGATACACTCACCCAATCCACGTCTACGAGCATAGCATAATCTATTTGCAAACATAGAAGTAACTCCCAAAGGTTTGAATGTAATGCAGGTAATAGGTACTACCTCAATCTACATCCCAGTCCCACATGTTAATAGCTCCTACTCATGCAATGTGTGAGGGTTTGACTAATGCAATGAAAACTGGGTATTTGGAAAGTATGATCAAAGTGTTACTTGCCTTGCTGATGATCCGCGAAACCTAGAGATTCAAAGTAGCAAGCGGCGCACTCTGGGTACTCTATCGTAAATAAACAAGCACACAATAAGTACTTAACTAATGCACGGTAAAACTCAGATAAGAGATCTAACCAGAAAGTTCAACTTAAGAACTCCGGTTTGCAAAAGAATCGACAAAAGAAAAGCAACGAAAGACAAACGGCGAAAGAGAAACAACTGCCGAACCAATCTGGACCTAAGTCCAAATTTAACAGAGGCAACGCTTGAGTGACTAGGTTAAACGGAAAGAGAATTTCGAGACAAAACTCCAGGCGCTTGAATCACCTGATTCCGATAAACGAGCGAAAAGATATACTAAAACGAAGATCGGATCAGAGATCGCGATCAGAAAATAAACTACGAAAAAGAAAACTAAAACAGCTTAACGAACGGACGTTCGTCAGCTGAGACTAAACGACTAAACTCGTTCATTAGAACGAACGAACGGGTGAACGCTCTCTAATTAACTAAACCGAAAAAAAGAAAACCGATCTAGCAGAAAAAAACGAACTAGGGTTCTAAAAGAAAAACCGGGGTTTTCTACCGAAAACCGGCGGCGGCGGCTACCTCGTCGAATCGGCCGGCGGGGCTGCGGTGGTGGTGGTGGTGGGCAGCAGCGGCGGCGGTGTTTGCGGCGGCGGCGACTGCAGCGGCAGCGGCGGGGCTTGCGGCGACGGCGGCGGTGTGCGGTAGAGGCAAGGGGCGGCTATATATATGTAGGGGGAGGGGGGCTAGAAACTTGGGGGAGGGGGCAAGCAAAACCGCGGCGGCAGCGGCGTCGGAGTCCGACCCGGCCACGGCGGGGCTGGGCCAGGCTCGGCTGGGCTTCGGCCCAGTCGGGCCGGGTCCTCTTTCTTTAAAAAAAAAATACGCCGGCGCTACGGAAAGAACTCTAGAAAAACAAATAAAAATCTAAAATTGCCAAAACAAATTTTCACCGTCTAAATAGAATATTTAGAACAAGATGAACATTTTCTTGGCACTAAAATGCATTTTTGAAAACATGCAATTTTTCCTAATTCAATAAAACTCCAAATAAAACTTATTTCATTTTTTTATTAAATCCTCCGTATTTCTTTATTTTTGGGAGAGTCATTTTACTCCCTCTCTCATATTTTTATGATAGAAATACTTGAAGATAAAATAAATAAAATCAAATGATCCTATTTTCAAAATTTGGGAAACCTCCAATATGAAAATATTGAAATCCCCAACTCTCTCCGAGGGTCCTTGAGTTGCTTAGGATTTGCTTCGATCCACCAAAAGCAAGAAAATATGATATGCATGATGATCTAATGTATAACATTCCAAATTGAAAATTTGGGATGTTACACTATGCATTTTTGTTTTTTCGTTCCTTTTATTAGTTACTTATATTGTTTTTCTTTTGTGGGTATTTTTGGAATGTTGGATGAGTGTAATTATATACATACGAATACTACATAATTTGCGCCAAAATTTCAGGATTATGTGATTAGTTTTTGCATATTACAAAAGGCATAATTTCGGTGCAAAATTGTGTGCAAGTTTTTAAATTATCTTTTCTATTAAAGAAATTACAAATGCACTAATTCATTTTTGTTATAGAAAAACATTATTTTGATATTGTTTTAGTATTTATTTCATTTTCATTATACTTTAAGGGTAAATAGCAACGCCACTAATTCATTCATCATTAGATCATTTTTCTACAAAAAAAAAAATCACTTTTATACTTATTCTCGCATATTTTTTAAATGTGCATTTTTGTGCAAAATATTTTGCTGTCGGTTTTAGATATGTTTCCCAATTTCTTTCTTCTTAAATGACAACACCAATGCCGTTAATTCACTCTTCCTCAGGAAATTTAATTATTTTAAGGTTTTTATATTTTAACTTTCTTTTCTTTCTTCTTAAAGGGCCATACTAATGTTAGTATGTTACTAATTCATTAATTTTTAATAAACACAATTTTACAAAAAAAAATCCACTATTATGTGCTCATTATTTCATATTATAAAAAACACAACTTTTGTGCAAATTTCATCTTTATTTAATTTATTGTTTTCACCTTCTTTCTTATTAAAGACTAATACAAATGCCACTAATTCATTCCTTCTTTAAAATATATTTATTATTTTTGTGTGTGTAAATATAAATGCAATTACTAAATAATATGTGTGTAAGTTCTAGTTGAATGGAAAATCACACTATTATATGCAATCTTTGCATATTTCAAAAAATGTAATTTCAGTGCAAAGTTGGGTGCAAGTTTTGATAGTTTTTTCATCTTCATTTTCTTTCTTCCTAAAGGATTTCATTATTTCTTAGAAAACTTCATTATGTTGATTTTTTACTTATTTATTTATTTTTCTTTTAAAAGGGTAATAGAAATGCAATGAATTCATTATTTCATAAAGACCTTCTTTTTTGATTTTGTTTTAGTTTGTTTCATTTTTTTAATTTTGTTTCAGTTTTCATTTCATTTTTTGTAAGGGTAATACTTATGTCACTAATCCATTACTTCTTAGATTTCTTTTTTGCGAAAATCTCTCTATTGTATGCTTAATTTTGCATAGTAACACTACATTAGCGATATGTATGTATGTACACACACACATAGTCACTAACCTTTGCATGGAAATATACATGGGAATGCTATTCATTGGTCACCTACAAAGGTTGAGCAGCCCATGAACGATGTATATGAAAAATAGGATGGCTTGCGAGTATAGGAGTGGAGCAGCCATGCTCCAGCTTGCACACGCCGCGTGAGCTTGTGTGGCGGCACGCATTGCGAATCGATTGACCACAATTTTTGGTCTGTTTGGACACGTCGCGTGAGCCATGCTCCACTTTGCACACACCGCGTGAGCTTGTGCGGCGGCAGCAATGCTCCTCGCCATCTCAATGACAGTGCAATTCTTCCTCTCCGCAATACCATTTTGTTGGGGGAGTATATGGCGCGGCATATTGATGCTTTATCATGTAATTCTTGAATTGGGTGCCGTTGTTACTTCGAATTGCCTTGATCTCAAAATTATGTTGACGTTGAGATTCTTTGGCAAAGTTGATGAAGTTGTCTTGTGTTTCATCTTTAGTCTTGAGAAAGAACACCCATGTATATCTTGTGTAATCATCAACAATGACAAGGCAATGCCTCCTCCCTCCCATACTATCATAGGATGGAGGCCCAAATAGATACAAGTGGATAAGCTCGAGAGGCCTCAAGGCGGTGATGATAGTCTTCACCTTATGAGCTTTTTCATGTAGTTTTCCGGCTATGCAATCACTACAAGGACGATCTTTGGCAAAAGACACATTGGTTAGTCCAACTATGTGCTCTCCCTTTAAGAGAGCTTGTAAATTTCTCATGGCAACTTGGGCTAGCTGTTGGTGCCATAGCCATGCCACGCCGGCCTTGGCCATTATGCATGTTACAAGATGAGTTTTCTCTTTTGAGAAATCAACTACATAAAGGTTGTCCTCAACATGCCCAATAAAGACCACTTTGAGATTGCTCTTCTTAAAGACTGTCACATGAAATTCACTGAAATGACGTGATTGGCGCGCGCCAATTGAATCGTTGAAAGTAAATTGTAGTGAAGGGATTGAACAAGCATGACATTCGAAAGTGATGAATCACGATTACCACCTTTCCCAAACCCAATAGCTTGCCCTTGCTATTGTCATCAAAGGAGATGTTCGAAGAGGCCTTGAGCAAATCAACGAACTCCAGAAGCATCTCCCTCTCTCCGGTCATATGATTGGTGCATCAACTATCGGTCACCCATTGTGTTCCACCAAAGATATAGTCCTACAAGAATCACACTTTAATTTTAGGTCCCCATTTTGCAATGGGTCCTAGAGAGTTAACAACAAGGATCTTAGGAACCCGGATAGTCCAAGCATAATCATCATAGTTAGTGCCAACAAATTTTGCAAATGTGTAACCATCATCTCCTCTCATGAGGACATAAGATGGATTGTTCTTACTGGCAAAATCCTTGGGAACAGACTTGTCCCTAGTGACCTTGCCATTCCAAACTACCCCTTTTTTCCTTCTCCTTCTCCTTGTGCCCTTCTTGCGCAAATGCTACCTTTTGTGGAGGAGGAGGAGTAGGACCAATCTTCTTCTTGTTGCTCTTTTTCTTGTTCTTCATTTTCTTGGATGAGGGGTTAAACCCAATTCCCTCCTTGGCAACACACTCCTTTTGGTTGCTCAAGAGGTCATTGATGTTTTTCTCCCCTTGGATGCATGACACATGTCCTTTCTCAATTTAGCCTTTTAACTTCTTATTCTCCTCTTGGAGATAGTTGTAATCGTGAGAAAAGTTAGTTGTACAAGATTCACCACAGAAATCAATATGAGGGACGGAAGTAAGAACCTTAATGGTTGTAGATTTAAGTGAGCATAAGACCTGGTGAGGGCGATGATGTCACCTTTGACAACCTTGGAACTAGTCACAAGGAGCCCATGTTCCTCAACAAGTCTCTTGTGATCAACTAGAAGTTTTTCAATCCTAACATTAAGGGCATTCTTGTTCTCAAGAGCAAGTTGCAAAGCATCACTTGTTTTAACAAAGTCAATTTGATGAGTAGAAAAGGCATCCTCAAGTGATGCTCTCATGACACTCTCTTCATGTACTTTGTGATCGAGGAGTTTGACTCTCTCTTTCTCCTCTATGAGGAGGTTTTCCACGTTCTTAATAAAATCATCGCGTTCGGCGACTGACTTAAGGAGATTGCCAAAACGAGCATGAGCTTTACCGTGAACAGTTTTCGTGAAATCCATTAAGGATTCCTCATCATTATCCACGCCTTCTTCACACTCATCCTCCACTATCTCACATGAGACATTGGAAGTGCAAATGGCGGGTTTTCGAGATTTGGAATTTGTTTTTACCTCTTTGGCCATAAGGCAATGATGAGTGAGAGGCTTGTCCTTGTTTGGGGACTCAAAGAGGCTGATGGTGGCGGAGGAGGTACTGTCATGAATGACAATGGCGGACGTGCCCACATGGTCATCATCGTCGTCATCTTCATCTCCGGACATGTACTCTTCATGGACTAGAGCCTTGGCATCCTTCCTCTTTGCGAACTTGGTGAACTTCTTCTTCTTGAGCACAAGCTTCACGGACTTGTCTTCACGTCTCTCATACGGGCAATCATGCACAAAGTGTCCTGGGCTATCGCAATTGTAGCATTTCTTTGTCCAAACGATCTCCCTTGAAGATTTATTTCCTTTGTTTGTGTTATAGCCTGGCTTATTAGGGATGGTAGACTACTCATATCAATAAGGATTCCGTTCTTTTCCAGGAGCCCATTCAGAAAGAACTCCAAAGTTAAGTGTGCTCAGCTTGGAGTAATTTCAGGATGGGTGACCGATCGAGAAGTTGCTCCCGGGTGTGCACGAGTGAGGACAAAGTGCGCAGAAAAGACTAGTATTGATCTGTGAGGCCAGTCTAGATCCCGCCAGGAGTAACGGCCACCGGCGGGTGTGTCTGGGGAAGTTGGTATCATAGCCGGCCTTTGCGGTTACACGGATGTTTGCGGAAAGTGTGCGGTCATGTTGTTCATGACGTTTGTGACCCGTCTTGGCACACGACATGGCACATGTACCTGACTGGATGCACAGACGTATGTGCCAAGAGGAAATGTTCCTGTGGCCTGACGAGGACGTCGGTTCCTCTGAGTGGGGGTGTATGTGATATCCTGGCTTATTAGGGATGGTACACTACTCATATCAATAGGGAATTCATTCTTTTTCGGGAGCCCATTCGGAAAGAACTCCAAAGTTAAGTGTGCTCAGCTTGGAGTAATTTCAGGATGGATGACTAATCGGGAAGTTGCTCCCGGGTGCGCACGACTGAGGACAAAGTGCGCAGAAAATACTAGTATTGATCTGTGGAGCCAGTATAGATCCCGCCAGGAGTAACGACCACCAGCGAGTGTGTCCGGGGCGTTACAGTTTGGGATGGTCCCAAAGTATTTCTTGACCAAGAGGTCCAAGTCTTTCACAAAGTCATTTGCCGGGCATGTGGTGTCAACATCTTCCTCACAAGTCTCCTCAACCACTTCTTCGTCCCTTGAGGGTTGACTAACAACTTTTTTGGCCTTCAATGCAAGATCTGATTTATTGGTTGCTTGAGCAATAACAAAGGTCTTCTTGGACTTGGTCTCCAAAAGAACATGAGTTGAGAAAGTGGAAATAACTTGAGCCGCGGTCAACTTGTGATAGTCCGATCGTTGATGTAACATCATTTGCCCAACTGCACCCAAAGGTCCTTAAGTTGAGCACAAGAGACTTCAACCTTCGGTACACCTCTTCTACGGATTCACCCTCATTCCTTACAAATAGATTGACTTCTTGCTTAGAATTGCTTCATCACCTTCAAGGGCCTCCTCAAGGCAATCCCAAATTTCCTTGGTAGTTTTGAGAAGAGCGATGGAGTCATTATAGTCATCGGTCACCGCGGTGCGCAACATGTTGTATGTGGTTGCATTGAGTTGATCATCAACCTCTTCTCTTGAGGTGAGATTCATTGGGTCCTTGGGATTGAATCCATTTACCACAATCCACCATAGTTACGTAGAAGCATTGTGAATGTGAGACTCCATATCTAGCTTCCACTGAGCAAACGCGTTAAGGCCCAACAGGATTAATATGAGGGTGTTGCAAAGGTTGGAGTGAGTAAAAGGGTTCCACAACATTGTATTTGGGAACTTCGGTGTGAGTAGGAAAGGCAAGGGGTTCTCTCGAATCATCTGCATCATGAACGACATTAAGATCAAATGAGTTTGATGCGGATGTCGAGGGCTTTAAGCGAGCATCAATTTCCTCCTTGATCAAGGAACGAACTTCTTTCAACATGGCGGTTTTGAGGTCCGCAAACATTGAAAGAATGTCGGCTGCGGTTAAGGGGGCACCCGGGTTAGTGGGGGTGGAGGGAGCAACGACCGGAGCAGCAAGTGCAATGGACACGACGGAGGGGGTAGGTTTTCACCATCCTCCGAAATGGGTGCGACACCTCCCACATTCCCTAGGTCGTCCATACACTCTAAGGTTGTAAAACCTTATATTAGAGCACGAGGCTCTGATACCAATTGAAAGGGTCGATACGATCGACTAGGAGGGGAGGATGAATAGGAGACTACACATTTTATTTTTTCTTGTCAATTTTAATGTTTTGCAGACAAATAGGGTTCACTAGATATGCAACTAGGTGAACACAACCTTTAGGACAAGCAAGCTTTAAGCTAAATATGCTAGGTAACAAACTAATTAGCAACCCAACAAGTATACAAAGCCAAGTGAACTGCAGGAAAAAATTAACCAGAAGTGAGGCGAGGACACGGATTTTATGCCAAAGTTTAGTCTTCCTTGGGGAAGAGATACTCTCCGTTTAGAGTGGTGCCGGTGCCAAAGCTTGCGGAACGCCACCGAAGGCTCACCGTAATCTCTTTCGAGTCACCCCCAACGGACGAGCCTCAAATCATTCGGGGTTGGTCTTGAAGGCGACCATCACACCTTTACAAACTTCTCTAGAGCACACCACAAGCAAGGAAGCTTCCTGAGGAACCTCTAACCGCCTAGGAGCCCAAGCTCCAAGAGTAACAAGTTAATGGTGGATGAATATTGCGGAGAACACAATTTGGTTTGGTCAAAGTGTAGATCGGGTATTGCTCTCCCAATCCCCAAAGTTTCAACAAGTTTGGATGAAGGGATTGAGAGTATTGAGCAAAATGAGGTGTAGCAACGGTGGACCTCAACAAGACATTAGGGTTGGGATGGAGGAGGAAGAGAGAGAGGGG